>OX155897.1:2500-1202500 GCA_944588485.1 Phosphuga atrata | reverse complement strand
CGGAACGTCCCCGGAGGTGTAATGCGCCGAGAGAGGTGTCGTTCGAAAGTAGACACGTGGTGTTATAATCCCTAAAAAGATCAATACAATTCTAAAACATTTCACCGAATATTGAAGGATTCAATTTGCTCAATTTTGAAAAATTCTTTTCTAGTTTGGACGGGCGTCGAGACCCCCCAAATGCGATCGAGCGGTGCGTCGTTCCTATCGCCTTATAGACCCTTTCGTTCTCTATTTTAAGCCGCCACCGTGACGCCCTGCTATTTAATTTAGCGAATCCCGGAGGATTCTTGCGTACGTCTGCAAAACATGGTTTTTAGGGCGTCCCTGCGCCATCCAGCGCGCAATCGCAAGTAAACTCCAAAACAAACTAAAAGGCACTATGCCGAATTGATTGGTGTCGGTCCGGTCCCGATGCGACTGTTGGGTATCCCAGGAGAGGGATCCCCGCAAATTAGGTGAAAAAAACAACGCGTTTTTTCGATTTTTGTGTTAAAATTGACCCAGAGCGGGAACAGGATGCCAAAGTTACTAGATTCTTCCACCGCCGGTTGCGGGTAAACATCTCGCATCGAACGAACCGGTTTGGAGACACGGCGCTCTTCTATCAAGATAACGGCGTCCACAACAGTGATGGAAAAACGCTTTTTTGTCGCTTACATTTTCCGCCGCACTGGGTGAATCGCGTACTTTCCGCATGACGTCAAAAAACGTGAAATCGACGCGGCAAGAGGACGCACTAAAAAAATCGAGCCGCGGACCAAAATTGCTCCTCAAAGGTGCTAGAAACGATCTCCTGTTTGTGGCACCGGGAGGACGCCGTGTAGGACTTGCGAGCGGCAGACAGGTACGGGTCGAAGGCCCGATCAGTTTTATAACAGAAAATGACAATTTCCCGTTGCGACGCGCTAGAGGAACGATTTTTTTGAAGAAAAATAGAATAATTTAAAACGGACCTACAACGCTTTGTAAGCGTATTTGTATCGATGAGAATATCTAAGAATTCTTATCGGAACAATTCCTTAATTGATCCTTATTTGATTCCTATAAAGGATTATAATGCGTGAATTATCCGAAAATATGCTCAACAAATGTTTTCATTATTTGGGAGCACATATACAGTCGAAGTTCCATAATTCAAAATTCTGTAACTCCAATTTTTCTATAACTCGAATATTTTTAGAAATTCATACGTTTATGCATTTTACATATAAATTAACCTACACAGCTCGAATTTTCCTTAACTCGAATTTTTCCATAACTCGTAGTAAAAATTTGTACAGTGGTAAACTTTTACATACAAAATAATCTCTATAACTACAATTTTTGAATCGCCACGTATTTTCTAAAATTTATGATGCCGGATATTGCCTACCATAAACCGTCAATAGTGTAATCCTCTGGCAGATTGCCAAATATTTTATTTTTCATGTTTTATAATCAGCAAAAACTGGAATAAAGCAAAACCAAGAATTTAGCAGCAGGTGTGCCGAAGGTTTATATGCAAATTTATGCATATGTATTTGCTTTGAATCAATTGTGTAAAGTGCATTTGACTCATTTTGTAGTTCTGTATTTCTATAACTCCAATTTTCTATAACTCGAATTTTTTTTTCATAACCTATGGTGATTCGATTTAGGGAAGTTCGACTGTATTTTCGAAAAAACTTTTTCAATTATGAGCATGAATTAGTCGAAATTAAGATCAAAATTGAGTGATAATCAATTGATTATAATTGATTATCACTCTATGAATCACTATAATGATCACTATATGAATCACTCTTTGTATTAAGAATACATTCGACGGACATACAAGCAAAGTTTAATGACATCATTAAAAAAAAAAGCTACACAAGTCGCAAAACAAATGAATAAATTTATTACAAGTTTTTATATTCACATTATTTTTGTTGTGTGTTAACTGTTAATTTATAGAACTAGATTATAAAAAAAACGTGGATATAGTTTTTTTTTGGCCCGCCAAAAAATTCGGCAATATTAAATCGACCCGTCTAAGAAAAACTTTGGGAACCCCTGCGCTACACCTATCAACGATATCAATTTTAATAAATTTAAAGTCATATTAAAGCATATTAAATTGTCTTTCAAACAGCATATTTCTTGAATTAATCTCATAAATAGTTTCTAAAAATAAAATAGTTAAGTCGAAACTACAGTGGTCCGATTTCTATGCACGCAAGTTGATTCAGAACTCTTGTATAAGCTTGATCGTTATATAATTTCAGTTTTTTAAATTTTTGCGATTTTCATGGAAAATTTCGTAGATTTATTTAAAGTTTGTAGACTAATACCCAGAAACTAGTTCAAACTTAAAGTAGTACGTGATTTAATATAGAGCGTACTGTCGTGTATTTACATTTATGTCAATAAAGGATTAGTATTATATACTAGAAATGTAAATTTTCTTGTTCGCGTTTCCGTTTGAAGAGGTGAAAAAAAGGTGACTTTGCGAATTGGGGCCTGCGGAACGTCCCCGGAGGTGTAATGCGCCGAGAGAGGTGTCGTTCGAAAGTAGACACGTGGTGTTATAATCCCTAAAAAGATCAATACAATTCTAAAACATTTCACCGAATATTGAAGGTTTCAATTTGCTCAATTTTGAAAAATTCTTTTCTAGTTTGGACGAGCGTCGAGACCCCCCAAATGCGATCGAGCGGTGCGTCGTTCCTATCGCCTTATAGACCCTTTCGTTCTCTATTTATAAGCCGACACCGTGACGCCCTGCTATTTAATTTAGCGAATCCTGGAGGATTCGCGCGTACGTCTGCAAAACATGGTTTTTAGGGCGTCCCGGCGCCATCCAGCGCGCAATCGCAAGTAAACTCCAAAACAAACTAAAAGGCACTATGCCGAATTGATTGCTGTCGGTCCGGTCCCGATGCGACTGTTGGGTATCCCAGGAGAGGGATCCCCGCAAATTAGGTGAAAAAAACAGCGCGTTTTTTCGATTTTTGTGTTAAAATTGACCCAGAGCGGGAACAGGATGCCGAAGTTACCAGATTCTTCCACCGCCGGTTGCGGGTAAACATCTCGCATCGAACAAACCGGTTTGGAGACACGGCGCTCTTCTATCAAGATAACGGCGTCCACAACAGTGATGGAAAAAACGTTTTTTTTTCGCTTACATTTTCCGCCGCACTGGGTGAATCGCGTACTTTCCTTATGACGTCAAAAAACGTGAAATCGACGCGGCAAGAGGAGGCAGTAAAAAAATCGAACCGCGGACCAAAATTGCTCCTCAAAGGTGCTAGAAACGATCTCCTGATTGTGGCACCGGGAGGACGCCGTGTGGGACTTGCGAGCGGCAGACAGGTACGGGTCGAAGGCCCGTTCAGTTTTATAACAGGAAATGACAATTTCCCGTTGCGACGCGCAAGAGGAACGATTTTTTTGAAGAAAAAGTGAATAATTTAAAACGGACCTACAACGCTTTGTAAGACTCGTCTAAAAAAACCTAATTTTTTGTTCAATTCACCGCAAAAAAATCAAGACGTAAACGGCATTTTTACACAATTTTTTTAAATTTTCAAAAAATCTTGATTTTTTGACCCCTTTTTGTGTGTATGTGGGAACTCGTCTGATAACAGTCTTGTAGATGCGTGATTTCGTATGAGTGTTTAGGTATTTGTTTTCAAAAATGACCCCGTTCAGGCATCCAGGTTTACAACAGCTGCATCCTCCCCGTTGCCACCTATGGCCTGGAAACGATAAAAAATCAGCAGCAAAACTTAGAGTGACTCAAAAAGCAATGGAACGTGCGATGCTGGGAATCACTCTAAGAGACAAAATGCGCAACACAGATATCAGGACAAAACCAAAAATAATAGATGTCATGGAGAGAACCGCGGATCTCAAATGGCAATAGGCAGGATACGTGGCCAGAAAGAATACAGAAGAATGGAGCCACAAGATTACCTTCTGGAGACCTAGGGAAACAAAAAGAAGCGCGGAAAGACCCCAAACGATATGGATCGATGACATAAAGACGATAGCAGGAAAACAGTAAATGAGAAAAAATGAAAGAGGCCTATATCCAACAATGGAAGTATGAAGCTAATAAGAAGAAAAAGCTTGAGGATGTCATAGATTTACTGCATAAAAGGCAAATACCTTACGACCTGATAAAACTGATAGAGGACCCATAATCATCGAATTCAGTACGAGCAAGGGTTAATAACCAAACCACGGCGGCAATAACAGTAGAGCAAGACATAAGGCAAGGCGACTCCTTGAGCCCAACACTAATATGTTTGACGGAATCATAAAAAAACAGCCAAGGTAAGGGTTAGCCAATGCAACATTTCAATTATTTGCTACGCAGACGATACAGCGATCATCGCCTACAGTTAGCACGACCTATCAAAAACTGCTACAAAGGTTTAATCAGAAAGCCAATCAATTAAACATGGAATTTTTCAATCCATGGAATTTTGGTACCATAGGATTGGACTACGTCCCTCAAATGATGATGGACCGACAGGGGTGGAGACGCATTGTGCAGTTAGCCAGAACCCACACAGGGCCATAGAGCTACGGATAAATAAATAAATATCAACACCTAGAACGTAATGCATGACAACATCAAAGGTCCCAATACGATGTAAATTAGAGGTAGATGGCCAAATCATTGAACAAGTGATGAAATTCAACTACCTGGGGGTCGAGATATCGGCTTTTGGGGATATAGAAGCATGCGTCAGGCTGCAAACCATGAAAGCATCTTCAAGCATTTCATCTTATCTTGCCCCAGTTTGCTAAAATTTTCCAGAACATTCAATCAACGCATTTGCGTGCACTTTCATTATTTTAATAAAAATTCAAACTTATAACCACCAAATAAATACGTTCGTTTCTGTTTACCAGTTGCTACACCAGGGTTTCCCAAAGTGCGACCCGCGGGTCAAATGCGGCCCACAAAGCCCGTGAATTCGGCCCGCAATATCGATGCGATATTTTCTTTACAAACTAGAAAAGTAAAATATAAAATAAGTAAATCGTAAAATAATATTACAAATAAGATACAATTATAAGATATTTTAATATTTAAAAGAAAATCTTACAGAGCTATAACCATAAGCGTTTGTATTAATAAAATATTGTTTAGTTTATATTTAAAAATTATTTTAGTTGTCTAGTCTAGTTTTTACACATTTGTACAGAAATATAATATAGTAGTCTCAAATAGACAGAACTGTTACTCATTTAAGACGTCAATTTGAATTGACACAATTACAGAAAAATATCGAAGAGAATATCTAAGAATTCTTATCGGAACAATTCCTTAATTGATCCTTATTTGATTCCTATAAAAGATTATAATGCGTGAATTATCCGAAAATATGCTCAACAAATGTTTTCATTATTTGGAAGAACATATACAGTCGAAGTTCCATAACTCGAAATTCTGTAACTCCAATTTTTCTATAACTCGAATATTTTTAGAAATTCATACGTTTATGCATTTTACATATAAATTAGCCTCCACAACTCGAATTTTCCTTAACTCGAATTTTCCATAACTCGTAGTAAAAATTTGTACAGTGGTAAACTTTTACATACAAAATAATCTCTATAACTACAATTTTTGAATCGCAACGTATTTTCCAAAATTTATGATGCCGGATATTACCTACCATAAACCGTCGATAGTGTAATCCTCTGGCAGATTGCCAAATATTTTATTTTTCATGTTTTATAATCAACAAAAACTGGAATAAAGCAAAACTAAGAATTTAGCAGCAGGTGTGCCGAAGGTTTATATGCAAATATATGCATATGTATTTGCTTTGAATAAATTGTGTAAAGTGCATTTTACTCATTTTGTGGTTCTGTATTTCTATAACTCCAATTTTCTATAACTCGAATTTTTTTCATGAACTATGGTAATTCGATTTAGGGAAGTACGACTGTATTTGCGAAAAAACTTTTTCAATTATGAGCATGAATTAGTCGAAATTAAGATCAAAATTGAGTGATAATCAATTGATTATAATTGATTATCACTCTATGAATCACTATAATGATCACTATATGAATCACTCTTTGTATTAAGAATACATTCGACGGACATACAAGCAAAGTTTAATGACATCATTCAAAAAAACAGCTACAAAAGTCGCAAAACAAATGAATAAATTTATTACAAGTTTTTATATTCACATTATCTTTGTTGTGTGTTAACTGTTAATTAATAGAACTAGTTTATAAAAAAAACGTGGATATAGTTTTTTTTTGGCCCGCCAAAAAATTCGGCAATATTAAATCGACCCGTCTAAGAAAAACTTTGGGAACCCCTGTGCTACACCTATCAACGATAAGCAATTTTAATAAATTTAAAGTCATATTAAAGCATATTAAATTGTCTTTCAAACAGCATATTTCTTGAATTAATCTCATAAACAGTTTCTAAAAATAAAATAGTTAAGTCGAAACTACAGTGGTCCGATTTCTATGCACGCAAGTTGATTCAGAACTCTTGTATAAGCTTGATCGTTATATAATTTCAGTTTTTTAAATTTTGCGATTTTCATGGAAAATTTCGCAGATTTATGGAAAGTTTGTAGACTAATACCCAGAAACTAGTTCAAACTTAAAGTAGTACGTGATTTAATATAGAGCGTACTGTCGTGTATTTACATTTATGCCAATAAAGGATTAGTATTATATACTAGAAATGTAAAATTTCTTTTTCGCGTTTCCGTTTGAAGAGGTGAAAAAAAGGTAACTTTGCGAATTGGGGTCTGCGGAACGTCCCCGGAGGTGTAATGCGCCGAGAGAGGTGTCGTTCGAAAGTAGACACGTGGTGTTATAATCCCTAAAAAGATCAATACAATTCTAAAACATTTCACCGAATATTGAAGGTTTCAATTTGCTCAATTTTGAAAAATTCTTTTCTAGTTTGGACGGGCGTCGAGACCCCCCAAATGCGATCGAGCGGTGCGTCGTTCCTATCGCCTTATAGACCCTTTCGTTCTCTATTTATAAGCCGTTACCGTGACGCCCTGCTATTTAATTTAGCGAATCCTGGAGGATTCGCGCGTACGTCGGCAAAACATGGTTTTTAGGGCGTCCCGGCGCCATCCAGCGCGCAATCGCAAGTAAACTCCAAAACAAACTAAAAGGCACTATGCCGAATTGTTTGCTGTCGGTCCGGTCCCGATGCGACTGTTGGGTATCCCAGGAGAGGGATCCCCGCAAATTAGGTGAAAAAAACATCGCGTTTTTTCGATTTTTGTGTTAAAATTGACCCAGAGCGGGAACAGGATGCCAAAGTTACTAGATTCTTCCACCGCCGGTTGCGGGTAAACATCTCGCATCGAACGAACCGGTTTGGAGACACGGCGCTCTTCCATCAAGATAACGGCGTCCACAACAATGATGGAAAAACGGTTTTTTTTTCGCTTACATTTTCCGCCGCACTGGGTGAACCGACGGTCGCGTACTTTCCGCATGACGTCAAAAAACGTGAAATCGACGCGGCAAGAGGACGCACTAAAAAAATCGAGCCGCGGACCAAAATTGCTCCTCAAAGGTGCTAGAAACGATCTCCTGTTTGTGGCACCGCGAGGACGCCGTGTGGGACTTGCGAGCGGCAGACAGGTACGGCTCGAAGGCCCGTTCAGTTTTATAACAGAAAATCACAATTTCCCGTTGCGACGCGCAAGAGGAACGATTTTTTTGAAGAAAAAGTGAATAATTTAAAACGGACCTACAACGCTTTGTAAGACTCGTCTAGAAAAACCTAATTTTTTGTTCAATTCACCGCAAAAAAATCAAGACGTAAACGTCATTTTTACACAATTTTTTTTAATTTTCAAAAAATCTTGATTTTTTTACCCCTTTTTGTGTGTATGTGGCTACTCGTCTGACAACAGTCTTGTAGATGCGTGATTTCGTATGAGTGTTTAGGTATTTGTTTTTAAAAATGACCCCGTTCAGGCATCCAGGTTTACAACAGCTGCATCCTCCACGTTGCCACCTATGGGCTGGAAACGATAAAAAATCAGCAGCAAAACTTAGAGTCACTTAAAAAGCAATGGAACGTGCGATGCTGGGAATCACTCTAAGAGACAAGGGTTAATAACCAAACCACGGCGGCAATAACAGTAGAGCAGGTCATAAGGCAAGGCGACTCCTTAAGCCCAACACTAATAATGTTTAACGGAATCATAAAAAAACAGCCAAGGTAAGGGTTACCCAATGCAACATTTCAATTATTTGCTACGCAGACGATGCAGCTATCATCGCCTACAGTTAGGACGACCTATCAAAAACTGCTACAAAGGTTTAATCAGAAAGCCAATCAATTAAACATGGAATTTTTCAATCCATGGAATTTTGGTACCATAGGATTGGACTACGTCCCTCAAATGATGATGGACCGACAGGGGTGGAGACGCATTGTGCAGTTAGCCAGAACCCACACAGGGCCATAGAGCTACGGATAAATAAATAAATATCAACACCTAGAACGTAATGCATGACAACATCAAAGGTCCCAATACGATGTAAATTAGAGGTAGATGGCTAAATCATTGAACAAGTGATGAAATTCAACTACCTGGGGGTCGAGATATCGGCTTTTGGGGATATAGAAGCATGCGTCAGGCTGCAAACCATGAAAGCACCTTCAAGCATTTCAGCTTATTCAATCAACGCATTCAAGCAACGAACATTCAATCAACGCATTTGCGTGCACTTTCATTATTTTAATAATAATTCAAACTTATAACCACCAAATAAATACGTTCGTTTCTGTTTACCAGTTGCTACACCAGGGGTTCCCAAAGTGCGACCCGCGGGTCAAATGCGGCCCACAAAGCCCGTGAATTCGGCCCGCAATATCGATGCGATATTTTATTTACAAACTAGAAAAGTAAAATATAAAATAAGTAAATCGTAAAATAATATTACAAATAGGATACAATTATAAGATATTTTAATATTTAAATGAAAATTTTACAGAGCTATAACCATAAGCGTTTGTATTAATAAAATATTGTTTAGTTTATATTTAAAAATTATTTTAGTTTGTATAGTCTAGTTATTACACATTTGTACAGAAATATAATATAGTAGTCTCAAATAGACAGAACTGTTACTCATTTAAGACGTCAATTTGAATTGACACAATTACAGAAAAATATCGATGAGAATATCTAAAAATTCTTATCGGAACAATTCCTTAATTGATCCTTATTTGATTCCTATAAAGGACTATAATGCATGAATTATCCGAAAATATGCTCAAACAAATGTTTTCATTATTTGGGAGCACATATACAGTCGAACTTCCATTACTCGAAATTCTGTAACTCCAATTTTTCTATAACTCGAATATTTTTAGAAATTCATACGTTTATGCATTTAACATATAAATTAAGCTCCACAACTCGAATTTTCCTTAACTCGAATTTTTCCATAACTCGTAGTAAAAATTTGTACAGTGGTAAACTTTTATATACAAAATAATCTCTATAACTACAATTTTTGAATCGCCACGTATTTTCCAAAATTTATGATGCCCGATATTGCCTACCATAAACCGCCGATAGTGTAATCCTCTGGCAGATTGCCAAATATTTTATTTTTCATGTTTGATAATCAACAAAAACTGGAATAAAGCAAAACCAAGAATTTAGCAGCAGGTGTGCCGAAGGTTTATATGCAAATATATGCATATGTATTTGCTTTGAATAAATTGTGTAAAGTGCATTTCACTCATTTTGTAGTTCTGTATTTCTATAACTCCAATTTTCTATAACTCGAATTTTTATTTCATAACCTATGGTGATTCGATTTAGGGACGTTCGACTGTATTTGCGAAAAAACTTTTTCAATTATGAGCATGAATTAGTCGAAATTAAGATCAAAATTGAGTGATAATCAATTGATTATAATTGATTATCACTCTCTGAATCACTATAATGATCACTATATGAATCACTCTTTGTATTAAGAATACATTCGACGGACATACAAGCAAAGTTTAATGACATCATTAAAAAAAAAAAAGCTACACAAGTCGCAAAACAAATGAATAAATTTATTACAAGTTTTTATATTCACATTATTTTTGTTGTGTGTTAACTGTTAATTAATAGAATTAGTTTATAAAAAAAACGTGGATATAGTTTTTTTTTGGCCCCCCCAAAAAATTCGGCAATATTAAGTCGACCCGTCTAAGAAAACCTTTGGGAACCCCTGTGCTACGCCTATCAACGATAAGCAATTTTAATAAATTTAAAGTCATATTAAAGCATATTAAATTGTCTTTCAAACGGCATATTTCTTAAATTAATCTCATAAATAGTTTCTAAAAATAAAATAGTTTCGAAAGTCGAAACTACAGTGGTCCGATTTCTATACACGCAAGTTGATTCAGAGCTCTTGTATAAGCTTGATCGTTATATAATTTCAGTTTTTTAAACGTCGATTTTCATGGAAAATTTCGTAGATTTATGGAAAGTTTGTAGACTAATACCCAGAAACTAGTTTAAATTTAAAGTAGTACGTGATTTAATATAGAGCGTACTGTCGTGTATTTTCATTTATGCCAATAAAGGATTAGTATTATATACTAGAAATGTAAATTTTCTTTTTCGCGTTTCCGTTTGAGGAGGTGAAAAAAAGGTGACTTTGCGAATTGGGGCCTGCGGAACGTCCCCGCAGGTGTAATGCGCCGAGAGAGGTGTCGTTCGAAAGTAGACACGTGGGGCTACAGTCCCTACAAAGATCAATACAATTCTAAAACATTTCACCGAATATTGAAGGTTTCAATTTGCTCAATTTTGAAAAATTCTTTTCTAGTTTGGACGGGCGTCGAGACCCCCCAAATGCGATCGAGCGGTGCGTCGTTCCTATCGCCTTATAGACCCTTTCGTTCTCTAATTATAAGCCGCCACCGTGACGCCCTGCTATTTAATTTAGCGAATCCCGGAGGATTCTTGCGTACGTCTGCAAAACATGGTTTTTAGGGCGTCCCGGCGCCATTCAGCGCGCAATCGCAAGTAAACTCCAAAACAAACTAAAAGGCACTATGCCGAATTGATTGCTGTCGGTCCGGTCCCGATGCGACAGTTGGGTATCCCAGGAGAGGGATCCCCGCAAATTAGGTGAAAAAAACAACGCGTTTTTTCGATTTTTGTGTTAAAATTGACCCAGAGCGGGAACAGGATGCCGAAGTTACCAGATTCTTCCACCGCCGGTTGCGGGTAAACATCTCGCATCGAACGAACCGGTTTGGAGACACGGCGCTCTTCTATCAAGATAACGGCGTCCACAACAGTGATGGAAAAACGGTTTTTTTTCGCTTACATTTTCCGCCGCACTGGGTGAACCGACGGTCGCGTACTTTCCGCATGAAGTCAAAAAACGTGAAATCGACGCGGCAAGAGGACGCACTAAAAAAATCGAGCCGCGGACCAAAATTGCTCCTCAAAGGTGCTAGAAACGATCTCCTGTTTGTGGCACCGCGAGGACGCCGTGTGTGACTTGCGAGCGGCAGACAGGTACGGGTCGAAGGCCCGTTCAGTTTTATAACAGAAAATCACAATTTCCCGTTGCGACGCGCAAGAGGAACGATTTTTTTGAAGAAAAAGTGAATAATTTAAAACGGACCTACAACGCTTTGTAAGACTCGTCTAAAAAAACCTAATTTTTTGTTCAATTCACCGCAAAAAAATCAAGACGTAAACGGCATTTTTACACAATTTTTTTTAATTTTCAAAAAATCTTGATTTTTTTACCCCTTTTTGGGTGTATGTGGCTACTCGTCTGATAACAGTCTTGTAGATGCGTGATTTCGTGTGAGTGTTTAGGTATTTGTTTTTAAAAATGACCCCGTTCAGGCATCCAGGTTTACAACAGCTGCATCCTCCCCGTTGCCACCTATGGCCTGGAAACGATAAAAAAATCAGCAGCAAAACTTAGAGTCACTCAAAAAGCAATGGAACGTGCGATGCTGGGAATCACTCTAAGAGACAAAATGCGCAACACAGATATCCGGACAAAAACAAAAATAATAGATGTCATGGAGAGAACCGCGGATCTCAAAAGGCAATGGGCAGGATACGTGGCCAGAAAGAATACAGAAGAATGGAGCCACAAGATGGAGACCTCGGGAAACAAAAAGAAGCGCGGGAAGACCCCAAACGATATGGATCGATGACATAAAGACGATAGCAGGAAAACAGTAAATGAGAAAAAAATGAAAGAGGCCTATATCCAACAATGGAAGTATGAAGCTAATAAGAAGAAAAAGCTCGAGGATGTCTCCTTTTTTGAAAAGAATTATTACATCGGCATTTGTCCAGGCGTCGGGAATTTTTCCCTCCTCCACACATTTGTTAAGAAGTATTATCATTGCTTTTTCCAGAGTTGTTTCCCAATTCTTCACTATTCCTGTTGTAAGGCGGTCTTGTTCTGGGGCCTTTCGTTTTTTCATCTGCTTCAGTGCCATTCTCATCTCTGCAGTATCAATCTCCAGGATGTCCTCGGAGCCCACATTCAGGACTGTCTGGTCTATACGGTTTGGCTTAGGTACTGATTGTCTGTAGAGTTCCTGATAGAAGTGTTATATAGTGGAAAAATAGGATAGTGGATGTGATCTGTTCCCTTTCTGTCACAACTTGTCCTTGTTGGTTCTTAATTTTGTATATGAGCGACCTTCCCTTTGTTCTTTTTGATCGGTGGACTTTCATATTCATGTTGTCTTTGCTGGCTTCTTGTCAAGTAATAATTACATTGTTTTAAATGGGCACGTCGCGTATCTATCGCGTAGCCACAGTGAGGACGTGCCCATTTATATAATGTAAGTATTATGACAAGCGATGTCGCTTGACGTGGCGTAGCTGAGTGTCGCGTATATGATAATCGGCCTTAAAAGGCAAATACCTTACGACCTGATAAAACTGATAGAGGACCCATAATTATCGAATTCAGTACGAGCAAGGGTTAATAACCAAACCACGGCGGCAATAACAGTAGAGCAGGGCATAAGGCAAGGCGACTCCTTGAGCCCAACACTAATAATGTTTGACGGAATCATAAAAAACCAGCCAAGGTAAGGGTTATCCAATGCAACATTTCAATTATTTGCTACGCAGACGATGCAGCGATCATCGCCTACAGTTAGGACGACCTATCAAAAACTGCTACAAAGGTTTAATCAGAAAGACAATCAATTAAACATGGAATTTTTCAATCCATGGAATTTTGGTACCATAGGATTGGACTACGTCCCTCAAATGATGATGGACCGACAGGGGTGGAGACGCATTGTGCAGTTAGCCAGAACCCACACAGGGCCATAGAGCTACGGATAAATAAATAAATATCAACACCTAGAACGTAATGCATGACAACATCAAAGGTCCCAATACGATGTAAATTAGAGGTAGATGGCCAAATCATTGAACAAGTGATGAAATTCAACTACCTGGGGGTCGAGATATCGGCTTTTGGGGATATAGAAGCATGCGTCAGGCTGCAAATCATGAAAGCATCTTCAAGCATTTCAGCTTATTCAATCAACGCATTCAAGCAACGAACATTCAATCAACGCATTTGCGTGCACTTTCATTATTTTAATAAAAATTCAAACTTATAACCACCAAATAAATACGTTCGTTTCTGTTTACCAGTTGCTACACCAGGGGTTCCCAAAGTGCGACCCGCGGGTCAAATGCGGCCCACAAAGCCCGTGAATTCGACCCGCAATATCGATGCGATATTTTTTTTACAAACTAGAAAAGTAAAATATAAAATAAGTAAATCGTAAAATAATATTACAAATAGGATACAATTATAAGATATTTTAATATTTAAATGAAAATTTCACAGAGCTATAACCATAAGCGTTTGTATTAATAAAATATTGTTTAGTTTATATTTAAAAAATATGTTAGTTGTCTAGTCTAGTTATTACACATTTGCACAGAAATATAATATAGTAGTCTCAAATAGACAGAACTGTTACTCATTTAAGACGTCAATTTGAATTGACACAATTACAGAAAAATATCGAAGAGAATATCTAAGAATTCTGATCGGAACAATTCCTTAATTGATCCTTATTTGATTCCTATAAAAGATTATAATGCGTAAATTATCCGAAAATATGCTCAACAAATGTTTTCATTATTTGGAAGAACATATACAGTCGAAGTTCCATAACTCGAAATTCTGTAACTCCAATTTTTCTATAACTCGAATATTTTTAGAAATTCATACGTTTATGCATTTTACATATAAATTAACCTCCGCAACTCGAATTTTCCTTAACTCGAATTTTTCAATAACTTGTAGTAAAAATTTGTACAGTGGTAAACTTTTACATACAAAATAATCTCTATAACTACAATTTTTGAATCGCCACGTATTTTCCAAAATTTATGATGCCGGATATTGCCTACCATAAACCGTCGATAGTGTAATCCTCTGGCAGATTGCCAAATATTTTATTTTTCATGTTTTATTATCAACAAAAACTGGAATAAAGCAAAACCAAGAATTTAGCAGCAGGTGTGCCGAAGGTTTATATGCAAATATATGGATATGTATTTGCTTTGAATAAATTGTGTAAAATGCATTTGACTCATTTTGTAGTTCTGTATTTCTATAACTCGAATTTTCTATAACTCGAATTTTTTTTTCATGAACTATGGTAATTCGACTTAGGGAAGTTCGACTGTATTTGCGAAAAAACTTTTTCAATTATGAGCATGAATTAGTCGAAATTAAGATCAAAATTGAGTGATAATCAATTGATTATAATTGATTATCACTCTATGAATCACTATAATGATCACTATATGAATCACTATTTGTATTAAGAATACATTCGACGGACATACAAGCAAAATTTAATGACATCATTCAAAAAAAAGCTACATAAGTCGCAAAACAAATGAATAAATTTATTACAAGTTTTTATATTCACAATATTTTTGTTGTGTGTTAACTGTTAATTAATAGAATTAGTTTATAAAAAAAACGTGGATATAGTTTTTTTCTGGCCCGCCAAAAAATTCGGCAATATTAAATCGACCCGTCTAAGAAAAACTTTGGGAACCCCTGTGCTACGCCTATCAACGATAAGCAATTTTAATAAATTTAAAGTCATATTAAAGCATATTAAATTGTCTTTCAAACGGCATATTTCTTGAATTAATCTCATAAATAGTTTCTAAATATAAAATAGTTAAGTCGAAACTGCAGTGGTCCGATTTCTATGCACGCAAGTTGATTCAGAACTCTTGTATAAGCTTGATCGTTATATAATTTCAGTTTTTTAAATTTTGCGATTTTCATGGAAAATTTCGTAGATTTATGGAAAGTTTGTAGACTAATACCCAGAAACTAGTTTAAATTTAAAGTAGTACGTGATTTAATATAGAGCGTACTGTCGTGTATTTACATTTATGTCAATAAAGGATTAGTATTATATACTAGAAATGTAAATTTTCTTTTTCGCGTTTCCGTTTGAAGAGGTGAAAAAAGATAACTTTGCGAATTGGGGCCTGCGGAACGTCCCCGGAGGTGTAATGCGCCGAGAGAGGTGTCGTTCGAAAGTAGACACGTAGTGTTATAATCCCTAAAAAGATCAATACAATTCTAAAACATTTCACCTTATATTGAAGGTTTCAATTTGCTCAATTTTGAAAAATTCTTTTCTAGTTTGGACGGGCGTCGAGACCCCCAAATGCGATCGAGCGGTGCGCCGTTCCTATCGCCTTATAGACCCTTTCGTTCTCTATTTATAAGCCGTTACCGTGACGCCCTGCTATTTAATTTAGCGAATCCCGGAGGATTCTTGCGTACGTCTGCAAAACATGGTTTTTAGGGCGTCCCGGCGCCATCCAGCGCACAATCGCAAGTAAACTCCAAAACAAACTAAAAGGCACTATGCCGAATTGATTGCTGTCGGTCCGGTCCCGATGCGACTGTTGGGTATCCCAGGAGAGGGATCCCCGCAAATTAGGTGAAAAAAACAGCGCGTTTTTTCGATTTTTGTGTTAAAATTGACCCAGAGCGGGAACAGGATGCCGAAGTTACCAGATTCTTCCACCGCCGGTTGCGGGTAAACATCTCGCATGGAACGAACCGGTTTGGAGACACGGCGCTCTTCTATCAAGATAACGGCGTCCACAACAGTGATGGAAAAAACGGTTTTTTTTCGCTTACATTTTACGCCGCACTGGGTGAATCGCGTACTTTCCTCATGACGTCATAAAACGTGAAATCGACGCGGCAAGAGGACGCAGTAAAAAAATCGAGCCGCGGACCAAAATTGCTTCTCAAAGGTGCTAGAAACGATCTCCTGTTTGTGGTACCGCGAGGACGCCGTGTGGGACTTGCGAGCGGCAGACAGGTACGGGTCGAAGGCCCGTTCAGTTTTATAACAGAAAATCACAATTTCCCGTTGCGACGCGCAAGAGGAACGATTTTTTCGAAGAAAAAGTGAATAATTTAAAACGGACCTACAACGCTTTGTAAGATTCGTCTAAAAAAACCTAATTTTTTGTTCAATTCATCGCAAAAAAATCAAGACGTAAACGTCATTTTTACAAAAAAAAATTTAATTTTCTAAAAATCTTGATTTTTTTACCCCTTTTTGTGTGTATGTGGCTACTCGTCTGATAACAGTCGACTGTCTGATAACAGTTGTAGATGCATGATTTCGTATGAGTGTTTAGTATTTGTTTTTAAAAATGACCCCGTTCAGGCATCCAGGTTTACAACAGCTGCATCCTCCCCGTTGCCACCTATGGCCTGGAAACGATAAAAACTCAGCAGCAAAACTTAGAGTGACTCAAAAAGCAATGGAACGTGCGATGCTGGGAATCATTCTAAGAGACAAAATGCGCAACACAGATATCAGGACAAAAACAAAAATAATAGATGTCATGGAGAGAAGCGCGGATCTCAAATGGCAATGGGCAGGATACGTGGCCAGAAAGAATACAGAAGAATGGAGCCACAAGATTACCTTCTGGAGACCTCGGGAAACAAAAAGAAGCGCGGGAAGACCCCAAACGATATGGATCGATGACATAAAGACGATAGCAGGAAAACAGTAAAGGAGAAAAAAATGAAAGAGGCCTATATCCAACAATGGAAGTATGAAGCTAATAAAAAGAAAAAGCTCGAGGATGTCATAGATTTACTGCATAAAAGGCAAATACCTTACGACCTGATAAAACTGATAGAGGACCCATAATCATCGAATTCAGTACGAGCAAGGGTTAATAACCAAACCACGGCGGCAATAACAGTAGAGCAAGGCATAAGGCAAGGCGACTCCTTGAGCCCAACACTAATAATGTTTGACGGAATCATAAAAAACCAGCCAAGGTAAGGGTTACCGAATGCAACATTTCAATTATTTGCTACGCAGACGATGCAGCGATCATCGCCTACAGTTAGGACGACCTATCAAAAACTGCTACAAAGGTTTAATCAGAAAGACAATCAATTAAACATGTAATTTTTCAATCCATGGAATTTTGGTACCATAGGATTGGACTACGTCCCTCAAATGATGATGGACCGACAGGGGTGGAGACGCATTGTGCAGCTAGCCAGAACCCACACAGGGCCATAGAGCTACGGATAAATAAATAAATATCAACACCTAGAACGTAATGCATGACAACATCAAAGGTCCCAATACGATGTAAATTAGAGGTAGATGGCCAAATCATTGAACAAGTGATGAAATTCAACTACCTGGGGGTCGAGATATCGGCTTTTGGGGATATAGAAGCATGCGTCAGGCTGCAAACCATGAAAGCATCTTCAATCATTTCTTCTTATCTTGCCCCAGTTTGCTAAAATTTTCCAGAACATTCAATCAACGCATTTGCGTGCACTTTCATTATTTTAATAATAATTCAAACTTATAACCACCAAATAAATACGTTAGTTTCTGTTTACCAGTTGCTACACCAGGGGTTCCCAAAGTGCGACCCGCGGGTCAAATGCGGCCCACAAAGCCCGTGAATTCGGCCCGCAATATCGATGCGATATTTTCTTTACAAACTAGAAAAGTAAAATATAAAATGAAAAATAAGTAAATCGTAAAATAAATATTACAAATAAGATACAATTATAAGATTATTTTAATATTTAAAAGAAAATCTTACAGAGCTATAACCATACGCGTTTGTATTAATAAAATATTGTTTAGTTTATATTTAAAAATTATTTTAGTTGTCTAGTCTAGTTATTACACATTTGTACAGAAATATAATATAGTAGTCTCAAATAGACAGAACTGTTACTCATTTAAGACGTCAATTTGAATTGACACAATTACAGAAAAATATCGAAGAGAATATCTAAGAATTCTTATCGGAACAATTCCTTAATTGATCCTTATTTGATTCCTATAAAGGACTATAATGCGTGAATTATCCGAAAATATGCTCAACAAATGTTTTCATTATTTGGGAGCACATATAGAGTCGAATTTCCATAACTCGAAATTCTGTAACTCCAATTTTTCTATAACTCGAATATTTTTAGAAATTCATACGTTTATGCATTTTACATATAAATTAACCTCCACAACTCGAATTTTCCTTAACTCGAATTTTTCCATAACTCGTAGTAAGAATTTGTACAGTGGTAAACTTTTACATACAAAATAATCTCTATAACTACAATTTTTGAATCGCCACGTATTTTCCAAAATTTATGATGCCGGATATTGTCTACCATAAACCGTCGATAGTGTAATCCTCTGGCAGATTGCCAAATATTTTATTTTTCATGTTTTATAATCAACAAAAACTGGAATAAAGCAAAACCAAGAATTTAGCAGCAGGTGTGCCGAAGGTTTATATGCAAATATATGGATATGTATTTGCTTTGAATAAATTGTGTAAAGTGCATTTTACTCATTTTGTAGTTCTGTATTTCTATGTCTCCAATTTTCTATAACTCGAATTTTTGTTTCATGAACTATGGTAATTCGATTTAGGGAAGTTCGACTGTATTTGCGAAAAAACTTTTTCAATTATGAGCATGAATTAGTCGAAATTAATATCAAACTTGAGTGATAATCAATTGAATATAATTGATTATCACTCTATGAATCACTATAATGATCACTATATGAATCACTCTTTGTATTAAGAATACATTCGACGGACATACAAGCAAAGTTTAATGACATCATTCAAAAAAAAAAGCTACACAAGTCGCAAAACAAATGAATAAATTTATTACAAGTTTTTATATTCACATTATCTTTGTTGTGAGTTAACTGTTAATTAATAAAACTAGTTTATAAAAAAAACGTGGATATAGTTTTTTTTTTGGCCCGCCAAAAAATTCGGCAATATTAAATCGACCCGTCTAAGAAAAACTTTGGGAACCCCTGCGCTACACCTATCAACGATAAGCAATTTTAATAAATTTAAAGTCATATTAAAGCATATTAAATTGTCTTTCAAACGGCATATTTCTTGAATTAATCTCATAAATAGTTTCTAAAAATAAAATAGTTAAGTCGAAACTACAGTGGTCCGATTTCTATGCACGCAAGTTGATTCAGAACTCTTGTATAAGCTTGATCGGTATATAATTTCAGTTATTTAAATTTTGCGATTTTCATGGAAAATTTCGCAGATTTATGGAAAGTTTGTAGACTAATACCCAGAAACTAGTTCAAACTTAAAGTAGTACGTGATTTAATATAGAGCGTACTGTCGTGTATTTACATTTATGCCAATGAAGGATTAGTATTATATACTAGAAATGTAAATTTTCTTTTTCGCGTTTCCGTTTGAAGAGGTGAAAAAAAGGTAACTTTGCGAATTGGGGTCTGCGGAACGTCCCCGGAGGTGTAATGCGCCGAGAGAGGTGTCGTTCGAAAGTAGACACGTGGTGTTATAATCCCTAAAAAGTTCAATACAATTCTAAAACATTTCACCGAATATTGAAGGTTTCAATTTGCTCAATTTTGAAAAATTCTTTTCTAGTTTGGACGGGCGTCGAGACCCCCCAAATGCGATCTAGCGGTGCGTCGTTCCTATCGCCTTATAGACGCTTTCGTTCTCTATTTATAAGCCGTCACCGTGACGCCCTGCTATTTAATTTAGCGAATCCCGGAGGATTCTTGCGTACGTCTGCAAAACATGGTTTTTAGGGCGTCCCGGCGCCATCCAGCGCGCAATCGCAAGTAAACTCCAAAACAAACTAAAAGGCACTATGCCGAATTGATTGGTGTCGGTCCAGTCCCGATGCGACTGTTGGGTATCCCAGGTGAGGGATCCCCGCAAATTAGGTGAAAAAAAGAGCGCGTTTTTTCGATTTTTGTGTTAAAATTGACCCAGAGCGGGAACAGGATGCCGAAGTTACCAGATTCTTCCACCGCCGATTGCGGGTAAACATCTCGCATCGAACGAACCGGTTTGGAGACACGGCGCTCTTCTATCAAGATAACGGCGTCCACAAAAATGATGGAAAAAACGGTTTTTTTTCGCTTACATTTTCCGCCGCACTGGGTGAATCGCGTACTTTCCTCATGACGTCATAAAACGTGAAATCGACGCGGCAAGAGGACGCACTAAAAAAATCGAGCCGTGGACCAAAATTGCTCCTCAAAGGTGCTAGAAACGATCTCCTGTTTGTGGCACCGCGAGGACGCCGTGTGGGACTTGCGAGCGGCAGACAGGTACGGGTGGAAGGCCCGTTCAGTTTTATAACAGAAAATCACAATTTCCCGTTGCGACGCGCAAGAGGAACGATTTTTTTGAAGAAAAAGTGAATAATTTAAAACGGACTTACAACGCTTTGTAAGACTCGTCTAAAAAAACCTAATTTTTTGTTCAATTCACCGCAAAAAAATCAAGACGTAAACGTCATTTTTACACAATTTTTTTTAATTTTCAAAAAATCTTGATTTTTTGACCCCTTTTTAGTTCAGGGAAGGCACATTACTCGATTAGTATATTTCAATTAAGCAAAAATGTCGAAAATTGAGGTGACGGTCGGACGTGTCGCAACGTCCCGGACACGCCGGTGCCGGTGTCAGATCCGTGCGACGAAAACTGTCCGAGTTTTCGGCGAATTTGTAGAAAATTTTCAAAAACCGGTCCAGCCGCCCCCGGAGACGGTAGATGTTGGAAATTATTTTTAGAGTAAAATTTCATCTTTTTCGACTAATTTGTGTAAAATGTCGACAGTTTGTTCATTTTTTGAAAATTTTAAATTAATTTTCAAAAAAATGTTGTTTTCTGTACCCCTTTTTAGTTCAGTGACGGCTCGTTACTCAATTAGTATAATGGGCAACAATTATATTATAGAGCGTACGATTTTGAAAAGACAGTATAATTGGTTTAAAAAAATATTAATTTTTAAAAAATTAATTATAAACTAATCTAATCTAATTCTTGTTATATAGTTGAACTAAAAATCTATATTTCAATGTGTCCAATAGCCTTGCCAAGTGTCCACAATGAATCCATGTTGAACCAAGATTTATTTTCTAAATAAATCCTCAATAAAAAAAAATGTTGCAATGTCTCAATCGTAGCAAACGTTGAACGAAGAAGAACCTTGTAGCAATTTAATATTATTACATGTAGCCGTTATAAATAATATAAGTGTATATAAAAAGAGAAGTCTCAATACAAGTTTGCTCTGTTATAATGCATTCAGGGGAGATGGAGATACGATATGGTTGAGTGCAAAGCTGAATTACGCTCTGAGAATCAAACGAACATGTTCGGACTGTCGACTCAAATCTATACGATGCTAATAAAAATGAATTACTGCGCCTCTCGCCCGACGATTTGACCTCACTTACTAAAGCTTTTAAATATTTGCGTGTGTATAAATAGACGAATTTGAACAAGTATTATGTCTTATGGACAAGTATTATGTCTAAGAAATGTACGTTTTTAAATTGCAAAACTTGATAATAATATAACGTTAATAACAATCCGCTCAAGATGCGTTGTTTGAGCCGTTCGATACGTCAAAGCAAGTAACGGGGACGGTCAAGACCAACTTTTGTCATGGGCTGAAGGACAACAGATATAGTAAACAGACAGATATTATAAACAGACAGCTAGTTATTTACAGATAATTTAAAATGAGATGTCATGGTTTAAACCAAATTAATAATTGAATTGAAAGTAGGAGATTATCATTACGATATCCTCAAACCTATCAGTAGCTGGAATTACACGGATATCTTCTGTTACTCTTTGGCGCACCCCGCTCAAGATGCGTTGTTTGAGCCGTATGCTACGTCAAAGCAAGTAACGGGAACGGTCAAGACCAATTTTTGTCAGGGGCTGAAGGCCAACAGATATTATAAAAGAGTAAAATCAAGATGAGGAGCCGACAAGATTTCCTTATCTAGGACTCTAAGGTAGTAATTACACAAATTCTAACTTTATTTTCTTAACTCTTTCATAATATCTGTTGGCCTTCAGCCCCTGACAAAAGTTGGTCTTGACCGTCCCCGTTACTTGCTTTGACGTATCGAACGGCTCAAACAACGCATCTTGAGCAAAATGTGCCAAAGAGTAACAGCAAATATCAGTGTAATTCAAGCTACTGACAGATTATAATCTCTGTTTATAATATCTGTCGGTTTATAATATCTGTCTGTTTATAATATCTGTCTGTTTACTATATCTGTTGGCCTCCAGCCCCTGATAAAAGTTGGTCATGACCGTCCCCGTTACTTGCTTTGACGTAGCGAGCGACTCACACAACGCATCTTGAGCAAAGTGTGCCAAAGAGTAATAGCAGATATCAGTGTAATTCAAGCTACTGACAGATTATAATCTCTGTTTATAATATCTGTCGGTTTCTAATATCGGTCTGTTTATAATATCTGTCTGTTTACTATATCTGTTTGCCTCCAGCCCCTGATAAAAGTTGGTCTTGACCGTCCCCGTTACTTGCATTGACGTATCGAACGGCTCAAACAACGCATCTTGAGCAAAGTGTGCCAAAGAGTAACAGCAGATATCAGTGTAATTCAAGCTACTGACAGATTATAATATCTGTTTATAATATCTGTCGGTTTATAATATCTGTCTGTTTATAATATCTGTCTGTTTACTATATCTGTTGGCCTCTAGCCCCTGACAAAAGTTGGTTTTGACCGTCCCCGTTATTTGCGTTGACGTATCAAACGGCTCAAACAACGCATCTTGAGCAAAATGTGCCAAAGAGTAACAGCAGATATCAGTGTAATTCAAGCTACTGACAGATTATAATATCTGTTTATAATATCTGTCTGTTTATAATATCTGTCTGTTTATAATATCTGTCTGTTTACTATATCTGTTGGCCTCCAGCCCCTGACAAAAGTTGATCTTGACCGTCCCCGTTACTTGCTTTGACGTATCGAACGGCTCAAACAACGCATCTTGAGCGGATTGTGCCAAAGAGTAACATAAGATATCCGTGTAATTCCAGCTACTGACAGATTTGAATATATCGTAATGTTAATCTCCTTCTTTTAATTCTATTATTAATTTGGTTTAAACCATGACATCTCATTTTAAATTATTAATAACGTTATTTTATTAACAAGTTTTGCAATTTAAAAACAGATTTGAAGATATCCATATGATAATCTCCTACTTTCAATTCTGTTATTATTAATATAAATAATGTAAATATTTCTCGATTCGTACCTCTAAGACGAACCAAACCTCGTCGTCTTGCTCGCCGACTTTCCTGAAAACCCCGTAGAAATCCGGAATGTTTGGATGCGACGAATGCGCCTCCAAGACCCGGAATTCCTCCTGGATGTACGGAATATTCTCCTTGTTAATGCGCTGCATTTTGACGGCGACTCTTCTGCCCCCGGCGCCGGTGTCCACGGCGCTGTAAACCTTGCCGCAAACGCCGGTCCCGAGACATTCTTCCAGCTCGAAACGTTCCTCGGCGTCCGGCAAATCGTCAATTACTAATTGAGACATTGTCTACACAGAAAAACGATTTTATTAATGATTTGTTGAAATTGCAAATGGGTTACGATTCAAAATTGAGTGTTCAATTGAAAAGTGAGTTAAGTGCCAAAAAATCAATGTGAAAATAATACCAAGCCCAGTAACTTTAAAACCGAGCTATGTTCGTACGCATTGACGGAGCTATTGACATAAACGGTCGAATAATAAGGTGGTATTAAATGTTGACCTAACATACAGCCTAACCTAACCTAACATACAGAGAGAGAATATATTTATTGTACTTCATGCATTATACAAAGAGCTATCGACCACAAGGTCCTTCTGCCTTAACTAAACCTAACATACATTTGCCCTAAAACAACCTAACATATATTTTTAGACAGACAGACAGACGGACAACAAAGTGATCCTATAAGGGTTCCGTACCGAAAACGGAAGGGTTCCGTTTTCGGTACGGAACCATTATAGGATCACTTTGTTGTCCGTCTGTCTGCCTGTCTGTTTGTCTGTCTGTCCGTCTGTCTGTTTGTCTGTCTGTCCGTCTGTCTGTCTGTCTGTCTGTCTGTTCGTCTGTCTGTCTGTCCGTCTGTCCGTCTGTCCGTCTGTCCGTCTGTCCGTCTGTCCGTCTGTCCGTCTGTCCGTCTGTCCGTCTGTCCGTCTGTCCGTCTGTCCGTCTGTCCGTCTGTCCGTCTGTCCGTCTGTCCGTCTGTCCGTCTGTCCGTCTGTCCGTCTGTCCGTCTGTCCGTCTGTCCGTCTGTCCGTCTGTCCGTCTGTCCGTCCATCCGTCTGTCTGTCTGTCTGTCAGGACCATTTTTCTCAGGAACGCGTAGAGGTAACAAGTTGAAATTTGAACCAAATACTCGGGTCTGCGGTCTCCTTCAGCTGTGAAAAAATCAAACTTGTAAGTCAACGCGATTAAAAGATATGACCGTTTATGTCGAATATATTGCGATTTCACAAGGGAATCAAAACCTATAGGGTACTTCCCGTTGACCTAAAAACACGAAATTTGGCAAGGAGCGGTGTCTTACAGCACATGCAAAGGGAAAAAATCTGAAAACCGTAAATATGTAGTTTAATTACAAGAAAAATGCGAATTTACTATTTGAAACTTATGAAAATACACTAATGTGTTGCGTGGTATTGTCAGGCACCAGAAGCATATGGGTTGCATACAGTTAGGTCCTCCTAAAGATACCTTACTTACAAGATTGTACGGAACCCTCGGTGCACGAGTCACAACTCGCACTTGGCCGGTTTTTATTTTAGAAAAAATCGTTTTTCTAAAAAAATTTGACTCAGTTTTCAATTATTGTCAATTTTAACTAATTTTTCTACAGACAGAACGTTTACTAATTACGTAAACGAAACTCAATCTGAAATCTTTCTAAACTAAATTTAATCACATTCCTAAATCTAACAAAATTTACTTAACTAATAGAAATTCACGTTTATCATTCAAACACTGCCTTGCTAATCAAACTAATTACGAAAGTGTTTCTGTGTTACCTTTGACGTGCTGATTTCTTCGAGCCTGGAAAACGCACTGAAAGGAACTGGCGCCGTGCAGTAATGGGATTTATACCAAAGCCCGATAAGTGAGCCACACAGGGCTTCTTTTAATGCGGCCTCGACCCTACATAGATTAAATCTTCATTTAAATTACGTCTCCGATTCATAACACACTTCCAACAACGAAAATACGGTTAATTGGATTTAAAATCACAGCAAAATCATGTCCATATATAAAACCAGTCTTGTCTGTCTAGTCTTGTCTGTCTAGTCTTGTCTGTCTAGTCTTGTCTGTCTAGTCTTGTCTGTCTAGTCTTGTCTGTCTAGTCTTGTCTGTCTAGTCTTGTCTGTCTAGTCTTGTCTGTCTAGTCTTGTCTGTCTAGTCTTGTCTGTCTAGTCTTGTCTGTCTAGTCTTGTCTGTCTAGTCTTGTCTGTCTAGTCTTGTCTGTCTAGTCTTGTCTGTCTAGTCTTGTCTGTCTAGTCTTGTCTGTCTAGTCTTGTCTGTCTAGTCTTGTCTGTCTAGTCTTGTCTGTCTAGTCTTGTCTGTCTAGTCTTGTCTGTCTAGTCTTGTCTGTCTAGTCTTGTCTGTCTAGTCTTGTCTGTCTAGTCTTGTCTGTCTAGTCTTGTCTGTCTAGTCTTGTCTGTCTAGTCTTGTCTGTCTAGTCTTGTCTGTCTAGTCTTGTCTGTCTAGTCTTGTCTGTCTAGTCTTGTCTGTCTAGTCTTGTCTGTCTAGTCTTGTCTGTCTAGTCTTGTCTGTCTAGTCTTGTCTGTCTAGTCTTGTCTGTCTAGTCTTGTCTGTCTAGTCTTGTCTGTCTAGTCTTGTCTGTCTAGTCTTGTCTGTCTAGTCTTGTCTGTCTAGTCTTGTCTGTCTAGTCTTGTCTGTCTAGTCTTGTCTGTCTAGTCTTGTCTGTCTAGTCTTGTCTGTCTAGTCTTGTCTGTCTAGTCTTGTCTGTCTAGTCTTGTCTGTCTAGTCTTGTCTGTCTAGTCTTGTCTGTCTAGTCTTGTCTGTCTTGTCTTGTCTGTCTAGTCTACTCATTGTAGTCACAGACACTGTGAAAAAAGTAATTCTGAAACTCATTACGCTTCTGAACCTCTTATATGAGGTCTCCTCCGTGAGGCTCGTTGGGAGCTTATTGCACATAATAATGCCTTTGACATCTGGGGCTTTGCCACAAACATCCAGCCTTACTTTGGTAGGGTACAGCTTAAGGTGTCCTCGAGTGCAGTAGCCGTGCCTATCACTGTTCCGAGGAATCCTTAGTTGCATTTTGTGGATGTAGCACGTAGTTTCAAGGATATAAAGGTCAGTAACGTAGGTGTATAAAGTGCGATCTGCATGAAGCATAAGTGGGAATGCCGACTAACGCACGGATGATCCTTTTTGCGCTTTTAAAATTCGAGATATTTCTGGTGACGATCCTCACACTACAATGCCATAAGAAAGCACTGACTGGATGTCAGCATAGTAGTAGTTTTATAATTCGCTTTGATTACGAATTTTTCTGAGGAACCGAATGCAATATGCTTTCTGATCCAGTACTTCTCTTATGGTCTGAGTTGTAGTGTCCTCTTCAATATATATTCCAAGAAATTTTGTGCATTTTGTTCGATGTAGTGCCGAGTTTCCAGCTTTTATTTGGATATTTTCTACGTATTTGCTTCGGTTGGTTTGGAAAACTATGAATTCAGTTTTTTCCATGTTTTATTGGAGGAAAACCATTGTGTTACAGATTCCATGATTGTGTTAGATTTTTGAATTGAAGATTGAAGAAATTGTTTACAGATATTAAAAAGCTGGCGTCGTCAGCATATAACGTAGAATCACATTCGTGGAGATATGCCACTAAATCCGCCAAAAAATACGATAAATAGTGTTGCTGAGAGCACACTACCCTGGGGGACCTCTGTTTTCGTCGCAATTGTTGTGCAGACATGCCTACCTTATCCAAAGAGTTTATTTCTACATATTGGGATCGGTTTTGTAGGAAGGAGCATAATCAATTTCCTGCTTTTCCTCTTATGCTGTAATAACCTAATTTGACAAGCAATTGGTCGTGGCATACACAGTCGAAGGCTTTACTTAAGTCGCAGAAAATACCTATTGGGAAATTGCCCTTGTCTACATTAGATAAGATTTTATTATAAAGTTTTAGGACATCTGTGCTAGTAGATTTCCCGCTTTGAAAGCCATGTTGTTCCGGGGGTATTATTTTATGCTTCGCAATGAAAGGGCGAAGTCTCTCCAGGAAACAGTATTCTAATATCTTAGACAGTACTGAGACTGTACTGCACCTAGACTGGCGCTTTAACAAAGAAGCTATTAAAATAAAGCAATTGGCCTGTAGTTATTGAGGACCGTCTTGGCTCCCATTTTATGAATAGGTAGAATAGTGGTCACCTTTAAAATTGCGGGAAATTCTTCGGTATTAAAGGAGCAATTTATTATATATATAATTTAATATATTTAGTAGCGGCTTCGTTAGATGTTCTAAATTCTCCTTAATTAAGCCACAGGATAATCCATCTGGCCCATGTGAGATTTTTGTTTAGAAGATTGAATAATTCTCTTGCACAAAAATCCTCTAAATACATGGTTTCCACGATAAATTGCATGTGGTTGTTTGTTATGCTAGTCGGATTGATGTTTTTAATAATCTGCTCTGGTGCTTTAGCAAAGAAGCTATTAAAAGCCATAGCAATTTTATCAGGATCCCTAATTAGACTATCACCTATTTCTAATTCGCCTTTTTTCTTTATATTTGTGTTTTGTTTAATTATATTACATGTAATAATATTTATAATAATATTAATATTATTAATAATATTTCTAAATTCGAGTTTTTTTGTGCGTATAATTAATCTTACATGGATTTTCTTTTGATTTTGGTAATGCACTCGTAGATGTGGATATCTTTGTTGCAGAATGTAGAGATCTTTTAAATTTCTGCTAGAGATCTTTGCTCCTTCAGTGATCCAGTTTTTATTGGAGATATTCTTTCGAGAAGGAGTAAAGCTATTATTAAAGTGAAATTGCAGGATATTTATAAAGGCTAATGTTTTTTCATTACAGTTGTCGCTATTAAAGACATCGGACCATGCTTTCTCCTTTAGGTATTTCTCGAATATAGATTTATTTTGAGAAGTAATTCTACGCGCCATTACACTTCTTTTCCTGTCTGGTTCGCTTCCCTCATTGCAAAGAATAATCATCCTATGATCAGAAAAGGTGCAGTGTTCTACAAATGTAGATAGATCGTCTACAAAGTTGGCAAAAATGTTATCAATTATTGTAGAAGATGATTTTGTAATACGGGTATGCTGGGATACCAGTCCTACTAAACCATAGGAAGGCAACATATTTGTAAGGTTTATTGTGTGTGAAGTTTTAACATCAAAATTAATATTAAAGTCTCCAACTACAATGATGGATAAGACTTTGTGGAAGGCGTTATCCAATAGATTTTTTAGGGTCCCCATGAATGTTTCTAGACAGCCGGATGATAGAGATTTATAATTACTGCGGAAAATTCCTTGGTTTTCCATATAACAGCACAGAATTCTATGTGGTTTTCCACAGAACAGCACATTACTTCAAATTTAAGAGCAGCAATTGGAACCATATCGGAAGACGCCCTTGCCCATGCAGCGACCCCCCCACCTCTAGATTGTGATCTACAGAGAAAATCAATTAATTGATAGTTATTAATGTGAATGAGGGATAGGTTATTTGTGTTAGCCAAGTTTCGGATAAACAAAGAAAATATGGGTTCGTTTCTTCTAGAGATAGTTCCAATTCTGGTCCAATTTTGCACTGGAGCGATTGGATGTTGAGGTATAATAAGATGATATCTCTTCTGGTCTGGCTCGGGGTTGTTATTTTGGTTTCCTTGGTTTTCTTCATTTTCGTAATTACGGTTCTCGCCTGTTTTTTTCCAGTTTTTGGAAAAAACGATTGATGCACGTATTTTTGGGCCATACATCTGGTTTCATGATTTCGGTATGGTATTGAGACTTTGAACGAGGAATATTCCTCAGGGTATTTCGAGATTATTTTTCTGCACAGAAACCGGAAAGTTCTTTTTTTTTCAGATAGTTTATAACATCGTACTCTGTAAGAGGTGGTTCAAATTTAAAAACATGTACTGAGGCATAATGGGTTGCCGCTTTAATCTCGGAAGCCTCCGAGTTTGTTCCGAAGATAATATTCGATTTTCGGCTTCTTTTCTTTGGTGTTGTTTCATTATCGCAGCTACGGTGTTTATTTTTATTTCTATTGGATTTTAACTCGGAAATTTCAAGGTTTTTCACTATCTTTATTTTTGTGAAAGTTTGGTCGTGGATTTAAGTTGATTTCTGTTTTTTCAGAGTTGTTTTTGGAAGAGCCAGCGACTGAGACTATCTTATCGGTATCCTTGACATGAATATGTACCGACTCGACACTGTCCGTTGTTTTTGTGAGCGTCGTACCTGGATTTGAAGAATTAGTTTCCGGAATTAGTTTAATTGGAGGTTCTTGATTGCCTTTTAAAATTGCAACTTCTTCAACACAATTGAAGAGAAGTGGGCAAAGTCCATCTCCTTGTCTCACTCCAGTTTTTATTTCGAAGCTTTCTGAAATCTCGCCTGTAAATTTAACCTTGGAATGGGTGTTGGTCAAAGTTTCTAGGATTAGTCTGCGGGTTTTGTTGTCTAGCCCTAGTTCCTGGAGTACTTTGTTAAGCGTTTCTCTATCAATGGAATCGTAGGCCTTCATAAAATCAACAAAGGTTAGCACCTTGCGGTTTATCATCTTGCAGTATGTAAGTACAGTATTAAGATTGAGGATCTGTTCAACGCAGGATCGGGCCAGGTTCAACACAGGATCACACATCGGGTCTTCCTGAAGCCCCCCCTGGTATTCTCCCAGTTGACTATCGAGCTGATTTTCTTCCCTTGTTTGTAACGCCTTCGAGAGAATCTTATATGTTACCGCGACGAGAGAAATTCCACGGTAGTTGTTTAGATCGGTAAAATCTCCCTTTTTGTGAAGCGTATGGATCAGAGCAGATTTCCAAACGGGTGGTAATTTTTCTGTTTCTCAGATGTCTTGAATGATGTCGGTTAGCTTGCGCATGGCATTGTTTCCTGCAGCTTTCCACAGTTCAGCAATGATAGCGTCCTCGCCAGCTGTCTTATTATTCTTAAGGAGTTGTATGAACTAGCTAACTTCTTCCAATGAAGGGGGCAGCGAGTCCGGGTTTGGTGTGGTTTGTTTATAGTCGAAGTCTTAGCTGGGTGGGTCACAATTGAGTGGATTTTTAAAGAACTGAGCCAACAGGTGGCAGTTGTCCTTGTCGTTATAAGCCAGTTTGCCTTGTGAGTCTCTAAAGTGGAGGCTTGGAGGAGCGTATTTTCTGAGTGTCTGCTTGAAGGTTCCAAAGAAATCTCTGGAGTTATTCTTAGCAAAGCTCTCTTCGATATGCGTTAGTTGGTTTTGTGTGAAGGTTCGTTTGGTTTAGTAAGCTTTCTTTGTTCTAAAAATTTCTGCTAATTTTCCTTGGTCTTTTTAGAGTTCCACTTCACCCAGACTGTGGGTCTTTGGGCTATTGCATTGTCACAGTCTTCAGTCCACCACGGATGCTTCTTTCTTCTAGCGAGAGGGACGAGTTCATTGGCCGCCTTGGCAAGAGTCTCCTTCATTGTCCAGTAATATATTAAACAGTAGCGGTGATAGTCCGTTCCCTTGTCTTACCCCGATTTCTATTTCAAATGCACATGATATCGCCTACAAATATCGGTTTTTGTTTCCGTGTGTTATGTCCTCTTGGTGTGAGTGTCATTTTGATACGTGGGAGGTAATGGTCTGAATCTATGTTGGCTCCTCTTCGTACTTCTATGTCGTGGATCTCTCTATGGTACTTGTATGAAATTTGCGACAATTGCGAATTGTCCTAGTAGGTGTATTGGTGATCTCCACGTTTTCTGTATCTTTCGTGCCTTCATTAAAGACGTCGACATGATTTTCAGGTTGAATTGTTTACAGATGTCGGTCTAATTCAATTTTTGTTTGTGTGTATATGTCCTGGGAATTCTACTGTTCTCTGCCAATTTGTGCGTTCAAGTCTCCTGCATAGATTATTACATCATTTTTCAGTGGTTTTACCAACGAATTTTCAAGATTTTCCCCGAATTTGTGAGTTTTTTGTGGTTCTTTTTTGCTGGCTTCATGCAGGGCTATATTTTGCGGGGCCCTGTGCAAAATAATAAAACGGAGCCTTCTCTCATATGAAATCTTTCACGGCTAGACATTATGGGGTTATATGGGAATGAAGAGCATTTTCCTGTCCAATTTTCGTCCGTTTCTGTGGAAAAGTTCCAGGGTTGCCGGAATGAAAATCCCTTCTGTCGCGAAGATGCGCTAATCTTGATCCTCTCGCTAATTTAAATCCTCTCTTGATCTAGTTCCCGGGTTTCTTCCGGTCAATCCGTGTCCGCTTCTGTGGAAAACCTGAAAGATTATCTCGGAATGAAGAGGATTTTCCTATTAAAACCTTGTCAGTTTCTGTGGAAAACTTCGAGGATTATCGGAATGAAAATCCTTTCCGTCGCGAAGTTGCGCTCGTCTTGAACCTCTCGCTAATCAAATTCTTCTCTTGATCTAGTTCCTCGGATTCTTCCGGTTAATCCATGCCTGCTTCTGTTGAAAACTTGAAGGATTATTTCTTAAGAGCATTTTCCTATTAAATTCTTGTCCGTTTCTGTGGAAAACTTCGAGGATTACCGGAATGAAAATCCTTTCAGTCGCGAAGTTGCGCTCGTGTTGATCATCTCGCTAATCAAATTCCTCTCTAGATCTAGTTCCTCGGATTCTTCCGGTTAATCCGTGTCTGCTTCTGTGGAAAACCTGAAGGATTATCTCGGAATGAAGAGGATTTGCCTGTTAAATCCTTGTCCGTTTCTGTGGAAAACTACGAGGATTACCGGAATGATTTTTTTCCCATCGACTCATTTACTTGTGCGATATCCGTATCCGTTTGCCTCATTAGATCTTTTTTCGGCGGGGAGCACCACCACCAGAGTAAGATCATTGGCGAGGCCAATGATTTCGGCTCCGTGCGGCAGTTTCTCAGGACTCCATTGTACAGGATGTTTCACAGGGCAGGTCCCATTACTGAGCCCTGTGGGAAATCGAGGTGTACAGCGGTTTCCAACTAGGCTCAGTAATGGGACCTGCCCTGTGGAACATCCTGTATAAGATCATGATCTACAAGAGCAAGAGCATTCAATTGAAGTTGCGCTCGTCGAGTTGTGTCCGTCGTAGCAGACGCGGCGCACCAGACCTACAGACAAAATATCAATTCAACTCTCTGAATGCGCGGGGCCCTTGTTTAGCGCGGGGCCCTGTGCCGTCGCACAGTTCGCCCACCCTTTACGCCGGCCCTGGCTTCATTGCTGAGCGTTTGTATGTCGATCAGCGGGTATTTTTTGTTTGTGTGCTAAGTAGAATTTATTATATTTACCTCACACACATACCATAACATATCTATATAGTTTTTAACAACAAGACTATAGTTCATTTTTTTTAAGAATGCAGTACAGGGAAGATAGTGATTATTTGACCTTGTTCTCTGATTGGCTTATATCGAGGAGAAGTTCACACCGTCGATATTTACTTCTCCATCTCTCTCTTTTCACATACATTTGCAGTCACTGGCGTAGAATTTGGTGATATGTAATTAAATGAATATAATACTACAAATAATTCCTAAATATAATAGAACGTTAAATTATACTACGGCTAATAAGTACTATATTATACAATGATGTATTATATATAATTTAATATTCAATTTCATATTTAAAGACAAAAAAATTAATTTATTCCAAGAATATTTTTACGTACGCCAATGCAGCTTTTAGTTGTCAATGGCTGCCGTGTCAATTCACAATAGACGTTTTTACGGTTAATTAGGCGAAAGCGCGTCTGTCATGTTTAAAAGGCGGGAATTTGATAATTTCGGGCACATTTTGTTATTTTCATTGGTTATACGTCAAAAAGTGCCCGAAAAACATGGCGCAAATTGACACATGCTGACAAAAAAAACTATGAAAAGGTCTTTTGGCAAAATATGTTAAATCTTGACTAGGTTTGTCCAGTTTGTTCTAATCTTGTGTTATTATTCACGAATAATTTCTGAAATTTTCAACAAAATCTGTTCGCTTTTTACAGGAAATAAATTCCGCGCCTTAAAAAAAATCTTGTAAAACTAGTCTAGTTAATATTTGCAAAGTTGTAATTTCGGTAATTTCCGGTTTGCAAATTTGAAACTTTTCAGGGCATTAAAAGAGACTTTCATGAATAATTCCTGATATTTTGATCAAAATCTGTTCGTCCGTTCGCTTTTTACAGAAAATAAATTCCGCACCTGGCAAGAAAATTTTGTAAAACTAGTCAAGTTAATATTTGCAAAGTTGTAGTTTCGGTAATTTCCAGTTTGCAAATTTTAAACTTTTCAGGGAATTAAAAGTGACTTTCAAGAATAATTCCTGAAATTTTGATAAGAATCCTTTCGTCTGTTCGCTTTTTACAGAAAATAATTTAACCGTTTTTCTTTTAAGACTTAAGACTTTTAACCCTTGACTACCTAGCATACACAAATATTCGCGGTTTTATATACGACAGGATCTGTGAGACGTATGGCAGGTGGTTAAGGGTTAAGACCGTTTAAGCTTGGCATTAAATAGACCTTTTTACGGTTTGTTAGGCGCATGTGCGTCCGTCATGTTTAAAAGGTGGGAATTTGAAAGTTTCGGGCACATTTTGTTATTTTCATTGGTTATGCATCAAAAAGTGCTCGAAAAACATGGCGGAAATTGACACATGCGCACCAAAAAAAAAAAAAAATTCAACTATGAAAAGGTCTATTGTCATCTAATCTGTTTGTATCATTTAGATTTATTGCGTTTTTCTCCATTTATTTATTAATATTTTATTAATATTGATACCATTTGGTGTATTTAATAGATATTTAATCAAACCATTAATAAATTTCCAATTTTATATTCAAGTAACTATATTTGAATTTGGCGCCAAATTTTGTAACTAGATTGAACGTTTGTCATAGTGTAAATCAGGTTTCTAGTTACTGCATTCTTAAAAAAACGGTCTATAGGTAGATTATTTAAAAACGACGTCGTAGTTTAAAAATGAACGCGAGAGAAGCCGCGGGTTGTAGCTGGTATAAATACGCACAAGGGAGTAACATAGCGTTAGATTGTAATAATAATAATCTATTTAATAATGTTATCTTAATAATCTAAATATTCAGGACTTCGTGAGGTAAATGTTAAGGAAGTTGTGAGGTTTTAAGTAAACGTAAGCCTGAGGATTTTAAATAAAAATCTTATATTTAGTAATACTTGGCTGCAGTCTGTAGGAAGTCAACACTAATACTAATTACTCTGTATCATACATTTACAATATTTTTACTAATTTAAGCAGATAGATACCAAACAAGTTTTACTGCTTTATCCACGATTCTAAATTGTATTGATATATTGTTTGGAAATGTTTCCTTGGATTTGTATATGGGGTAGTCTACGTTAATTCTACATAGTAAACATCACAGAAATTGTACATATTAAGATTTTGACTCGAAACTAAATTAATAAATACGTTTGTGACGCCTACATTTCACGGATTAGTAACGAATTAAATAATTGTAAGAATGAATATGTCGGTTGGAAGAAACACAATTTTGCAAAAAGATCCTAAAACTAAATGTCGAGCCTGAAATGCAAATCACGCAAAAATCGTATAAATATTCAAATAAATAAACCATAAATAATAATTACATAAATAAATAAATTGTAAAAAATATATAAGTTAAAAAATATAAAAATATATAAGTAAATGGGAATGTTGAAATAATAATTCACATTTAGTACACTTAGACTTAGGCTAAAAATTCACAGTACACGTTAACGGAACCCAATCTTAATAAATTTAAAAATATTTAAGTTTAAAATGAGATGTCATGGTTTAAACCAAATTAATAATAGAATTGAAAGTAGGAGATTTGAAGATATCATAGTGGTAATCTCCTACTTTCAATTTTAAAAATAATTTTAAACATTAATAGACGATTATTAAATGATTTGATGGAGCTATTATAGTGCCTTGGGGGACATTCCACATAAAAAAACTACAAAATTGATGAAAATTGCTTAATCAACGATTGTTAAAAGATTTGATGGAGCTATTATAGTGCCTTGGGGGACACTTCACATAAAAGAAACTACAAAATTTGTGAAAATTGCTTAATTAATCTACGATTATTAAACGATTTGATGGAGCTATTGTAGTGCCTTGGGGGACATTCCACATAAAAAAAAACTACAAATCTGGTGAAAATTGCTTAATCAACGATTGTTAAAAGATTTGATGGAGCTATTATAGTGCCTTGGGGGACAATTCACATAAAAGAAACTATCAAATTTGTGAAAATTGCTTAATTAATCTGCGTTAAACGATTTGATGGAGCTATTGTAGTGCCTTGGGGGACATTCCACATAAAAAAAATTTAAATCTGGTGAAAATTGCTTAATCAACGAGTGTTAAAAGATTCGATTGAGCTATTATAGTGCCTTGGGGGACACTTCACATAAAAGAAACTACAAAATTTGTGAAAATTGCTTAATTAATCTACGATTATTAAACGATTTGATGGAGCTATTGTAGTGCCTTGGGGGACATTCTATATAAAAAAAAAACTACAAAACTGGTAAAAATTGCTTAATCAACGATTGTTAAAAGATTTGATGGAGATATAATAGTGCCTTGGGGGACAATTCACATAAAAGAAACTACAAAATTTGTAAAAATTGCTTAATTAATCTACGATTATTAAACGATTTGATGGAGCTTTTGTAGTGCCTTGGGGGACATTCCACATAAAAAAAAACTACAAAACTGGTGAAAATTGCTTAATCAAGGAGTGTTAAAAGATTTTATGGAGCTATTATAGTGCCTTGGGGGACAATTCGCATAAAAGAAACTACAAAATTTGTGAAAATTGCTTAATTAATCTACGATTATTAAACGATTTAATGGAGCTATTGTAGTGTCTTGGGGGACATTCACATAAAAATAAACTACAAAATTTGTGAAAATTGCTTAATCAATCGACGATTATTAAAAGACTTGGTGGAGCTATTGTAGTGCCTTGGGGGACATTCAAAGATTTGATGGTATTATTGTAGTGCCTTCTGGGACATTCCACATAAAAAAAACTACAAAATTAGTGAAAATTGCTTAATTAATTGACGATTATTAAAAGATTTGTTGGAGCTATTTTAGTGCCTTGAGGGACATTCCACAAAAAAAAATCTGGAAAATTGGTAAAAATTGCTTAATTAATCAACGATGTTTTCAATTACAGTGCAGCTGTCAACGGGCGGTGTTTGTGCTCCGCAATTTCCCAGGAAAAACTCGTTCCGTCGGTATGTAAATGCTCAAAGATCAAGGTAACCACCCCTAGTTCAACCCAAGCGCATTTGCAACCCCCAGGAACTAACACAAACATCGAAATTTTTTTAATATTTCTCGACGATTTTTCGGTATTCATTTTGACGTTTCATTTACTACGCTTACGTGATTTCAAATTTAAAATAAGTATACAGATTTCTAGTATTGCGTTTGTTGTTTGGCAAACACTATTCAACAAGAAGAAGGTACGCAAGGTCTAACTGTTATATCAACGAGTGACCACCGGTATAAGTGGTCCCCCTATACCAAGTGCCAACGGCTTCGGAGGGCGGATGAGCGGGTAGAAGTAAAGGGCACCCTCTTGCTCTTGAGGTGGGAAATTGCCCCTAAAGGCGAAAGAGCCACTTGATGGCCAACGGCGTAGGATGGAGAATCTAACTAAAAGTAAAATCTAATCTAACCTAACTGTTAAATCACCGAGTGACCACCGGTATAAGTGGTCCCCCTATACCAAGTGCCAATGGCTTCGGAGGGCGGATGAGCGGGTAGAAGTAAAAGGCACCCTCTTGCTCTTGGGGTGGGAAAGAGCCACTTGATGGCCAACGGCGTAGGATGAAGAAGGCAACGAGAAACCACTCCATTAAAGATCCATTTGGATCTCAGACATCAGCAATTTATTCATGGAGGGAGTGAAACTAACTGCGACATGATTGCTTGTTGAACACAATTATCGAAGGACACCTTGATGGCAAGAACTGCATAGGGAAATATATTCATTGACCTACAAATTTTAGATGCTGGATGCATAATCTATCAAGAAATTAAGCGGAAGGCTGAAGACAGAGCAGAGTGGAGAATTGCTGCAAACCAATCTTCGGATTGAAGACCATTGATGATGATTTTAAAAGATTTGATGGAGCTATTATAGTGCCTTGGGGGACAATTCACATAAAATAAACTACGAAATTTGTGAAAATTGCTTAATTAATCTACGATTATTAAACGATTTGATGGAGCTATTGTAGTGCCTTGGGGGACATTCCACATAAAAAAAACTACAAAACTGGTGAAAATTGCTTAATCAACGATTGTTAAAAATTTGATGGAGCTATTATAGTGCCTTGGGGGACAATTCACATAAAAGAAACTACAAAATTTGTGAAAATTGCTTAATTAATCGACGATTATTAAACGATTTGATGGAGTTATTGTAGTGCCTTGGGGAACATTCCACATAAAAAAACTACAAAACTGGTGAAAATTGCTTAATCAACGATTGTTAAAAGATTTGATGGAGCTATTATAGTGCCTTGGGAGGCAATTCACATAAAAGAAACTACAAAATTTGTGAAAATTGCTTAATTAATCAACGATTATTAAACGATTTGATGGAGCTATTGTAGTGCCTTCTGGGACATTCCATATAAAAAAAAAACTACAAAACTGGTGAAAATTGCTTAATCAACGATTGTTAAAAGATTTGATGGAGCTATTATAGTGCCTTGGGGGACAATTCATATAAAAGAAACTACAAAATTTGTGAAAATTGCTTAATTAATCGACGATTATTAAACGATTTGATGGAGTTATTGTAGTGCCTTGGGGAACATTCCACATAAAAAAACTACAAAACTGGTGAAAATTGCTTAATCAACGATTGTTAAAAGATTTGATGGAGCTATTATAGTGCCTTGGGAGGCAATTCACATAAAAGAAACTACAAAATTTGTGAAAATTGCTTAATTAATCAACGATTATTAAACGATTTGATGGAGCTATTGTAGTGCCTTCTGGGACATTCCATATAAAAAAAAAAACTACAAAACTGGTAAAAATTGCTTAATCAACGATTGTTAAAAGATTTTATGGAGCTATTATGGTGCCTTGGGGGACAATTCATATAAAAGAAACTACAAAATTTGTGAAAATTGCTTAATTAATCAACGATTATTAAACGATTTGATGGAGCTATTGTAGTGCCTTCTGGGACATTCCATATAAAAAAAAAACTACAAAACTGGTGAAAATTGCTTAATCAACGATTGTTAAAAGATTTGATGGAGCTATTATGGTGCCTTGGGGGACAATTCACATAAAAGAAACTACAAAATTTGTGAAAATTGCTTAATTAATCTACGATTATTAAACGATTTGATGGAGCTATTGTAGTGCCTTCTGGGACATTCCATATAAAAAAAAAACTACAAAACTGGTAAAAATTGCTTAATCAACGATTGTTAAAAGATTTTATGGAGCTATTATGGTGCCTTGGGGGACAATTCACATAAAAGAAACTACAAAATTTGTGAAAATTGCTTAATTAATCAACGATTATTAAACGATTTGATGGAGCTATTGTAGTGCCTTCTGGGACATTCCATATAAAAAAAAAACTACAAAACTGGTGAAAATTGCTTAATCAACGATTGTTAAAAGATTTGATGGAGCTATTATAGTGCCTTGGGGGACAATTCATATAAAAGAAACTACAAAATTTGTGAAAATTGCTTAATTAATCTACGATTATTAAACGATTTGATGGAGCTATTGTAGTGCCTTGGGGGACATTCCATATAAAAAAAAAACTACAAAACTGGTGAAAATTGCTTAATCAACGATTGTTAAAAGATTTTATGGAGCTATTATGGTGCCTTGGGGGACAATTCACATAAAAGAAACTACAAAATTTGTGAAAATTGCTTAATTAATCTACGATTATTAAACGATTTGATGGAGCTATTGTAGTGCCTTGGGGGACATTCCATATAAAAAAAAAACTACAAAACTGGTGAAAATTGCTTAATCAACGATTGTTAAAAGATTTGATGGAGCTATTATAGTGCCTTGGGGGACAATTCACATAAAAGAAACTACAAAATTTGTGAAAATTGCTTAATTAATCTAAGATTATTAAACGATTTGATGGGGCTATTGTAGTGCCTTAGGGGACATTCCACATAAAAAAAAAACTACAAAACTGGTGAAAAATGCTTAATCAACGATTGTTAAAAGATTTGATGGAGCTATTATAGTGCCTTGGGGGACAATTCACATAAAAGAAACTACAAAATTTGTGAAAATTGCTTAATTAATCTACGATTATTAAACGATTTGATGGAGCTATTGTAGTGCCTTGGGGGACATTCAACATAAAAAAAAAATAAAAAACTGGTGAAAATTGCTTAATCAACGATTGTTAAAAGATTTTATGGAGCTATTATGGTGCCTTGGGGGACAATTCACATAAAAGAAACTACAAAATTTGTGAAAATTGCTTAATTAATCTACGATTATTAAACGATTTGATGGAGCTATTGTAGTGCCTTGGGGGACATTCCACATAAAAAAAAATACAAATCTGGTGAAAATTGCTTAATCAACAAGTGTTAAAAGATTCGATGGAGCTATTATAGTGCCTTGGGGGACAATTCACATAAAAGAAACTACAAAATTTGTGAAAATTGCTTAATTAATCTACGATTATTAACCGATTTGATGGAGCTATTGTAGTACCTTGAGGGACATTCACATAAAAATAAACTACAACATTTGTGAAAATTGCTTAATTAATCTACGATTATTAAACGATTAGATGGAGCTATTATAGTGCCTTGGGGGACAATTCACATAAAAGAAACTACAAAATTTGTGAAAATTGCTTAATTAATCAACGATTATTAAACGATTTGATGGAGCTATTGTAGTGCCTTCTGGGACATTCCATATAAAAAAAAAACTACAAAACTGGTGAAAATTGCTTAATCAACGATTGTTAAAAGATTTGATGGAGCTATTATAGTGCCTTGGGGGACAATTCATATAAAAGAAACTACAAAATTTGTGAAAATTGCTTAATTAATCTACGATTATTAAACGATTTGATGGAGCTATTGTAGTGCCTTGGGGGACATTCCATATAAAAAAAAAACTACAAAACTGGTGAAAATTGCTTAATCAACGATTGTTAAAAGATTTTATGGAGCTATTATGGTGCCTTGGGGGACAATTCACATAAAAGAAACTACAAAATTTGTGAAAATTGCTTAATTAATCTACGATTATTAAACGATTTGATGGAGCTATTGTAGTGCCTTGGGGGACATTCCATATAAAAAAAAAACTACAAAACTGGTGAAAATTGCTTAATCAACGATTGTTAAAAGATTTGATGGAGCTATTATAGTGCCTTGGGGGACAATTCACATAAAAGAAACTACAAAATTTGTGAAAATTGCTTAATTAATCTAAGATTATTAAACGATTTGATGGGGCTATTGTAGTGCCTTAGGGGACATTCCACATAAAAAAAAAACTACAAAACTGGTGAAAAATGCTTAATCAACGATTGTTAAAAGATTTGATGGAGCTATTATAGTGCCTTGGGGGACAATTCACATAAAAGAAACTACAAAATTTGTGAAAATTGCTTAATTAATCTACGATTATTAAACGATTTGATGGAGCTATTGTAGTGCCTTGGGGGACATTCAACATAAAAAAAAAATAAAAAACTGGTGAAAATTGCTTAATCAACGATTGTTAAAAGATTTTATGGAGCTATTATGGTGCCTTGGGGGACAATTCACATAAAAGAAACTACAAAATTTGTGAAAATTGCTTAATTAATCTACGATTATTAAACGATTTGATGGAGCTATTGTAGTGCCTTGGGGGACATTCCACATAAAAAAAAATACAAATCTGGTGAAAATTGCTTAATCAACAAGTGTTAAAAGATTCGATGGAGCTATTATAGTGCCTTGGGGGACAATTCACATAAAAGAAACTACAAAATTTGTGAAAATTGCTTAATTAATCTACGATTATTAACCGATTTGATGGAGCTATTGTAGTACCTTGAGGGACATTCACATAAAAATAAACTACAACATTTGTGAAAATTGCTTAATTAATCTACGATTATTAAACGATTAGATGGAGCTATTATAGTGCCTTGGGGGACAATTCACATAAAAGAAACTACAAAATTTGTGAAAATTGCTTAATTAATCTACGATTATTAAACGATTTGATGGAGCTATTGTAGTGCCTTGGGGGACATTCCACATAAAAAAAAATACAAATCTGGTGAAAATTGCTTAATCAACGAGTGTTAAAAGATTCGATGGAGCTATTATAGTGCCTTGGGGGACAATTCACATAAAAGAAACTACAAAATTTGTGAAAATTGCTTAATTAATCTACGATTATTAACCGATTTGATGGAGCTATTGTAGTACCTTGGGGGACATTCACATAAAAATAAACTACAACATTTGTGAAAATTGCTTAATTAATCAACGATTATTAAACGATTTGATGGAGCTATTGTAGTGCCTTGGGGGACATTCCACATAAAAAAAAATACAAATCTGGTGAAAATTGCTTAATCAACGAGTGTTAAAAGATTCGATGGAGCTATTATAGTGCCTTGGGGGACAATTCACATAAAAGAAACTACAAAATTTGTGAAAATTGCTTAATTAATCTACGATTATTAACCGATTTGATGGAGCTATTGTAGTACCTTGGGGGACATTCACATAAAAATAAACTACAACATTTGTGAAAATTGCTTAATTAATCTACGATTATCAAACGATTAGATGGAGCTATTATAGTGCCTTGGGGGACAATTCACATAAAAGAAACTACAAAATTTGTGAAAATTGCTTAATTAATCTACGATTATTAAACGATTTGATGGAGCTATTGTAGTACCTTGGGGGACATTCACATAAAAATAAACTACAACATTTATGAAAATTGCTTAATTAATCTACGATTATTAAACGATTTGATGGAGCTATTGTAGTGCCTTGGGGGACAATTCACATAAAAGAAACTACAAAATTTGTGAAAATTGCTTAATTAATCTACGATTATTAACCGATTTGATGGAGCTATTGTAGTACCTTGGGGGACATTCACATAAAAATAAACTACAACATTTGTGAAAATTGCTTAATTAATCAACGAGTGTTAAAAGATTCGATGGAGCTATTATAGTGCCTTGGGGGACAATTCACATAAAAGAAACTACAAAATTTGTGAAAATTGCTTAATTAATCTACGATTATTAAACGATTTGATGGAGCTATTGTAGTGCCTTGGGGGACATTCCATATAAAAAAAAACTACAAATCTGGTGAAAATTGCTTAATCAACGATTGTTAAAAGATTTGATGGAGCTATTATAGTGCTTTGGGGGACAATTCACATAAAAGAAACTACAAAATTTGTGAAAATTGCTTAATTAAACTACGATTATTAAACGATTTGATGGAGCTATTGTTGTGCCTTGGGGGACATTCCACATAAAAAAAAACTACAAATCTGGTGAAAATTGCTTAATCAACGATTGTTAAAAGATTTGATGGAGCTATTATAGTGCCTTGGTGGACACTTCACATAAAAGACACTACAAAATTTGTGAAAATTGCTTAATTAATCTACGATTATTAAACGATTTGATGGAGCTATTGCAGTGCCTTGGGGGACATTCCACATAAAAAAAACTACAAATCTGGTGAAAATTGCTTAATCAACGATTGTTAAAAGATTTGATGGAGCTATTATAGTGCCTTGGGGGACACTTCACATAAAAGAAACTACAAAATTTGTAAAAATTGCTTAATTAATCTACGATTATTAAACGTTTTGATGGAGCTATTGTAGCGCCTTGGGGGACATTACACATAAAAAAAATACAAATCTGGTGAAAATTGCTTAATCAACGAGAGTTAAAAGATTCGATGGAGCTATTATAGTGCCTTGGGGGACAATTCACATAAAAGAAACTACAAAATTTGTGAAAATTGCTTAATTAATCTACGATTATTAAACGATTTGATGGGGCTATTGTAGTGCCTTGTGGGACATTCCACATAAAAAAACTACAAAACTGTTGAAAATTGCTTAATGAACGATTATTAAAAGATTTGATGGAGCTATTATAGTGCCTTGGGTGACAATTCACATAAAAGAATCTACAAAATTTGTGAAAATTGCTAAATTAATCTAAGATTATTAAAAGATTTGATGGAGCTATTGTAGTGCCTTGGGGGACATTCAAAGATTTGATGGTATTATTGTAGTGCCTTCTGGGACATTCCACATAAAAAAAACTACAAAATTAGTGAAAATTGCTTAATTAATTGACGATTATTAAAAGATTTGTTGGAGCTATTGTAATGCCTTGAGGGACATTCCACAAAAAAAAAATCTGGAAAATTGGTAAAAATTGCTTAATTAATCAACGATGTTTTCAATTACAGTGCAGCTGTCAACGGGCGGTGTTTGTGCTCCGAAATTTCCCAGGAAAAACTCGTTCCGTCGGTGTGTAAATACTCAAAGACCAAGGTAACCACCCCTAGTTCAACCCAAGCGCATTTGCACCCCCAGGAACTAACACAAATATAGAAATTTTTTATATATTTCTCGACGATTTTTCGGTATTCATTTTGACGTTTCATTTCCTACGCTTACGTGATTTTAAATTCAAAATAAGTATATACATTTCTAGTATTGCGTTTGTTGTTTGGCAAACACAAGGTACACAAGGTCTAACTGTTATATCAACGAGTGACCACCGGTATAAGTGGTCCCCCTATACCAAGTGCCAACGGCTTCGCAGGGCGGATGAGCGGGTAGAGGTAAAGGGCTCCCTCTTGCCCTTGAGGTGGGAAAGTGCCCCTAAAGGCGAAAGAGCCACTTCCAACGGCGTAGGATGGAGAATCTAACTAAAAGTAAAATCTAATCTAACCTAACTGTTAAATCACCGAGTGACCACCGGTTTAAGTGGTCCCCCTATACCAAGTGCCAACGGCTTCGGAGGGCGGATGAGCGGGTAGAAGTAAAGGGCACCCTCTTGCTCTTAGGGTGGGAAAGAGCCACTTGATGGCCAACGGCGTAGGATGAAGAAGGCAACGAGAAACCACTCCATTAAAGATCCATTTGGATCTCAGACATCAGCAATTTATTCATGGATGGAGTGAAACTAACTGCGACATGATTGCTTGTTGAACACAATTATCGAAGGACACCTTGATGGCAAGAACTGCATAGGGAAATATATTCATTGACCAACAAATTTTAGATGCTGGATGCATAATATATCAAGTAATGAAGCGGAAGGCTGAAGACAGAGCAGAGTGGAGAATTGCTGCAAACCAATCTTCGGATTGAAGACCATTGATGATGATTTTAAAAGATTTGATGGACCTATTATAGTGCCTTGGGGGACAATTCACATAAAAGAAACTACAAAATTTGTGAAAATTGCTTAATTAATCTACGATTATTAAACGATTTGATGGAGCTATTGTAGAGCCTTGGGGGACATTCCACATAAAAAAAAACTACAAAACTGGTGAAAATTGCTTAATCAACGATTGTTAAAAGATTTGATGGAGCTATTATAGTGATTTGGGGGACACTTCACATAAAAAAAAACTACGAAATTTGTGAAAATTGCTTAATTAATCTACGATTATTAAACGATTTGATGGAGCTATTGTAGTGCCTTGGGGGACATTCCACATAAAAAAAAAACTACAAAACTGGTGAAAATTGCTTAATCAACGATTGTTAAAAGATTTGATGGAGCTATTATAGTGCCTTGGGGAACACTTCACATAAAATAAACTACAAAATTTGTGAAAATTGCTGAATTAATCTACGATTATTAAACGATTTGATGGAGCTATTGTAGTGCCTTGGGGGACATCCCACATAAAAAAAAACTAAAAATCTGGTAAAAATTGCTTAATCAACGATTGTTAAAAGATTTGATGGAGCTATTATAGTGCCTTGGGGGACACTTCACATAAAAGAAACTACAAAATTTGTGAAAATTGCTTAATTAATCTAAGATTATTAAACGATTTGATGGGGCTGTTGTAGAGCCTTGGGGGACATTCCACATAAAAAAAAACTACAAATCTGGTGAAAATTGCTTAATCAACGATTGTTAAAAGATTTGATGGAGCTATTATAGTGCCTTGGGGGACAATTCACATAAAAGAAACTACAAAATTTGTGAAAATTGCTTAATTAATCTACGATTATTAAACGATTTGATGGAGCTATTGTAGTGCCTTGGGGGACATTCCACATCAAAAAAAAATTTACAAATCTGGTAAAAATTGCTTAATCAACGATTGTTAAAAGATTTGATGGAGCTATTATAGTGCCTTGGGGGACAATTCACATAAAAGAAACTACAATATTTGTGAAAATTGCTTAATTAATCTACGATTATTAAACGATTTGATGGAGCTACTGTAGTGCCTTGGGGGACATTCCACATAAAAAAAAACTAAAAATCTGGTGAAAATTGCTTAATCAACGATTGTTAAAAGATTTGATGGAGCTATTATAGTGCCTTGGGGAACAATTCACATAAAAGAAACTACAAAATTTGTGAAAATTGCTTAATTAATCGACGATTATTAAACGATTTGATGGAGCTATTGTAGTGCCTTGGGGGATATTCCACATAAAAAAAACTACAAAACTGGTGAAAATTGCTTAATCAACGATTATTAAAAGATTTGATGGAGCTATTATAGTGCCTTGGGGGACAATTCACATAAAAGAAACTACAAAATTTGTGAAAATTGCTTAATTAATCTACGATTATTAAACGATTTGATGGAGCTATTGTAGTGCCTTGGGGGACATTCCACATAAAAAAAAACTACAAATCTGGTGAAAATTGCTTAATCAACGATTGTTAAAAGATTTGATGGAGTTATAATAGTGCCTTGGGGGACAATTCACATAACAGAAACTACAAAATTTGTGAAAATTGCTTAATTAATCTACGATTATTAAACGATTTGATGGAGCTATTGTAGTGCCTTGGGGGACATTCCACATAAAAAAAAACTACAAATCTGGTGAAAATTGCTTAATCAACGATTGTTAAAAGATTTGATGGAGTTATAATAGTGCCTTGGGGGACAATTCACATAACAGAAACTACAAAATTTGTGAAAATTGCTTAATTAATCTACGATTATTAAACGATTTGATGGAGCTATTGTAGTGCCTTGGAGGACATTCCATATAAAAAAAAACTACAAATCTGGTGAAAATTGCTTAATCAACGATTGTTAAAAATTTGATGGAGCTATTATAGTGCCTTGGGGAACAATTCACATAAAAGAAACTACAAAATTTGTGAAAATTGCTGAATTAATCTACGATTATTAAACGATTTGATGGAGCTATTGTAGTGCCTTGGGGGATATTCCATATAAAAAAAAACTACAAAACTGGTGAAAATTGCTTAATCAACGATTATTAAAAGATTTGATGGAGCTATTGTAGTGCCTTGCGGTGCAGACATAGTTATATTCGAAAAATCACAAAGATTATGATGGATAGGACATGTACGCATAATGGATCCTACAGAAACAATGGAGACCAACAGAGACGCGTGCAAAGGGTAGACCACGTAAGAAGTGGTTACAATCGTTGGAAGAGGATTTGAGAAGGACGAGGGTGAATACGACGGTAGCTACGTCCCTGTAGTAAGTCCCCGACTAGAAAATACGAAAAGGTAATTCTAAACGACATTGAGACTGGCAAAAAAACCTAATTAAGACTATATCTATCTTTTCATATTAATTCTAAAATTTAGTTTTCTCAGCCATTTTTACAGATAAGTTATACTCAGAATTATTAGTTATTTATAGACACCATGTAATAGACAGAAACATCTATATAGATACACAGTGAATTATCTAATTAAGACAATTATTTATCTATGTGAAACAGGGGATACGTGTCAATACTTTGAGGTAATCTGCAGAGATCTGAATATTTAGTGTTAAAATTTAGATTATGTTTTAAAAGATAATAATTTGTTTGAATTTATTTTCGATTGATTGGTGCTAGTTGACAAACAAGAAGATGAAACAAGAAGACACTTTTGATAGTCTGTCTTGAGTCAAACTATTGAGGATAGTAGTAAGTCTTGATCAAAGACTTCTTCAGAATCCATTAATTCCTTAATGTTTCAATATTTCTTCTAAAATTGAAATTAAAACTTTTAAGACAATTTTCTTGAGCAAAATTACCAAAAATTTTTCTCATTAATTACCAGACTTCAAGTCATTTCATCAGTTGTATAAAAAAAAAATCTTCCACGAAGCAGAAAAAGAGCAAAATTGCCAATTTTTTTTTTCATTAATTACCAACACTCAAGTCATTTCCTCAGTTATAGCAAAAAAATCTTAAATTCCTCCACGAAGCAGAATAAGTACGGATTATGTATTTCCGTTGCTTCCTCACTAAAATCTGCAAAAAAACTATACAAAGCTAAAAACTATTTACAAACTGTGATCCACTCCTCGACGACGCAAGTCTGACACTCGACGGTGCAGCACCACAGAAATTTACAATTACACCGCTCCGCCTTCCGCCTCCGCACCGAGTTGTACCCGCGGCCGCAGCACAGCGACGAACAGCTGTCCGAGCCCGTGTTGTTGCGATCGCACTGTCTCCCCGTCGTTCCCGACACGTCCAGGTTCGCATCCCTCTCGCAGAAGTTTGGCGACCGCTGATAGTACAAGAGATCGAACGCCAAATCCCGTTTGTTCTTGTTCTTATTCCGGATCGTCCACTCCTTCAAGCGAGCTCGCGCCTTCAAACGACGTTTCCTTGCAGATTTCACACTAAACAAAAATAATAAATTCAATTGAAACAGAACAACGCTTTCCAGTGAATAAATCTACAAATTATTTTACTACAAATTTAATATCAACGACTCTTCCTACATGTTGAAGGTTTGGGAGTTGCCCAGGTTGGATTGGTCGACCAGGATGGCGGCGCGGAAACGATCCTTGAGGAGTCTTCCCACGTGTCGGATATCCGGCGCCGATCGCCAGCAGGTTTTCAACTCGCAGCTTCCGGACATTCCGTGGCATTTGCATTTCATCTGCATATTGTTTGAAACGGCCTAAAATCAAAAGTTTATTGTCTAAATTATAGATTGAAACAAGGCTAGGGAAGACTTAGACGAAACAAGTCTGGACTAGACTGGTCTAGACTAGATAAGTCTGGACTGGGCAAGCTTAAACAATATTGGACAAGGCTGGACAAGACTGAATAAGATGAGACAAGACTGGATAAGACTAAACACTATTAGACAAGCTAAACAAGGTTAAACAAGGAAAGCCAGGCAAGACTATGCAAGAATAGACAAGATTAGTTAAAATTAGAGAAGGGTAGAAAAGTCATCTCTCCTGTTGAAGGACCAATAAAGGAAGTCGAGATCGCCGAAGCTGAAGCTGTTCTGAAAGGGATGAAACTGTGGAAAGCTACCCTTGTCTTTAGTTTGTTTGATGAAATTCCAGCAGAGTTTTGGAACTCTTAACGATGGGATGCAGCAAGATGGTTAACGCAGTTCTTCATCCAGATCATCAAAGACGGTCGGATACCAACAGACTGGCAGCGGAGCATCACTGTCCCAATCTTCAAGAAGAAAGGAAGCCCTGCTGAGTGTTCAAACGATCGCCCGATCAGACTTTTGAGCCAAGCGATGAAGATCTTCAAACAAAACAAAACTCACAACGAACCAAGTTGGGTTTGTGGGATGCAACGGATGCAATCTACGTACGCAGCAAGGTTACTGGTCGAGAAGCATCGTGTAAAGAATGCATCTCGCAGACCTGGAGAAGGCCTTCGATCGGGTGCCTCTTGATGTAATCTGGTTGGCGCTCCGAGAGCACGGAATTCCAGAATATCTTGTGAACCCTTTCACGGCCATCACAATTTTAAGGAATAAAACACAGCCCCAATATTCATAAAAATTCCGGTGGTTATGCAACCCCTTTCACATTGATCCCCTTTTGATCAAAAGCAGAAAATAGAGCTCCTTTATAATCATTTGCTCCTCCATAACGCCGGGCGCCGCGGCGCCGGTTACACGAATCTAAAGAACTTCGTCGTTTCAATGTAAAGAACTTCGTCGAAAACTCGCGAGTCCGCCGCGGCACGTTGCACGCATACGGCGGCAAACTTGAAGGGATACTTTTACAGTGCACCCTGCACATTTTAGGAAAATATATCAGGATCGGGACGGCTTGGATCGCGAAACCATAAATGTAAAAGATGCGCGGGCATCAGCTACGAATCGAACGCGTGCAATTTCGCTGCGCCCAGAAACGGCGAAGCTGTAGCGGACAGACCGCACCTTCCAGCGAAGGAGAGTCGATACGTTTCGAATTGTGGCAGGCGACTCCAGGATCGCAGCGACGCAGCGCCGGCACCAAAATGCGCGGCTCTGTGGGGCCCACGTGCCGGTGAACTTGGAATTTAAAAAACGCGACATCCTGGTGCCCCAAATCGACATTCAAGTTTTTTTCGGTGCAGATTAACAGTTATAAGTGGGCGTCGCGACGCGATTCCGTGATGTCCAATTATTGGTCCAAAACACCATTCTACAATCCACTGAAAAATCCAGAACATTCACCGGGCGACGTTTTTCTTTCGTCATTTGTTTCCTGCAATGCGGCGAGTTTCGGCGGGCGTCGCGACGGTTGCAAACGACGCGGCGTGATGCAGCTTACACTAAAAGATAAAACGTTCAATTCTCTGCCGGAATCGGGCAAAACCGTTCCAGCAGAGCTTTAATTGGCGATTTTCTGGGTGTTTTCCTCGACGTCCTGACGTTTTTCGTTTTAATAGCGTCGCAACGCCATCTTCAACGCAATCGGGATTAAACTCCCAAGCAAACTAAAAGGTTCTATGCGCGATCGAACGGCGTCGGTCCCGTTCCGATCCATCAATTTTTTCGGAGATTCTAGTTACCGCCGTAAAACGCCTCTGTTTTTTTTTTCACTTTTTGCGCTCTCTTCTCTTTAAACTGCCGCAGAATCGCAAAAAGTCGTCGCAGTTTAAAAATTAGTTGCCGGAATAGTTGCGGGAAAGTGTTCTGAAGAGAACGAATCTAATTGGAAACCTGGAGCCCTTTAAATAAGCGTGGGGCGTCCGTGGAAGTGATTGCAAAATCGGCAAAAAAAAGTTGCATTTTCTTTTGCACCAGGTGAACCATGTTGGTCACCAAACAGATAATCAAAACACATTACTATAGAAAAAGAATACTCTCTATTGGGCTTGTAAATAGTTTCGACCATACCTCTACGGAAGAAAATTTTTGATATACACTGACCACAGACCATTAGTTTGGCTCTTTAATTTAAAAGAACCTAATAGTAAATTAGTTAGATGGCGTCTTAAATTAGAAGAATTCGATTAAAAGATCCTCTATAAGCAAGGGAAACAAAATATAAAGGCGCACTATCGAGAATCCAACTTAATATCAACGAAACTCAAACCCTGGAGAAATAGATCAAGATATATTAGAACATTTAAAAAATTTAGCAGAAAATCCAATAGAAACAACGCTCTAGCCAACAACAACCTAAAATCAGAATCTTAGAAAACAATGAAATTAGACCTCCTGACTCACAAAATACAGTTCATACATGTAGCAATGAAACTCAAAATGAAGGAATCCTAATATTAGATGAAATAATTAATAACAAAACGTATCAACTCTTGATCGATAAAGCCCTACACCCTTACACTAAAATAAAACGAGAAATTATCGACAATCATACATTCATACATGTGAAACTTCCATTAAATAATAACGAATCAGTAGGGAAAGGTAGTATGTTCTAGACCCACCTCCCCCTCTGACCTTGACCTTGACCCCCGGGCCTGACCCTTGACCCTGACCTTGGTCTTAATCTGACCGTGACCTAACCTACTAGTTCTAAACGCGGCCGAGCGAGTATGTGTAGATAGCGCCGCGATTTATCTGTAGTTCTAAACGCGGCCGAGCGTAGATGCTGTAAGGATATATTCAAAAATGCGCGGTGAGGAGGGCCGTTTATTAGAGCATTACCAACACTGTAAACGCATGTGAAACTAATTAATTTTTTGGAAAAAATCTGCGTTTTTATTTTGATTTACCGTTAGACGTGACCCAATGTATGTCATAGATAGCAACCACAGTTATCTTATCAGCTGCATACAGCGTGGAATTAATAAATTATGCCAGTCTAATTAATTTCTCGGAAATTTATCTACGTCTAGTCTGCTGCTGATAACAATTTGAATTTCTTAGAAATTTTGCGTTTATTTTAATCATCATTTGCCTTTATGTCCCACTGCTGGGCACCGGCCTCTTCTCTGCCACATATCAACCTCAGCACTAAGATTGAATATGGGGGACCTAGCGGTTTAACGTCGAATCCTAACGACAAATTTCCAGAGAAGGAGTTAGGCAGAGAGACCCCACGGTTGCCTAAGCCGGATTACGGAATTGAGTGTGGTGGGTTGCAGCCATTAGTTTTAATTTTTACTGCTTTAGTTCAGCGTGGGATTTGAACCCGCGCCGTCTGATTCGAGAGCCAAGTGGTTAACTATCTGAGCCACCACCACCTCGTTTATTTTAAAACACATGCTAAAATTTTGATTTACTGTCCGGCTTGTCGATTAGGCGCGACCGGATGTCTGTCGTAGATAAGAAACCCCTGCTATCTTATCAGCGGTGCGCGAGCGGAGAAATATTCATTTCGTCGTGATGAAAAATATTTATGTGATGGTTGTTTAAACCCTTTTTTCAACTGAATCGAATCTTATGAAACACAGGATAATCAATTTCTTGGAAATAATCTGCGTTTTTATTTTGATTTACCGTTAGACGTCACCAAATGTCTGCCGTCGATAGCAAACCCCGTATCTTATCAGCTACATACAAGCGTGGAACCAATAAATTATGCCGGTCTAATTAATTTCTCGGAAATTTATCTGCGTCTAGTCTGCTGTTGATAACAATATGAATTTCTTAGAAATTGTGCGTTTATTTTAATACACATGTTAAAATTTTGATTTACTGTCCGGCTTGTCGATTAGGTGCGACCGGATGTCTGACGTAGATAACAAAGCAGGGGACCCCACGGTTGCCTAAGCCGGATTACGGAATTGAGTGTGGTGGGTTGCAGCCATTAGTTTTAATTTTTACTGCTTTAGTTCAGCGTGGGATTTGAACCCGCGCCGTCTGATTCGAGAGCCAAGTGGTTAACTATCTGAGCCACCACCACCTCGTTTATTTTAAAACACATGCTAAAATTTTGATTTACTGTCCGGCTTGTCGATTAGGCGCGACCGGATGTCTGTCGTAGATAAGAAACCCCTGCTATCTTATCAGCGGTGCGCGAGCGCAGAAATATTCATCTCGTCGTGATAAAAAATATTTATGTGATGGTTGTTTATACCCTTTTTTCAATTGAATCAAATTTTATGAAACAAAGGATAATCAATTTCTTGGAAATAATCTGCGTTTTTATTTTGATTTACCGTTAGACGTCACCCAATGTCTGCCGACGATAGCAAACCCCGTATTTTATCAGCTACATACAAGCGTGGAACCAATAAAATATGCCGGAAATTTATCTGCGTCTAGTTTGCTGCTGATAACAATTTAAATTTCTTAGAAATTGTACGTTTTTAATTTGTACGTCTTTCCATCCACTTTCCATCCACTTCCATCCACTTGCATCCATTTTCCATCCACTGTCCATCCACTTTCCAGCCACTTGCATCCACTTTCCATCCACTTTCCATCCACTTGCATCCACTTTCCATCCACTTGCATCCACTTTCCATCCATTGAAGAACGAAGAGTTTGCCACATAGTCTCTCCTATCCAATTCCGACTTTCACCTCCACGTGGTGAACCCTGATAACCCGAGCAACCTCGCCTGAGATGCGGTAACCATCCCGTATAGATGGTGGGGTCGGGGCTAACGAGAGCGGGAGAAATGGCCCTCCGAAAAGGGGTTGGGCGTGAGGCTAACTGCCTCACCTCGCAAAAGTTTTCATGTTACGAAAGACTTACAACAGCCTCGGATCGGATTGATTAACATACAACGGACTAAGAAAAGAGACAAGGACTTGAAAACGGAACTGAAAATCGGCACATGGAATCTACGTACCATGTTGCAGGCAGGAAATATGCAGGAAATAGCAGAGGAGCTCGATAAATACCATTTAGACGTAACGGCACTACAAGAAATCAGATGAAAGGGTGAAGGTAGCATAGACAAACCAAAGTATCGCCTATGCATGTAATGGCACTACGGTTACAATGGTTTGAACATGTTATGCGTATGGAAAGCACCCGAGGACCAAAAATACTGACAAACTGGAGTCCACATGAAAGAAGAGCTCGGGGTAGACCACGTAAGAAATGGCGAGATGACTGTATCGACGACCTAAAAAAATTAAAAGAGGTGGTACGTCGGCTAAGCGTCATGGAGACAAGGATGCTTAGGTGGACAGGCGGCATAAATTACCAATGCTGATATACGGAAACGTTTCGGAGTGAAACTGCGGGAAGGCCATTTACGCTGGTTTGATCAGGTTTTACTGCGTACAGAAGAAGGCACAATAGCTAACTCAGCATATACCCTGGAAGTCACGGGAAAAAGGCCCAAGGGACGACCAAGACAGAGGTGGATTTATGCGATCCATAGTGACCTGAAGACTGCACATCTACACCCAGATATGGCTCAAGACCGAAAGAAATGGAGACAACGCATCTTCACAGCGGACCCTACCACCAGGCGGGAAAAACTCTAGAAAGAAGAAGAAGAAGGCTAGACAAGATGAAATTGGACAATACCAATGTTGATATACGGAAACGTTTCGGAGTGGCGGCGATACATCAGAAAATGCGCGAAGGCCATTTACGCTGGTTTGACCAGGTTTTACTGCGTACAGAAGAAGGCACAATAGCTAACTCAGCATATACCTTGGAAGTCACGGGAAAAAGGCCCAAGGGACGACCAAGGCAGAGGTGGATTGATGCGATCCATAGTGACCTGAAGACTGCACATCCACACCCAGATATGACTCAAGACCGAAAGAAATGGAGACAACGAATCCTCACAGCGAACCCTACCACCAGGCGGGAAAAACTCTAGAAAGAAGAAGAAGAAGAAAAAGAAGGCTAGACAAGATGAAATTGGACAAGTTTGGACTAGACTGGTCTGGACTGGACAAGGTTAAACAAGACTGGACAAGGCTGGACAAGCCTGGGCAAGACGAGACAAGACTGGACAAGCTAAATACGGTTAGACAAGATTAAGGAAGATTGGAGGTGATGGTGGCTCACAGAGTTAAGCACTTGGCTCTCGGGTCAGACAGCGTGTGTTCGAATCCCACCCAGAACTAAAGCAGTAAAAATGAAAACTAATGGCTGCAACCCATCACACTCAATTCCCCAATCCGGCTTAGGCAACCATGGGGTCTCACTGCCTAACACCTTCTCTGGAAATTTGTGGTTTGGATTCGACGTTAAACCGCTAGGTTCCCCATATTCAATATAAGTGCTGAGGTTGGATATGTGCTGCCCAGCAATGGGACATAAAGGCTGGCTTATGATGATGATGATGGAAGACTAGGCAAGAGTAGACAAGACTTAGACAAGTTTGAACAGAACTAGATAAGACTAGACAAGATTAAAAAGGATTAAAAAGATTGGAGATAATCAGACTAGATTGGATTTGGGGATTTTGGGTCCAAATGGGGTAGTACATGCGTACTGCATGGCAATCGCACCTGCCTGCAACATGGATTTACTGTCCGGCTTGTCGATTGGGCGCGACCGGATGTCTGTCGTAGATAACAAACTCCTGCTATCTTATCAGCGGTGCGCGAGCGCAGAAATATTCATCTCGTCGTGATGAAAAATATTTATGTGATGGTTGTTTAAACCCTTTTTTCAACTGAATCGAATCTTATGAAACACAGGATAATCAATTTCTTGAAAATAATCTGCGTTTTTTATTTTGATTTACCGTTAGACGTCACCCAATGTCTGCCGCCGATAGCAAACCCCGTATTTTATCAGCTACATACAAGCGTGGAACCAATAAATTATGCTGGTCTAATTAATTTCTCGGAAATTTATCTGTGTCTAGTTTGCTGCTGATAACAATTTGAATTTCTTAGAAATTGTACGTTTTTAATTTGTACGTCTTTCCATCCACTTTCCATACACTTTCTATCCACTTGCATCCACTTTCCATCCACTTGCATCCACTTTCCATCCATTGAAGAACGAAGAGTTTGCCACATAGTCTCTCTTATCCAATTCCGACTCTCACCTCCACGTGGTGAACTCTGATAACCCGAGCAACCTCGCCTGAGATGCGGTAACTAACCCGTATAGATGGTGGGGTCTAGGCTAAGCGGGAGAAATGGCCCTCCGAAAAGGGGTTTACCTCACCTCGCAAAAGTTTTCATGTTACCAAGGACTTACAACAGACTCGGATCGGATTGATTAACATACAACGGACTAAGAAAAGAAACAAGGACTTGAAAACGGAACTGAAAATCGGCACATGCAATGTACGTACCATGTTGCAGGCAGGAAAGATGCAGGAAATAGCAGAGGAGCTCGATAAATACCATTTAGACGTAACGGCACTACAAGAAATCAGATGAAAGGGTGAAGGTAGCATAGACAAACCAAAGTATCGCCTATGCATGTAAAGGCACTACGGTTACAATGGTTTCAACATGTTATGCGTATGGAAAGCACCCGAGGAGCAAAAATACTGACGAACTGGAGTCCACATGAAAGAAGAGCTCGGGGTAGACCACGTAAGAAATGGCGAGATGACTGTATCGACGACCTAAAAAAATTAAAAGAGGTGGTACGTCGGCTAAGCGTCATGGAGACAAGGATGCTTAGGTGGACAGGCGGCGTCAATTACCAATGTTGATATACGAAAACGTTTCTAAGTGAAACTGCGGGAAGGCCATTTACGCTGGTTTGATCAGGTTTTACTGCGTACAGAAGAAGACACAATAGCTAACTCAGCATATACCCTGGAAGTCACGGGAAAAAGGCCCAAGGGACGACCAAGGCTGAGGTGGATTGATGCGATCCATAGTGACCTGAAGACTGCACATCTACACCCAGATATGGCTCAAGACCGAAAGAAATGGAGACAACGAATCCTCACAGCGGACCCTACCACCAGGCGGGACAAACTCTAGAAAGAAGAAGAAGAAGAAGGCTAGACAAGATGAAATTGGACAAGTTTGGACTAGACTGGTCTGGACTGGACAAGGTTAAACAAGACTGGACAAGGCTGGACAAGCCTGGGCAAGACGAGACAAGACTGGACAAGCTAAACACGGTTAGACAAGATTGAGGAGGATTGGAGGTGATGGTGGCTCAGAGAGTTAAGCACTTGGCTCTCGGATCAGACAGCGTGTGTTCGAATCCCACCCAGAACTAAAGCAGTAAAAATGAAAACTACTGGCTGCAACCCATCACACTCAATTCCCCAATCCGGCTTAGGCAACCATGGGGGTGAGAACACCTTCTCAAATTTGTCGTTCGGATTCGACGTTAAACCGCTAGGTCCCCCATATTTAATATTAGTGCTGAGGTTGGATATGTGCTGCCCAGCAATGGGACATAAAGGCTGGCTTATGATGATGATGATGATGGAAGACTAGGCAAGAGTAGACAAGACTTAGACAAGTTTGAACAGAACTAGATAAGACTAGACAAGATTAAAAAGGACCAGAAAAGATTGGAGATAATCAGACTAGATTGGATTTGGGGATTTTGGGTCCAAATGGGGTAGTACATGCGTACTGCATGGCAATCGCACCTGCCTGCAACATGGATTTACTGTCCGGCTTGTCGATTGGGCGCGACCGGATGTCAGTCGTAGATAACAAACCCCTGCTATCTTATCAGCGGTGCGCGAGCGCAGAAATATTCATCTCGTTGTGATAAAAAATATTTATGTGATGGTTGTTTAAACCCTTTTTTCAACTGAATCGAATTTTATGAAACACAGGATAATCAATTTCTTGGAAATAATCTGCGTTTTTATTTTGATTTACTGTTAGGCGTCACCCAATGTCTGCCGTCGATAGCAAACCCCGTATTTTATCAGCTACATACATGCGTGGAACCAATAAATTATGCCGGTCTAATTCATTTCTCGGAAATTTATCTGCGTCTAGTTTGCTGCTGCTAACAATTTGAATTTCTTAGAAATTGTTCGTTTATTTTATATTAAGCATATTCAAATTTGGATTTACTGTCTGGTTTGTCAATTAGGTGAAAAGTGGATTAAAGCTGATTGAAAGCTGTTTAAAGCTGATTGCGTAAATTTTGATTCAATGAATATCGTTTGGTACACTCGTTACATTTAAACATGATGTATTTATTTTCCATCCACTTGCATCCACTTTCTATCCACTTTACATCCACTTTCCATCCACCTGCATCCACTTTTTATCCACTTGCATACACTTTGAATCCAATTGCATCCACTTGCATCCACTTTCCATCCACTTTCCATCCACTTTCCATCCACTTGCATCCACTTTCCATCCATTGAAGAACGAAGAGTTTGCCACAGAGTCTCTGCTATCCAATTCCGACTCTCACCTCCACGTGGTGAACGCTGATAACCTGAGCAACCTCGCCTGAGATGCGGTAACCAAAGCGTATAGTTGGTGGGGTCGGGGCTAACGAGAGCGGGAGAAATGTCCCTCCGAAAAGGGGTTGGGCGTGAGGCTAACTACCTCACCTCGCAAAAGTTTTCATGTTACCAAAGACTTACAACAGCCTCGGATCGGATTGATTAACATACAACGGACTAAGAAAAGAAACAAGGACTTGAAAACGGAACTGAAAATCGGCACATGGAATGTACGTACCATGTTGCAGGCAGGAAAGATGCAGGAAATAGCAGAGGAGCTCGATTAATACCATTTAGACGTAACGGCACTACAAGAAATCAGATGAAAGGGTGAAGGTAGCATAGACAAACCTAAGTATCGCCTAAACTATCGCCTGACGCGTCAATTTCCGACGCGCAAAGCATGTAAAGGCGCTACGGTTACAATGGTTTGAACATGTTATGCGTATGGAAAGCACCCGAGGACCGAAAATACTGACGAACTGGAGTCCACATGAAAGAAGAGCTCGGGGTAGACCACGTAAGAAATGGCGAGATGACTGTATCGACGACCTAAAGAAATTAGGTGTGAGAAACTGGCTCCAATTGGTTAACAGCAGGGAGAACTGGAAGGATGTTGTAACTCAAACCAAGGCCCACTCAGGGCTGTTGAGCTATTGAAGAAGAAGAAGAAGAAGAAGAAGAAGACTAGATTAGATATGATTAGACAAGAGTAGAAAGAGAATATACCCGGAACCTCCACCATTTTGGTTTCAACCTTTTAATAAATAAATAATTTATCCTTAACTTGTTATAAATATTTAGGAAATAAAGTTAAATTAGATTAAAAGTAGATTGTTGGATATACAGATAGATTGGATAGATAGGCAATTAAATGTTACATAGATAGATCGATTGATATATAGAGAGATTAATTGGTTGATATATAGATTGATTATATAGATAGATTGATTCATATATAGATAGACTGATATATTTGTAGTTGGATTAGTTACATTGATAGATTGATAGTTGGATAGATGGATAGAATACTGGATAAAATGATACATAGATAGGGTATGTTCATGAGTTTTACGAGTTTTTAGACTTAGAATGAGACTTAGTGCTGGACTAAACAATTAATGCTATAATTCACTAGATACAATAATAAATTAGACACTCGTGTAGACTACATTCAGCTTAGACTTAGAGTAAGTGTTTGGCTACGATTTGGCGATGATTTATGCTATTAAAACAAGATTATTTTAAAACAACCTTAGATTATTCGTGTTAATTGTTAAATGTTAATTTTCACTTTCTTTATTAATGTTCGTGTTTTTATAACTTGAAAAGGTGGATATATTTACGATTATTGAGAATTTCGGACGGAAGAAAACGTGCGAATTATGCAAATTGCGCGTAGCACATTCGTCAGGTTCCACTTAAAAACGAATAAAAACACTATTTTAAAACGCAATTCCTGCATTATTATGCAGAGTTTTTATGCAAATTCTCGATACAACGGAAACTTTCTTCAGCAATCAACGTTTTCCAAAAAAAAAAACCTAATATTCTGTATCTGTATAATACATTTGCACGGTAATCTAATAAGTTATTTCACTAGAAAAAATTAACACAAAAATAATCTGCACAGTAATCCGCACAATAATCGATTACAGATTATATTTAAAACATTTATTAAAATAATAGACGAGGTTTACTTAAGCTGCCTTACATAAGGAAATATTAATATCCCTTAACCACGTGCCATACGTTTCAGGTGAGAAAATTACTGCTACTTTGGGTCTGAGAGACGTATGTCAGGTGGTTAGGTGATATATAAAGAAATATATTTGAAAATTGAAAAACGTCTTTATATCTATAGAATCTAAATGTCTTTATATCGTCTAGTCAAGAGTTCTCTTTCCGTCTCTCAAGACTGTCTTTATATCGTCTAGTCAAGACAAGTCTCTAGTCTATACGTCTAGCCCTCTAGCTCTAATATAATCCATCAAGTTTTGTAGTCAATCTAATATTGTTTATCTATTCGAATATGTTTAATCTTGTAATTATAACAAATCTATTTGATATGTTTTACTGTTTGTGAGATAAAGAATAAAATGAATTTCGAGCTGTGTAATTTCCGACGCGTAAAGAACATAATAATGTTGATGGAGGAACAATGGCACGGCGGATCGTGCCGTGTGTGCGCGAGGTCCGTAGATAGAAGAAGTGAAAAATGTGTGTGGAAGAGGTGGCCGCCGAGGCCCGAGAAACCGTGAATGCACCTTGAAGTGTCTGGAGTTTCGAGTTAATGAGAAGAGCAGCGCGTGTGGTCCGTAATAATAATCATAATAACACGAACTCGTGATGGCGGGCCTTTGTCCGAACTGCGGGAAGGCGGGGCCCCCATCTTATATATCTACATGCGTCCGTAAAGATGAAGACGCGCTGCGCTGCGGCTGCCCAAACTGTGATTATTTTCTAACAATGACTCGCTGACCGAATTCCTCCTGTGCGACCGAATCCATACGTTTCCTCCATTGTCTCTTCACGCGTTCCTTTCAACGTTCAAACGAGGATTTATTGCCCAATAGAATTACTCCTATCTATTGTCGGACATCAATTGCCTTAACGGTAACATTCAAGAACAACGTTGTACATTCTTTTTGCTAAACTCAAACATCTTTCATACAACTAATGATAAAAAAAAAACCTAACAAGAATCTAATACGATTTATTACATATCCACTACAAAAGCTAATATTTAACTAATATTATCTGTCTACTTCATAGTTTTGAAAATCTAGGTCTGTCTATTCATACATATCTATATAACTTTGTTTGTTTCGTCTTGTCTGTTCAAACGTATTAATCTAGCTTATACTAAAATCTGCGAATTTAAAATTTCAATTTTTATTTATCAAAATAAAATTTATTTGTCATTTATTTGTCAAAAACTTTGCAAGAATGTAATTAATTAAGTAAGTAAGATAATATAATCCTGATACATAGAGTCAAGCTATATATCAGTACTCTATTATCTTACTTACTTAATTAATTACATTCCTGTAAAGTTTTTGACAAATAAATGGCAATTTTAGAAATTTAAAAATCGCAGATTTCACGATGTCATCACTTTTGAATGGCTTAGCGCATATAATTCTAGTGTTCGCCAATCAATTCAGCGTCGCAAAATTAGTTGGAAAATATATTCATATTCCTAAGAAGCTTTTAATTTAAAAATTTCACCAAATCAACTATCGATCCGCTTGAGGACTCTTACATTTTAATTCACCGCTCGGTCAATTTTAAACCGATTTCGACAAATTTGGTCTCGAAGGATGCGTGAGAAATTGGGCTAAATTATTCTGCAGGAAAGGATGAGAGAAAACGGGAAAAAAATGGCAAAATGTATGTAAAATAGGCCATTTTTCGGGCATTTGAACGAGATAAACTGGAAAATCGTATAGGATGTCTATCGAATCACTAGTGAATCGATTCACTATCCACTTACTTCGGACGAACCAAAAAAAGCCCGAAAATTTTTCAAAAATTTAAAAAAAAAAAATTTTAAATTGCGAAAAAATACTTATTTGGATAAAAAAAGTGCGTTTTCGGTTTTTTTGTCAATTTCTCTGAAACTACAAATACCAGCGAAATCATTTCTGGCACACTGAAACTATACAACAAGACGAGCAAATAGATGTGCATATTGTTGGAAAGATTTACTTTTGCATTGCGTAATTCTTAGTTGAAATTTTCCGGAATTTCTACTTCACAAGTCCATATTTCGAGAATGGTTACAGGTAATTAAAAACGGATCGCGGAATCGTCTTCGAGAGGTCATTTATCTACAGGTACACTTAGATTTCCTTAAAAATCTCAATTGGTTTAACAGTTCTGTGCTCGCTGGAACAAATTTCGCAAATTTTCAAATCATATCTCGCGAATGGAAGCGGTTAGCAAAATGCAACTTGTATATTTACAACCAGCAGAGAAAACACTTTCAGTCGCACTTTCAAATTTTCCAATCGCTTGATAAAACGATTTTACGGAAAAAACGTTTTCTCGCATTTTCTGCGACTAACCGGGGAATTAACCGCGATTAACCGGGGAAAGAATATATCGCAAACAGCAAACATTTAAAAGCTACAAGCATGTCATATATACCATCGAACAAAATAAAATTGCATTAAGTAGCAATGTTGATAAACGATACATCTTGCCTAACGGAATAAATACTCTTGCATGGGGTAATTCCCGAATTCCATAATTGGTAATAGATTCATATATTACGTTTATATAAATATTTGTTCTTGCAAATGTTGTACACAAATGAAATGTTTATATAACACGCGTGCGAGTAGAAATAAGAAAACGCGGTCTAATAGGCACCGCGTAATCAATTTTATGTTTTGAATTTATACATTATTAATTCACAATTCAAATATAAATTTAAGGTCTCTAAGCATATTCGCAGATGAGGTTATACCAGTTTCATACATATCTATATAACTTTGTTTGTTTCGTCTTGTCTGTTCAATCTTATTATTCTAGCCTTGACTCTATATATCAGGACCCTATTATCTTACTTACTTAAGTAATTACAATCCTGCAAAGTTTTTGACAAATAAATGGCAGTTTTAGAAATTTCAAATTTGCAGATTTCACGATGTCATCACTTTTGAATGTCTTAGCACGTATACTTCTAGTTTTCGCCAATCAATTCAGCGTCGCAAAATTAGGTGGAAAAGATATTCATATTCCTAAGAAGCTTTTAATTTAACAATTTCACCAAATCAGCTATCGATCCGCTTGAGGACTCTCACATTTTAATTCACCGCTCGGTCAATTTTCAACCGATTTCGACAACTTTGGTATCGAAGGATGCGCAAATAATTGTGCTAAATTATTCTGCAGGAAAGAATGAGAGAAAACTGGACAAAATGGCAAAATTAATGTAAAATAGGCCATATTTCGGACATTTTGAGCATTTGAACGAGATAAACTAGAAAATCGTGTTGGATGCGCTATCCACATACTTCGGACGAACCAAAAAAAGCCCTAACATTTTTCAAAAATTAAAAAAAAAAATTTTTTAATCGCGAAAAAATTCTTATTTTGATAAAAAAGTGCGTTTTCGGTTTTTTGTCAATTTCTCTGAAACTACAAATACCAGCGAAATCATTTTTGGCACATTGAAACTATACGACTAGATGAGCAAATAGATGTGCATATTGTTGGAAAGATTTACTTTTGCATTGCGTAATTCTTAGTTGAAATTTTCCGGAATTTCTACTTCACAAGTCCATATTTCGAGAATGGTTACATGTAATTAAAAACGGATTGTCGAATCGTCTTCGAGAGATCATTTATCTACGGGGACACTTACATTTCCTTAAAAATCTCAATTGGTTTAACAGTTCTGTGCTCGCTGGAACAAATTTCGCAAAATTTGACTCGATTTTGCCAAATATTCCGCGAATGGAAGCGGTTGGCAAAATGCAACTTGTATATTTACGGGTGGGGAGTAAGGGGTGACGGCAAAACAACAGATAAGTCCGACCCAAATGTCAACCTCGCCTGCACGTTGGTGCTCCCTGCTAGAAAACTAAAGAGGCTCTGACGACCGAGTCATGGCGGTATAACCATTAAAACAGAGAACTAAGGAAATGAATTCTCAACTCTACCAACCCGCACTGGCCAGCGTGGTAGGGCAAATGGCTAAAACCCCCGTAATGATAGTACATCAAAACACACGGCCCTCAGTCCCCGGCAGCTCGCTTAGACCAAGGTAGCGCAAGGACAAGGAAGCGAGCAGAGGGTGCGAAGAATCTCCGGTACAGGATAGGCTACCAGAACCGAAAACTGACCATCGCTACTCTAAATACCAGAACGTTATCAAAAACTCAGAAACTACAAGAACTCGAGGAAGAACTCTCCCATATTAAATGGGATATACTAGGAATAAGCGAACATAAAAGAACAGATGAGGAACAACTAACACTTCACTTAGGCCATCTGCTACACTACAGAGGAGGCCAACACATAAACGAAGGAGGAGTCGGGTTCCTAGTACATAAAGAGCATATACAAAACGTCACCAAGATCCACAGTATCAGTAATAGAGTAATGTACCTCATATACAAACTAAACACTAGATACTTGTTAAAAATTATCCAGGTATACGCACCTACATCCGCACACTCGGACGCGGAGGTGGAGGTATTCTATGATGATATAAATACCGCAATACAGCAAGAACCTACCCACTACAGCATGCTAATAGGGGACTTTAACGCTAAATTGGGGCATAAGGAAGACGAAACCGAAACACCGCTGGGAACCCACAGATTTGGAATGAGGAATGAGAGAGGTCAAACGCTTCTTAAATTTCTCCTGCAACATAACTTATTTGCAATGAACAGCTTCTATCGCAAAACACCAGAGCGAAAATGGACCTGGGCCAGCCCCGATGGCTCTACAAAAAATGAAATCGACTTCATCATATCTAACAGAAAGGAAATAGTGCGAGATGTAACTGTGCTAAATAAGTTCTCAATAGGCAGCGACCACGGGCTGGTCCGATCCAAAATCTCAATTAATATCAAGAACGAGCTACAAAAGCTTATTGAACAACCAACATCCAGCAAATGGAGACCGCTTAGAGACGAAACCCAGTATCAACATAGAATAGAATCACAGCTAGCACATATGGAAAGTGTTTTAGACCCGAATGTGGAGGACCTGAACGCACTTATTACAAATTCTATAAAAACCGCAGTAAAAGAATGCCAGACACAAAGCACCCAACGAAAAGAAAAACTCAGTACAAGCACTAAACAACTAATGGAAAGGAGAAGAAATCTGACAAATAAACATACAACAAACGCAACAGAATTAAGACGCCTAAATATAGAAATATCCAAGGCAGTGCGAAGGGACACAAGAACATATAACACAAATGAAATCTTAAAGGCAATTGAGCAAAACAAGGGCATGAAATCACTACGGAAGCCATTCTCCGAAGGCAGAAAAAACATCTGCAAGCTGGCAAAACAGAGTGGCCAAATAACAACAAATAAAATGGAAATATTAAAGATTGTAGAAGACTTCTACGCGACACTATATAGCGATAAAAATGCAGTGAGCTTGGACACCAACATAAATAGAGTGCAAAATCGAGAGGGTCCGAGGATATTCCAAATATTACCTTAGACGAAATAAGGGGGGCACTAAGAGATATGAAAACCAATAAAGCAATTGGCGACGACGGCGTAGCAGTCGAGTCCCTAAAAGCCGGCGGAACTACGTTATTAAATGCATTATGCAAGTTATTTGATGCTTGCCTGCAAACTGGGACAACACCTTCCCAGTGGGATCGGGCAATAATTATAATACTGCATAAGAAAGGAGATATCACCAACTTGCAAAATTACAGACCCATTAGTTTACTATCGCATATATATATATAAGCTATTCATGAGAATCATTAACAAGAGGTTGACAAATAAATTCGACCTATATCAACCCCGCGAGCAAGCTGGCTTTCGAGCCGGATTTGGCACAAATGACCATCTACAAATAGTCAAGTCCCTTATCGAAAAATGCATCGAGTACAATAAACCCCTCTGCATAATCTTCGTCGATTACGAAAAAGCCTTCGACACAATAAACCAGCATAAAATGCTACAAGCTCTTGCTGAATGCCGTATCGATCATAGATACATCAAGGTCATCAAACACGTGTACCAAAGAGCAAAAGCTTATGTTAGGCTGCAAGATGATTCCCAAGACTTTGATATTGCACGAGGTGTACGCCAAGGAGATGTCATATCGCCAAAGTTATTCACAACCCTCCTAGAACATATGTTCAAACAGGCCAACTTTGGTGACATGGGCATAAACATAGATGGCGAAAAACTAAACCATCTGAGATTCGCCGACGATATCTTAATTATCGCAAATAGTATGGACGAAGCAAAACAAATGCTACGGAGGCTATGGGAAGCATCGAACTCTGTTGGACTCAAAATCAACACCAACAAAACTCAATACATGACAAATCTTGTTATGAGTGAGGCAATCAAGATAGGCGGAGTAAGCATAGAACAAGTAAGCTCTTATAAATACCTTGGTCACAAAATCTCTATTGGTAGAGACAACCAAACCTGTGAAATGTCGAGAAGAATAGGCTTAACATGGGCGGCCTTTGGAAAGCTGAGCAATATTTTTAAGTCAGACATTCCAATATGCCTAAAAAGGAAAGTATTCGATCAGTGCGTGTTGCCTGTGCTTACATACGGGGCTGAAACACTTACCCTCACAAAGAACACTACAAATAGAATAAGTATCGTGCAGAGGAAAATGGAGAGGTCGATGTTAGGTATATCACTAAGAGACAGGATCCCAAATATAACATTAAGGGAGAGGTCCGGAGTGACGGACGCGGTCACCCGTATAACAACCTTAAAGTGGAACTGGGCTGGTCATGTGGCGCGACTTACGGACAATCGCTGGACAAAGAGGATACTTGAGTGGAGACCGCGCCAATACGCATACAGAAGTAGAGGCCGTCCACCAACCAGATGGACCGACGACATCAAAAGGATAAAGACCAACTGGATAGAGACAGCACAGGATCGGCCAGGATGGAGAAAGCTACGGGAGACCTATGTCCAGCAGTGGACGCGATTGGTCGCTTGATGATATTTACAACCAGCAGGGAAAACACTTTCAGTCGCACTTTCAAATTTAACAATCGCTTGATAAAACGATTTTACGGAAATACGTTTTCTTGCATTTTCCGCGACTATAACCGGGGAATTAACCGCGATTAACCGGGGAAAGAATATATCGCAAACAGCAAATATTTAAAAGCTACAAGCATGTCATATATACCATCGAACAAAATAAAATTGCATGGAGTAGCAATAACGATAAACGATACATTTTGCCTAACGGTATAAATACTCTCGCATGGGGTAATTTCTGCATGCCATAATTGTAATAGATTCATATATTATGTTTATATAAATATTTGTTCTTGCAAATATTGTACACACATGAAATGTTTATATATCACGCGTGCGAGTAGAAATAAGATAACGCGGTCTAATAAGCACCGCGTAATCAATTTTATGTTTTGAATTTATACATTATTAATTCACAATTCAAATATAAATTTAAGGTCTCTAATCATATTCGCAGATGAGATTATACCGGTTTCATACATATCTATATAACTTTGTTTGTTTCGTCTTGTCTGTTCAATCTTATTATTCTAGCCTTGACTCTATATATCAGGACCCTATTATCTTACTTACTTAAGTAATTACAATCCTGCAAAGTTTTTGACAAATAAATATCAATTTTAGAAATTTCAAATTAGCAGATTTCACGATGTCATCACTTTTGAATGTCTTAGCACATATACTTCTAGTTTTCGCCAATCAATTTAGCGTCGCAAAATTAGGTGGAAAATATATTCATATTTCTAAGAAGCTTTTAATTTAAAAATTTCACCAAATCAGCTATCGATCCGCTTGAGGACTCTCACATTTTAATTCACCGCTCGGTCAATTTTCAAACGATTTCGACAAATTTGGTATCGAAGGATGCGTAAATAATTGGGCTAAATTATTCTGCAGGAAAAGATGAGAGAAAACTGGACAAAATGGCAAAATTATTGTAAAATAGGCCATATTTCGGACATTTTGAGCATTTGAACGAAATAAACTAGAAAATCGTGTTGGATGCGCTATCCACTTACTTCGGACGAACCAAAAAAAGCCCTAAAATTTTTCAAAAATTAAAAAAAAAAATTTTAATCGCGAAAAAATCCTTATTTTGATAAAAAAGTGCGTTTTCGGTTTTTTGTCAATTTCTCTGAAACTACAAATAGCAGCGAAATCATTTTTGGCACACTGAAACTATACGACAAGACGAGCAAATAGATATGCATATTGTTGGAAAGATTTACTGTTGCATTGCGTAATTCTGAGTTGAAATTTTCCGGAATTTCTACTTCACAAGTCCATATTTCGAGAATGGTTACAGGTAATTAAAAACGGATTGCGGAATCGTCTTCGAGAGGTCATTCATCTACGGGTACACTTAGATTTCCTTAAAAATCTCAATTGGTTTATCAGTTCTATGCTCGCTGGAACAAATTTCGCAAATTTTCAAATCATATCTCGCGATTGGAAGCGGTTAGCAAAATGCAACTTGTATATTTACAACCAGCAGGGAAAACACTTTCAGTCGCACTTTCAAATTTTCGAATCGCCTGGTAAAACGATTTTACGGAAATACATTTTCTGGCATTTTCCACGACTATAACCGGGGAATTAACCGGGGAATTAACCGCGATTAACCGGGGAAAGAATATATCGCAAATAGCAAATATTTAAAAGCTACAAGCATGTCATATATACCATCGAACAAAATAAAATTGCAGAGAGTAGCAATGACGATAAACGATACATTTGCTTAACGGAATAAATACTCTTGCATGGGGTAATTCCCGCATACCATAATTGTAATAGATTCATATATTTTGTTTATATAAATATTAGTTCTAGCAAATATTGTACACACATGAAATGTTTATATAACACGCGTGCGAGTAGAAATAAGAAAACGCGGTCTAATAAGCACCGCGTAATAAATTTTATGTTTTGAATTTATACATTATTAATTCACAATTCAAATATAATTTTAAGGTCTCTAAGCATATTCGCAGATGAGATTATACCAGTTTCACACATATCTATATAACTGTGTTTGTTTCGTCTTGTCTGTTTAATCTTATTAATCTAGCCTTGACTCTATATATCATGACCCTATTATCTTACTTACTTAAGTAATTACAATCCTGCAAAGTTATTGACAAATAAATGGCAATTTTAGAAATTTCAAATTCGCAGATTTCACGATGTCATTTATCACTTTTGAATGTCTTAGCACATATACTTCTAGTTTTCGCCAATCAATTCAGCGTCGCAAAATTAGGTGGAAAATATATTCATATTCCTAAGAAGCTTTTAATTTAAAAATTTCACCAAATCAGCTATCGATCAGCTTGAGGACTCTCACATTTTAATTCACCGCTCGGTCAATTTTCAACCGATTTCGACAAATTTGGTCTCGAAGGATGCGTGATAAATTGGGCTAAATTATTCTGCAGGAAAGGATGAAAGAAAACCAGGAAAAAATGGCAAAATTTATGTAAAATAAGCCATTTTTCGGGCATTTGAACGAGATAAACTGGAAAATCGTATTGGATGCACTATCCACTTACTTCGGACGAACCAAAAAAAGCCCGAAAATTTTTCAAAAATAAAAAAAATAAAAATTTTAATCGCGAAAAAATCCTTATTTTGATAAAAAAAGGGCGTTTTCGGTTTTTTGTCAATTTCTCTGAAACTACAAATACCAGCGAAAACATTTTTGGCACACTGAAACTATACAACAAGAGGAGCAAATAGATATACATATTGTTGCAAAGATTTACTTTCGCATTGCGTAATTCTGAGTTGAAATTTTCCGGAATTTCTATTTCACAAGTCTATATTTCGAGAATGGTTACAGGTAATTAAAAATGGATCGCGGAATCGTCTTCTAGAGGTCATTTATCTACGGGCACACTTAGATTTCCTTAAAAATCTCAATTGGTTTATCAGTTCTGTGCTCGCTGGAACAAATTTAGCAAAATTTCAAATACGTTGAATCATATCTCGAAAATGGAAGCGGTTAGCAAAATCCAACTTGTATATTAACAACTAGCAGGGAAAACTCTTTCAGTCGCACTTTCAAATTTTCCAATCGCCTGATAAAACGATTTTACGGAAATACGTTTTCTCGCATTTTCCGCGACTATAACCGGGGAATTAACCGCGATTAACCGGGGAAAGAATATATCACAAACAGCAAATATTTAAAAGCTACAAGCATGTCATATATACCATCGAACAAAATAAAATTGCAGCGAGTAGAAATGACGATAAACGATACATTTGCTTAACGGAATAAATACTCTTGCATGGGGTAATTCCCGCATGCCATAATTGTAATAGATTCATATATTATGTTTATATAAATATTTGTTCTAGCTAATATTGTACACACATGAAATGTTTATATATCACGCGTGCGAGTAGAAATAAGAAAACGCGGTCTAATAATCAATTTTATGTTTTGAATTTATACATTATTTATCAAACTTTAATGTAATTAAATAATCAATCGATGTCATTGATACTTTATCTAAATTTGGAAATTTCTGAATTCGAGTGACATCATTTAAAGAAATAAATAAATTATGAGCCAATAACAAATCATTTAGTGAATCTGTTATTTTATTTTTAATTAGATTGTCTATATTCAAGTCCCCGCAGATGATTACGGTTTCAAATTGTTGATTTACAATATCTAATAGACGATTAAGTTGATTATTATTAGGTGGCCTATAAATTGCAATAATACAAGTTTTCATGCCCACTGATATTCCACAGCACTCAATGACGTTTTCGATAGCTAGATTCTTTATAATTTTTAATAATTTGATTTGTTGTAAAATATTATGTTTTATAAATATTGCAGTTCCACCGTGTTTATTCGTTTGTCTAGAGAAGTGAGCTATCAATTCGAAGCCGGTAATCTTAAAAGCACCAAGCTGAGTTTCATCCAGCCAGGTTTCGGTGAAACATAAAATATTAAATTTAAAATTATTACATACTACATCAATTAAATTTGATTTGTGAAAAATTGACCGTATATTAATATGAAATAGGTTTATCGTTAAACAGTGTTTAGTTTCAATACAACTGCATTCACAATACAATACATTTAATTCAGAGTTTAGACAATTTTCAACCGACTTCGACAAATTTAGTTTCGAAGGGTGCGTGAGTGAGGTTAAATTCCCTCACGTGGAAGTCACCTTGTCGCGGTGTGAGGGCTTAGTTTCGCAACATACCGTTGGACGTCACGACGGGAACAACTCCGGTCGGGGCGTTCGGCGGAGGGCGAACAACCAAGAACTTCCAAACCCTTAATCCCAAGGTATCATGCGACCCGTGCCAAAGGGACTGGTTGATGGCCAAGGGCAACCGGCCATCGCTTACGGAGCCTTACCACTATCAAGCGGGGCTCTGATGTGGTGGACCTTTAGTTCCCTTGCGACTCGTGGGATTTAGATGAATTCCAAAAGTAAAAATAATCCATGTGTACGGAACCTAACCGACACAGAGAACAAGGAAGTCAGCCCGGATTCCCGGGAAGACGACCTTGACCTCACACTCGTAGACATGAGCAGTCCAGCCATGTCTACAGAGGTAGATGTTCTTGTAGGGACAGAGGAGGACTTTCCGCCTCCTGTCACAAAACAAGAATGACCAGCAGGCGCACCAAAATAGCCCAAGTGAACATCCATCATGCCAAAGCAGCTTCAGCTGTGATGGCTAGGATGTTCACCAAGCAGCACCTAGGGCTAGCGCTGCTTCAAGAACCCTGGACCTACGGAGGTAAGATCAGAGGCCTTAGCAACAGGGAATGTAAGTTCGTATGGGACAGCCGTGAGGTCTCCCCTAGAACTTGCATTATGGTAAGAAATGGCATAAATTACTTATGTCTTTCAGAATTTTTAACGCGGGATTTAGTACCGATTCAGGCCCTCATCAAGATCGAGGGTCTCCACCGCGAAGTAGTGATCGCATCAGCATACTTCCCTGGCGATGGTAACAGCATACCACCCATTAAAGTACAAAAGCTGGTGCAACACTGTATTAGGAGAAGGCTGCCACTCATCCTGGGATGTGACGCGAACGCACACAATGAGATGTGGGGCAGCACAGACACTAATAAGAGGGGTGAGTACCTTTTAGAATGCCTCATTAAAGAGAACTTAATTGTGTACAACGTTGGGAACACACCAACATTTGTCACTAAAGTCAGAAATGAGGTACTGGATATTACGGTAGGTAGCGCTAACGTAAGTAAACTAATTAAAAAGTGGAGGGTTTCAAGTGCGCCCTCAATGTCAGATCATAGGATCATAGAGTTTGAGCTGGAAGGAGCGAGTGAGGAAAACACCCCCATTCGAAACCGCAGACAAACTGTGTGGCCTATGTTTAGTTCCCAACTAAAAGAAAACCTAGAGCAGGTGACAGTGCGGGGTAGTATCAAACACTACACCGTGCTGGAGCAGGCTGTAGGAGAAATAAATGTAGCAATCACCACGGCATTTGAATCCAGCTGCCCGGTAAAAACCGTGAAGGAGCATAAGGACGAGAAATGGTGGAACAAAAATTTGTCTACATTAAGAGCAAAAGTACGTTGGCCTCTTTAACAAAGCCAAGCAATACGGAAATTGGCTAGAATACTCTGAGGTGCTTACCACCTACAACAAAGAGATCAGAAGGGCAAAAAGGGAAAACTTTAGGACCTTCTGTGAAAACATAGAATCCACGCCGGTGGCAGCTAGACTGCACAAAGCACTAGCGAAGGATAGAGTGGAAATGACAACCACTCTCAAGAAACCGGATGGGACCTTCACGGAGGATGAAGAGCAAAGAGCTCTCCTCCTACTAGAAACCCATTTTCCGGGATGTAGAGGATACAGGGAGACCGAGGGCTTGATGCAACCACGGAAACCAAGTCGGGCCGACTGGAAGAGGGCAGCGTCCATCTGTTTGGAAAACCGAATCAGATGGGCTATGGGCACTTTCCAGCCTTTTATGGCCCCAGGTGTGGACGGACTAGTTCCTGCCTTCCTACAAAAGGGAGAGAGAGAACTAATGCCGTATCTTCTAAATATATTTAGAAGTAGCTTAGCGCTCGGATATATACCGGAGCTATGAAGAAGGGCTAAGGTGGTATTTATACCGAAGGTGGGGAAGAAAGACACCACTCAACCGAAGTCATTTAGACCCATTAGTCTAACATCTTTTATGTTAAAGACAATGGAGAAGGTGATTGATAATTACCTTAGGACTATAGTGCTGGTAGGTACACCACTACACAGGAGTCAGCATGCTTACAGAGCAGGGAAATCCACAGAAACCGCCCTGTATCAGCTGACAAACGAAATAGAAGCAGCACTAGAGATAAAGGAAGTAGCGATATGTGCCTTCTTGGATATAGAGGGAGCTTTTGACAACACCTCACACGAGGCTGTCAGGGCGGCCCTCGAAAGAAGGAATATCGACAGCACTATCTCAAAGTGGATGGGAGAAATGCTGAGAACTAGAACGGCGGAGACACAAGTGGGAAAAGACACCATTAAGATCTCCACAACTCGAGGGTGCCCACAGGGAGGTGTACTATCACCGCTAATGTGGAGTCTGGTAGTTGGTGAACTACTGGTTAGGCTAAACGACCTAGATATCAAATGTCAAGGTTACGCCGATGACGTAGTCATAATGGCCAGAGGAAAATTTGAGGGAACGCTCTGTGAAATTGTTCAGAGAGGCCTCAAAGTAACTAGTAGATGGTGTCAAACAGTGGGATTGAGACTCAACCCGAGCAAAACCACGGTGATACCATTTACTAGAAGGAGAAAACTAAACTCCCTACATCCCATACTCATAGATGGGAAGGCAGTAGAATACCAACAGGAGATAAGGTATCTGGGTATCACACTAGATAGCAAACTCCTATGGAATAGACACGCTGAAGCAGTGGTAGGTAAAGCCAAACGCGCCCTAATGGTGTGCAGAAATCTGGCAGGAAAAACGTGGGTTTGTAACCCCACTATCCTGCGATGGATGTACACCATGATAGTGAGACCTGCAATCACTTATGGGGCGGTTGCGTGGGGAAGTAGAATCAAGCTGGCCTCTATGAGGAAACAGCTTGAGAAGATTCAAAGACTGGCGTGTGTCTACATCACGGGGGCGATGGGATCGTGTCCGACAGCAGCATTGGAGCTGCTGCTGGATCTGACTCCGCTGCACCTTGTGGTGGAGAGCGCCGCCAGATCGGCGATCGTAAGGTTCAGCAAGGAAGGAATGGGCAGAGGCAAAATAATCGGGAGCAGAGACCGAAACAGCCTCGCTGCCAAGATCCCCTGGCTGGAAGTACCAAAAGACGAAATGGTATGCAAATACCACTTCGAGAAAAACTACACAGCAATGTGTAGTAGTAAAGCCGATTGGAGCGACGAATCCTCAGCATACCACATAGAGCAAAATGCCATCAAGTGGTATACAGATGGTTCGAAGACAAAGCAAGGCACTGGTGCAGGAGTGTTTGGACCTCGTACCAGATACTCCGAATCCATGGGAACATCCCCAAGTATCTTCCAAGCAGAGGTACACGCAATCGAAAGATGTGCACAGTTTAACCTCGACAGGAAGTACCGCAAAAAACGAATTGCTATCCTGTCCGATAGCCAAGCAGCCATCAAGGCCATTAGCTCATACACCATCAGATCCAAACTGGTATGGGACTGTGTGGGGAAGCTGAACAAGCTTGGCAGGGATAATAAAGTAACGCTATACTGGGTACCAGGACACACTGGTATAGACGGAAACGAAGAAGCCGGCCGATCACCTAGCAAACAAGGGATCCAGTAGCCCCTTTATACGTCCGGAACCCTTTTGCGGTATGACCGTGAACACCATCCGCAAAAGTTTAGATGAAGAAATAAGAGGAAAATGGATGAAAACCTGGGAAGAACTTCCAGGGCTAAGGCAATCCAAAGTGATGCTGGGATCTTTTAACCAGAAGAGAACTAAAGCTTGCCTGAAACTAAGCAGGAACAAGCTCAGAATTCTGACAGGAGCCCTGACGGGACACTGCAGACTTAGGAAACATCTCAAGGCCCTAGGCCTAGAGGAGGATGATGGATGCAGATTCTGTGGCTCAGCAGAGGAAACCCCCATACATCTGTTCAAAGACTGCGGAGCATTACTCCGCAAGAGACAGATGTACCTTGGGGCTCACTGCTTGAACACAGAGGAGCTGCAGGCCTTGAATCCCACCCAGATCCTGAGATTCCTAAAGGAATCAGGATTAGAGGAGGCGCTCTAAATGGGTAAGTACACCAACACTTGGAGGAGGAGGGTGGGGTACAATAGATCTATAAAGGTCGCAGTACAAGTCGTCACCACCATATCTACAATCTACAATCTACAACAAAGACGTTTATTTGGGTTGAAAATTATCAAATTTTGGCAGCGTGTCCAAATTAGTCCTGCAGGATTCCAAATACCAAATTTATGTTGGTTCAAGGAGCACACTTTCAAGAATATTTCAGGCAATTTTCATAGAAATCCTTTCATTCTTTGCAAAATTATGACGAAATATTAATTCTTTGCTATAAATACAGTGTAAACTCGATGTAACGTCACTCGATTTAACGACAAACTGCCTGAAACGTTGAAATCATTTGACTTTGGTTGGTTTACCTTGTTGTCCATAGAATGATACACTCTATGTAGCATCATAGACACTCAGTTGCTCACTCTCTAATTGCTCACAAACTTTCAAACTGTGAACATGGCGAGTAAGAGAAAATCTTTGTGTATTAACGAAAAAGTTTTACTAATACGCGCAAAAGATAAAAGTGATGTTGGAAGACGCTTTGGATCCAGTCGCTCTACCGTGTCTACAATATGGAAAAACAAAGACAAAATTCTACAAGCAGAGGAGGTTGGAAAATCTTCTAAGAAATTAAAGAAACCTAAATACGAAGATTTGGATGAAGCTACGTGTTTACAGCGCTTGAATAACTTGCCTGTCTAGGGGCCGATTGTGAAAGCTAAGGCAGAGAAATTTTCTGAAGAACTTGGCTTAACGGCTTTCAAAGCATCAGAAGGATGGCTCGGAAAGTTCAAGCAACGTCACCATATCAACTATAGTAAAATTAATGGAGAGGCACGAAGTGTTGATACGAATGTTATTGACGACTGGATTAATAGAGTGTGACGAAAAGTACGCTCCAAGTGACATTTTTAATGCTGATGAAGCCGGAATTTTCTTTAAGTTGTCTCCAGATAAAAGTTTGAAATTTAAAGGAGAAAAGTGTGTAGGAGGAAAACTCTCCAAAGAGCGTATTACAGTGTTTGTAGCTGCTAATATGAATGGCACAGAAAAAAGGAAGCTAGTCATAATAAGCAAATCAAAAAATCCGCGGTGTTTTAAGAACATTAATCAATTGCCAGTCACCTATAAAGCTAATAAATCAGCCTGGATGACAAGTCAACTGTTCGAAGGAGAATTGCGAAGGTGGGATGCAGAATTAAAGGAACGAAAAATCTTGCTTCTTGTCGACAACTGCCCTGCTCACCCTCATATATCTAACCTTCAAAGCATACAGTTGGCATTTTTTCCACCAAACTCGACTAGTGTCTTACAACCAATGGATTAAAGCGTGATTAAAAGTCTCAAGGGTCACTATAGAAGGAAACTATTTATGGAGGAATCTGAGGGTAAAACTTCTATTAATATTCTACATGCAGTAAATTCTTTATCCAAAGCCTGGGAAGAAGTGACAGTAACAACTATACAGCACACTTTTCGTCATGCTGGACTTTTTACCAGTTCTGCGAATGCTGAAGTGGAAGCGAGACAAGAGTTTGAAAGTGAAGATAACCTTCCATTAACTGAGTGGGTTCAACAGTTCAACATGCCACAAAATTTCACTGAAAATATACAAATCTACATAGAAGTAGACGACAGCCAAGCTACAACAGCTTCACTTACAGATGAAGAAATTCTGGATTCGGTGAGGAAAACTTAAACCAAGTTTATCCCATAGTATCCCAAGAACTACATGATAAAATTCAAATAAAATACTGGTGCAGCAAAAAACATCAAACGAAGATAACAGACTATACGACTATCAGCTATGCAGAACAATGAGTCTATCGGGACACTCGCATCAGTCTGTTCTTGTCTGTTTAATAGACAAAAAGAAAATAGAGTAGACTAATTCTGGTATACAGAGTCTATGCACGAGTCTTTTATCAGTCTATTCTTGTCTGTTTAATAGACAACATAAAAATAGTTAAGACTGCTTTTATAAATTCGATTTAAAAGCAGAAAAAAAGGCAGACGTCATCAATTTTTCTGTGTTAATTAAAATAAATTTCGGGTGAGATCCGGCGATCGAGATAGAAGACGAAGTGAATCGGTTACAATTAGAGGACGAGATAAAGCGGAGTTTGAGCTCGTTTGCGGCGGATCTAATTTATAAGTGCGGACTCGATTGTAAATTAGTCTAATGAAGATCCGTTATCGACGGTGACAATAAACGCAAGAGGAACTGATTCAATTAACGGCTGCCGGTTTCGTTTATTGTTATTACACCGCTCATGTCCTCAAACTTCCGTCTTCGCCGGGCCTAATTCGTTTATAATAATAGGCGAGCGAGCGGGCTAATGATACTCCATTACGGCCTCTAACAGCTACATCCATGCACCCTGACATTTTAGAAAAGAGATTGATGATTGCATAGCAAAGGCGAACGGAACGTGACAAATGTCTCCTGCGAAGAAGACAAACTGATTTTATCTTTGAGTTACAACAACATTATTATTTGTTTTACAAGATTTAATTAACGTAAAAAGAAACGACAAACCTAAACAAACGAAAATAGACTGGAGTAGGGGAGCAGTAGAGCGTATCTCGATTTGGCACTTTTTAGTACTTGAAACATCGATTTTAGTTCAAGTAGATGAGTTTTGAGTTCTTTAATCAAATTTTGTATACATATTTATTAGCTTATGATACAAATGTGTGAAGAAGGGCTTTTGTGCACGAGTTGCGAAGATTAAAGCACGAGCCGGAGGCGAGTGGTTTAATCGCAACGAGTAGTCTTTAGTAGCTAATGATACAAGTGTTAATCGCAACGAGTAGTATTTAGTAGCTTATGATACAAGTGTGTGAAGAAGTGGTTTAATCGCAACGAGTAGTATTTAGTAGCTTATGATACAAGTGTGTGAAGAAGGGCTTTTGTGCACGAGTTGCGAAGATTAAAGCACGAGCCGGAGGCGAGTGGTTTAATCGCAACGAGTAGTCTTTAGTAGCTTATGATACAAGTGTTAATCGCAACGAGTAGTATTTAGTAGCTTATGATACAAGTGTGTGAAGAAGGGCTTTTGTGCACGAGTTGCGAAGATTAAAGCACGAGCCGGAGGCGAGTGGTTTAATCGCAACGAGTAGTCTTTAGTAGCTTATGATACAAGTGTTAATCGCAACGAGTAGTATTTAGTAGCTTATGGTACAAGTGTGTGAAGAAATGGTTTAATCGCAACGAGTAGGATTTAGTAGCTTATGATACAAGTGTGTGAAGAAGAGCTTTTGTACACGAGTTGCGAAGATTAAAGTACGAGCCGGAGGCGAGTGGTTTAATCGCAACGAGTAGTCTTTAGCAGCTTATGATACAAGTGTGAATCGCAACGAGTAGTATTTAGTAGCTTATGATACAAGTGTGAGAAGAAGGGCTTTTGTGCACGAGTTGCGAAGATTAAAGCACGAGCCGAAGGCGAGTGGTTTAATCGCAATGAGTAATATTTAGTAGCCTATGATACAAGTGTGTGAAGAAGGGCTTTAGTGCATGAGTTGCGAAGATTTAAGCACGAGCCGGAGGCGAGTGGTTTAATCGCAACGAGTAGTCTTTAGTAGCTTATGATACAAGTGTTAATCGCAACGAGTAGTATTTAGTAACTTATGATACAAGTGTGTGAAGAAGGGCTTTTGTGCACGAGTTGCGAAGATTAAAGCACGAGCCGGAGGCGAGTGGTTTAATCGCAACGAGTAGTCTTTAGTAGCTTATGATACAAGTGTTAATCGCAACGAGTAGTATTTAGTAGCTTATGGTACAAGTGTGTGAAGAAATGGTTTAATCGCAACGAGTAGGATTTAGTAGCTTATGATACAAGTGTGTGAAGAAGGGCTTTTGTGCACGAGTTGCGAAGATTAAAGCACGAGCCGAAGGCGAGTGGTTTAATCGCAATGAGTAATATTTAGTAGCCTATGATACAAGTGTGTGAAGAAGGGCTTTAGTGCATGAGTTGCGAAGATTTAAGCACGAGCCGGAGGCGAGTGGTTTAATCGCAACGAGTAGTCTTTAGTAGCTTATGATACAAGTGTTAATCGCAACGACTAGTATTTAGTAGCTTATGATACAAGTGTGTGAAGAAGGGCTTTTGTGCACGAGTTGCGAAGATTAAAGCACGAGCCGGAGGCGAGTGGTTTAATCGCAACGAGTAGTCTTTAGTAGCTTATGATACAAGTGTTAATCGCAACGAGTAGTATTTAGTAGCTTATGGTACAAGTGTGTGAAGAAATGGTTTAATCGCAACGAGTAGGATTTAGTAGCTTATGATACAAGTGTGTGAAGAAGAGCTTTTGTACACGAGTTGCGAAGATTAAAGTACGAGCCGGAGGCGAGTGGTTTAATCGCAACGAGTAGTCTTTAGCAGCTTATGATACAAGTGTTAATCGCAACGAGTAGTATTTAGTAGCTTATAATACAAGTGTGTGAAGAAGGGCTTTTGTGCACGAGTTGCGAAGATTAAAGCACGAGCCGGAGGCGAGTGGTTTAATCGCAACGAGTAGGATTTAGTAGCTTATGATACAAGTGTTAATCGCAACGAGTAGTATTTAGTAGCTTATAATACAAGTGTGTGAAGAAGGGCTTTTGTGCACGAGTTGCGAAGATTAAAGCACGAGCCGGAGGCGAGTGGTTTAATCGCAACGAGTAGGATTTAGTAGCTTATGATACAAGTGTGTGAAGAAGGGCTTTTGTGCACGAGTTGCGAAGATTAAAGCACGAGCCGAAGGCGAGTGGTTTAATCGCAATGAGTAATATTTAGTAGCCTATGATACAAGTGTGTGAAGAATGGCTTTAATGCACGAGTTGCGAAGATTAAAGCACGAGCCGGAGGCGAGTGGTTTAATCGCAACGAGTAGTCTTTACTAGCTTATGATACAAGTGTTAATCGCAACGTGTAGTATTTAGTAGCTTATGGTACAAGTGTGTGAAGAAGTGGTTTAATCGCAACGAGTAGGATTTTGTAGCTTATGATACAAGTGTGTGAAGAAGGGCTTTTGTACACGAGTTGCGAAGATTAAATTACGAGCCGGAGGCGAGTGGTTTAATCGCAACGAGTAGTCTTTAGCAGCTTATGATACAAGTGTTAATCGCAACGAGTAGTATTTAGTAGCTTATGATACAAGTGTGTGAAGAAGTGGTTTAATCGCAACGAGTAGTATTTAGTAGCTTATAATACAAGTGTGTGAAGAAGGGCTTTTGTGCACGAGTTGCGAAGATTAAAGCACGAGCCGGAGGCGAGTGGTTTAATCGCAATGAGTAATATTTAGTAGCTTATGATACAAGTGTGTGAAGAAGGGCTTTTGTGCACGAGTTGCGAAGATTAAAGCACGAGCCGGAGGCGAGTGGTTTAATCGCAATGAGTAATATTTAGTAGCTTATGATACAAGTGTGTGAAGAAGGGCTTTTGTGCACGAGTTGCGATGATTAAAGCACGAGTCGAAGGCGAGTGGTTTAATCGCAATGAGTAATATTTAGTAGCTTATGATACAAGTGTGTGAAGAAAGGCTTTTGTGCACGAGTTGCGAAGATTAAAGCACGAGCCGAAGGCGAGGCCTATAAAAAGAAAACGCGAAGCTTATAAAAAGAAAACTTTATATAAGTATTACACTTATTCACTAACGTATATTAAGATCTAACTATTTCTAGATCTAATATAAACTAATATATTAACTAGTTATAGATCTATTTCGATACTCTTAACCTTCAGTTGTTCAATTGACTGCTTTTGGGCAATTGACTACCAAAAAATATAGGGCGTACGTGATTTAAGTATAATATACTTATATCATATTATCTACAACATATTATGTAGATTATAGTATAGTATTATTATGTAGATTATCAACATATTATGTAGATTTTAAAGAAAAATTAGACGAAATATAATATATACAGGATGTTACGGGACTTGAGTATGTCGCATGTCGGTTATAAACAAGCAAAATTTAGACATAATATATACCCTGTATATATTTTGTACATAGAGCATACGTGATGAAATCCATAACGAATATAAAATAAGAAAATTCAGAATAAACAGCTTGGTGCCAACACATACTTTTTAAACTTCGGACCTAACCGAGGAGGACCTAACTATCTTCAACCCATATGCTTCTGGAGCCAGACAATACCACTACGACAACATTAGTGTATTTTCATAAGTTTCTAATAGTAAATTCGCATTTTTCTTGTAATTAAACTACATATTTACGGTTTTCAGATTTTTTCCTTTTCCCATGTGCTCTAAGACACCGCTTCTTGCCAAATTTCATGTTTCTAGGTCAACGGGAAGTACTCTATAGGTTTTGATTCCCTTGTGAAATCGCAAAATGTGCGACATAAACGGTCATATCTTTTGATCGCGTTGACTTACAAGTTTGATTTTTTCACAGCTGAAAGAGACCGCAGACCCGAGTATTTGATACAAATTTCAACTTGTTACATTTACGCGTTCCTGAGAAAAAATGGTCTTGACAGACGGACAGACGGACAGACGAACAGACAAAAAAGTAGGATCACTTTTTCCCCTTCTATTGATCGGTGCCGATCTTTTGCTGAATTGCCGAGCAAATGCCGATTTGCCGAACTTCAAATATTAAATTTAAAAAGCTGGATGTGCTAAAATTCGCGGGAACACGATTTACATTGGATTTTTACGCACGATTTGATACTTTTAGTTTTTTGTTTAGTGACGCGAGTTATTGCAATAGTAACGACAAACATAAATCGTTTAATAATGAAACTCCATTTGATTTACATTGGACGTTTACGCATGATTTGGATAGTTTTACACACGATTATAACAAAGATATCCTTCACTTACAATAATGTATTTATTAATGTGTTAATTTTGATAAGTGAGTAGATAATAGCTATTTTATACATTAGTTATTTTATTTTTAAAATCGAGTGAAATTTCAAGATATTTTTGGCGCTGAAATAGAGAATTTTCTGAGGAAAATTAAAGTTGTAATTATAGTGACAACAAACACAAATAGTTTAATAATGAAATTTCATTTGATTTACATTGGATTTTTATGCACGATTTGATACTTTTAGTTTTTTTGTTTAGTGACGCGAGTGTTTGTCATAGTAACAACAAGTAGAAATCGTTTGATAATGAAATTCCATTTGATTTACATTGGACTTTTACGCACGATTTGGATACTTTTACACACGATTATAATAAAGACATACCTCACATAGAATAATGTATTTATTATTGTGTTCATTTTGGTGAGTGAGTAGATAATAGCTATTTTATACATAAACTTTTTTATTTCTAAAATGGAGTGAAAAATGTAGCAGTAATTTGCAACCTTGTGTGTAAAAATCTAGTATTGCTGGACGTATACATGATGTCTAAGCTAGCTTTACAATTCAGACAAAAAATATTTTCACTACGTCTATGTTTTTTGTTTAGTGACGCAAGTTGTAACCATAGTAACAACAAACAGAAATCGTTCAAGAATGAAACTCCATTTGATTTACATTGGATTTTTACGCACAATTTGATTCTTTTAGTTTTTTGTTTAGTGACGCGGGTTATTACCATAGTAACAACAAACAGAAATCGTTTAATAATGAAACTCCATTTGATTTACATTGGACTTTAACGCACGATTTGGATACTTTTACACACGATTATAATAATGGCAACTTTCACATACAATAATGTATTTATTAATGTGTTCATGTTGGTGTGACTTTAAACATTAGCTTTTTTATTTCTAAAATCGAGTGAAATTTCAAGATATTTTTGGCGCTCGAATAGAGAACTGGGACAGTGATGAATTTTCTGAGAAAAATCAAAGTTGTAACCATAGTAACAACAAACACAAATAGTTTAATAATGAAATTCCATTTGATTTACATTGGACTTTTACGCACGATTTGAAACTTTTAGTTTTTTGTTTAGTGACGCGAGTTGTTGCCATAGTAACAACAAACAGAAATCGTTTAATAATGAAACTCCATTTGATTTACATTGGACTTTTACGCACGATTTGGATACTTTTACACACGATTATAATAATGGCATCCTTCACATAAAATAATGTATTTATTAATGTGTGCATTTTGGTGAGTGAGTAGATAATAGCTATTTTATACATTAGCTTTTTTATTTCTAAAATCGGGTGAAATTTCAAGATATTTTTGGCGCTCGAATAGAGAACTGGAACAGTGATCAATTTTCTGAGAAAAATAGTAACAACAAACAGAAATCGTTAAATAATCAAACTCCATTTCATTTACATTGTATTTTTACGCACGATTTGGATACTTTTAGCCACAATTATAGTAAGGGCATCCTTCACATAAAATAATGTATTTATCAATGTGGGCATTTTGGTGAGTGAGTAGATAATAGCTATTTTATCCATTAGCTATTTTATTTCTAAAATCGAGTGAAATTTCAAGAAATTGTTGGCGCTCGAGTCGAGAACTGGAAAAGTAATGAATTTTCTGAGGGAAAAATCAATTTGGAATTCTAGAAAAATTATCTTCTTTGGTTTGGAATTTAGGAAGGTCCGACAGACTACTTTAACCCTTAACCACCTGCCATACGTCTCAGGTGAGAAAATTACTGCTACTTTGGGTCTGAGAGACGTATGTTAGGTGGTTAGGTGTTAACTATACTTTTCGATCCTTCTGTTTATCCTTGATATCTTGGTTTTTCTCCCTTGAAAGTCTGCCGACCCCTGGACTAGATAAACAAAATTAGACAAACAGACTTGTCTGTCTACTACTCGTTACGTTCTAGTGTTGTCCAACCAGTCTAATAGACTAGACTCGACACATATAACTAGAAGAGGAAGTTGCCTAGTCCTCTTCTAGTTCTATTTGTTTAGTCTAGTCTGTTAGACTGGTTAGACTAGAACGTAACGAGTACTAGACAGACAAGACTGCTTGTCTAATTTTGTTTATATAGTTCAGGGGTCGACAGACTTTCAAAGGCTTACTTATTGTGTGTTTTTGAATAATTAATAGAAGTTTGATGCCACTAAGAGAAGAGATAAAGAAGTGATTAATATCTACGGTCTAAATAATAATAATATAGTGTTTTTGGGTCGGAGCTATTTCAATCGTTGAATGAGCCATTTGTGTCTGGATCATCCCCTTTCCATCCCTCTAAACCCGCGCGGCGTCTTTGAACTCCTTTGCAGCTGAACGTAGCGCCACTAGACATCAATGACCGGACTATATCAATGGAAAAACCACACTAATTCACCACTTTTCCATTTACAAACAGACAAACATTACGGTGGGGTGTGATAGTTTCGCATGTCTCTTCCTTGTTGTGATTTCGTGCACGCGGACGGGTGATTAGAGTTCGGTGGATAAGGAGCTTTGATCTAGACCACTCATCCAAATGAAAACCACTTCAATCGCGGATGATTAATTTTAATTAAAACCGACAACAAAGGGGAAATTTAAACGAGGGGAAAACACTTTATTGCTACGATCTACACAAAATTCTGTTTCCCTTCATTCATATCATTCCTCTGGTAAGCACTTTCAATAAACTGATTAATCAACTATTATAAAAATAATTAATCCAATAAACAAACGTATCTTATCTATTAATAGATAACAAACTACACTAACAAGAGAAGTAAAAATTTTGGATCTATATTTCATGGATAGGTAAAACTAAGCATAAAGATTATAAAAAAGCAGTTTTTGATGGGTAAAGCTATTTGAATGTGAATTAGACTTACCATTCTTCCAACTTGATTGTTGTGCGCGTTGATTTTGGATTGGAGGTCGGATGCCTTGTCCTTGTTGTCGAGCAGCAGTTTGGAGAACCTGAGGCCGTATTGGAGGTTGTGCGAGCAGCCGCCCCATTTCCAGGGGGACGAGGGCGAGTGCTTGGTGCGGTAGTTCCTGTGATCGCAGCCGCAGTTCGAGAGCCTCCCCTGGCTGCAGGCCTTCGCGACCGAGATCGTCACTCCTGCCGCCGACAGGGCGTACGCAAATGCCGTCTCTCTATATCCTAAAGGGGAACATATATGATTTAACTCTTTGAGGCACTTTGCTGCGTAAATATTAAATTAAGGTTGAAAAAATGTTGGACGGTTTAAATTGGTCTAATCTAATAATCTAATTGGTTTAAGTTTTTAAACACAAAATAAACAGACAAATTCTTGATTATTGCAAAATTTATAATATCGATTCTTATGATATTCGGTAACTAAGTTAGTATGGATTTAGATGGATAAGAGAAGTTGTAGTCAATGTAAATTATGATTTATTGGTGTTGAGTGAAAGTGTCGAGGCGCGTGCATTTAGTGCTTATTGTATTGTAAATATATGTAAAGAGAAATATAATTAGCCGCCGACGAGCGTTCCAAAAAATGTCCGAAGAAAAACTGTATCAATTAGCGTCGAACTGGAGAGAGCAATTGCTAAAACCAAAAACGAGAAAAAACGGCATTCCAGAAAGCCGGCGATCCGAAAAAGTGCGAAGTATTTATAGGCATCATATAAATAACGAAGAGATATACTGCCCTTTCTTTATTTCCTCCAAATGTGAAAAAAAGGTTCAAGAAAAAAGATTGGAACTAATATAATATTCAACGATTAAATATCTTAAATCACAAACAGATAATGTGCAATTTACAAGCAGGTAAATGCGGTCCGGTTAGTCCATATGCGGCCGCTCGTAATTTTTTTGCCGCAATCTACGTACGCTCGTGACGTGCCAGCAAATTGTGACTAAATCGCAAACCTACATTTCGAATATTCCGCCGCGGCCATATACGACCGATTCAAACGGAACCGTTTTGAATGAGAGAAGAAGTCCGATAGTGGTTATGGTTCTCTAACGTCCGCGACCACCGGCACTGATTATCTAATTGTGCGCCTGTAAAGGTATAATCGTCGCCGTGTAACTCGTTTCACTATTTTCATATAAATTATATCGACACAATGCGGATGGTCGTTTTTTGCCTTTCTTTGTGATCACATTTCGATGCCGTTTGATAGCGAATATACCACTTCAACAAAAAAAACCATTACATTTATTGAAAAAGTTCTCTTCTTCTTTGCTTAAATTATTCTATTACCTTCAGGTTTTACTGAAAGCTTTTTTTTTATTTGTCTCTCTTACATACATTACACGAGTACAAAGGCTTTTTCAATTACGGCAAACTGTACGTAATTTCACAATTAGACACACACTATTCTCTCTACTGATGGATTATACTTTGTGTATAGTTTGCAAAACCACATGTCCAAATTAATAACTGACACACAAACTAAACCTTTTTGAATCGTTATAAAATTGATCGCAGAAAAACTTCATACTGGAGAAATGAACCGTTTTTTTTAAATTCCATTTTCTTTAAGTGAGCTTGTAACAATTCATATTTTTTGTTGTTGTTGATGTAATATGTTTGCAGATGGATCTCAATTGAACGTAAACGTAATTATGTTTAATACAGCAAATAGTAATGAGTTATAAAATAGATCCAGCTGGCAATTACACCGACGATTAGCTGCATAATTGAAATCGCTTGGCGATGTTTGATTTTCTTTATAGAAACTTGCACCGGGTCTCTGGGGCTTTATCCTGCCAATAAAATTAGTTATTTGCAAAATGTTAGATAATAGCACGAGTTCTGTGTATAATAAATGGTTAAAATTTTAATTTGTAATTTAACAATCTGTTAAAGTAAAGAAGTAAATATATAGTTTTTGAATATAAATTGAAGGAAATCAATAAGTCAGTGAAGAGTATAGCGTGCATATATATGCCGTGGCAGAGTACAGTAACAAATAACCGAAAGGTAATAAATCTATCTGGAGTCAGTGCAGGTAACTACATACAAGGTATGAGGGAGAGATAAAAATTTTGAGGACAAGCACTATATAGGGTATTCGCTACTGGATAATGCTGCATTGAGAAAGACAGTGACTCGTAAATCTTGGCGCTCTGGACCAATACATGTAACATTTACACACATGCCGATTGAAGATGGATCGGGTCCCTGCCGTCCCGGTCTCGATTGAAAAATGCGTAACAATATTCTCGGAAATTTTAATTGCACTATTATATACCACAAGTTTTATCTCAGAAATTTAAAACCTTTACGATAAATTTCTCAAACATAAATTTATTAAAAAAAAATATGTAAACAAATTTGTCAAAACCAGTGTCTGCCAAACTTTGTATCGCGAAGTGTGGCATAAGCTTTCATAATATAGGGTGTTTCAACTACCACGCGTCAACTTTAATATTTAATTATGCCTCGGTTTTTTGGCTTAAGCTTTGTTTTTTGGCGATTTAGCTTAAATCCAAATTTAGAGCTTCCTCTCTCGACTCTTCTCATAAGTTGTGATTTTTTCTTCGTTTTGTGCGATGATTGTGGTACTCGCGTATACTCGTATTATTGTATTGTGTGTACTCGTGTATTGAGTGCGTCGGCACTCCGTAGGTACTCGCGCCAATTTTAATAAATCTCTATTTTTAATTCAACATTTGAATCGATTTCGGCACCGATTAACAGATGGGTAACGGTGTATCGAAATCACGCGATTTACCTATTCATTTTTGTCGCGAATTTATATATTTGCGGGAGTCTGCTTCAAGTGTGAGAAGCGTAAAGACAAAAATCGAAGCGCGAATCAAGCTCGACCGACACGTGCACGCATTCAAGTTTATCGTTTCAAGTTAAGTTTAACCAGAGTAGGGAAATATAGTATGTTCTGGAACCACCGCTGCCGCTCATAATCCCCAAGTGATGGGCTAACTACCGTTAACCCATAAATGAGGACTAGGATGTATCAGCTTTTACTCAGCATTTAATCAGTTTTTAATCAGATTTTAATCAGGTAATCAGATTTTAATCAGCTTTAATCAACTTTTACTCAGTTTAATCAGCACATAATCAGCTATTAATCAGGTTTAATCAGCTCTTAATCAGATTTTAATCAGGTAATCAGCTTTTAATGTGCTTTAATCAATTTTTACTCAGGTTTAATCAGCTCTGATTTAGCTTTAATCAGATAATCAGCTTTTAATCAGATAATCAGTTTTAATCAACTTTTACTCAGGTTTAATCAGCTGTTAATCAGCTTCACTCGGGTTTAATCAGCTCCTAATCAGATTTTAATTAGGTAATCAGCTTTAATGTGCTTTAATCAATTTTTACTCAGGTTCAATCAGCTCTGATTTAGCTTTAATCAGCTTTTAATCAGGTAATCAGCTTTCAATCAGGTAATCAGATCCTAATTAGTTTTAATCAGCCTTTAATCAGTTTTTGATCAGCTTTAAATCAGGTAATCAGCTTTTAATTAGCTTTAATCAACTTTCAATCAGGTTTTAGATTAACCTAACCAAACCTAATTAGCTTTTGTTAGCGCGAGTCAAGCTCGACTGACACGTGCACGCATTTAAGTTTATCGTTTCAAGTTAAGTTTAACCAGAGTAGGGAAATATAGTATGTTCTGGAACCACCGCCGCCGCTCATAATCCCCAAGTGATGGGCTAACTACCGTAAACCCATTAATGAGGACTAGGATGTATCTGCTTTTACTCAGCATTTAATCAGTTTTTAATCAGCTTTTAATCAGGTAATCAGATTTTAATCAGCTTTATTCAACTTTTACTCAGTTTATTCAGCACATAATCGGCTATTAATCAGGTTTAATCAGCTCTTAATCAGCTTCACTCAGGTTTAATCAGCTCTTAATCAGATTTTAATCAGGTAATCAGCTTTTAATGTGCTTTAATCAATTTTTACTCAGGTTTAATCAGCTCTGATTTAGCTTTAATCAGATAATCAGCTTTTAATCAGATAATCAGTTTTAATCAACTTTTACTCAGGTTTAATCAGCTGTTAATCAGCTTCACTCAGGTTTAATCAGCTCCTAATCAGATTTTAATTAGGTAATCAGCTTTTAATGTGCTTTAATCAATTTTTACTCAGGTTTAATCAGCTCTGATTTAGCTTTAATCAGCTTTTAATCAGGTAATCAGCTTTCAATCAGGTAATCAGATCCTAATTAGTTTTAATCAGCCTTTAATCAGTTTTTATCAGCTTTAATCAGCTTTCAATCAGGTAATCAGCTTTTAATTAGCTTTAATCAGCTTTCAATCAGGTTTTAGATCAACGTAACCTAACCTAATTAGCTCTTTTTAGCGCGAGTCAAGCTCGACTGACACGTGCACGCATTCAAGTTTATCGTTTCAAGTTTAACCAGAGTAGGGAAATATAGAATGTTCTGGAACCACCCCCACCGCTCATAATCCCGAAGTGATGGGCTAACTACCGTTAACCCATTAATGAGGGCTAGGATGTATCAGCTTTTACTCAGCATTTAATCAGTTTTTACTCAGCTTTTAATCAGGTAATCAGATTTTAATCAGCTTTAATCAATTTTTACTCAGTTCAATCATCACATAATCAGCTCTTAATCAGATTTTAATCAGGTAATCAGCTTTTAATGTGCTTTAATCAATTTTTACTCAGGTTTAATCAGCTCTGATTTAGCTTTAATCAGATAATCAGTTTTAATCAACTTTTACTCAGGTTTATTCAGCTGTTAATCAGCTTCACTCAGGTTTAATCAGCTCTTAATCAGATTTTAATCAGTTAATCAGCTTTTATTGTGCTTTAATCAATTTTTACTCAGGTTTAATCAGCTCTGATTTAGCTTTAATCAGATAATCAGTTTTAATCAACTTTCACTCAGGTTTAATCAGCTGTTAATCAGCTTCACTCAGGTTTAATCAGCTCTTAATCAGATTTTAATTAGGTAATCAGCTTTTAATGTGCTTTAATCAATTTTTACTCAGGTTTAATCAGCTCTGAATCAGCTTTAATCAGCTTTTAATCAGGTAATCAGCTTTCAATGAGATCATCAGAACCTAATTAGTTTTATTCATCCTTTAATCAGTTTTTATCAGCTTTAATCAGCTTTCAATCAGGTAATCAGCTTTTAATTAGCTTTAATCAGCTTTCAATCAGGTTTTAGATTAACCTAACCTAATTAGCTTTTTTTAGCGCGAGTCAAGCTCGACTGACACGTGCACGCATTTAAGTTTATCGTTTCAAGTTAAGTTTAACTAGAGTAGGGAAATATAGTATGTTCTGAAACCACCGCCACCGCTCATAATCCCCAACTGATGGGCTAACTACCGTTAACCCATTAATGAGGGTTAGGATGTATCAGCTTTTACTCAGCATTTAATCAGTTTTTACTCAGCTTTTAATCAGGTAATCAGATTTTAATCAGCTTTATTCAGCTTTCAATCAGGTAATCAGCTTTTAATTAGCTTTAATCAGCTTTCAACCAGGTTTTAATCAGCTTTATTGAACTTTTACCCAAATTTAATCAGCCCTTACTCAGTTTTAATAAGGTAATCAGCTGTTAATCGGCTTTAATCTCAACCTAACCTAACCTAATTAGCTTTAGTCAGCCTTTAAACAGTTTTTAATCAGCTTTCAATCAGGTAATCAGATTTTAATTAGCTTTAATCAGCTCATAACCAAGTTTTAATCAGCTTCATTGAACTATGACCCAAGTTGAATCAGCCCTTAATCAGTTTTAATAAGGTAATCAGCTGTAAATCGGCTTTAATCTCAACCTAATCTAACCTAACCTAATTAGCTTTAATCAGCCTTTAATCAGTTTTTAGTCAGCTTTAAATCAGGTAATCAGCTTTTAATTAGCTTTAATCAACTTTCAACCAGGTTTTAATCAGCTTTAGTGAACTTTTACCCAAGTTTAATCAGCCCTTAATCACTTTAATAAGGTAATCAGCTGTTAATCGGCTCTAATCTCATTGGGTTAAACATAACCTAAGGTTAGTTAGGTTAGGTTACGGGAGGTTAGGAATGCAGCGCGCTTCAGGACCCGAAGCGGTGGCGGTGGTTCCGGAACATACTATCTTTCCCTACTAACCAGGGGTGTAATCACGAGCCCAAAGGGCTGCAGCGGCATCCAACGTCTGGAAGACAACAATTTTAAGGGATCCCTCCACCCATTATCCTCATTTCCTCCGTTAAAATAGGCGTCGGAAGGACTATTCACACGTGGCGGAGACGCGAGCGACCCTAACAGGTAAGTGATTAGACCAGCCCTGTTTTAAAATTAGAAAAGTTGATTTTCGTGAGACACGGTCCAAACAGTAGGTAAGTTGTTTATTTTCCTACCGCCAATGACTTTTTCGCCTTCCCAGTTCCCCAGAGCTCCTCTTAGTCACCGTATATGTTGAATACTAAACCTTAAACTCACCGTATTTGTTGAATATTAAGGGTGATAGAGCACATATTTGCCGAACCACTCGTCTTATCCTAAGGGGTTTTGAGTTTCTTCTCTCGATTTTGAAGATTTCTTTGGTGTTGTCATATAAAGTTTTTAGCAGAACGATAAGGTGGGGAGGGGTTCCCATGTCTAAGAGGGTCCATGTTCCCATGTCCATGTCCCATTTCCATGAGGTTCCCATGTCTTTCCATAATTGGTACCAGTTCACACAGTCAAACGCTTTGCTGTAGCCGACGAAGAATACGTGGTCTGTTAGAAAAGTATCCGACCTTATATTTTATTTTGAAAACCTAATGGATTTGAATCAAGCGCGCTTGCATAAGCCGACCCTGAACCTTCGTGCGCATGCGTGAACTTTTGCCCGCCTGTAGATAGCGTTAGTTGCTGTCGAGCAGTGTTCGAGTGACGTAGTGTGTAGTGCTCTCGTCGGTTTTTCAATGCAAGTAAAATGACGACAACAAATTTTGCCAGAAACTGAGCGACAACCAGGTGGAAACCATTCGGAAGATTCAAACGGCTTTCGGTGACGATGCTATGGGCATCACACAGATTAAGATGTGGTACAGCCGGTTTAAATAGGGTCGCACATCGTTGGAAAGCGAGCCACGCTCTGGTCAGACATCAACATGCCAAAATTACCATATCATTGCCAAAGTGAACGCTGTGGTGATGCGAGACCGTCGTGTGACTATCCGAGAAATTGCGACTGGTGTTGTGGTCATCAGGAAATTGGCGACTCCATCCCGACAATGTTCCAGCACATTCTTCGCAATTGATCCACAATTTTTTGGCGAAATATCAGACCTCTCTGGTTCTACAGGCTCCTTACTCTCCTGATATGCCCGCCTGCGACTTATGTCTATTTCCCAAGTCACCAGGCTATTAAAAGGAATGCGATTTCAGACAAGAGAGGACATTATGGCTGCAACGACAGCCGAGCTAAAGTCGATTCCGAAAGAGGCTTTTTCGGAATGCTTCCAACAATGGCGGCACCGCTGGGAGAAGTGTGTGAAGTCCCAAGGAGACTGCTTTGAGGGTGATTAGGTTTCCAACGCTCCAGGTATGCGAGTTTTTTTTTACCGGCTAAACGTCGGATATCTTTCTAACAGACCACGTAGATGTGTAGGCTTTGCAAATTCTCTGGCTTTTTCAATAATTTTCCGCACATTCATGATCTGCTCTCCAGTTCCTTTACCAGCCACGAATCCAGCTTGTTCCTGTGGTATGTATCAGTCTAAAAAGGTTCTGAGTCGTTGTGGCAGCATTTTGAGTATGAACTTGCTTTGGTGGGAGATTAATGCGATAGTTCTGTAATTACTCCATTTTTGGCTTGATCCTTTTTTGTGCAGTGCGATGAATATGTATTCCAGTCACTTGGCCATTGCCCTGAGTGCCATACCTTATTGCAACTTACTCACAAGAGGTGGATGTCTTTTGAGGACAGCTATTTTAGCATTTCTCCACTGATATCATCTTGCCCTGTACTTTTGTTGCTCTTGAACATGTTGATGGCTTGCTCGACTTCAAATTTTAAGATATCAGATTCCTGTTCTACTTGGGAGACGAACTGTTCCCTGACGATGACCTAGATAACCTGATATCGGACGATTGCCCCGAATGCCATACCTTATTGCAGCTTATCCATAAGAGTTGGATGCCTTTTGAGGAAAGCTGTTTAGCATTTCTCCACTGATATCATCTTGCCCTGTACTTTTGTTGTTCTTGAATATGTTGATGGTTCGCTCGACTTCAAATTTTAAGATATCAGATTCCTGTTCTACTTGGGAGACGAACTGTTCCCTGACGATGACCTTCATGCGTGTATGATGACCCTCTTGTCTGTCTAGTCTTGTCTGTCTAGTCTTGTCTGTCTAGTCTTGTCTGTCTAGTCTTGTCTGTCTAGTCTTGTCTGTCTAGTCTTGTCTGACTAGTCTTGTCTGTCTAGTCTTGTCTGTCTAGTCTTGTCTGTCTAGTCTTGTCTGTCTAGTCTTGTCTGTCTAGTCTTGTCTGTCTAGTCTTGTCTGTCTAGTCTTGTCTGTCTAGTCTTGTCTGTCTAGTCTTGTCTGTCTAGTCTTGTCTGTCTAGTCTTGTCTGTCTAGTCTTGTCTGTCTAGTCTTGTCTGTCTAGTCTTGTCTGTCTAGTCTTGTCTGTCTAGTCTTGTCTGTCTAGTCTTGTCTGTCTAGTCTTGTCTGTCTAGTCTTGTCTGTCTAGTCTTGTCTGTCTAGTCTTGTCTGTCTAGTCTTGTCTGTCTAGTCTTGTCTGTCTAGTCTTGTCTGTCTAGTCTTGTCTGTCTAGTCTTGTCTGTCTAGTCTTGTCTGTCTAGTCTTGTCTGTCTAGTCTTGTCTGTCTAGTCTTGTCTGTCTAGTCTTGTCTGTCTAGTCTTGTCTGTCTAGTCTTGTCTGTCTAGTCTTGTCTGTCTAGTCTTGTCTGTCTAGTCTTGTCTGTCTAGTCTTGTCTGTCTAGTCTTGTCTGTCTAGTCTTGTCTGTCTAGTCTTGTCTGTCTAGTCTTGTCTGTCTAGTCTTGTCTGTCTAGTCTTGTCTGTCTAGTCTTGTCTGTCTAGTCTTGTCTGTCTAGTCTTGTCTGTCTAGTCTTGTCTGTCTAGTCTTGTCTGTCTAGTCTTGTCTGTCTAGTCTTGTCTGTCTAGTCTTGTCTGTCTAGTCTTGTCTGTCTAGTCTTGTCTGTCTAGTCTTGTCTGTCTAGTCTTGTCTGTCTAGTCTTGTCTGTCTAGTCTTGTCTGTCTAGTCTTGTCTGTCTAGTCTTGTCTGTCTAGTCTTGTCTGTCTAGTCTTGTCTGTCTAGTCTTGTCTGTCTAGTCTTGCCTGTCTAGTCTTGTCTGTCTAGTCTTGTCTGTCTAGTCTTGTCTGTCTAGTCTTGTCTGTCTAGTCTTGTCTGTCTAGTCTTGTCTGTCTAGTCTTGTCTGTCTAGTCTTGTCTGTCTAGTCTTGTCTGTCTAGTCTTGTCTGTCTAGTCTTGTCTGTCTAGTCTTGTCTGTCTAGTCTTGTCTGTCTAGTCTTGTCTGTCTAGTCTTGTCTGTCTAGTCTTGTCTGTCTAGTCTTGTCTGTCTAGTCTTGTCTGTCTAGTCTTGTCTGTCTAGTCTTGTCTGTCTAGTCTTGTCTGTCTAGTCTTGTCTGTCTAGTCTTGTCTGTCTAGTCTTGTCTGTCTAGTCTTGTCTGTCTAGTCTTGTCTGTCTAGTCTTGTCTGTCTAGTCTTGTCTGTCTAGTCTTGTCTGTCTAGTCTTGTCTGTCTAGTCTTGTCTGTCTAGTCTTATCTGTCCAGTCTTGTCTGTCTAGTCTTGTCTGTCTAGTCTTGTCAATCTAAATCCCCCATAATTTCAATTGGTTCAACCCCTATCTGGAAATATGTCCACCCCTCATTTTGAATTTTCTCACTATCCAACGTACACGTATCTTGCAGCGTCATTTAGACATTCTCGCTCGGACGCGTTCAGAACTATTTTACATAGGATTCCCCATAAGGGGCTTTGTGCTAGATTTACATGTAAATCTCCATAAGGGGCATCGTGCTAGATTTTACATGTAATTCCCCCATAAGGGGCTAGATTACATGTAAATCCCATAAGGAGGTGGTGGCGCCAGAAGGAACTATCTTTCCCTACTTTCGTTCATTGATGGTTGTCTGCAGTTCTTCTTCTGTCTACCTTTACCTATTCTCCTTAACAATTCCTCGTTGGTTATCCTGTCTACCTTGGATATACGCAGTATACTGCTATACAAGTATATCTCGAAGGCCTCAATGCGGCTCTCCATTGATTGGCAGAATGTCCAGCTCTCTCGATTGATTAAATTTTTCTTGTCCTTCGCATAATCGAATCTTTACGAATTAGATTTCTCAACGCTTATGGAATTGAAATTAAAAATGGGAAAAAATTGTGGCCAGAGGTAAAAAAAACACTGATCTAGAACCAGTATTAGACCAGTGAAGACACTGGTTTACACAACGCGTAATAAACAAATTTAACAAAAAGACAGTTTTAGCATTACTATTATATACCATATAATCATAACATTACAAACATATTTATCTGTATTTCCAAAACTGTTTATAATTCCAAAAACAAGTCCATATTTGTCTGTAATTCAGTAATCGTAAACTTGTTTATCCTATAGGAATTAGTTTAAGTATCCGAGTGTGACGTTCCCAATTACCTTTAATACCTCCATTTCCGTACATAATGGTGTTAAAACTGTTTGAGAATCAGATTTTTCGGGCGATAATAACAGGAGAGAACGAGGGAAAAAGATAATCTCGTTATCTGTAAAGGTAGCAATAATATCATAAATTTTTTATCCCAGAAATCTGTGACAGTAAGACGATTTTCGTATAAGGTTTTCGGTGTATTGTTCCGAAAATATTGTATGGAAAGTCGATGTAAAGGCTCGCGTTAGTCGCGCTGGCTTAAGAAAGGTGTCTAATATATTCTTCGGCGGAGAGATTTTCTGACGTAAATGGAGCTGTCATCGCTACCTACAGCGTTGACACCCGGATGACAACGGCCCTTGTGTATTGTTTGCAAATATATTGCTACTTATTTCCCCTTGTCAGCCAACAATGCAATACAAGAAGCATTTTAAGCTGCTCACATTTACATAAATTGAGATATGATTTTTTTTTTGACTTCTCCACAATAACTCAAACAAAAATCGTTTAAGATAAAATAAATTTTCAATTGAAATTATTAAAAGTTTAAATAGTTTAAATATTAGAAATTATTAAATAAAATTTTCAATTGAAAACTAAATTAATAATAAACTAGGTTTTCGCACACACTTTTTTCTCTAAAATTCTCCAACATTTCTCCAAATTTTTTTATACAAATAGACAATTTATACAAAATTTAGCTTTTCAGTAATTCAATTTTCAATTTAAAAAACTTATGAGAGTTGTTTAAAGCTAAAATTTTTCTCCAAAATTAGAGAATATTTTGGAGAAAAATTTTAATTAAAAATAGCGGATCAAATATGGCCGAATACTTCATTAAAATATCATCGAAATTTCATATAAATTGGTTATAAGGGTTTTCGAGTTCACTGAATACGAATATTGACCAATATTTCATCCAATATGACCACTTCAGTAAAATTTGATCGGAATTTCATCTTAATAATTGGAATATTAGGGTTTTCGAGGTCACTGATAACGAATTTCATGGTATAATTTAAAAATTCATAAAGGTGGATCAAATATGGCCGAATACTTCAGTAAAAATTGATCATAATTTCATATAAATTGGTTTATGTGTTTTCGAGTTCACTGATTATGAATTTCATTGTTTCATTAAAAAATTCAAAATGGCGGATCTAAGATGCCCGAGCACTTTTTTAAAAATTGCTTAAAATATCATGTAAATATATATATATATATATATATATAAGGGTATTTTAATTTGATTTGACTCGACTCGACTCCACTGGATTTAATCAATATGTATAAAATTATTAAACAAATCTTGTAATAGCAGATAGTCCCGCACCCCAACACTGTCTGGGTAGATCCTAAACTAAGAAACAGTTTGCCCGGAGCGTCGCCATGCCGGTCAGCGCTTCGTATTTCTAATTTCAAACGTACACGGGCAGATATAGGCAGTATTTGCTTGAAGATTCTATTACAAAATATCGTAATCTATATGTCCTATATCTCAACTTCTTCAGCCCCGCTGCGGTGATAACTTTTTTGATAAAATTTTTCTCCAAAATATTCTCTAATTTTGGAGAAAAATTTTAGCTTTAAACAACTCTCATAAGTTTTTTAAATTGAATTACTGAAAAGCTAAATTTTGTATAAATTGTCTATTTATTCAATCAAACACATCATCTAAGTTTTGGACTTACTTACAAATTCCATGTTGTTTAACCCCTTAACATACTCTAAGACGTCCTGTATCTGTGATAAGATCACATGTATATGGATATGTCAATGCGCATTTTATTCGTATGCCAAGCGGTTAAATTTGTAAAGAAGTTAAATTCCAGTAGCCGAAGAAATAATTGCATGCAAATTTATTCAACATTCTCTTCAGGAAAGTTCAAATAAACAATAATTAAAGTAAAATGTGCAGAAATTTTTTATCTTCTCCACACTGGCAATTACACAATCAATTACATGCATTTTTCGCGTCCACGGGTGATATTTATCCGGCCGAAGGTGTTCCGTTCCGTCTACGGCGGCACAATTGCAAATTCTATATAGATAAATTACTAATTTATTTCGCTCTGCACTGTGCAATTCGCCGAGCGCGTTTCGCGAAATTACTATATTTTCGTGGGATAATCGCTAGGTTTTTTCTTTCTTCGCTTAATGTAGTAGTCCATAATAGACTAGGTGGTCTTATAATTACACACTCTTTTTACAACGAGTTTTTTTTTTAGAGAATACTCTCAACGGTCTAATTTACAAATTACATTCGCTTATCGTAATATCTCCGTGTTTATAAATGTGTGAACGGTTTCAGTTTACAGACGGATTGGATTCTACAAGTTTTTCGGATCGATTTGATACTTTACTTGGCAATTATTTACTAATGCGATAACAGATTAGATTTATAAAACTCGAAAGACAAACACATAACACTATAAAAGCAAAACTAGATACACAAAATTAGATAGACAAGTCGGTATAATCTTGTCTTTCCTGTCTAGATTGGCTTTTTATGACTAGTTTTTTATTTGCCTTGTCAAACAAAGTATTTTGTAACATTTTCGAATTATAAACTTGCGTGAGTTAAGGAAGCTGCCCAAGGCCAACACCAAGTATGCACCTGCAAAAGTGCTGAAACTAACATTTCAGCTTATCTTTCATATATAAAGATATGCGGAGAGGAAAGACATTCATTCATATTATATTATTCATATTATATTATAATTGTAATCACTAGTTAAGTAAAAACTATTATATTTTAATTTTCATTTTATTTTGTTAGTATTAAGTGAGTTGTTCCTGAATAAATTTTTGAAGTCTTTTTTTAAAAAACTTATTCGAGTGTTGCGAACCCAAAACCGTCCGAAACTGACTGAATTTTTACGCAAAGAAGTGCAATATTTAGGACACGTGGTTACCCCTCAAGGAGTTAAACCTAACCCCGATAAAATTTTAGCTATCAAAAACTTCCCCTTACCAACAACACCAAAAGAAATTAAATCATTTTTAGGACTCGTAGGTTACTATAGACGTTTCATACCAAATTTCGCTAAAATTACTAAACCAATGACACATGACACATGACACACATGTTTAAAAAAGGATTCTAAAGTTAAACATACACCAGAATTTATTCAGTCATTTGAACATTGTAAACAACTATTAATTAATCCACCCATTTTACAATATCCCGACTTTGAAAAAGACTTTGTATTAACCACAGACGCTAGCAATTATGCTATAGGTGCCGTATTGTCACAAGGCAATATTCCAAATGACAAACCAATTGCATATGCCTCACGAACTTTGAACGAAAGCGAATCTCGATATTCCACAATTGAAAAAGAACTGTTAGCAATTGTGTGGGCATGTAAATATTTTCGTCCCTACCTTTTCGGTAGAAAATTCAAAATTTATACAGATCACAGACCACTGACTTGGCTTTTTAACTTAAAAGAACCAAATAGTAAATTGATTAGATGGAGACTTAGACTTGAAGAATTCGATTATGACATAATATTCAAAAAAGGAAAACAAAATACAAACGCTGACGCACTATCACGAATAAATTTAAATGCAATAGAAACCGAAAGCACCTTTAACAATCCAGGTGAAATTAACCAAGACATTTTAGATTATTTACGACATCTTTCTGAAAACCCTATCGAAAATACACAACCTTCAACCAGCGGTAGGCAAGAAAACATAACAACTTTCCCTAAAATCAAAATTCTACAAGACATCCAAATTAAACCCCCACAAATCCAAAATGACGAATCATTCCATTCAACTGCACATTCCAATAGTAATAGTAATAATATAAATAACGGAATACCCATTCTAGACGATATAATCAATAATAAATCAAATCAAATCATTATTTCAAAAAACCCTTATAACAAATTAGAAATAAAAACTGAAGACTTTGGCTATCACAAAATCCTTCTCGTTAAAATCCCCATTTCAAATCAAAATTTAATCCTTGAACTCTTAAAAAACTACACCTCCGAAAAAAAGACATTTTATTTATATTTTCATACAGTCTCGATGTATTTAGATTTTAATGAAGTATATTTAGATCACTTCTATGAAAAAGGACTTAAATTAGTAAAATGTACAAAGATGGCAAATTCAATTTTAGACGAAGAAGAAAGAATTATGCTAATAAAACATCAACATGAAGGTAAATGTAATCATCGCGGAATAAACGAAACACTTGAGAAATTGAAAAGAAATTATTACTGGCCCTCTATGAAAACTGATGTAACAAACTATATAAATAATTGTAACGTATGTCAAAAATCTAAGTACTTAAGAAAACCACCCTATAGTATTAACCGAAACTGTAGGTAAACCCTTCCAATTTTTACACATCGATGTTTTTAAGTTTGACAACCAAAATTTCTTAACGATAATAGACCCTTTTTCTAAATTCGGACAAGCTATACCAATTCAAAGTAAGACAGCTATCGAAATTTGTAACGCATTGATTAATTACTTTTCTTATTACGGCCTTCCAGAAAAAATTATAATGGACAATGGTACTGAATTTAAAAACGAAATAGTTAAAGAACTTACATAAAATTGAAATCCACTTTACCACCCCACTCCATCTTGAATCCAATGCACCTGTAGAAAGATTTCATTCTACCTTAATTGAACATCTAAGAATATTAAGACAAACTAATACCACAAATAATGTTGTAATACTAATGAAATATGCTATAATTGCATACAACAACTCTATACATTCTTCTACAAATTTTACGCCATTAGAATTAACTCTCGGACATACAAATACACGTGACCCTTCTTGTTTAGTTGACTCTTCATTCTATTCTGACTATATAATGAATCACAAAGAAAAAATCAATCATGTTTATAAAAAAGTTAACGAACGACTCGAAACTAATAAAGAAAAAGTACTAGACAAACGTAATCTCAAAGGACCAGAACAATACCAATTTCAAATCGGACAAACTATTTATAAAATGAATAATAGACGTAATAAAAAAGAAAATAAATTTTTAGGCCCTTACATACTGACTGAAATACTAGAAAACAATAAAGCTAAAATAAAAAATAAATCAAATAATAAAATAGAAATTATCCATATGAAAGAATTAAAAACTCCCTCTATTACAGATCCTGTTTATGCTTCGCAACAGAAATAACACTACCCAAGCTTTATGACCTAAATGATAACCCTGGACTATTACCACTAAAATTAGGAACTACACAAAACATAATCGACTATTGGTCATTTATACAGATCCTTGACTTGACAAGCATAACCAATGCATTTTACGTTTTGCAAAGACAAATTCGAAAATTTAGAACTACAGTCAAAAATTTAACAATGTATAAAGAAGAATACCATAACTCATACAATGTTATTTGAATTAAAATTTTATTGAAATAAAGTTCAATGAAAAATGTAATGAAATAAACCCCGAAGAATTTATATGTCAAGAAATGGACCATCAAGAGATAACCGAAGAAGCTCCTTGTGAAATACAAATGCTAAAATTTGCTAAAAACATTTCAAGTTGTCACCAGATTTCCATAAAAATCCAAAACCCCAAAGTACAGAAAATTGAAAACAACAAATGGCTATTAATCATCCCTAAAGAAATAGTGGCAGTGCAACAGTGCGGAAAAATTAAACATATTTTCCCAATTAACGGAACATACATGTTTGAACTGAATTTAAACCATATTGTGAAATTAATATTGGAAGTATAAAAGTCAAATCTTATCAAAATTCAAAACCAAATTTTCGAGTTATCGAAATTCCTAAATTAAACTTTGAAAATCAACTTAAAATAAATAATCAATTGCAAATAAAACCCATAGAACTTGAATCTATAAATTTCAATGAAATTAATAACTTCCAACATATTCTAGACTTGCAAAATAAAGAACTTGATAAAATCATGAATCAGCCATTGTTTTCAGATAAACCAAGTGTGTGGACATTAATACTCTATATTATATGTGTCGCAATAACTTCTTATCTGTTATATAAATTCTGGAAAACAACTCGAGTCATCAAGAAAGAAAATTCCAAGACCATGGACATCATCGTCTAATCTCGCACCTGCTACGCTAGATGCTCAAACTTACCCCCGGAAGAGTTAAGGAAGCTGCCCAAGGCCAACACCAACTCTGCACCTGCAAAAGTGCTGAAACTAACATTTCAGCTTATCTTTCATATATAAAGATATGCGGAGAGGAAAGACATTCATTCATATTATATTATTCATATTATATTATAATTGTAATCACTAGTTAAGTAAAAACTATTATATTTTAATTTTCATTTTATTTTGTTAGTATTAAGTGAGTTGTTCCTGAATAAATTTTTGAAGTCTTTTTTAAAAACTTATTCGAGTGTTGCGAACCCAAAACTCGCTCAAACAAAAGACGAATCGACGAGATTTGAAATCGCGTAACTCCGAGTTCGCGTAAGTCGGGATAGCGTAGGTCGAGGTATTACTGTATTTTTAAAGCCTTTACTTGTGGTGTGCCGCGGAATTTTTGAAAATACGTTAGTGTGCCGTGGAAGATAAAAGGTTGCGGAGCACTGGCTTAGATTATACTAACTCACTAATTTAATTGTAAACACTGTTAGAATTAGCCATTTAGATATAAGATAGTTAAGATAACCGGCTCAGTGCGAAAGCGGAGAGTCGGCAATGTACATACATTCAATAAATAAATAAGAAGTCGTCGGGTGGAAAGTGCACGGCGAAGCAGTTCAGAAATTGTACGACAGATGGATACTTTATTTCATAATGCATAATTCATTTCATAATTCTCGAAACAAATATCCGCCCACACCCCCTCCCCCCCCCCCAGTTCAGAACCTGGGTACGTCCTTGCCAATAACTACAATCTTTCACTCGTTATAACCACCACATAAATACGTTCGTTTTGGATTCACCGACTGCTACGCTTATAAAGGATAAGCATCAATTTAAACTCATATTAAAGCATATTAAATGGTCTTTTAAACGGCATATTCCTTTATTTCATCTCATAAATAGTTTCTAAACTAAATGTCAAAAGTGAATGTCAAAAGTATACAGTGGATCGATTTCTATGCACTCAAGTTTAGAAAATTCTAATAAACGATTAAAACAAAAGTTAAATTATAAATAATGAATGCTTTTGAGAGATTTGTTGCAAAAGAAAGGCAAATTCGAAATTCGCGCAGACATCCACCACAGGCAGATAATCGCGCGGAAATTTATGCAGTGCTAAAAGCATCGACATAGTTTCTCTGTGCACATTTCTTTTCAACAAAAAACTTTTTTACACAAAATTCTCTGCAAATATTTATTTCGTTGTTATTAGAATCCTCTGTGGAAAAGACTGCACGGAATTTGTAAACTTCTATTGTCTACAGAAATGTATCAGTCTAATTAAACAGATGTTAAATCACGACAGAGAATTGTAGTTTAGATTTAGTTGAAAATAAATGTCGTTGTCTAAGTAATTGATGTGGAAATGTCCTGGTATGAGTTCCGTTCGTTATCTGATGTAGACTAATTAGACATCGATGTAAATAGTGTCGCGGCTAAAATAAGACCGTCCGTATTTGGCGAGTTAATCAATCGGATCGTTATCGCTAAATACTAATAAGTAAGGTACAAATTATGTGTTGGTATTCCCACTAAGTGATTTTTACGATTTTATTGAAACTGCCTGCGCGGAAGAAAAACGTCAACGATTTATTATTAATGTTTCGAACTACTCGTCGCCGTGCAAACTGGAACTAGAAGTTTTAAATCCATTCGCGGCTGCAAAAATGTTATCGCCCAAAGAAACGATTCACACCTGACTCTCCTTTTACATCAAACCCATTAAACAAAAACTGAAACAATAATCTATTTAAAATGAGATTTGTGTAATAGTTTACCTTTTTGTAAGATGGAACTGGTGTAGGGGTTCTGTTTGCTGGCGAGCGTGGAGCAGTTCCAGCGGTGTGCTTGGAACTGATGCTGGCACTCCTGCATGGCTTCCTGGAGGCCCTGCAGGGCGGCCACGGTGACGTCAGGCTGGCGGTAGCAGAGCTCCTGCTGGGTCTTCGTGAATCCCGGAATCGTTCGGCAAACGGTGCTGTCGAACAGGCCGGACACGGGCAGCGTCGATTGCATCAGCTGCTGGTTCAAATTCGAAATTTTACCAAAACTGAAAAAATTTAAACAAAATCAAAACTAGATAGAATATTTATATGATTTAGATTTAGAATTACAAACGAACTTACTCTAACAATTTTTAAGTATCTGAATAGATAACTGGACACTAGATAGGCAAAGCAGCTTGAATATTTTGCGTCTGTAGGTATTGTATTATTTAATAGTAGTTTCTGATACAAGTGTGTGAAGAAGGGCTTTTGTGCAGGAGTTGCGAAGTTTAAATTTTTCATGAAAATGATTGACAGTTTTCTTATATTTAATGAAAACGAAATTACTTTTCGAAAACTCTAATAACTGGCTCAAAAATTAAATGTGGAAAGTTAAATAATGGTAGTTTATGATAAAAGTGTGTAAAGAAGGGCTTTTGTGCATGAGTTGCGCAGTTTAAAGCACGAGCCGAAGGCGAGTGTGTGAAAAGTCTTTCACACACGTCATACATTATTTTATCTACGAATCACGTTAAAATACTGAAGAATCTACAAAAAATAATTGTTTCTTACCGATAATATAACGTAAAAAAAACCGGCCTAGTGCGAGTTGTGAATCGCGCACGGAGGGTTCCGTACAAACTTGTAAGTAAGGTATCTTTAGGAGGACCTAACTGTATGCAACCCATATGCTTCTGGTGCCTGACAATACCAATACTCAATTTAAAAGAAAAACGCAGGCGGAACCTTGAAAACATGATTCCTTCACAAAACCGGTTCCTTCGGAAAGATGAAAATGGCACAAATTATAGATGAAAATGTGCTCTATTCAACAGTGTTAAAAAACATGTTTGGTAAAAAGTGAGAAAGTTGGACAGAAAAAAGATTTGACAAATTTCAACAGATATTTTTGTATTTAAAAACATCGTGTGTTGAGCCTATCAACCACAAAGATACTAAAATGTAAAACTTAATAGGAAAAGAGACAATCTATACAGAACTGAACTAATTTGGAGTAGATCTGTTACAGTTTTCAAACGATAGCTATTCGAGTGTCTTGCGGCTTACCTTTTATGAAGCTTTGACTTGTAATTAGCCGGTCTCTCTCTCCAATGGCGCTACAGCCCGAAGCGAGCCCTGGCCTCCACCAAACGTTGTCTCCAGCGTTCCCTTTCCTCTGCCGCCGCCCGCCAGTTCCGCACCCCCAGCATCTCTCTCGCATCCCTTTTCACACTTTCCTCCCATCTCGCCCTTGGCCTGCCCGCTTTCCTTCTACCTTCCGGCACTCTGAGTATTTGTCTCGGCACTGCTGTTGGAGCCATCCGGCACACATGTCCCGCCCATCTTAGCCTGCTTAGTTTTATGTGGGATACCACATCTGGGCTTTTGTATAACTGATATAGTTCGAAGTTCATCCTAATTCTCCAGCCCTCTTCGCTGTTAATTGCCCCATAAATTTTCCTCAGGATCTTTCGCTCAAAAAATCTCCAGCATCTTTTCCGATTTCTGGGTCAGCGTCCATGCTTCGCTTCCATATGTGAGGATGGGTCGTATGATTGCTTTATATATATATTACACTTCGTTTGTCTGCTAGCTAGCTTCGAGTTAAGGATGGATTTAAGAGTGAAGTATGCCCTGTTGGCTTGCATTATTCTATGTTGTACTTCCACCCCTTCGTCGTTCTGATCCGTGACGGTTGATCCCAGATATTTAAAGTTGTTGACGACTTCTACAGTGTACTCTCCCATATCCAGGTTATGTACTGCGTGTACTGGCGCTCCCGGTCTTACCATCATTACTTTTGTTTTATCCTTGTTTATTGACAGACCTATCTCCTTGGCTCTCTTCTCCATTTTACAGTAAGCATCTTTCATTGCCGTTAGCGATCTACCGATGATGTTTAAGTCGTCAGCATAGCCCAAAAGTTGCGTGGATTTATTGTAGATGGTACCGTTGCATTCTATCTGAGCTTTCCTTATAGCTTTTTCGAGCGCGATGTTAAATAATATGGGTGATAGACTGTCTCCTTGTCTCAGACCTGTAATGGTTTCAAACTTGTGCGATGTCGTTTTTTGGATACCGACTTGGTTCCAAGTCTTTTTTAACGTACAATTTACCAATTTAATGATCTTTTGTGGTATCTCGAATTCTTCCATTGTCTTCATGAGAGTTCTTCTATCGATAGTATCATATGCTTGTTTAAAGTCTACGAAGACCTGGTATGTGCTGATGTTCATTTCCCATGTCTTTTCTAGTATTTGTCTGGGTGTAAACATTTGGTCAGTCGTCGACTTTCCTTTCCGGAAACCTGTCTGATACTGTCCTATAATGCTCTCTGCGTACGGTTGGAGTCTTCGTCCGATTATCCATGACAGCACCTTGTAGGCCGTGTTAAGAAGGGTTATACCACGATAGTTCTTGCACTCCAGTTTGCTTCCTTTCTTATAGATAGGGCATATCTTCCCCTCCCGCCATTCCTCGGGTATCTCTTCTGTCCTCCAGATTCTTCCTATCAGCTGGTGTAAAGCACAGTTCAGAGCGTCTCCTCCCATTTTGATCATTTCAGATGGTATCATGTCCGGTCCCGGTGCTTTGTGGTTCTTTAGTGCCTTTATCGCCTCGCTTATTTCTCTTTGTGATGGTTCGTTATCTTCTCTCAGATCTCTTACTTCTGGTGTGTGAATTGTGTCGTCTTCAGCTGTTTGTCCGGTTAATTCCACTCGTAGTGAGGTATTCAGGAGTTCGTTAAAATATTTCGCCCATCTACCTACCACTTTACTTTCTTCAGCCAGTAAGGTGCCCTCTTTACTGTTGATTATTGTTGCTCTGGGCTGAAATCCATTTCGCAGGTTGTTCACTATCTTGTAGCATTCTCTAATTTCGTGTTTCTCTTGGTGGTGTCCTATCTGTGCCACCTGGTCGTTAAAATGGGCCCGTTTCTTCTTCCGAAATAATTTGGATGCTTCCTTTCTTTGCTTGTTGTATTCAGCTTGTTTGGCTCTCGTGGGTCTCTGCAAATTCTCTGCCCTAGCTTTCTGTTGTTTCTCGCGTGCTTCTTCACACTCTGCATCGTACCATTGGTTTCGTTTTTTCCTATGGACTTTCCCGAGAGCCTCCTCTGCCGATTCCTTAATCCCCTTTGCAATTTCCGTCCATTGTTCTTCAATACTATGATTTTCCGTCAACACTCCTAGTTTTTCGGCGATCTTTTCTTCGTATCGTTGCCTTACCCTGGTTAAGTTCAGTTTTTCCACATCCCATTTTTCTATTCCGCTGTTTGCTGGCTTTTTCGAGTTGGCTAGCCTTTGTTTTAATTTAATCCTCACCAGGTAATGGTCCGAGTTGCAGTCTGCCCCTTTGCAGCTTCTGACGTCCTGTATGCTGGACATAAATCTTGTGTTTATTTAGACATGGTCTATTTGATTGAGTGTCCTTCCGTCTGGTGATCTCCATGTCATCTTGTGGATGTCTTTATGTGAGAATAGCGTACTGCTGATTACAAGGTTTCTAGATGCTGCTAGGTCTACTAGTCTCTGTCCATTGTCGTTAGTATTTTCGTGTAGGCTGTGTTTTCCAATCGTGGGTCTGTATACGTATTCTTTCCCTATCTTAGCATTGAAATCCCCCAAGATCATCTTTACGTCGTTGTTGTGTGTCGAATCGAATAGCCTTTATAGTTTTGCGTAGAAGATCTCTTTTTCGTCGTCTGTTTTCTCTTCGCTCGGTGCATGTACGTTAATTATTGTCAGATTGAAGAGCTTCATTCTTATTCGGATCATACAGAGTCTGTCATCTACTGCTTGGAAGTCCATAATATCCTTCCCTACACTTTTCTTGAGTATGAAGCCTGTTCCAAACTTGTGCGCCTTCCCATTATAACTGCTTTTACATAACCTATATTTTCCTATATCCATGATGCCGCTATCGCTCCAGTTGGTCTCCTGTAGTGCCACTATGTCGAGTTTTTATCTCTCCATTTCGTTTGTTAAGGCTTTTAGTGCACCTATCTGGTAGAGGCTCCTTACATTCCATGTTCCCATCGTAATTTCTTTCGATTTCCTTGTGCATTGCTGTGGTCGTTGCGGAGTAGTCAGTCCAGTCCGAGGCACGTTTGGTGGTTTCGTAACGGTTTCTTTTTTTTCTATGGATGAGTTGTTGGCCCATCGCAAAACCCCCTTTTCGGAGGACCATTTCACCCGCTCTCGTTGGCCCTGACCGCGCTTTCCATACGGGTTGGTTACCGCATCTCCAGCTTGGTTGCTCAGGTTACCAGGGTTCACCACGTGGAGGTGAGAGTCGGACTTGGGTAGGAGAGGCTATGCTACAATCGGTAATTAGCCGCTCCCAGATGGAATATTTTACAAAATTAACACAGACAATTCAAAGAATGATTCTTTCTCAATATTCATTCAAATATCACATTCTTTCTCTTTGCATATTATACTAATTGAGTAACGAGCCGTCACTGAACTAAAAAGGGGTACAGAAAAGACCATTTTTTTGAAAATTAATTATAAATTTTCAAAAAATGAACAAACTGTCGACATTTTACACAAATTATTCGAAAAAGATGAAATTTTACTCTAAAAATAATTTCCAACATCTACCGTCTCCGGGGGCGGCTGGACCGGTTTTTGAAAATTTTCTAGAAATTCGCCGAAAACTCGGACAGTTTTCACCGCACGGATCTGACACCGGCACCGGCGTGTCCGGCACGTCGCCACACATCCGACCGTCACCTCACTTTTCGACATTTCTGCTTAATTTTTGCGCAACAGCCAAAAAACTAACATTTTTTTGCAGAAATTTCGTCCATCTTTGGACGCCCAAGTGACGCGATCCGAAAATCGCATCGAAAATCACTGTACGTGGGATCGTTGGTCTGTTCTTTGGCTACAAGAATCTGTACACCGACTCTCTAGGATTAAGGCGGCCTTTTAGTCGGGGACCCGGATTCGCAGAAACATGTGAATAACGTCGCCGATAAAAGTCGCGCAGCGACGAGAGTCGTGTCTGATGACACGTCTCGAAGTTTTCTACCGGAATCCTTGCTTAAATTTAATTTTCCCCGGGCATCTTCGCCGTGACCTCCGTAAAAGTGGTGATTTTTTTTGGTGCAAAATTTTGGGGTCCGTGTGGGGAAGCGTTCGCCCTGAATCGCCCGCTCGGGTAAATCGTAAATCGCTAACTTCGATCGATTCTGAGACGACTGACGTGTGGCGTTTCCAGAATTTCACCTGGGGGACCGCACCACGTGGATTTTAAAAAGCTCAAATTTGGCTTTTTTAAGCCGCCGGAGGCGGCAGATCTTGAGTATTTTAACCGCCCGTCTTCGACGGTTTAACTGAGATTGTCCGTCCGAACGGTGCGCATCTCCGAGTTTCGTTCTCCGGCTTGCTGCGCCCCTCCGGGGTTCCCAAACCCACCCGAAAATCGACGTTTTTTGACGAATCGGCCCGACGGAAGCGGCGGCGCCGCCGCCAAACGGGATTGTACATTTTGGCGGTGTAGAATCGAGATCCCCGTAGAGCGGTGCCGTTTTCGCGACTCGACTCCCCCAGGTTCGGACGCACCAGCCCGAAAACTGAAATCACGATTTTTTTACTTTTGAGGCGCATCTTTGCTCGGATCTCAATTTTTTGAGCCGCCGCCGCGCCACGTGTTTAGAGCCCTCGCTCGCCGTCCTGCGACGTCCCGTTCACCTGGTGCGAGAGCCAATAATTTTTTTTTGCCGATTTAGCAATCACTTTCACGGGCGCCCAGGACTTATTCGAGGGGCTCCAGGTGGCCGGCCGGGTTCATTCGCTTCACAGCACTTGCCCGCAGCCGTTCCGGCAAGAATTTTTTAACTGCAACCACTTTTTGCGAATCTTTGGCTGTTTGAAGAGAAAAATGCTCAAAAAGTGCGAAAAACCAGAGGCGTTTTTCCGGGATCCCTAGGGCGTCCGAACAACTCGACGGATCGGAACCGGACCGGTGCCGTTCCAACGGCCATAGAACATTTTAGTTTGTTTGGGAGTTTAATCCCGATTGCGCCGAAGATGGCGTCGTGACGCCGTAAAAACAACGTTTTTTGGACGTTGAGAAAAACCCCTAAAAAACCGCCAATTTAAACTCTGCAGGAACGGTTTCGCGCGATTCCCGCAGGGAATTAAATGTGTCATCTTTTCCTGCAAGCGGCATCGCGCTGCGTCGTCTACGAGCGCCGCGACGGCCGCTCAAACTCACCGTATTACGGAAAACAAGTGACAACAGTAAAACGGCTATATTTTTGCAGCGCCCCGATGAATGTTTTTGATTTTTCCGTGGATTGTAGAACGGTCTTTTGGCTTTCCGCAGCCATAATTGGAAGTCGCGGAATCACGTCGCGACCCTCACTTATAACTGTTAATCTGCACGGACAAAAACTTGAATGTCGATTTAGGACACCGGGATGTCGCCTTTTTTGAAATTCCAAGTCGACCGGCACGTGGGCCCCGCCGAGACACGCATTTTGGTACCAGCGCCGCGTCGCTGCGACCACGGAGTCGCCCGCCACAGATCCAAATGTATTGGCCCAAACTGTGAAATTCTCGCCGGAAGGTGGGGTCAGTCTGCCCGCCGCAGTTTCGCCGTTTCCGGGCGTAGCGACTCGAAACAGCGCCCGTTCGACTTGGGAAGGACGCGCGCGCCTCTCTTATATTTAAGGGTTCGCGATCCGAGTCTTCCCCGTCGAGCTACCGACGTCTGAAAATACCACTCTTTTTTTTTGCACGGTTTTTTGACGATTACCTCCTCACCGCGCAGCCGAATCAGTGTTTTGCGGCACGGGGCGCTGCGGATACGCGTATTTTGGTACCACTCGCGGCTTCCTGCGCCGCTCCCTGCACCCGGTGAGCGCTGAAATGCCGAAAAATAATCCGCAACCACCTTTTTGGCCGCCAATCTGCGAGTTTGACGGTCAGCGGCGAGAGTTCGGATTCGCATCGCGGAGGATAGATGCGGGAACCGAAGAAACCAGTCCGCGCCCCCGTAGAGCCTTGCCGGTCGGAAATATCTCTATAAATGTGCTCGGTGCACTGTAAAAGTAAACTTTCAAGTTTACCGCCGTCTGCGTTCAACGTGCCGCGGAAACTCGCGATTTTTCCGACGCAGTTCTTTAGATTGAACCTTTGGCTTTGCAGCAGTGTGACCGGCGCCGCCGGCCGGCGTCGCGGCGCCGAGTTGCAGATGGACAAAGACGTCGAGATTTTTGGACGTTTTTTTCAACAAGCCCGCAAACCACCGAGACGCGGTCCAACCACAAAACCGGTTCCTTCACCGTGTAGCCCGGTCTTTTTTCTAGCCGGGGTGCGTGTTTGGCCGTTCCGCGGCCCGTAGTCGGCACAGGGCGATTTTTCAAATAAACTTCTACAAAAAAAAAGGTCGGGACGGAAATTTTTCGACAAATTGTGTGAAATTTCTTAGTAGCCGTCTTCTCCGAAAACAAAATATACCGAAATCAAGATTATTTTGTATCGATTCTTCTGTTGTGCGTCACGTCGTGAAACGTTTAACTTTATAAAGATTTTTTTGCAATTTAAAAATTTCGGAGAAACTCCAACTCCCGCATGTGACGCTCAGTGGCGAAAACTACTGTCAGAAAATTTGACAGTGAAGTTGTACCAAAAGTAAACAAAACTTATCGGCGATGAAATCGAAATTTCCTCAAGTTTTCGCGGCGGTTTCTCATCGAAAACGGATAAAGTGGTTAATTACTTAGATTTCCTGAAAGTTTCGCGCTGCTGCCGGCCGCCGTTTAGACGCTGTGGAAGGAAGAACCAACCTCTACCCGTAAGCCCATACCTAACGTGTAAATTTCCAAGTGCCGTCAAGTCGCAACCCGACCGAGTGGTTTGAGAAAAGTTCGCCCTGTCCGGTCAATTTTCCGGTCGAATATACATCGTGCATCGATTATTAGGGTGATGTGAGTGAAAATAATTGTGGAAACAGTGATATTTGTGCGAGAACTTAGGAGGTTATGTTTGGTGTTTCTGTTCCGATTTTTTTATAGATGTATTTCCCTAATAAACCAGTGCTGTTGTTAAAAGCTTATTAACAGATAATTCCTTTACCCGATACATACATTTTTCCTACAAGAATCCTTTTCTTTCGCATTTAAACGAATCAATTTAGTAACACAACGGACTTAACATGTCTCTAAATTTGGTTTTTGCCAAGTTCCACACCACGCGAAACAATGGAATTCAACAAAATTGGAATTCAACAATATACCAATACCGCTTCTTGCCAAATTTCATGATTTTAGGTCAACGAGAAGTACCCTATAGGTTTTGATTCCTTTGTGAAATCGCAAAATATGCGACATAAACGGACATATCTTTTGATCGCGTTGACTTACAAGTTTGATTTTTTCACAGCTGAAAGAGACCGCAGACCCGAGTATTTCATACAAATTTCAACTTGTTACCTCTACGCGTTCCTGAGAAACATGGTCTTGACAGACAGACAGACGGACAACAAAGTGATCCTATAAGGTTTCCGTTTTCGGTACGGAACCCTAAAAATTGTAATTTTCACAGACAACATACTTCAAATCACTGACAAAATAAGGTTAGTAAGTTTAGCGAAAAAATTGCTAACTAGTAGAAACGTACAGTGACGGGAACACTATTTGGTCGATGTCCATGCAATCTAGGTTAACGTAGATTTAATCTAGATTAGGTTATGGTTAGGTTAAGTTATATTAGAGCCAGATAAATCAAGACTAAAAGGCCGAGACTTCTAGATTCAAAATAAGAAAAAAATAATTTAATTTTAATAAACGTCAGAAAATTTATTTTCACTACGTCTATGTTTTTTGTTTAGTGACGCAAGTTGTTGAACAACAAACAGAAATCGTTTAATAATGAAACTCAATTTGATTTACATTGAACATTTACGTACGATATATTAGAGCTAAACTGAGAGGCCGAGACTTCTTGATTGATAAATTTGAATACACGTCAGTTATTTTCACTACGTCTATGTTTTTTGTTTAAAGACGCAAGTTGTTGCCATAGTAACAACAAACAGAAATCGTTTAATAATGAAGCTCCACTTGATTTACATTGGACTTTTAAGAACATTCTAAAGTTCTAGTTATTTTTGGTTTCTGAGAAATTTGAGATAAGGAACGAAAATCGATTCAGGAAATTCCAAAAAATTAGTCTGTTTATATGAATTGGAGAAACAAAGAAAGAATCCGTAATTTTGTCCCCGTAAAGAAATATTTAAGTTATTTATTCAAAGCTAAATAGATGATAATAAAATTTTCTATACAGAAACCTAAATGTAGCCGTGTAATTGAATTTAATTTGTCAGTCGGTCGATCTCTGAACGAGAAAGAAACCAAAAGCAAGAGCATATATAAAAAATATAAAGATAAATCTGATATCAAACGACGAACTCTCACTATCGTCGCGTTTATCAACATCTCTTGACGTCCTCCACTCAAGAAGTAGCCAATGACGGAGACGACGCGACCCGGCCACTAATTAGTGAAACAGAGACGAGGCGAAATGATTTAGAGTTACCGGGCTGAATTTTATTCGCTTCGGCTATTTTCCCACGTGTGTCCACACATTTTACATGTTAGCATTCCTCACCGGAGGAATTTCTGTCTGTCCGTTTTTCGATACGATATTCAGACATTCAGATATCGAATCTTCTATAAAAATACTAATACACGCATTTCTCACATTTTTATTTACTCAAATAACAATACTCAGTTTTCAAATATTTAAACAATTTCTTCTGCCCTAATTCCAATATCAAACAAGCTTCGTCTATATGCAACTAAGTTCTAAATGTAGTATAATCTTTTGGTACTTAATTATTAACGCCACAGTTTAGACAGTTTCAAATTCGTAAGGCCGCTGCTACTATTTGAAACTGTAATTTTGTAAGTGTACTTTTTCCGTGTATTTAATTTGTTTAAAGAGAACGAATAATTCGCAACTTCTAACACGATTTTTTCAACTTCCTTACATAATTACAACTTAATCTATTTCATGAATATTTAACACGTAGGTACACTAAATCTAACAACAATAAATCAATTGACATAAAATAATAAGAAAAACACCTTTAATTGTCTTTCTAAATTAAATCAGCATTTGCATATCGTTGCATTTGAATATAAAGTAAAACTAGTCGTTTACTTGTTTTACTACTTAATTCCTAGTTTATCTCCTACACTTAAACGCTACAATTTATTACAAATGGATTTTGCACTATTCACTATTACTACATTCAATCTGATACACACTGCAACTAATAATACTACTTGGCAATAAAATAAATTACTAACGAACCAAACTGCATAAGACAATATAAAAACAGACAAAAATTTGACAAAACTAGACAGACGAGTCTAGAAAGAGGAGTCTATGCAGAAAAAACTAGACAAATAAACCTAGACAGATAATACTAGACAAGACTAGACAGACAAGACTAGACAGACAAGCCTAGACAGACAAGACTAGACAGACAAGACTAGACAGACAAGACTAGACAGACAAGACTAGACAGACAAGACTAGACAGACAAGACTAGACAGACAAGACTAGACAGACAAGACTAGACAGACAAGACTAGACAGACAAGACTAGACAGACAAGACTAGACAGACAAGACTAGACAGACAAGACTAGACAGACAAGACTAGACAGACAAGACTAGACAGACAAGACTAGACAGACAAGACTAGACAGACAAGACTAGACAGACAAGACTAGACAGACAAGACTAGACAGACAAGACTAGACAGACAAGACTAGACAGACAAGACTAGACAGACAAGACTAGACAGACAAGACTAGACAGACAAGACTAGACAGACAAGACTAGACAGACAAGACTAGACAGACAAGACTAGACAGACAAGACTAGACAGACAAGACTAGACAGACAAGACTAGACAGACAAGACTAGACAGACAAGACTAGACAGACAAGACTAGACAGACAAGACTAGACAGACAAGACTAGACAGACAAGACTAGACAGACAAGACTAGACAGACAAGACTAGACAGACAAGACTAGACAGACAAGACTAGACAGACAAGACTAGACAGACAAGACTAGACAGACAAGACTAGACAGACAAGACTAGACAGACAAGACTAGACAGACAAGACTAGACAGACAAGACTAGACAGACAAGACTAGACAGACAAGACTAGACAGACAAGACTAGACAGACAAGACTAGACAGACAAGACTAGACAGACAAGACTAGACAGACAAGACTAGACAGACAAGACTAGACAGACAAGACTAGACAGACAAGACTAGACAGACAAGACTAGACAGACAAGACTAGACAGACAAGACTAGACAGACAAGACTAGACAGACAAGACTAGACAGACAAGACTAGACAGACAAGACTAGACAGACAAGACTAGACAGACAAGACTAGACAGACAAGACTAGACAGACAAGACTAGACAGACAAGACTAGACAGACAAGACTAGACAGACAAGACTAGACAGACAAGACTAGACAGACAAGACTAGACAGACAAGACTAGACAGACAGGACTAGACAGACAAGACTAGACAGACAAGACTATCACACACACATAAATCTGCTCGATAAACTAGAAAGTTACGGAATCAGAGGGAAATGTGAAAGATGGCTTGAATCATACTTGCTAAATAGAAAGCAATATGTAGGAATAGAGGAGAGCATATCTAAAACTGTTGACATTGAAATGGGTGTCCCCCAGGGAAGCGTCCTTGCGCCTCTTCTATTTTCTTTATATATTGCAGATCTTCCACGGCATTTAGGGGATGCCAAATGCGTATTTTATGCCGATATTGAAAGCTTTCTAGTTTCAGAGATAGAGATTTAGAGATATTTTGAGATTTTAGAGATAGAGACAGAGATTTCAGAGATTTGATAGAAACAACGCAAATAGCAGCTAACAACCTTCTCAATGATCTCAACAAGTGGTTCGCTGCAAAACAACTTACACCTAAATATAGAGAAAACCTATTACACAATATTTCAAACCAGGCGCAGAGTCAAAGCAGTTGACTAGGCACTAAAAATAGACACACTGATAGAAAGAAGAAATACTTTAAAATTTCTAGGAATATTCCTTGAAGATAAATTACACCCATGGACTACCCATATACGGGGGTGTAAGGGGTAGTGATGCGCAACCTACAGCCTCCCCTACTCAAGTCAACCTCACCCACCGTCCAGAATGGACTTGGTACACCCTGTTTTCCGCTAATGAGGCTCTGACAAACCAAACAGGGGCGGTATAACCCCACATCGAAGATAGGGAAAATACTATCTAGCTGTCCTGCAGACAGATTCAGGAAACACCATCCCTACCAACCCGCGCTGGCCTGCGCGGTAGGAGTATCGGATAATTTACCCCATATGAAGATGTACACCAGAAGGTTACGGCCCTCAGTCCCCGGCGGCCTGATGAACCCCGGCCAAGGTAGCGGTTGGACAAGTCGACAGGCATGGAACAGCCATGGTCGACCATGGAATACGACTGAATATTGCTACTCTGAATACCCGAACACTCTCAACTCCGGAAAAACTACAAGAACTAGAAGAGGAACTTTCCCATATAAAATGGGATGTTTTGGGAGTAAGCGAACACAAAAGAAAGGGAAATGAAGAATTAACACTACAATCAGGACACGTGTTTCACTATATTGGAACGGATAACGTGAAGGACGGAGGAGTAGGTTTCCTGGTACACAGAAACCACGTCTCTAACATTGTACATATCCAACACATTAATCCCTATATGCTTAAAGAGAAAGGTTTTTGATCAGTGTGTACTGCCAGTACTCACTTATGGAGCCGAAACCCTCACCCTCACAAAACAGACTTTAAATAAAATACGCATTGCACAAAGAGGAATGGAAAGATCAATGCTGGGCCTTTCCCTTTCCAGACAAAATTTCAAATGACAAATTAAGGCAAATGACAGGTATTACTGATGCGATAGTGCGGATAACAAACCTGAAGTGGAACTGGGCGGGGCACGTGGCTAGGTTTACGGATGGACGATGGACAAAAAAGATTCTGGAATGGAAGCGACGGCAGGACGCAAACTGCAGTAGGGAACGCCCACCAACGAGATGGTCCGACGACATAAAGAAAATCCGGACAAACTGGACGAACGCCGCACAAGACCTACAAGGTTGGATTGGATTACGGGAGGCCTATGTTCAGCAGTGGACTCATGTGGGCTGAATGATGATGATGATGATGATGACCCATATACAGCATATTGCTGTTAAAGTCAGCCAGAAAGCCTTCATGTTAAGAATACTCCGTAATAACATCGACCTATTGCTCATACTACGAATATGCCACGCGGAGGTTCAATCAATCATTGCATTTGCGATCATAATATGGGGGGCATCTCCGCACTTAGACGTCATATTCAAGGCACAAAACGGGATGGTTGTATATCAGTTTGATAATGGTTTTTGTATTTTTATGATTTGGGAGTTAAGGGTTACAATTATAGGAGAGCGGTCTAAGGAGAGGCCACTGCATGATTTAATTGACAAGTACTTTTGATTTATGCCTTTTACTACACAAAAATCAGTATGTAGATTCTGACAGTATGTAGGTTCTCCTGTTGATAATAGTACCAAGTTGTCCTTTTGCAAGAGCCGCCAGCTGTCTCTTGGGTGAGGGAGTATTAGATCTAGATCCCCACCAAGGATGTTTGGCGTTAAAATCCCTTGCTGCTATGAACCGGTTTCTTATAGATTTAAAGAAGTCTGTGTATTGTTCTTGTTTCACTGCGTGTTTTGGCGGACTATAAATTGGTGAGATTACCAGTGGACCTAACCAGTCTTCGATGGTGATTGTAGTAGCTTGTAGATAGTCTTTTTCTGTTTTTTCATTTTCATAATGTTTAATTAAAGTTTTTATTATCTCCGTGTGCCTATCCATCTGGATGATTCGTGGTGATGATGGTCGATGATGGTAGTGCGGGCCATCAAGAGCATATCCAGATCAACGTCGTGTCGGCCACACTTCAAAGAACTACACCTTCTGACAGTCCCGTCCATGTACATCTGGGAACTAGCTTGTTTTATTTTAAAAAATAAGACTGATTTTCTAGAAAATAGTGATTGACACTCGCATATCACTAGAAACAAGAATATGTTACAAACACAATTTGCCAACTTAATGCCTGCCATACACACAAGGGTACACCGGAAAGTTCTACCTGTGCAGGTTTGCCAGCGCAGGTAGACCGGAGCGTGTGTGGGAATAGACCTGCGCAGTTTCTTGCGTACGGTTTACCTGCGCCGGCAAACCTGCACATGTAACCTCTCCGGTAGACCGTAGCGTGTATGGCGGGCATAACACTGTGTACCAAAGCTCCCTCGTATATTGGAATTCAAATACTCAATAGCTTACCAATTAATTTAAAAGAAGTTATATAACTTAGACATCATATAAGCTATTCCGTAATAATCTAAAAGATTATTTAATCAATAAATGTTTGTACAATATCGATGTTCTTTAACCTTGTTTATATGTATTTATGTACACCTCAAAAACCAATAAATTGATTTGATTTGATTTAACTAGACAGTGAAGATTAACATATTGTTCCAGAAGCTTCAAAAATATGGAGTACGAGGAACAGGACTACACTAGATATCATCTTTCCTTACTAACAGAAAACAAATCATAAAAATAGAAACCAGTCAAGGACACACAAACTCCAATACAAGAATAATAAATGTAACAATCCCACAAGGCAGTGTTTTGGGGCCATTATTATTCACATTATACATAAACGATCTACCGAAAATGCAGATAGATATTGAAAAAGAATCAATTGAACCGCTCATTTCGAAAAAGGCACGAGTCACACTTTTTTGAAATATCACTTTTTACGCCATTCATTCATTGGAGCGTTTTATATATTCCTTGCGAAAAGAGTACAGTTCGAAAGAGTGCGTGTATGTTCAGTTTCATCAACATCAATGACTTTTTTAACAAAAAGCATATTTTTGTTGATTCTGAAAAGTTTTAATTCATGGACTTATGTCCTTTTCGAAATGCCGGGTCATATTGAATCTGCAGAGAATACAAGGCTGCTGTTATTAAGTCGCTGTGTGGAGGAAATTTGCCCAAACTCTAATAATACAATGGCATCATTACTACATTGGTTCGGTAGCAATAAACTTATGCTCAACAATATTAAAAAACATATTTTACTGTTCCAAACGTTTCCAAAGATTATCCTCTCCGTAATAAAATAGGAAACGACATTTTAGAAATACAACAGTCGGTTGTAGGTTATCGATAGAGCCATAGATTAGTCCGATCATATAATAAAACTGACATCTAAGGTAATAATACAGTATATGCCATAAGATTATTGAAACCATATATGGACTAATTGGGCAGGGACAACCAAACAGCGGAAGTCACAAGGCGACACGGCTTGACTTGGGCTGCCTTTGTAAAACTAAACCATATTCTCAGAGACCGTAAAGTTCCAATCTGCCCCAAGAGAACAGTGTACGATGCGTGCATTCTCCCCGCTGCAAACTTATGGCCTACAGACCACCACTTTCACGGTCAACAGCATTAAAAGAGTCTGCCAGAGCGCAATGGAGCGAGCGATGCTGGTTATCAGCCTGAGAGATAAAATACGCAAAACGGAAATTCGCAAACGCACTAAAGTATCGGATGTCATAGAACGAATTGCAAGATTAAGGTGGCGATGGGTAGGTCATTTGCCCGAGATGACGTGAAATGGACGTGATATAATGCAATGGAGACCCAGAGAGACAAAAAGAAGTGTTGGTAGAGCCCAGGCGAAATGGCGGGATGACCTATAGCTGCTAGCCGGGAAGAACTGGATGCACACCGCTCAAAACAGATCTACCTGGCAAAAGATGGAGGAGGTCTATGTTCAGCAGTGGAAGTTATTTCTTTAAGGGGTTCGGAAAATGGAAGAGAGAAGCACCAGCAGGGGTGTCCCAGCAAGGATCAACTTTAAGCTTTAGTCTAAAGGCTGAAGAAAAAAAAAGAAGAAATTCTATGGGTTTCTCCGCAGTATAAACACTGGTGGTCTGTAGCCCTGCCAATTTGGTGCAGGTAGTTCTTGAAATAGCCGTGGCCGGACAATACTTGGGTGAGATAGTAACTACTTTCCCCATGTTCTCTGTTTATCCAGGGTTCAAGTTCAGGGCTAAGAAGTCTGGTTCACTCTCCTTTAATGCCTTGCAGCCTTGCTTTAACATCTTTGCGGTCATTCTTCAATTAGTTGTTTCCCGACCGCTTATTTTTTTAAGTTTGTTGTGGCCAGTCTCCTGCAGTTTTTGTTATTCTTCCAGCAGCAAGTCAATAGACCGCCAAAAGACGGGAATATGAAAGCTTCGGGCACATATTTAGTTATACATCAAAAAGTTCGGGCACTTTTTGACGAATAACATGGCGGAAATTGACACATGCGCAAAAAAAAATTTCAATTATGAAAAGGTCTATTGGCGGGATACCCGCGATGGTCAAAACTGCTTCGTTTGATATGGCGCGGTAAGCGATGCAGATGCGTATTATGCCATTTTTTTGCACCGCAATGAGCTTTTGAATATTGCTTTCTTTTGCCAGTGTTCTGGCTCATATTGGTGCTTCGGACATCATATTGGCCCGTCCTGTGTAGCTGAGTAGCCTGCGTTTACTGCTCCTGAGAAGTCCAATGTTGGGCATGACTTGCTGCATTGCTGCCAATTTGTCGTCATCCCCTTTGCTTCAGCATCTGCTAGGTGCGGTGTGAAAGATAATGCCTTATCTATTACTATGCACATGCATTTTATTTGATGCCTTGGGATTATCGTCAATTTTTCAATATTAAATTTAATTGGTTGGCCCTTTTTTATCCTATGAGAAGGACCGTCTCAGCTTTTTCTGGCGCTAGATTGAGGTTTTGGATTTGATCCATTTGGTGATTTGTTCTATAGCCTGGTTGGCCGTCTGCATCAATCCCTCTTCTGTCCTGGCTATTACCACTAGAACTAAGTCGTCTGCAAAGCCAATCAATGTCGCCCCCAACGGTAGTCTTAATCTCAACACATCGTCATATAGGAAGTTTCTCAAGGTTGGGCCTAAAGTCGATCCTTGCGGGACACCGCTGCTGGTGCTTCTCCATTCCATTTTCCAAACCCCTTAAAGAAATAACTTTCTATCGCTAAGGTAGCTCCTTAGACAGACAAAACTAGACAGACAAGACTCGACAGACAAGACTAGATAGACAAGTCTAGACAGACAAGACTTCAGTTTTCCGAACCCCTTACAGAAATGATATTCTATCGTTAGGATAGCTCCTTAGACATACAAGACTAGACAGAGAAGACTAGATAGACAAAACAAGACTAGACAGGGAAGACTAGACAGACAAGACTAGATAGACAATGGAATGTAGACTGATGCCCTTCTTCAATAAACACCACATTATTCCAGAGGAACAGCATGGATTCTGTAAAGCAAAGTCTACCACAACCGCATTATAAAGATTACACCAACTCATTCTCCAAGGGATAGACAACCAAAAGTGCCCAGTCGGTATTTTTTGTGACCTGACCAAGCCTTTGACTGCGTATCACACTCAAAGCTACTGAAAAATACTAGAAACATACTGTATTAGAGGAAAATGTTTTAGAGATTTCAAACATTTAAGGAACAATTAAAGATTAAGGAAAGGAAAATTATAAGAAAGATCTTAGGTCCCAGAATTAAAAATGGTATATGGTATATACTATCGCAAACACAATTCTGAAATATATAGAACAATTTCTAAACTTACCGACACCATGAGAATGAGACGAATTCAATTTTTGGATCATTTGTAAAGAATTAATCATACAAGACTTACTTACCGAATCCACAAATTTCTACAGAACAAACGTACAAGACCAAAGTGGTGCAAACCAGTGGAGAGGGACCTAGTGGAGATGGGATCGCCAAATCTGATGAATAGAAATGTGATCAGGAATATTGTTGTGTGAACAACAATATTCCTGATCACAACAACAGGGTACTTGAGGAGAATCAGAAGAAACCAACACGACGTACATGGTCGGAGGAACAGAAACTACAATCATCCATGAATATGAAGAGCTGTTGGGCAAGGAGGAAGGTTCACCATACGTTGATTCCGCGTGGTCCTAAGTGACCCATCCGCGAGAACGAAGGAGATGAAGGGAAAATGTGGAAAATGGTTCAAGTCATATTTGTCACAGAGGAGGCAATATGTAGAGGAGTGCATATCTACTACGTTGAACAAAGAAATGGGTGTCTACGATATGTTGATTCCGCGTGGTCCTAAGCCATCCATCCGCGAGAATGAAGGAGAGGAAAGGAAAATGTGGAAAATGGTTCAACTCATATCTGTCACAGAGGAGGCAATATGTAGAGGAGTGCATATCTACTACGTTGAACATAGAAATGGGACACCCATTTCTATGCAGGGTAACGTTCTAGCCCCTTTCCTTTTCTCTCTGTATAAAGCAGACTTCCCACTATATTTAAGCGGAGTTAAATGTATGTTCTATGCAGACAATGCAAGTTTTATAATTTCGGAGGATTGGATGCAAACAACGGAAGCAGCAGCTAACAAACTTCTCAATAAACTTAACAAATGGTTTTCCACAAATGAGTTACATCTAAATAGAGACAAAACTAAGTATGGTATTTTCCACCAGAAATTGAGTCAAAGCCGATGACTATAAAAAGAACTTACAACATCAAATTTCTGGGAGTACATTTAGAAGATGAACTTAACTGGGATTCCCACATACAGCAGTAGGGAAAGATGTCATGTTCTGGCGCCTCCTCACTCCTCGACCTCTACCAACCAACACCAAGCTTTCATCCCCCATCAGCTTTTAATCAGATTTAATCAGCTTTAATCAGCTTTAAATAGCTTTAAAGAGCTTTTAATCAGCTTTAATCAGGTTTATACAGCTTTTAATCATCTTCTAAACAGCTTTTGTGTATGGAAAGTGGATGTAGTGGATAAAAAGTGGATGAAAATTGGATGGAAAGTGGATGGAACGTGGATGGAGTGGATGTAAAGTGGATGTAAAGTGGATGGAAACGGCATGGAGTGGATGGAAAAAGGATGGAGTGGATTTAAAGAGGATGGAAAGTGGATGTAAAGTGGATGGAAAGTGGATGGAGTGAATGGAAAGTCGATAGAAAGTGGATGGAGTGGCTGGAAAATGGATGGAGTGGATGGAAAGTGGATGGAAAGTGGATGAAGTGAATGAAAAGTGGGTGGAAAGTGGATGGAAAGTGGATGGAGTGGATGGAAAGTGGATGGAGTGGATTTAAAGAGGATGGAAAGTGGATGGAAAGTGAATGGAGTGCATGGAAAGTGAATGAAAAGTGGATGGAGTGGCTGGAAAACAAATGGAGTGGATGGAAAGTAGATGAAGTGAATGGAAAGTAGATGGAAAGTGGATGGAGTGGATGGAAAGTGTATGGAGTGCATGGAAAGTAGATGGAAAGTGGTTGGAGTGGATGGAAAGTCGATGGAGTGCATGGAAAGTGAATGGAAAGTGGATGGAGTGGCTGGAAAACAAATGGAGTGGATGGAAAGTAGATGAAGTGAATGGAAAGTAGATGGAAAGTGGATGGAGTGGATGGAAAGTGTATGGAGTGCATGGAAAGTGGATGGAAAGTGGTTGGAGTGGATGGAAAGTCGATGGAGTGGCTGAAAAATGAATGGAGTGGATAGAAAGTGGATGGAGTGCATGGAAAGTGAATGGAAAGTGGATGGAGTGGAAGGAAAGTGAATGGAGTGGATTTAAAGAGGATTGAAAGTGGATGTAAAGTGGATGGAAAGTGGATGGAGTGCATGGAAAGTGTATGTAAAGTGTATGGAAAGTGGATGGAGTGGCTGGAAAATGGATGGAGTGGATGGAAAGTGGATGGAAAATGGATGAAGTCGATGGAAAGTGGATGGAAAGTGGATGGAGTGGATGCAAAGTGGATGGAAAGTGGATGGAAAGTGGATGGAGTGGATAGAAAGTGGACGGAGTTAAGAGTTTGATTTTGTTTTGATGAGTCATGAACCCGTACAAGTATAGAATCGTGCGTAATCGTAGATTTCATACACAACTTCAAGAATCATAAGATTCTGGATGGAGTGGATGGAGAAGAAAGTGGATGGAAAGTGAATGGAGTGGATTTAAAGAGGATGGAAAGTGGATGTAAAGTAGATGGAAAGTGGATGGAGTGCATGGAAAGTGTATGGAAAGTGGATGGAGTGGCTGGAAAATGGATGGAGTGGATGGAAAGTGGATGGAAAGTGAATGGAGTGGATGGAAAGTGGATGGAAAGTGGATGGAGTGGATAGAAAGTGGACGGAGTTGAGAGTTTGATGAGTCATGAACCCGTACAAGTATGTAATCGTGCGTAATCGTAGATTTCATACACAACTTCAAGAATCATAAGATTCCATGTGAAGACTTGTGCGGGTTCTCGAACAACGGCAATTTACTAACAATTATAAATAGGTAATTTACAAACTTAACTATCTACATCAATCCCGTGAACCATCAATTCTATAGCTGGCCCCTCTGTTCTTAAACTGACTGGGGGTGGGTCGAGGAGTGAGGAGGCGCCAGAACATCAATCACATCTTTCCCTACTTACAGCACGTGGCTGCAAAGTTATGTCGGAAAGCTTACTTGTTAAAGCTTCTCCGAAACACAATTGATCAACCACTTCTGCTAAGAAATGCCACGCGAAGGTGCAATCAACAATTGCATACGCCATCATATTTTGGGGGGCATCACCACCAACTATAGGCTGTTTTTAGGGCGCAAAATAGGTAGGGCTGCGTTTTTATAGACAAGACTAGACAGACAAGACTAGACAGACCAGACTAGACAGACAAGACTAGACAGCCAAGACTAGACAGACAAGACTAGACAGACAAGACTAGACAAGCAAGACTAGACAGACAAGACTAAACAGACAAGACTAGACAGACAAGACTAGACAGACCAGACTAGACAGACAAGACTAGACAGACAAGACTAGACAGACAAGACTAGACAGACAAGACTAGACAGACAAGACTAGACAGACAAGACTAGACAGACAAGACTAGACAGACAAGACTAGACAGACAAGACTAGACAGACAAGACTAGACAGACAAGACTAGACAGACAAGACTAGACAGACAAGACTAGACAGACAAGACTAGACAGACAAGACTAGACAGACAAGACTAGACAGACAAGACTAGACAGACAAGACTAGACAGACAAGACTAGACAGACAAGACTAGACAGACAAGACTAGACAGACAAGACTAGACAGACAAGACTAGACAGACAAGACTAGACAGACAAGACTAGACAGACAAGACTAGACAGACAAGACTAGACAGACAAGACTAGACAGACAAGACTAGACAGACAAGACTAGACAGACAAGACTAGACAGACAAGACTAGACAGACAAGACTAGACAGACAAGACTAGACAGACAAGACTAGACAGACAAGACTAGACAGACAAGACTAGACAGACAAGACTAGACAGACAAGACTAGACAGACAAGACTAGACAGACAAGACTAGACAGACAAGACTAGACAGACAAGACTAGACAGACAAGACTAGACAGACAAGACTAGACAGACAAGACTAGACAGACAAGACTAGACAGACAAGACTAGACAGACAAGACTAGACAGACAAGACTAGACAGACAAGACTAGACAGACAAGACTAGACAGACAAGACTAGACAGACAAGACTAGACAGACAAGACTAGACAGACAAGACTAGACAGACAAGACTAGACAGACAAGACTAGACAGACAAGACTAGACAGACAAGACTAGACAGACAAGACTAGACAGACAAGACTAGACAGACAAGACTAGACAGACAAGACTAGACAGACAAGACTAGACAGACAAGACTAGACAGACAAGACTAGACAGACAAGACTAGACAGACAAGACTAGACAGACAAGACTAGACAGACAAGACTAGACAGACAAGACTAGACAGACAAGACTAGACAGACAAGACTAGACAGACAAGACTAGACAGACAAGACTAGACAGACAAGACTAGACAGACAAGACTAGACAGACAAGACTAGACAGACAAGACTAGACAGACAAGACTAGACAGACAAGACTAGACAGACAAGACTAGACAGACAAGACTAGACAGACAAGACTAGACAGACAAGACTAGACAGACAAGACTAGACAGACAAGACTAGACAGACAAGACTAGACAGACAAGACTAGACAGACAAGACTAGACAGACAAGACTAGACAGACAAGACTAGACAGACAAGACTAGACAGACAAGACTAGACAGACAAGACTAGACAGACAAGACTAGACAGACAAGACTAGACAGACAAGACTAGACAGACAAGACTAGACAGACAAGACTAGACAGACAAGACTAGACAGACAAGACTAGACAGACAAGACTAGACAGACAAGACTAGACAGACAAGACTAGACAGACAAGACTAGACAGACAAGACTAGACAGACAAGACTAGACAGACAAGACTAGACAGACAAGACTAGACAGACAAGACTAGACAGACAAGACTAGACAGACAATACTAGACAGACAAGACTAGACGGATTAGACCGACTAGACGTACTAGACAGACTAGACTATACAGAATCTAGTCTTCTCTACCTAGTCATTCATGTAATCTGCTCTGTATAGACTTGTTTTACTTGTTGTGACTATTTAGCGTATGGAGTCCTCACATATAATATATTATTTATTATGAGACTAGTCTGTGTGAGATTTAACACAGTAGACTAAGTATGTTAATGGAACTAATTGCGGCAGCTCTCCTGAACAATTTACGCTCGCTCTCCGAATATTTATTGTCGACCGGAGTCGGTAATTACGCACAGTTCGATAACAATAATTATCCGCGAAATGATCATCCACCGGTCGCGATTTCGCGTAATATTTATAGTTCGCCACGCCGAGAAACTCTATTAATAATGGTGATTACGTCCGCGAATATTATTATTATTTAGTAAAACTAATTATACGGATGCTAATTAGCTCCGCGCACATACTAACAGATTTATGTGGTTTAATACAATTAACACAATTTTTAGTAATATTAATTTATATTAATCTTAATTTTTTTTATATTAATCTTAATTTATATATTACTCTAGTTTGTATTTGCTTAACTCAGATAGTCTATTCTACATTACTTTGTCTAATACTATAAGTTCGGATTAGTCAGACAGACTCGACTAGCAAGACAAAGCGGAGAAAAATAGAGCGACAAAAATAGATCGATTGGACTAGACTAAACAAACAAGACTAGATAAGAGGCGGTGGTGGCCAGTAGTTAAGGTATCAGAGTACCAACAAGAAATAACTAGACAGACAGGATTAGACAAATAATGTTAAAGAGACAAGATTAGTCTTGCTCATTCAATTATATCTACCTAATCTCGTCTGTTTAACCCGTCTAAGTCTTAATCCGTATGTCTATAATACGTAATATATAATACTATATCCGAAATATCCGTATTGTCAATATTAGACAAAGAAAGACTAGACAGACAATATTAAACAGACGGGTTAAGACTTTAAACAGACAATTAACAGAACAACAGAACAACAGAAATTAGGTAGATATAATTGAATGGGCAAGACTAAACTTGTCTCTTTAACATTGTTTGTCTAGTCCTGTCTGTCTAGTTATTTCTGCTTACCCCAAGCGGTCTAGTTTTTAATATCTGTTTAATATCTTACGTGGATGGTATCGATAGTTTTGTATTAAAATTTGGAATTTAATTAAAATGTTGGAATTTGTGATTAAGTTTTAAATTAAATTATAATTGAAAATTATAAAAATTTCATGTGGAAAGAAAAGAAAGGAAGCAAAAAAATCTCTTACCATGATTCGAGTATAGTCGCAAGGAGAATTACCAAGGATATGGCAGTTCTCATTTTTCATACATTGCACCGCCCAAAAATTAAGAAATCCGTGCAAGCAAAAAACAAATTAATAAGAAAACTCGACCCGTCTCGCCCGGCCACATCGTAAACAATTTATTTTTACCAAAAAAGACGTTTAGTAATCGAACGCACTGAAACTCAACACTTTGTTCTTAAGCTTGTCCAAGGGTGGTTTTAATTTAAACATCGTTTTAATCTCAACCAATTTTTTTCCGTTTGGCGCTGGTACGTAAAAGTTCGAGTTGCGCGTGTGTGTATCTCAAGAGTCCGAAAGAAACTCGCGTTTTTCGCGTACTACCAAACTTCGCGAGTCCCGCGAGACTCCAGGTAAACCCGGAAGTGAATCCCTGAATTGTAGTCTGAACCGTCTGATATAGACAATATAGAATGGGGTATGGCGCACGCACCCAACGAACGCCGGAGACCATGGGGTGCTAACCAAGTGCGGGGGCAGAGGCGGAGACACCGACAAAGCTAGTGGGGGCTTACCAATTACAACTACTCAACATACACTTATAGTGACATTCTAAAGCTGCTTAATACGCTTGTTATAGATACCTTAATACCCAACAGAATTCTACTCCTTCTTTTTTAGTCCCGCACTTCGCTATCATTCGCTATTATGCAGTTTGTGTCGCGTAATCCAAGTTCTTTCAGGATGAAATTTGCACAGAAAGAATTCCGTCCTACAGCCTTAGTCCCACTTCATTCTTCAACATTCACTAACACTCTCTACAAGTTTTTACAAATATCTATAACTTACTTAGACTAGACTACATAAAACTATATAGACAAACAAGATTACACTCGCTGGCAATATTTAAATAGTCACGATTAGACTAGATTAGACTTAGATTAGACTAGAAAAGCGGAATCAGACAAGCTTGTCAATCTAGTCTTGTCTGTCTAGTTTTGTCTGTCTAGTCTTGTCTGTCTAGTCTTGTCTGTCTAGTCTTGTCTGTCTAGTCTTGTCTGTCTAGTCTTGTCTGTCTGGTCTTGTCTGTCTAGTCTTGTCTGTCTAGTCTTGTCTGTCTAGTCTTGTCTGTCTAGTCTTGTCTGTCTAGTCTTGTCTGTCTAGTCTTGTCTGTCTAGTCTTGTCTGTCTAGTCTTGTCTGTCTAGTCTTGTCTGTCTAGTCTTGTCTGTCTAGTCTTGTCTGTCTAGTCTTGTCTGTCTAGTCTTGTCTGTCTAGTCTTGTCTGTCTAGTCTTGTCTGTCTAGTCTTGTCTGTCTAGTCTTGTCTGTCTAGTCTTGTCTGTCTAGTCATGTCTGTCTGGTCTTGTCTGTCTAGTCTTGTCTGTCTAGTCTTGTCTGTCTAGTCTTGTCTGTCTAGTCTTGTCTGTCTAGTCTTGTCTGTCTAGTCTTGTCTGTCTAGTCTTGTCTGTCTACTCTTGTCTGTCTACTCTTGTCTGTCTAGTCTTGTCTGTCTAGTCTTGTCTGTCTAGTCTTGTCTGTCTAGTCTTGTCTGTCTAGTCTTGTCTGTCTAGTCTTGTCTGTCTAGTCTTGTCTGTCTAGTCTTGTCTGTCTAGTCTTGTCTGTCTAGTCTTGTCTGTCTAGTCTTGTCTGTCTAGTCTTGTCTGTCTAGTCTTGTCTGTCTAGTATTGTCTGTCTAGCCTTGTCTGTCTAGTCTTGTCTGTCTAGTCTTGTCTGTCTAGTCTTGTCTGTCTAGTATTGTCTGTCTAGTCTTGTCTGTCTAGTCTTGTCTGTCTAGTCTTGTCTGTCTAGTCTTGTCTGTCTAGTCTTGTCTGTCTAGTCTTGTCTGTCTAGTCTTGTCTGTCTAGTCTTGTCTGTCTAGTCTTGTCGGTCTAGTCTTGTCTGTCTAGTCTTGTCGGTCTAGTCTTGTCTGTCTAGTCTTGTCTGTCTAGTCTTGTCTGTCTAGTCTTGTCTGTCTAGTCTTGTCTGTCTAGTCTTGTCTGTCTAGTCTTGTCTGTCTAGTCTTGTCTGTCTAGTCTTGTCTGTCTAGTCTTGTCTGTCTTGTCTGTCTAGTCTTGTCTGTCTAGTCTTGTCTGTCTAGTCTTGTCTGTCTAGTCTTGTCTGTCTAGTCTTGTCTGTCTAGTCTTGTCTGTCTAGTCTTGTCTGTCTAGTCTTGTCTGTCTAGTCTTGTCTGTCTAGTCTTGTCTGTCTAGTCTTGTCTGTCTAGTCTTGTCTGTCTAGTCTTGTCTGTCTTGTCTGTCTAGTCTTGTCTGTCTAGTCTTGTCTGTCTAGTCTTGTCTGTCTAGTCTTGTCTGTCTAGTCTTGTCTGTCTAGTCTTGTCTGTCTAGTCTTGTCTGTCTAGTCTTGTCTGTCTAGTCTTGTCTGTCTAGTCTTGTCTGTCTAGTCTTGTCTGTCTAGTCTTGTCTGTCTAGTCTTGTCTGTCTAGTCTTGTCTGTCTAGTCTTGTCTGTCTAGTCTTGTCTGTCTAGTCTTGTCTGTCTAGTCTTGTCTGTCTAGTCTTGTCTGTCTAGTCTTGTCTGTCTAGTCTTGTCTGTCTAGTCTTGTCTGTCTAGTCTTGTCTGTCTAGTCTTGTCTGTCTAGTCTTGTCTGTCTAGTCTTGTCTGTCTAGTCTTGTCTGTCTAGTCTTGTCTGTCTAGTCTTGTCTGTCTAGTCTTGTCTGTCTAGTCTTGTCTGTCTAGTCTTGTCTGTCTAGTCTTGTCTGTCTAGTCTTGTCTGTCTAGTCTTGTCTGTCTAGTCTTGTCTGTCTAGTCTTGTCTGTCTAGTCTTGTCTGTCTAGTCTTGTCTGTCTAGTCTTGTCTGTCTAGTCTTGTCTGTCTAGTCTTGTCTGTCTAGTCTTGTCTGTCTAGTCTTGTCTGTCTAGTCTTGTCTGTCTAGTCTTGTCTGTCTAGTCTTGTCTGTCTAGTCTTGTCTGTCTAGTCTTGTCTGTCTAGTCTTGTCTGTCTAGTCTTGTCTGTCTAGTCTTGTCTGTCTAGTCTTGTCTGTCTAGTCTTGTCTGTCTAGTCTTGTCTGTCTAGTCTTGTCTGTCTAGTCTTGTCTGTCTAGTCTTGTCTGTCTAGTCTTGTCTGTCTAGTCTTGTCTGTCTAGTCTTGTCTGTCTAGTCTTGTCTGTCTAGTCTTGTCTGTCTAGTCTTGTCTGTCTAGTCTTGTCTGTCTAGTCTTGTCTGTCTAGTCTTGTCTGTCTAGTCTTGTCTGTCTAGTCTTGTCTGTCTAGTCTTGTCTGTCTAGTCTTGTCTGTCTAGTCTTGTCTGTCTAGTCTTGTCTGTCTAGTCTTGTCTGTCTAGTCTTGTCTGTCTAGTCTTGTCTGTCTAGTCTTGTCTGTCTAGTCTTGTCTGTCTAGTCTTGTCTGTCTAGTCTTGTCTGTCTAGTCTTGTCTGTCTAGTCTTGTCTGTCTAGTCTTGTCTGTCTAGTCTTGTCTGTCTAGTCTTGTCTGTCTAGTCTTGTCTGTCTAGTCTTGTCTGTCTAGTCTTGTCTGTCTAGTCTTGTCTGTCTAGTCTTGTCTGTCTAGTCTTGTCTGTCTAGTCTTGTCTGTCTAGTCTTGTCTGTCTAGTCTTGTCTGTCTAGTCTTGTCTGTCTAGTCTTGTCTGTCTAGTCTTGTCTGTCTAGTCTTGTCTGTCTAGTCTTGTCTGTCTAGTCTTGTCTGTCTAGTCTTGTCTGTCTAGTCTTGTCTGTCTAGTCTTGTCTGTCTAGTCTTGTCTGTCTAGTCTTGTCTGTCTAGTCTTGTCTGTCTAGTCTTGTCTGTCTAGTCTTGTCTGTCTAGTCTTGTCTGTCTAGTCTTGTCTGTCTAGTCTTGTCTGTCTAGTCTTGTCTGTCTAGTCTTGTCTGTCTAGTCTTGTCTGTCTAGTCTTGTCTGTCTAGTCTTGTCTGTCTAGTCTTGTCTGTCTAGTCTTGTCTGTCTCCGACAACGCTCTGTCAGGCATATTCGCGACCATTGGTGGTTGGAGCCCAAGAAAAGAAGACCGGCAACCTCATATACCTTAAGCACTCAATCGATGAACCAATAGAATCGGGCGACATCAACAGCACGACACAATACATATATAATTTAGTAACTAGAGAAAAGTCGGATGGCGCCCTTAGCCCAGAAAAGATGCACGGCAGCCTGCAGAAGCTTAAAAACCAAATGATGCTACAAGGCAGGACTAAACTCGCCTTCGCTAAATCCATGGTCCCAGAATGGCCAACAATTAAAAAGCAAATAGAATTTGCATTTGCCAAGACAGAGGTAGATATACGAATATACTCACCATTAAAACCGATGAAAGATCCATTAAATGAAAATACGGAGAAATGGACAGAAGTCACAAACCGTAAGAATAAAAAAGAAAAAGAAGAGAAACGGGGGAAAAGGCACACGGATGCAGTCCTCATTAAGGCAAACGGAAAAACATACGCTGACCTTTTAAAAATTATTAAAGACACAGTTGATCCAGAAGCTGCAGGAGCTAACATCGAAGCGGTCCGGAAAACTAGAAACGACGAACTGCTTCTAGAAGTAAAAAAGGGCGAGGCTGAAAGTCTCAAACAGGTCATCGAACAAAAACTTCCGGACATAAAAATCCGTGCTACAAACCAACACACTATCCTTAATATTAGAGATCTTGACTCGGTTACGACGAGCGAAGAAATAATGGTGGCACTTCAAGACGCAATTGAAATAAGAAAAGAGCAAATAGAAATAAAAAACATCAGACCCGCGTATGGAGAGGCCCAGGTAGCTACAGTATCACTTCCCCAGAAACAAGCAGAGGAACTTATAGAGAAAGGAAAATTAAAGGTAGGATGGGTACATTGCAGGGCGAGAGAAAGGATTCAACTGATGAGATGCTACAGATGTTGGCATGTAGGGCACCATGGTACTGCGTGCGACGGACCAGACAGACAGAAACTGTGTTTTAAATGTGGCAAAGAAGACCATAAAGCAAATGATTGCAAAAATGAAATGTTTTGCCCAATCTGTAATAAAAAAGGTCACCGGGCTGATTCCGGAATGTGCCAGGAATTTAAAAAAGCTTTATCGGAGGCGAAGCGAGCTAGATGGCAAAGAAAAAATGTCTAAAATCTTACAAGTTAATACCATGAGATGCCGTGCAGCATACGACCTGCTTATTGCAACAGCGTTTGAACTTGGGGCAGACATATTGCTCGTTAGCGAACCTAACAAAAAGTTGGTCAATAATGCAGACTGGTTTACGGACATTAAAAAAGATGTAGCCATCAGGGTTATGAATCACGAAATACCTGTGATCAAAGCAGGAAACGGACCTGGATTCGTATGGGTAGAACTACAGCTGTACATTATATACAGTTGCTACTTTTCACCTAATGAAAACGCAGAAGAGCTGGCCAAATCACTAGGGGCACTAAATGAAGACATAAGAGGTCAGGGAAAGAAAGCAATAATAGCTGGCGACTTTAACGCTAAGTCTCCCTACTGGGGATGTCCAAAGATGGACAAAAGAGGAGACCTGGTCATGGATTGGGCAGCCGAACTTGACATCGTTCTCCAAAATAAAGGAGCAGCATATACGCTCGTTAGAGGAAATGCCCAATCCATTATAGACCTTACTTTCACCACAAATGACATATCAAATAAGATTAAAGACTGGCAAGTGCTCGATAGAGAGAGCTTGAGCGATCACCGCTATATACTGTACAGCATAGAAGAATCCAGAAAACAAATTAGCCATGGAAAAATAAGTGGATGGAATTTGAAAAATTTTGACAAAGACAAAATCAAAACTAGCTTGGAAATAGAAGTAGCAAGTACGCATACGCGAAGCGCGGATGCCCTGGTACAAGTAATGAGGAAGGCATGTGATGCAACTCTAAAAAAGAAAAGGGGATCACCAAGGAAAAAGGCTGTGTACTGGTGGAATAATGAAATTGCCAGCACTAGGGCTAAATGTATTTCGGCAAGAAGAAGAAGCCAACGACAACAAGCTAAAAAAGGCGGGGACGATAACTTGAATGGTCTGAAAGACGCGTACAAAAAATTGAAGAAAGAGTTACGCAACCTAATAAATAAAGCAAAAAGGGTCCATTGGAGAAAACTTTGTGAGGATCTCGACGAGGATATATGGGGAGACGCATTCCAAACCTGCAAAAAAAGGCTTAAAATTCAACACCCAGGAGTACAAATGACGATGGAGAGAACACTACAAGTGGTTCAAGACCTATTCCCACGTCAAGAACCCTTTATCTGGAACCAACCCAAAGTGACCGAAGTACCACTATTTAAAGAAGAGGAACTAGTACATGCCACGAATCGCATACGAAACGGAAAGGCCCCAGGACTGGACGGCGTGCCACCCGAAGTCGTGAAAACCACCGCTCAGCAAGAATCTACGTTTATGCTCGAAGTTATGAACAGTCTGCTGGTTGCTGGAAATTTCCCAGACAAGTGGAAACGTGCACGATTAGTTCTTCTAAAGAAAGGAGACAAGCCGATTGATCAACCATCATCGTACAGACCTCTATGCCTGCTAGACGTAGCTGGAAAACTGTTTGAAGCACTTTTACTGGCAAGATTACAAAAAGAACTTGATGCCGGAATTGGATTATCCGACAGACAGTATTGATTCAGAAAAGGCAGGTCCACGACGGATGCAGTAAATGCAGTACTTAAGATCGCAGAGAAGGTAAGAGCAGGTACATCAAGAACCAGGAAAATCTGCGCACTAATAACTTTTGATGTGCGAAATGCTTTCAACACTGCTAGCTGGGAACTTATAATGGGTGAATTGACAAAGAGAAGCGTAGCCCCATACCTGCTGCGTATGTTAAGAAGCTATCTTAAAAACAGAAAACTGGTAGTGCAAGCTCAAAACAAGACGGTAGAAGTGGAAGTCAGTTGTGGGGTTCCACAGGGCTCAATTTTGGGCCCCACATTATGGAATGTTCTATATGACGACATCCTGAGATTAAAAATGCCAGAGGGTGCCACACTCATTGGATTTGCGGACGATTTAGCCTTGGTTGTAACCGCAAAAAATGAACACGGGATAAGACAAACTGCCAACCAGGCGATAGATATTGTAAGCAAGTGGATTACTTGTAGAAAATTAAAACTGGCGCCTAAGAAAACCGAAGCGGTCCTGCTGACTGGACAAAGAAGGCTATTGCCAATAAAATTTAAAGTGGGTGAAATAGAGATAATCCCAAAACAGCAGATAAAATACTTAGGACTTATAATCGACAAAGGACTTACTTTCGCTGCACATCTCTCAGAGGCTGCAGGAAAAGGTTTAAAAACATTGGGCGCTATAGAACAACTAATGCCAAACGTGGGAGGACCCAGAAGTTCAAAGCGCAGACTATTGAGCAGTGTGGCACAATCGGTTATGCTCTCTGGAGCTCCAGTGTGGGCAAACAGAATGGAAACCGGAAGGAATGAACAAAAACTGGCATCTGTACAGCGTAAGATTGCTCTGCGGATATGCAGTGCATACCGTACGGTATCCGGGGATGCAGCTCTAGTAATCGCTGGCATTGCCCCAATCGACCTGCTCGCGAAAGAAAGAGCAGAGATAAGCAAGTCAGGCAACAAAATACGTTTCAGACAGAAAGCCAGAAAAAATCTCTTTAATGAGTGGCAGCAAATATGGGAACATACAGAGAAAGGCCAGTGGACTAGGCTTCTCATTCCGAACATAAGTATATGGATGAATAGAAAATACGGAGAAGTGAATTATCACTTAACACAATTCCTATCCGGCCACGGTTGTTTCCGAGACTTTTTGCACCATATTGGCAGGGCAGCTGATAACACGTGTACATATTGTGGAGAAATAGATACAGTAGACCACACAATTTTTGAGTGTTACAGATGGGAGAGTGACAGAGAGAAAGTTATTCAAAGCTTGGGTACTCCCTTAAATGCAAGAACAATTATAGGTCATATGCTGGACACTGAACAAAGATGGGATATGATCCATACACTAATAAAAACAATAATATCGGCAAAGGAAAAGGATGAGAGACAAAGAATCTTAAGAAAAATTTAGCTAGTTTCAACATCTGACCGAACAACTACATGAAACAACAAACTGACAAACAACCTACACTCTGAAGTTATGCGAAGAGCGACCCCGGGGTGCCTGGTTGGTTTCATGGGGACCACTTGTCTGTATATCTTGTATATCAGCTACGCCCCGAAAAAAAAAAAAAGTCTTGTCTGTCTAGTCTTGTCTGTCTAGTCTTGTCTGTCTAGTCTTGTCTGTCTAGTCTTGTCTGTCTAGTCTTGTCTGTCTAGTCTTGTCTGTCTAGTCTTGTCTGTCTAGTCTTGTCTGTCTAGTCTTGTCTGTCTAGTCTTGTCTGTCTAGTCTTGTCTGTCTAGTCTTGTCTGTCTAGTCTTGTCTGTCTAGTCTTGTCTGTCTAGTCTTGTCTGTCTAGTCTTGTCTGTCTAGTCTTGTCTGTCTAGTCTTGTCTGTCTAGTCTTGTCTGTCTAGTCTTGTCTGTCTAGTCTTGTCTGTCTAGTCTTGTCTGTCTAGTCTTGTCTGTCTAGTCTTGTCTGTCTAGTCTTGTCTGTCTAGTCTTGTCTGTCTAGTCTTGTCTGTCTAGTCTTGTCTGTCTAGTCTTGTCTGTCTAGTCTTGTCTGTCTAGTCTTGTCTGTCTAGTCTTGTCTGTCTAGTCTTGTCTGTCTAGTCTTGTCTGTCTAGTCTTGTCTGTCTAGTCTTGTCTGTCTAGTCTTGTCTGTCTAGTCTTGTCTGTCTAGTCTTGTCTGTCTAGTCTTGTCTGTCTAGTCTTGTCTGTCTAGTCTTGTCTGTCTAGTCTTGTCTGTCTAGTCTTGTCTGTCTAGTCTTGTCTGTCTAGTCTTGTCTGTCTAGTCTTGTCTGTCTAGTCTTGTCTGTCTAGTCTTGTCTGTCTAGTCTTGTCTGTCTAGTCTTGTCTGTCTAGTCTTGTCTGTCTAGTCTTGTCTGTCTAGTCTTGTCTGTCTAGTCTTGTCTGTCTAGTCTTGTCTGTCTAGTCTTGTCTGTCTAGTCTTGTCTGTCTAGTCTTGTCTGTCTAGTCTTGTCTGTCTAGTCTTGTCTGTCTAGTCTTGTCTATCTAGTCTTGTCTGTCTAGTAGCTTCTAAGTAGCTCCAATCAAAATGTCTTTATTGAACATAATGCAAAAAATTTGTGGATTTAAAATCATGGTATTCCACATATAAAAACCCGTCGCGAATGGGACCAATTCCTTCATGTTTCTTATTAAACAGTTGCTTGGTGTGTGTTAAAAAAAAACTAATACATAATTCATCTTGTCTTCAACATTAAGAAATTATAAATAGTTGTTGTGAAGACGTTAACGACAAACTAATCTACTTCCCTGCAAGAAGAATTCTTATAGCAAATCTGTTTGATAAATGAGTTTCTAACGCCTAAACACAATATAAATTCGTGCCTTAACACCGCACATACTTTTTCCCATCCGGCTAACATTTGTCACGGCGCGTTACAGAACAAAACGCAACAACAAATTCTCATTAAATGAGTGACGACCGAGGCGCTCTATAAACAGCTTCTGCGCCGTCTGTCAAAACATCGTCGAAAAATGGTTGGAATTAACACCTCGTGCGACATCCGGATGATTGATTGAATCCGAAGACGTCCAACGTCAACGTTTTTCTAACTACACGGAAAAATGTTTATTTCGCTTTTTAAATATCGAGTCGAGGGTCACTGGGTAATCATTCGGATTGTTTGTGTTTGTCTGCAAATGTTGATGGTTTTATAGTCGCACAAGGTTACTGAACAAATATGTTTAACACAACGTGCAGAAAAGTCCGATTGTTGAGAAAAACGAAATTTAATATACAAAGGGGTTATTTCTGCATAAAGATTTGAATCCGCAATTGAATTTTCGATTTGTTAATGGAAGCAAAGCTAAAACGAAAAATCCGTTGTAATCCGGTTTCGGTCTATCTCAGTTCTTTTTTGTTTGGGTATCAATCTCTTAGATTCCACCTAAAAAAAGGTAATAAACGTCTAAAAAGCAAGACATGCGTACAGAGTAAATAAAAGCAAATCAGATTATAGAAACATAATGGGGTGGTCTATCCTCATTGAGTCGTTAGACCGTTGCGAAATTCAACAGAATGCCTCTAATGATAAAGTATTGTGTGAGGTCTCAACTACACGGCTTGCTGCTCACTACCAGAACTAATATGGCGGCCCTCCTGAACATTTTTTTCCTTCGTCTTCTTCGCATTCTCCTTGAAACTGTTCGGTGTATATTTTTATGACACCTATTGTTTGCCCTTTAAATACCGAAAGTTTCAAACAAATCTCTTTTCTCTCCATTGTGTTAACAATGAGCCATTCTTTTACATCATCTACCAACTTGCCCTCGCCTTATTCCACTCTATCCGTTCTCTTCTTCACATACATCATTAAATAAACAATAACAACAAACATAACATATTTTATAAAATATTTTCGTATGGATTTTATGCACACTTATTGTTGATGAATCAAGCTAAAAATATTAATAAGACTGAGTGCAATAAAGTGGTTGGTTTGAAAATTATTAATTGTTACAGACAAATTCGGACATCGTTGTTAACCCCTTGACATACAATGACGTATCTGAGACGTCATGTAACATGACGATATTTGTGATAAGATCACATGCATATGGACACGGTAACGCGCATTTTATTCGTATGTCAAGGGGTTAAACAGTCCAGCTAGTCTTATTGCTTGAAAAAATATTAATAAATTATACATCAAAAGTTTAAGAATTTTTTAAGCTTTTGGGAAATCTAAAACTAATTCCGCTGCTTTTATTCGTTTTTGAGATATCGCTATAAATATGACAAGGTGTTTTTCGGTGGTTGAGAATTGTTTAGTTTTTTTAAATTTCCTGGCTTATTCTTAACTAAATTTCACAATATTTAAAATTTTCGTAATCTGTGTAAAATTCTGCGTGTGACGATTTTTTTAAAACACACCCCTTGATTGTGTTTATTTTATTTATTTAATTGTTCTTTTTAATGTAACTTAGCAATATTAAATATTTGCATGCGTTACCCAAGTTAAGTGGCAATACAACCAAAAGTCGCAAAAATTTGCAAATTGGGACTTCTTTAAAATGTAAATTACAGTCTTAACCAGGGACGATAGCCTTATAAAAACTTGTCGGTTTATAGTAGAAGATCCAGATTTTGTATTGCAACAAGATTCGCGTTGCTAAATTTGTTTGTCTGCCTGTGGCAAAAGTTTGAAAATCAAGTTTATAAGTTCATTATTTAAGTGAAAATTACTTGAAAAATTGGGACTTCTTTAAAATGTAAATTACAGTCTTAACCAGGGACGATAGCCTTATAAAAACTTGTCGGATTATAGTAGAAGATCCAGATTTTGTATTGCAAAAAGATTCGCGTTGCTAAATCTGCTTGTCTATCCGTGGCAACATTTTAAGAATCGAGTTTGTAAGTTCATTTTTTAAGTGAAAATTCTATGAAAAATTTTGGACTTTAAAATGTAAATTATAGTCTTAAACAAGAGCGATAGCCTTATAAAAACTTGTCGGATTATAGTAGAAGATCCAGATTTTGTATTGCAACAAGATTTGCGTTGCTAAATTTGTTTGTCTGCCTGTGGCAAAAGTTTGAAAATCAAGTTTATAAGTTCATTATTTAAGTGAAAATTGTTGTCTTAAGAGTGAAGAAAAGTGGCTTTGTAAATACGGCTTTTGTGAATTTTTGTGCGCCTTTTGAAATTACGGACAAACCTTTTGACAGATTTTGATGATACTTGGTATGATTTGATATTCTTGTGAAATCACATAAATTCCCAAATTTCAAAATTGCAGCTTTGTAAATACGGCTTTTGTGAATTTTTGTGCGCATTTTGTAATTATGAACAAACCTTTTGACAGATTTTGATGAAACTTGGTATGATTTAATATTCTTGCCAAGTCTCATAAATTCCCGAATTTCAAAATTGTAGCTTTGTAAATACGGCTTTTGTGAATTTTTGTGCGCATTTTGTAATTATGAATAAACCTTTTGACAGATTTTGATGAAACTTGGTATGATTTAATATTCTTGCGAAGTCTCATAAATTCCTAAATTTCAAAATTGTTGCTTTGTAAATACGGCTTTGGTGAATTTTTTAAATTTGAAAATCTTTGTGCGCTTTTTTGCAATAACGGACAAACCAATCGACGGATTTTGATAAATTTTGATATGGTTTGATATTCTTGCGAGATCTCACAAATTACCAAATTTCAAAATTGTGGCTTTGTAAATACGGCTTTTGTGAATTTTTGTGCGCATTTTGTAATTATGAACAAACCTTTTGACAGATTTTGATGAAACTTGGTATGATTTAATATTCTTGCCAAATCTCACAAATTCCCGAATTTCAAAATTGTAGCTTTGTAAATACGGATTTTGTGAATTTTTGTGCGCATTTTGTAATTATGAACAAACCTTTTGACAGATTTTGATGAAACTTGGTATGATTTAATATTCTTGCCAAGTCTCACAAATTCCCGAATTTCAAAATTGTAGCTTTGTAAATACGGATTTTGTGAATTTTTGTGCGCATTTTGTAATTATGAACAAACCTTTTGACAGATTTTGATGAAACTTGGTATGATTTAATATTCTTGCGAAGTCTCATAAATTCCTAAATTTCAAAATTGTTGCTTTGTAAATACGGCTTTGGTGAATTTTTTAAATTTGAAAATCTTTGTGCGCTTTTTTGCAATAACGGACAAACCAATCGACGGATTTTGATAAATTTTGATATGGTTTGATATTCTTGCGAGATATCACAAATTACCAAATTTCAAAATTGTGGCTTTGTAAATACGGCTTTTGTGAATTTTTGTGCGCATTTTGTAATTATGAACAAACCTTTTGACAGATTTTGATGAAACTTGGTATGATTTAATATTCTTGCCAAGTCTCACAAATTCCCGAATTTCAAAATTGTAGCTTTGTAAATACGGATTTTGTGAATTTTTGTGCGCATTTTGTAATTATGAACAAACCTTTTGACAGATTTTGATGAAACTTGGTATGATTTAATATTCTTGCCAAGTCTCATAAATTCCCGAATTTCAAAATTGTAGCTTTGTAAATACGGATTTTGTGAATTTTTGTGCGCATTTTGTAATTATGAACAAACCTTTTGACAGATTTTGATGAAACTTGGTATGATTTAATATTCTTGCGAAGTCTCACAAATTCCCGAATTTCAAAATTGTAGCTTTGTAAATACGGATTTTGTGAATTTTTGTGCGCATTTTGTAATTATGAACAAACCTTTTGACAGATTTTGATGAAACTTGGTATGATTTAATATTCTTGCCAAGTCTCACAAATTCCCGAATTTCAAAATTGTAGCTTTGTAAATACGGATTTTGTGAATTTTTGTGCGCATTTTGTAATTATGAACAAACCTTTTGACAGATTTTGATGAAACTTGGTATGATTTAATATTCTTGCGAAGTCTCACAAATTCCCGAATTTCAAAATTGTAGCTTTGTAAATACGGCTTTTGTGAATTTTTGTGCGCATTTTGTAATTATGAACAAACCTTTTGACAGATTTTGATGAAACTTGGTATGATTTAATATTCTTGCGAAGTCTCATAAATTCCCAAATTTCAAAATTGTAGCTTTGTAAATACGGCTTTTGTGAATTTTTGTGCGCATTTTGTAATTATGAACAAACCTTTTGACAGATTTTGATGAAACTTGGTATGATTTAATATTCTTGCCAAGTCTCACAAATTCCCGAATTTCAAAATTGTAGCTTTGTAAATACGGATTTTGTGAATTTTTGTGCGCATTTTGTAATTATGAACAAACCTTTTGACAGATTTTGATGAAACTTGGTATGATTTAATATTCTTGCGAAGTCTCACAAATTCCCGAATTTCAAAATTGTAGCTTTGTAAATACGGATTTTGTGAATTTTTGTGCGCATTTTGTAATTATGAACAAACCTTTTGACAGATTTTGATGAAACTTGGTATGATTTAATATTCTTGCCAAGTCTCACAAATTCCCGAATTTCAAAATTGTAGCTTTGTAAATACGGATTTTGTGAATTTTTGTGCGCATTTTGTAATTATGAACAAAACTTTTGACAGATTTTGATGAAACTTGGTATGATTTAATATTCTTGCCAAGTCTCACAAATTCCCGAATTTCAAAATTGTAGCTTTGTAAATACGGATTTTGTGAATTTTTGTGCGCATTTTGTAATTATGAACAAACCTTTTGACAGATTTTGATGAAATTTGGTATGATTTAATATTCTTGCCAAGTCTCATAAATTCCCGAATTTCAAAATTGTAGCTTTGTAAATACGGCTTTTGTGAATTTTTGTGCGCATTTTGTAATTATGAACAAAACTTTTGACAGATTTTGATGAAACTTGGTATGATTTAATATTCTTGCCAAGTCTCATAAATTCCCGAATTTCAAAATTGTAGCTTTGTAAATACGGCTTTTGTGAATTTTTGTGCGCATTTTGTAATTATGAACAAAACTTTTGACAGATTTTGATGAAACTTGGTATGATTTAATATTCTTGCCAAGTCTCATAAATTCCTGAATTTCAAAATTGTAGCTTTGTAAATACGGCTTTTGTGAATTTTTGTGCGCATTTTGTAATTATGAACAAACCTTTTGACAGATTTTGATGAAACTTGGTATGATTTAATATTCTTGCCAAGTCTCATAAATTCCCGAATTTCAAAATTGTAGCTTTGTAAATACGGATTTTGTGAATTTTTGTGCGCATTTTGTAATTATGAACAAACCTTTTGACAGATTTTGATGAAACTTGGTATGATTTAATATTCTTGCCAAGTCTCACAAATTCCCGAATTTCAAAATTGTAGCTTTGTAAATACGGATTTTGTGAATTTTTGTGCGCATTTTGTAATTATGAACAAAACTTTTGACAGATTTTGATGAAACTTGGTATGATTTAATATTCTTGCCAAGTCTCACAAATTCCCGAATTTCAAAATTGTAGCTTTGTAAATACGGATTTTGTGAATTTTTGTGCGCATTTTGTAATTATGAACAAACCTTTTGACAGATTTTGATGAAATTTGGTATGATTTAATATTCTTGCCAAGTCTCATAAATTCCCGAATTTCAAAATTGTAGCTTTGTAAATACGGCTTTTGTGAATTTTTGTGCGCATTTTGTAATTATGAACAAAACTTTTGACAGATTTTGATGAAACTTGGTATGATTTAATATTCTTGCCAAGTCTCATAAATTCCCGAATTTCAAAATTGTAGCTTTGTAAATACGGCTTTTGTGAATTTTTGTGCGCATTTTGTAATTATGAACAAAACTTTTGACAGATTTTGATGAAACTTGGTATGATTTAATATTCTTGCCAAGTCTCATAAATTCCTGAATTTCAAAATTGTAGCTTTGTAAATACGGCTTTTGTGAATTTTTGTGCGCATTTTGTAATTATGAACAAACCTTTTGACAGATTTTGATGAAACTTGGTATGATTTAATATTCTTGCCAAGTCTCATAAATTCCCGAATTTCAAAATTGTAGCTTTGTAAATACGGATTTTGTGAATTTTTGTGCGCATTTTGTAATTATGAACAAACCTTTTGACAGATTTTGATGAAACTTGGTATGATTTAATATTCTTGCCAAGTCTCATAAATTCCCGAATTTCAAAATTGTAGCTTTGTAAATACGGCTTTTGTGAATTTTTGTGCGCATTTTGTAATTATGAACAAACCTTTTGACAGATTTTGATGAAACTTGGTATGATTTAATATTCTTGCCAAGTCTCATAAATTCCCGAATTTCAAAATTGTAGCTTTGTAAATACGGATTTTGTGAATTTTTGTGCGCATTTTGTAATTATGAACAAAACTTTTGACAGATTTTGATGAAACTTGGTATGATTTAATATTCTTGCCAAGTCTCATAAATTCCCGAATTTCAAAATTGTAGCTTTGTAAATACGGATTTTGTGAATTTTTGTGCGCATTTTGTAATTATGAACAAACCTTTTGACAGATTTTGATGAAACTTGGTATGATTTAATATTCTTGCCAAGTCTCATAAATTCCCGAATTTCAAAATTGTAGCTTTGTAAATACGGCTTTTGTGAATTTTTGTGCGCATTTTGTAATTATGAACAAACCTTTTGACAGATTTTGATGAAACTTGGTATGATTTAATATTCTTGCCAAGTCTCATAAATTCCCGAATTTCAAAATTGTAGCTTTGTAAATACGGATTTTGTGAATTTTTGTGCGCAATTTGTAATTATGAACAAACCTTTTGACAGATTTTTATGAAACTTGGTATGATTTAATATTCTTGCGAAGTCTCATAAATTCCCAAATTTCAAAATTGTAGCTTTGTAAATACGGCTTTTGTGAATTTTTGTGCGCATTTTGTAATTATGAACAAACCTTTTGACAGATTTTGATGAAACTTGGTATGATTTAATATTCTTGCCAAGTCTCATAAATTCCCGAATTTCAAAATTGTAGCTTTGTAAATACGGCTTTTGTGAATTTTTGTGCGCATTTTGTAATTATGAACAAAACTTTTGACAGATTTTGATGAAACTAGGTATGATTTAATATTCTTGCCAAGTCTCATAAATTCCCGAATTTCAAAATTGTAGCTTTGTAAATACGGCTTTTGTGAATTTTTGTGCGCATTTTGTAATTATGAACAAAACTTTTGACAGATTTTGATGAAACTTGGTATGATTTAATATTCTTGCCAAGTCTCACAAATTCCCGAATTTCAAAATTGTAGCTTTGTAAATACGGATTTTGTGAATTTTTGTGCGCATTTTGTAATTATGAACAAACCTTTTGACAGATTTTGATGAAACTTGGTATGATTTAATATTCTTGCCAAGTCTCATAAATTCCCGAATTTCAAAATTGTAGCTTTGTAAATACGGATTTTGTGAATTTTTGTGCGCATTTTGTAATTATGAACAAACCTTTTGACAGATTTTGATGAAACTTGGTATGATTTAATATTCTTGCCAAGTCTCATAAATTCCTGAATTTCAAAATTGTAGCTTTGTAAATACGGCTTTTGTGAATTTTTGTGCGCATTTTGTAATTATGAACAAAACTTTTGACAGATTTTGATGAAACTTGGTATGATTTAATATTCTTGCCAAGTCTCACAAATTCCCGAATGTCAAAATTGTAGCTTTGTAAATACGGATTTTTTGAATTTTTGTGCGCATTTTGTAATTATGAACAAAACTTTTGACAGATTTTGATGAAACTTGGTATGATTTAATATTCTTGCCAAGTCTCACAAATTCCCGAATGTCAAAATTGTAGCTTTGTAAATACGGATTTTGTGAATTTTTGTGCGCATTTTGTAATTATGAACAAAACTTTTGACAGATTTTGATGAAACTTGGTACGATTTAATATTCTTGCGAAGTCTCATAAATTCCCAAATTTCAAAATTGTAGCTTTGTAAATACGGCTTTGATGAATTTTTTAAATTTGAAAATCTTTGTGCGCCTTTTGCAATTACGGGTAAACCAATCGACGGATTTTGAACACGTCTTATATTTTACACCATTGATGTTGCACAAAAGTACATTTATTTTAGAAAAGATAGTTTAACAATTTAAGAAGGCATACGTGAGTAATAGTTCGCGTGCCAATAAAATTTTCCTACGTGCCAGATGTGGCAGGCGTGCTATAGGTTCGCCACCGCTGTCCTAAGATAATCGTTTATTGTTACTATCATAATCATGGGAATTTATCTATATAAAGTCGGGAGGGTGCTGGGCAGCTACCCCAAGCGTGACGTTCAATGATTGTTTGGAAATCACGGAGTACTATATTTAAAAATAGTATCAACGTGCAGTTCTCCACCTATCAACAAATCGTAAACCAAAAAAGCAAGGGTGAATTTGAAGGGTGACCATTTAGAAGGCACGCGTGACAAATGTTTGCATGCGAATACAATTTTCTTACGTGTCAGCTGTGACACGCGTGCCATGGATTCGCCACCATTGCTATAGACTCAGAACAAAATATGGATTAAAGCATCAGGTTGTAGTAAATCTTGATGGTCTAAACCAGAGCTGGGCAAATGGCGGCCCGCGGGCCACATGCGACCCGCGTCGACCTTTTATGCGGCCCGCGAAACATTTTATAAATCACCTTAATTACAAGAAATATCTCCGTATAATAAAAACACAAAAAAGTTGATTTTGTGATTGTGTCCTAATTGTGATTGCATAACATTAATCGCGGATTGTTACTTTTGTGTGTGGTATGATGTATTTACATAGTCTGTTACACGAACTGTACAATAATGGACATTTACAATTTTGGCCCTAGATACAAATATTTAACCCCCAATTTTAAAACAATTTGATGTAGATATTGCCCTTCAAATTCATGTAATCCATTTAGTTTTTCCGTGTTTATGATTACTTTTGTTTGTACTAGTACTATAAAAGAACTAAGATGAATCTGAAATATTCATATAATTATGACAAATACAAATATCAAAGCCTTGCAAATTTATCACAACTTAAGACCCATTTTCATATACGCGACACTCAGCTACGCGACGTCACGGAACAGCGCCTGTCAAATAATGATTACATTGTTTTAAATGGGCAAGTTCTCACTATGTCTACGCGACAGCTACGCGACGATGTAAACGATAAAACAATGTAATTAATATTTGACAGGAGATGTAGCATGACGTCGCGTAGCTGAACGTCGCGCATATGGGAATCGACATTTAATCTAAAACAACGACTAACCAATTTCCAATGAGAATCCTTCACGACAGAATCTTTCCGAAAAAAAAAGCGCACAAATTTTTACAAATTCCAAAAATTCACAAAATCCGTATTTACAAAGCTACAATTTTGAAATTTGGCAATTTGTGGGACCTATTAAGAATATCAAATCATATCACGTTTCATCAAAATCGGTGAATTGGTTTGCCTGTAATTGCAAAAGACGCACAAAAATTTACAAATTTAAAAAATTCACGAAAGCCGTATTTACAAAGCTTTAATTTTGAAAATTGGGAATTTGTGAGATCTCGTAAGAATATCAAATGATACCACGTTTTATCAAAATCCGTCAATTGGTTTGCCCGTAATGAGTCTTTCCATGAATATTTAACTAACTGCAATCTGCACAGCTCAACATAGTTCACTAATCCCATTCAATCCATAAATCTTTAATTTATTCTCGATAAATTCTCGTGTGTGCAACAGGTGTGGACGGGATACAATATTTATATTTTCCCCCATAAATCCAATCATTATCTCTTCACGTGCTTCTTTTCGCTCGCTCTCCTTCGCTTTGTAACTCGTTGACGCACCAAAAAAACGACGAAAAAAACCCGTTCAGTTATGTTGATGGATTTAATAGATGTCTTTGTGTCAACTACTTATACTAATTTCCAGCGGATTATTAAAGCGGATTACGCGACATTATAGCGGAAAAATAATCACAATAAGTCAAAGGGGAAAAAACGGCAAGATAAATTCAATCTAGAATTCTCACAGCTATTAAAGTATCTGTAATGAGGGTATTAAGGCGATATTTGTTGTAATAGTCTACGTTAAATGTTTAATTACGGCTTTCTATGTAGATTAATTTAAGGTAATCTTATCGCGTATTTAGAAGAAAAAGACCCATTAATCTACCTTGGGGAACTTACAAATTATTTGTCTATTAAACAGTAGAATAGGTAGATAGTTCGACTATCTATCTATTCTGTAGTAAGATAGTAAGAGTAGACAGATAACATAAGACGGACTGGAAAGACTTGCCTAGTATTATCTTTATAGTGGAGTCTATGCTAAGCTTGACAATCTAGTTTATCAAACTTGATTAAATAATGTTGTTAAGTTTGGGTGCCCGTAATCTTAATAAAGATTTCCAGTTCAATTTAGTCCTTATTACCAGTATTTGTTGTTTAGAATTAGATAGTTTAAACCTTAATAATAATGTGTATCGCGCTCATTAAATCTTTTCTATTAAGACCAGGGACCTCTGCGAGGCTAAAGGAGTCAAATATGACCCAAACTTCAAGAGAAAGAAGCACTTAGCCAAAAAGCATGCCGACTCTGACCAGGTTAAGAAAACCACAGTCTCAGTAGGCCCACATCAAAGCCAACCTAAGAAGAGACAGCGCTCAGATGCTACTCCTTCTCCGGCGACTGAAAACAAGCGTCAAAGAACGGCAGATAGGTCATCGAAGGCAGTGGCAAGTACCTCCAGAAACCTCGATTTCGCAGAGGCTGCGGCCACTGTCAAAATGGCCATTTACCTACCTGACTACCCTGTAGGAAAACTGACCAAAGAGCAACGCGACCTAGTCAGAGATTCTCTCATAGAAACTATATTTAATATAGACAGCGAGAACTTGCCCCACTTTACTAGTCACTACTATGAAGCTGGAACCTACGTGGTAGCGTGCAAGGACGAGTTCATCCAGCTTTGGCTGACAGAACACGTTCCTAAGCTGCTCCCGTGGGAAGACGCAAAACTAGTAGTGAAAGAGAGGACTAAGGTAGTCAACTCAGCACGAGTGGTGTTCAACGTACCCCAGTGGTACGACAAACAAAAGCCGGAGGCGATCCTAAAGTTCCTGCAAAAGCAGAACAAAAGAAAGGTCGACCTAAGAACCGAGTACTGGCACATCCTCCACGTCAAAAGCAACGAAGGGGGAGGTAGAACGTTCACAGCCATGATCGATGAAGAAGCAAAGAAAGCTCTTCAAGAGATTGGCTGCGTAGCGCACATCGGGCTCAACAAGGTGACGTTTACTATCCGCTCCAGGCTTAGTAAAGACGAACCTTCAAGTAGTTCAAATTAACCTACATCACAGCAAAGCGGCCACTGCAGCCCTCTGCAGAAAGCTGCTAGCTGATGACATCGATTTAGCAATGATCCAAGAGCCCTGTATTGTCAAGGGGCGAATCTGTGGCTTAGGCGATGCTAAAGGTAAGCTGATATATAATGATCAGAATCCCAGAACTTGCATTCTAGTGAGGAAAAATTTGAAATTTCTTCCTCTAATGGAATTCTGTTCTAGAGATATTACAACCGTAAAAATACAATGGAGCACTAGGGAAAGAGAGAACAGAGCAATTCTTAGCTCAGTCTACCTACCCTACGACTCCATTGATCTTCCGCCCAGCAAAGAAACGGCAGACCTAGTAAGTTCCGCTCAACAGGAAAATCTAGAGCTGATCCTCTGCTGCGATGCGAACTCCCACCACACCACATGGGGAAGCACCAACTGCAATCCAAGAGGTGAGTCTCTTTTTGAATACATTATTACTAACAATCTAATAGTTGTTAATGAAGGTAACTCTCCCACCTTTGAAAACGCTATAAGAAAAGAGGTAATTGATATAACTGCCACGACAATGGCAATATCGCGGTCAGTCAAACGATGGCAAGTCCTGAACGAACCATCGCTTTCCGACCATAAATACATTAGCTTTGAACTGTCTCAAAAGGAAGTAATACCTGAACCCTATTACAACCCGAGAAAGACGGACTGGACTAAATACGAACAAGAACTACATAAAAAGATAGAGCATGTTCGATTTAAATCTTCTCAGGTAAAAGATCTAGATACAAATGCCCACAAGCTAAAAGAGGCAGTGGTTGACTCTTATAAAAGCTGCTGTCCTCAATCAAAGCCAAGTGAGCAAAGAGGTAAAAAACAACCACAATGGTGGAACAAGGATCTCGAAAAGACCAGGCGAGAAGTCAGAAGCCTTTTCAACAGATCTAGAAGAACCAAAGGCTGGGACAGCTATCATAGAGCCCTCACAGACTATAGTAACAAAATCAAGACTGCCAAAACAGAAGCTTGGAAAAAATATTGCCAAGAGATAGAGACGACGCATTCCACAGCGAGGCTCCATAAAATTCTCTCAAAGCAAGCTTCGAATCCCGTCGGCACCCTCAAAAAAGCAGACGGGAACTTCACAGCAAATGAACGTGAAACACTGCTACATCTTGTAGGCACGCATTTTCCAGGGGCTGCTGAAAACCACACTCCTTTCCACTCAAGCCATACGGCAACCAGAGAGGACTGGAATGTGGCAAAAAGAATTATCACAACAGAGAGAATTAAATGGGCAATCAAACTCTTCAGCCCCTACAAATCTCCTGGAACAGATAGCATATATCCAATAATGCTTCAGAAAGGCATGAATATCATACTCCACCCTCTTAAGGACCTATTTAGAGCAAGTCTAGCACTAGAACATGTTCCACTAACCTGGAGAGAGACAAGAGTGGTATTTATCCCAAAACCAGGCAAATCTAGCTATGCCGAAGCTAAATCCTATAGACCAATCAGCCTGACATCATTCTTTCTAAAAACCTTAGAAAGACTGATAGACAGACATTGGAGAGAAGAAGCGCTGATTAGATCTCCGCTTCATACATACCAACACGCTTACCAAACAGGAAAGTCATGCGAAACAGCGTTACACCAGTTAGTAAGTAAAATTGAGAAAACTTTGGAGAACAAAGAAGTTGCCCTAGGTGCTTTCTTAGATATAGAAGGAGCCTTCGATAACACATCTTACATCTCAATAGAAAACGCAATGGTCAATCACCACGTAGATAACACTACGACCAGATGGACCATGTCGATGCTTAACAGCAGAACTGTAAAAGTTAAACTACTGGAAGAAGAGATAACCATGTCAACAACAAGAGGTTGCCCCCAAGGCGGCGTACTGTCACCACTTTTGTGGTGCCTAACAGTCGACGAGCTACTAATCACCCTTAACAAAAGAGCGTTCTTCACTCAAGGATATGCCGATGATATCGTCATACTGATTCAAGGTAAACACCAAAGAACGGTTGAAGAAATCATGAAGGCAGCCTTGAATATTACAGAGACCTGGTGTTCGACAGGAGACCTAAGAATCAACCCTGCGAAAGCCACCCTGATCCCTTTCACAAATAGGAAGAAAATCACAAACCAAACCAATATCTCAATATTTGGGAAACCTGTTCAATGGAGCAACGAAGTCAAATACCTAGGACTTACACTAGATTCCAAACTAACATGGAATCCCCACATGAACAAGACAATCTCCAGATGCAAACAAACGCTGATGATAAGTAAACGAGCCATAGGTAGCACATGGGGTCTCAAACCGGAACTGACTCACTGGCTATACAAAACTATAATTCGACCAATACTAACCTACAGCATAGTAACCTGGTGGCCTAAACTACAACAATCAACTGCTGTTGCAAAATTAAGCAGGATACAACATCTAGCGAATCTATGCACCAAAGGAGCCTTTAGAACTACCTCTGGATTAGCATTAGACGTGATACTAGATACACCGCCATTAGACATCTTTCTAAAAGGAGAAGCAAGAATGTCGGCATACCGACTACAATGCGCGGGTCAATGGATCGCAGCCAGTAGGATCGGGCATACGAAAATCATGACGGCAGTCAGAATACCGTTGATGGAAATGAGAACCGACAGTACCAACAAGTCATTCCATTTCGAAAAATCATTCACCGTACACATAGATCCAAGCTGGAAACCGGACCAGCTTCCCACCCCTACGAACAAGAACATAATCTTTTACACGGATGGTTCAATGTTTGAAGGAAGGGCCGGATCGGGCCTGTACAGCAAAAATCCCAAAATTAGGGAATCAGCCAGCCTAGGCGAACACTGCACGATATTCCAAGCAGAAGTACACGCATTACTATTGGGTGCTACTGAATGCCACAGACAAAAATATCGGAACTGAAACATTTATTTTATATCTGATAGTCAAGCAGCGCTAAAAGCACTAGAGGCCTGCAGTACAAAATCATGAATCATAAAAGAATGCAAAGAAATACTACATACACTAGGCCAACAGAACACAGTAAAAATCATCTGGGTTCGCGGGCATAGTGGTATAGAGGGAAACGAACATGAAGACGACCTAGCAAAACAAGGTGCCCGCAAGAAACTAGTTGGTCCCGAACCGAGCATAGGTATAGAAAAAGCCTGCGCCAGAGCATCCATCAATGATTGGATGAAAAATAAACACAAACTCAGATGGAACTCCTATGATAAAGCAACCCATTGCAGGAAGCTAATAGACTCACCTAATCCCAATATAGCAAAGGACCTGTTAAAACTAAACAAAGCTCACACGAAGCAGATAGTTAGTTTACTAACAGGCACTGGCGGATTTAGAGAATTCATGCATAAAGTAAAAATCTACCGAGACGAACCTTTATGTAGACTCTGCGGAGAGGAAGATGAAACAGCAAACCACGTACTCTTCGAATGCCCTGCCCTACAACGAATGCGACACCAGCTCGACTGGAACCAACAAACCACATGGGAACCCAAACTTGTAGGAAAACTAAGGAAACTAGTCAGTGACACAGACGTCGGACTGCAAGTTTGATATCAACCGACAGCACAATAAGCCTTAAGGTTGACGTGCGCCAAACCCTTAGAGGAAGTCGGGAATCTAATCTAATCTAATCTAATCTAAAGACCAGGGATGGCGAACCTTTTTCCGGCCGCGTGGCATTTATTTTTTAATTTACAGATTTTGAAATGCTGATGTGCGAGGTAACTTTTACAATGAATGAACATGTCTGATATTGAAAATCAGTTACAAAATCAGTTTAAAAAATCCCGGTTATTGTTTCTAGGCGAGTATACATGCTATAGTCGTGGTATACAAATAACTTAAAATGGAATTAAAAGTACTGAGGCCCGCTGTCAAATTTTCATACGTAATGTGGTCCGAGAGCCAAAAGATTTGCCCACCCCTGGTCTAAACCTTGACTTTTTATCAGCAAATTAGATACGAACGTATTACTAAAAACTAGACAGGAAGACTTTTTTGTTTGAATTTATGAAATGTTTTGTTAATTTTGTTGTTAAAATCTAGTTTGACTATATGATTGTAGGTGTGTGTTGGCTCCGCCTTGGTGGAAGTCAACACGCCTTCCTGATCCGAAATGTTGATCTCATTATATCGAAGGTATGCAGGTAGAGTCGTAATTAGACGCAAAGAAAACATCGACAAGCGAAAAAATAAAACTCCGCGCAACAATTTAGCCGATTTTTTCCCTCGGCCTTTATATTAATTTAGATTTATCGTTCTGTTAAAGCAATTAGAACGATATTTATGCGCTTTAAAGAGTTTTTAAAAAAAAAACTCGTTTTGTTTCGTCGTGAAAGATTCTGTTGGCATTAGGTTTTTTTTCGGGTGTACAAGGCAATTAGTAGTAACTAATTAGTTCCATTTACATATATGAGTTTTCAGTTTGGAACTAATCTTTAAGGGTAATTAAATTTTAAATATGGGAAGCATTTCTGTTGATTCTTTTTTTATTATTCCTTTCATTTGGGAAATATTTTTAACGATAAATTGTTCGGATTTTTTCTCAATTCGTTCTTTTTTTTAAATCCGTGCGACAAAAATTTACTCGATTATGAAACATAAAATTCATCCAAAATTATTTTATTTAATATCCAGTTAAACGAGTCAGAGCTAGCCAAATCGAATTAATTCAAAATTCGATTTTACAACTTATAGAGCAAATCTCAATTTATTACGTAAATGACAATTTTAGAAATCACAAATTCTCGTTTAAATATGACTGTTCAGCGGAATTATTTATTTCTTAACAGAATTTTATGAAACTTGCAACATTTCTTAGCTGATTTATTAGTACCATTTTTGCAAAGTTTCAACATTTTTGACAAATAAAGGGTAATTAATCGCACATTACATGGTCTCTTAAAGTTACGTACACACTCTATAGAAAAGTAGCGTATAGTCTTGTTATAGTTTGACTATACCTGACTATAACCGCTTCGTATAGTTTAACTATTTGGACTGCACGAAGCGGTCACACAGCTATAGTTAAACTATAGCTATACGCTATAAAAAATATACGCTATAAATCTAGCTATACGCTACTTTTCTACACTGTGTGTACGTAGCTTAAGAGACCATGCAATCTGCGAATTTGAGATTTTTAAGATTACCATTTATTTGTCAAAACTGTTGGAACTTTGCAGAAATGGTACGAATAAATCAGCTAAGAAATGTTGCAAGTTTCATAAAATTCTGTTAAGAAATAAATAATTCCGCTGAACAGTGTATTAATAATACAAGTAATTAATGTTACAAATTTCATAGAATTCTGTTGAAATAGCCAGGCTATATGCTAGTTTTCTATACCATGTGTACGCAGCTTTAATGTTTGAACACTTTATCACAGAGACTTTTGGCTTGCGCCAATCGATTCAGCGTCTCCCAATTAGTCGGAGAAAACTTGTTATTTAGGTTTTTTGAAAATCTCTGAATCTGCTTGTGATTCATAAATTTTATGTTTGTTAGAGAATCCATAAAGATAAAACTAGACATTAATCGCGATAAGTTATTTTTTATTGGTTTTGTATTGACAAATTTCGGAATGTTTGAAGGAGAAACAAATAGGATGAGACAATATTGACAGGTTTTTTAATTATTACTAAAAGTAGTTTACATATAGATAAGATCGGGAGTAAACATTGTACGGTAAATATTTACGTAAGATTGTTACAAGGGATTCAAATCGTCGCGTCGGTTTTAAGACATCGCGCATCAAATTTCAGTTTTGGCAGCTGAAATCTTTCAAACCATCCGTGCGATTCCACCCAAAAGTTCACAAAGATTGAGGCGAAAGCGGTGAATAAATACAAGAGAAATTTAGTAAAATAGTAGAGGGTGTAGTACAGGGTGGTGAAGATCTCGACTACGCCGATGATATCTGCCTCATTGCCCATACACTCACCGACATGCTGGACAAAACAGAGATAGGCCTGCACATAAACACCAAAAAAACAGAGGATATGCGGATTGGCGCTACCACTAGCAGGGACATACAAGTAAACGGCGTAACAGTAAAAAGATGCGAACAGTTCTGCTACTTGGGCAGCATCATAGCAGTGGATGAAGGGGCCGACCTAGACATCGGCATAACGTTTGGAGCTCTTCAATACATTCCCGTGAAACGAAACTCAAACTATATAATAGTATCGTCAAATCCATCCTGTTCTACGGAAGTGAGACGTGGAAAGTAACTAAAAGCAGCACAAACTGCAAGTTTTCGCAAACTGGATGCTTAGAATCCGATGGCCTGATGTGATATCGAACCACGATCTGCTTCGTTCTACAAACCAACTTCCAGTAGACGTTGAAACAAAGAGAAGAAAGTGGAACTGGATTGGACACACCCTACGGCGCAATCCACAAAACATTGCAAAACAATCATTGGACTGGCATCCCCAAGGCAGTAAGCGAAAGAGAGGAAGGCCAAAAACAACATGGCGACGCACAATTGAAGCCGAAATCACCTCTGGCAAATCGTGGAATGGGTTGAAGGTCGTGGCTCGAAATAGAGTCAGATGGTGACAATTGGTAGAAGCCCAATGCCCCACTGGAGGAAACAGGAACTAAGAGAGAGAGAGAGAGAGAGAGAGAGAGTACAGGGTGTTAGATAAACATGCAGCAAAAATTCAAGGGGTTATTCGTTGGCTTATTCTAAGAATATTTTGTTCTTTGATGAATCCTTACTAGCTAATTCTTACTAAGTTTTTCAGAATTCATCAAAGGACAAAATATTCTTAGAATAGGCCAATGAATAGAGATGACAAATTGAGCGTCGATCATCGAACGTCCGAGTTATGTAAATCTCAATCGCTTGATCAACCACGTGGTTTCATCAATCACAACATCTCTCCGTTTCGACGGAGCTCTAAACGTTGATTTAGCCAAATTCCAAACCAACTTAGTTCCTTGCCCAAAAATCCATTTCCGCTTAGCCACCTACGCCCCTGTAGTTTCCGGAGAAAAAGATTACCATGAAGGAATGTAACTTTCCGAAATTATTTGTACAGAACCATCAAACCAAATGGTTAAGTGTGATCCACGTCAAGGAAAATACATGGCGTGTTGCTTATTATACAGAGGCGATGTCGCTCCTAAAGACGTCAACGCTTCAATAGAACGAAAGCCTAAACGAAAGATCGAAAGAGCGAAAGATTAAACGAAAGCCAAAAGCAACGTTAGATTATTCGATTGGTGCTCTACAGAATTCAAAGTCGGTATTAACTACCAACCACCAACAGTCGCTCCCGGAGGTGATTTAACCAAAGTTCGAAGAGCCCTCTGCATGTTATCTATCTATCGCTTGGAGCAAACTCAACAAGAAGTTTGACTTGATGTACGCTAAAAGGGCTTTCGACCATTGGTATACAAGCCTGGGTTTCTAAGAGGGGGAGCTTGGAGATGCTAGCAAAAAAAGATTATGAAGTTTCTGCGGATGGTTATGGAGACGAGGTCGAGGATATTATAGTGTTAATATTAAAAAAAATATAAACCGCGCGCTACAGCCCAGAACGGGCCTTATCCTCCTCCCACAGCCTACACTTGTGCTTGGTGTCTTGATCTTAGACACAAGTGTGGGGGAGCCCTTACTGTTTTTAACGTGGATGGCGAGCCACTATTCGGGGGGGTTTCGAGTCAGATTTTACTGTGATGAAAAAAACTGTGAGCAAAATTTTGCAGAAATGTGAAAGTGAATAAAAAAGCTTGTAAGTTTTTCCAATCAACATATTTATTTATTCATTGCTTTATTCGTACTAAAGGCAATCTTGAAGAACTACAAACACAAACGATTTATAACTGAGTTACAGTTTTCATTATAACTTAGAAAGTGGAACCCATATTGCAACAAATTTTGCTGGCACAATAATAGAACATATTTTTTTTTGCCAACCAGTAAACCAACAAAAACCTCGTATAAAAAACAACAAAAAATTTCACGAAAATATTTAAATCATCCGTGCGATTCCACTCAAACGCTTACCTTGAGCAATAACATTCTAAAAAATTTGAATGAAATTCTTCGATAAATTTGTTTATCTAAACTCTCTGTCTATTATTTTCTACATTTTTTTATTTGAGAAAAGGGTTAGTTACAATATAAAAGACGTAATATAACGCATTTTAGTTCAATCAATCAAAATATTTATTCCCAATGAGATATAAAATCTATAGGGTTTGTCTAGACAAAAAATATACAGAGAATTAAGAAAATACAAGAGTAAAAACTTAATTAAAAATTAAATTATGTTAGACTGTAAATTGTTTTAGTTAGTAGCAGTTCTTTCAGTCTCTTTCTAAATTTTTTATAGGACTTTTCTTCGGTTAGGTTGGTTGGTAATTGGTTATAAATAACAACTCCTTGATTTTTTAGTCCTTTTGCGCAAATCGTAAGATTGGTCTTGGGCTTGTATAAAAGATGTTTTCCCCTTGTGTGGTGGTGGTGTATATCCGAGTTTATTCTTATGGATATAACAGACGATTTCCAGTATGTAAAGGCTCCTGATTGTTAGAATGCCTAATTCCATGAAATGTGCCCGACATGAAGTAGTAATACTGATACCTCTAATGGTTGTTATTATTCTTTTTTGTGCCAGTAAGATTGTCTCTACCTGCGGCGAGGATCCCCATGGCAGTATACCATATGTAAGTAATGACTGTACTTCAGCAAAATAATATGTGAGAAGATCTTCATTCCGTAAAAACTGTCGGAGGTACCTAATTTTAAATATCTTCTTGTGAAGTTTGCTGCAAATTTCTTGAATGGTGATATTACAGTGCAGGTTTTCCTCTAAATGAATACCAAGAAATTTGGTTACATTAACTCTCCTAATGGCGTCGTTATTTAATTTAAGTGGAAAGTCTTTGACACGTGAACTGCGTGCAGTCTGAAATATCATATATTCGGTCTTATCTCTGTTGAGGTAAAGACAGTTTGCTGAGAACCATTTGTTAAGTTTTCCTAGAAGTACATTGGCTCGAGATGGATTGTCAGTCCCAGTATTTTCAGAGACGATAAAGCTAGCGTCGTCTGCATACAGTGTGTAGTGATGTTCATTTATGAAGCTAGTCAAGTCTGAAATGTATAGTAGGAAAAGTGTTGGAGCCAGGACACTTCCTTGAGGGACACCCATATTTGTAAACTTATCAAGGGATTGACCGACTACCGTCCCCGATTTGACCTGAACAAGTTGCTGACAATTTTCGAGGAAGGACTTAAGCCATCTGGCGGATTTTCCTCCTATTCCATAATTGGAGATTTTGTCCAGGAAAAGACTGTGAGATACACAGTTGAATGCCTTCGATAGGTCGCAGAATATACCAATCGGCCTTATCTACCTCAGCTATGATGATAAAATTGAGCTAGTGCGGTCGAGTTAGATTTTCCTTTGCAAAATCCATGTTGTTGCCTTGGAATAAGTCGAAATTTTTCAACAAATGGGATAAGCCTTATTCGCATAGAGTATTCCAGGATCTTAGCTAAAACAGATATTAGGGCTATTGGTCGATAATTGTTAGCATGTTTTTTGTCTCCCTTTTTGTGAACAGGAATAATAGTGAATATCTTCAGGATTTCTGGGAATTGTTCATTAGCGAAGGAGACGTTCACAATATTAGTTATTGGATCAACTAGCAAATGTCTGAATTCTTTAAAGATGTTGGTAGGAAGCGAGTCAGGTCCACATGTATTAGTGTTTTTTAAGAACCCTATAATTTGTAGAATCTCGTTCGCCGAAAATTCGTCAAGGAACATTGTTACTATAAAACATTTTCCTCCCACTTTACCCTGGAAACCACTTTAGTATTACTTCAGGGAAGAGCCTCTTAGAGCCTTACCTCTTTCGTCGTTTCCTTTCGTTTTCATTATTTTGGTTAAATTTTTTGATATAGTTCTCCATGTTTCCCCACTCTCCAGCATATACCCAGCAACATTTTCCGCAGTTACTCTTTCGCCTATGCCTTCCGTAATTTGTTTCGCATCTTGGGCAATTGAAAACTGTATGTTCCGCTGTATCGTCCTCCCCACAGTAGTAACAGTCCGTCGTTTCTGCTAGTTTGAACCGTTGGGAATAGTGGCCAAAGCATCCACGCCCCGTCAATACCTGTGTCAGCCAATAGTTCACTTCACCCTGCTCTCGGTTTATCCACTTTTTTACATTTGGTATGAGCCTTCGCGTCCATTCCGCCTTTCCTTTCAAGTTCTCCCATCTTTTCCGTCACAGATTATTTATCTTTGTTCTACTCCCTTATGTAGATGATTTCCTGCTTATGTCTTCCAGCCTTCTACATCTTTCTTCTATTATTAAATCGATGGGTGGGCTTCCCGCCACTATTCGCAGTGCATCGCTAGATACAGACTCTCATTAATATTTTTCGCTGGATCCGTTCTAAAGTTTGGTTATATTTTTTCTTTGCCACGATGTTAGGCCGTTTGCTACATCTTGTTCCTCCGATATTAGGCATTAGTCGTCCTAGGTTGGCCGCCACGACATCTTTCATAGCTATTTGTATCAAGTGCTGTGTCATACTCATATTTCTGTTGAATAAGACTCCAAGATACCGCAATGCCTCTGATGTCGTTATTTTTGCATCTTCTACTTTGATTTCCATTTTTGAGAGCTTTCTCTTTTTCAAGTCATCCGCATAACCTGTTAGGGTTACTCCTGCCGGCATGTGCAGTCCTAATACCTGATCGTAGAAGATATTCCAAAGTAGTGGTCATAGTATAGATCCGTGAGAGACGACTCTTGTTTTCTTCTCCTTCTTCTTCTCCTTCTTGTTTCAAATAGACCTACTTTGGACCACGCGTGTTCAACTGTTGGGCTTTGATCTTTGCCTAGTATTGTCGCATCTTCTGCCGGTGTAACTCCTTTCTCTTTTCTGTCCAGGAGGTACTTTTCCTTCGGGGTTTTTCCTAAAATCTACGTGCAATCCTAAAATCTCCCTTTTTTTGTGAAGCAGATGGATCAGAGCAGATTTCCAATCGGGTGGTAATTTCTCTGTTTCCCAAATGTCCTGAATAATCTCGGTTAGCTTGCGCACAGCATTGTTTCCAGCACCTTTCCACAGTTCAGCAACGATAGAGTCTTCTCCAGCTGCCTTATTATTCTTAAGAAGTTCAATGATCTGGCCAACTTCTTCCTATGAAGGGGCAGCGTGTCCGAGTTTGGTGTGGCTTGTTTATAGTCAAAGTCTTCGCTGGGTGGGTCACAGTTGAGTAGATATTTAAAGTACTTAGCCAAAAAGTGGCAGTTGTCCTTGTCGTTATAAGCCAGTTTGCCTTGTGAGTCTCTGAAATGGAAGCTTGGCGGAGCGTATTTTCTGAGTGTCTGTTTGAAGGTTCCAAAGAAATTTCGGGAGTTATTCTTAGCAAAGCTCTCTTCGATTTGAGTTAGTTGGTTTTGTGTGAAAGTTCGTTTGGTTCTTCGAATTATCTTGACTCTAACCTTTTTTTTTCCCAAATTTTTTTACAATTTCCGTTTTCGTCTTTTTAGAATTCCACTTCACCCAGGCTGTCTGTCTTTGGGCTATTGCATCGTCACAGTCTCCAGTCCAGCACGGATGCTTCTTCCTTCTAGCGAGATGGGCGAGTTCATTGGCCGCCTTGACAAGACTCTTCTTCAGTTGATTCCAGTTGTTTAGATCTGTATTGTTCTGTCTCTGATTTACTTCTTGACTTCTCTTGAGTCGCTCTACGTCAAAACTTACCATTTTGGAGGTTCTGTGTAATCTAGTGTTTCTAGGTCGGAGTCTTATTTTGATCTTTGAGAGGTAGTGGTCTGAGTCCAGATTGGCGCTTCTTAGTACCTTCACGTTTTGTATTTCCTTTAGAGGTTTTCTTGAAATGGCCACATGATCTATCAGGTTGGTATTAGCGGAAATCCAACTCTTCTGCTTCCTTGACAAGTGTTTGAAGGCTGTGGACTTCATGCATAACCCAAAAGTCCTACACAGATTCACCACATGTTTCTTGTTTTATTAATCATATTTATCTTGGAAGTCTTTCCTACTATTAGGTCTCGTTGAGTAAGGTAACTGCATAACATCATGTACTAGTGGTCCTGGAGCCAGGTACAAATTCGGTCAATTATTTCCTCTCGAGCGAAACCTCGTAAAATGCATTAGGGACTTATACTATGAATATTCGCGACCGTCAGCCGCGACTCCGTTGGTGGGGCGGGCAGTGGCAGCCTCCCACGCATGGAGAAAAAAGAAGTTTTTTTAGTCATTTCCTCCCATTTGAAAATTTGTCATATTATAGTTTACCTAATATTTTCTATTTCCCTCAAGTGGAAGTCACCTTGTCGCGGTGTGAGGGCTTAGTTTCGCAACATACCGTTGGACGTCACGACTGGAACAACTCCGGTCGGGGCGTTCGGCGGAGGGCGATCAACCAAGAACTTCCAAACCCTTAATCCCAAGGTGTCATGCGACCCGTGCCAAAGGGACTGGTTGATGGCCAAGGGCAACCGGCCATCGCTTACGGAGCCCCTCTGATACCTGGCGACCTCAGAGGGTATCCAGCCTTACCACTATCAAGCGGGGTTCTGATGTGGTGGACCTTTAGTTCCCTTGCGACTCGTGGGATTTATATGAATTCCAAAAGTAAAAATAATCCATGTGTGCGGGACCTAACCGACACAGAGAACAAGGAAGTCAGCCCGGATTCCCGGGAAGACGACCTTGACCTCACACTCGTAGACATGAGCAGTCCAGCCATGTCTACAGAGGCAAAGGTAGATGTTCTTGTAGGGACAGAGGAAGACTTGCCGCCTCCTGTCAGAAAACAAGAATGACCAGCAGGCGCACCAAAATAGCCCAAGTGAACATCCATCATGCCAAAGCAGCTTCAGCTGTGATGGCTAGGATGTTCACCAAGCAGCACCTAGGGCTAGCGCTGCTTCAAGAACCCTGGACCTACGGAGGTAAGATCAGAGGCCTTAGCAACAGGGAATGTAAGTTGGTATGGGACAGCCGTGAGGTCTCCCCTAGAACTTGCATTATGGTAAGAAATATCATAAATTACTTATGTCTTTCAGAATTTTTAACGCGGGATTTAGTACCGATTCAGGCCCTCATCAAGATCGAGGGTCTCCACCGCGAAGTAGTGATCGCATCAGCATACTTCCCTGGAGATGGTAACAGCATACCACCCATTGAAGTACAAAAGCTGGTGGAACAATGTATTAGGAGAAGGCTGCCACTCATCCTGGGATGTGACGCGAACGCACACAATGAGATGTGGGGCAGCACGGACACTAATAAGAGGGGTAAGTACCTTTTAGAATACCTCATTAAAGAGAACTTAATTGTGTACAACGTTGGGAACACACCAACATTTGTCACTAAAGTCAGAAATGAGGTACTGGATATTACGGTAGGTAGCGCTAACGTAAGTAAACAAATTAAAAAGTGGAGGGTTTCAAGTGAGCCCTCAATGTCAGATCATAGGATCATAGAGTTTGAGCTGCAAGGAGCGAGTGAGGAAAATACCCCCATGCGAAACCCCAGACAAACTGTGTGGCCTATGTTTAGTTCCCAACAAAAAGAAAACCTAAAGCAGGTGACAGTGCGGGGTAGTATCAAACACTACACCGTGCTGGAGCAGGCTGTAGGGGAAATAAATGTAGCAATCACCACGGCATTTGAATCCAGCTGCCCGGTAAAAACCGTGAAGGAGAATAAGGACGAAAAATGGTAGAAACAAAAATTTGTCTACATTAAGAGCAAAAGTACGTAGGCTTTTCAACAAAGCCAAGCAATACGGAAATTGGCTAGAATACTCTGAGGTGCTTACCACCTACAACAAAGAGATCAGAAGGGCAAAAAGGGAAAACTTTAGGACCTTCTGTGAAAACATAGAATCCACGCCGGTGGCAGCTAGACTGCACAAAGCACTAGCGAAGGATAGAGTGGAAATGACAACCACTCTCAAGAAACCGGATGGGACCTTCAAGGAGGATGAAGAGCAAAGAGCTCTCCTCCTACTAGAAACCCATTTTCCGGGATGTAGAGGATACAGGGAGACTGAGGGCTTGATGCAACCACGCAAACCAAGTCGGGTCGACTGGAAGAGGGCAACGTCCATCTGTACGGAAAACCGAATCAGATGGGCTATGGGCACTTTCCAGCCTTTTAAGGCCCCAGGTGTGGACGGATTAGTTCCTGCCTTCCTACAAAAGGGAGAGAGAGAACTAATTCCGTATCTTCTAAATATCTTTAGAAGTAGCTTAGCGCTCGGATATATACCGGAGCTATGGAGAAGGGCTAAGGTGGTATTTATACCGAAGGTGGTGAAGAAAGACACTACTCAACCGAAGTCATTTAGACCCATTAGTCTAACATCTTTTATGTTAAAGACAATGGAGAAGGTGATTGATAATTCCCTTAGGACTATAGTGCTGGTTGGTACACCACTACACAGGAGTCAGTATGCTTACAGAGCAGGGAAATCCACAGCAACCGCCCTGAATCAGCTGACAAACGAAATAGAAGCAGCACTAAAGACAAAGAAAGTAGCGATATGTGCTTTCTTGGATATAGAGGAAGCTTTTGACAACACCTCACACGAGGCTGTCAGGGCGGCCCTCGAAAGAAGGATTATCGACAGCACTATCTCAAAGTGGATGGGAGAAATGCTGAGAACTAGAACGGCGGAGACACAAGTGGGAAAAGACACCATTAAGATCTCCACAACTCGAGGGTGCCCACAGGGAGGTGTACTATCACCGCTAATGTGGAGTCTGGTAGTTGATGAACTACTGGTTAGGCTAAACGACCTAGACATCAAATGTCAAGGTTACGCCGATGACATAGTCATAATGGCCAGAGGAAAATTTGAGGGAACGCTCTGTGAAATTGTTCAGAGGGGCCTCAAAGTAACTAGTAGATGGTGTCAAACAGTGGGATTGAGACTCAACCCGAGTAAAACCACGGTGATACCATTTACTAGAAGGAGAAAACTAAAGTGCCTACATCCCATACTCATAGATGGGAAGGCAGTAGAATACCAACAGATAAGGTATCTGGGTATCACACTAGATAGCAAACTCCTATGGAATAGACACGCTGAGGCAGTGGTAGGTAAAGCCAAACGCGCCCTAATGGTTAGCAGAAATCTGGCAGGAAAAACGTGGGGTTGTAACCCCACTCTCCTGCGATGGATGTACACCATGATAGTGAGACCTGCAATCACTTATGGGGCGGTTGCGTGGGGAAGTAGAATCAAGCTGGCCTCTATGAGGAAGCAGCTTGAGAAGATTCAAAGAGTGGCGTGTGTCTGCATCACGGGAGCGATGGGGTCGTGTCCGACAGCAGCATTGGAGCTGCTGCTGGATCTGACTCCGCTGCATCTTGTGGTGGAGAGCGCCGCCAGATCGGCGATCGTAAGGTTCAGCAAGGATGGAATGGGCAGAGGCAAAATAATCAGGATTAGAGACCGAAACAGCCTCGCTGCCAAGATCCCCTGGCTGGAAGAACCAAAAGACGAAATGGTATGCAAATACCACTTCGAGAAAAACTACACAGCAATGTGTAGTAGTAAAGCCGATTGGAGCGACGAATCCTCAGCATACCACATAGAGCAAAATGCCATCAAGTGGTATACAGATGGTTCGAAGACAAAGGAAGGCACTGGTGCAGGAGTGTTTGGACCTCGTACCAGATACTCTGAATCCATGGGAACATCCCCAAGTATCTTCCAAGCAGACGTACACGCAATTGAAAGATGTGCACAGTTTAACCTCGACAGGAATTACCGAAAAAAACGAATTGCTATCCTGTCAGATAGCCAAGCAGCCATCAAGGCCATTAGCTCATACACCATCAGATCCAAACTGGTATGGGACTGTGTGGGGAAGCTGAACAAGCTTGGCAGGGATAATAAAGTAACGCTATACTGGTTACCAGGACACACTGGTATAAACGGAAACGAAGAAGCCGATCACCTAGCAACCAAGGGATCCAGTTGCCCCTTTATAGGTCCGGAACCCTTTTGCGGTATGAGCGTGAACACCATCCGCAAAAGTTTAGATGAAGAAATAAGAGGAAAATGGATGAAAACCTGGGAAGAACTTCCAGGGCTCTTTTAACCAGAAGAGAACTAAAGCTTGCCTGAAACTAAGCAGGAACAAGCTCAGAATTCTGACGGGAGCCCTGACGGGACACTGCAGACCTAGGAAACATCTCAAGGCCCTAGGCCTAGAGGAGGATGATGGATGCAGATTTTGTGGCTCAGCAGAGGAAACCCCCATACACCTGTTCAAAGACTGCGGAGCATTACTCCGCAAGAGACAGATGTAACTTGGGGCTCACTGCTTGAACACAGAGGAGCTGCAGGCCTTGAATCCCACCCAGATCCTGAGATTCCTAAAGGAATCAGGATTAGAGGAGGCGCTCTAAATGGGTAAGTACACCAACACTTGGAGGAGGAGAGTGGGGTACAATAGATCTATATAGGTCGCAGTACAAGTCGTCACTATCACATCTACAATCCACAATCTTACCTAATATTTTGAAGGAAAAACAAAGTCAGCTGATCACAACATGGTGGATTATACGTCAGCTGGCTATTTGAACATAAAAAAAAATATATTTCCAATGATTTCCTCTCAACTAAAAATTTACCTGGTGATCGTTTGTATGCTACTATGAATGAAAATTATTATCAGCTTGCTGTATCTAGGTGGAAAGTTTGTCAGCTGGTACCTTGAAAGGTGTAAAGCAGCAGCATCTATCACCTAATGAATCTTATCAGCTGACGACTTTCGCGAATATTCATTGTATAAATCCCTAATGCATTTCACGAATTTTCGATTGAAAGGGACTTGGTCATGAAAATCTGTCACTGGCTATTGGACTATAGGTACGGCGGTAGGTACGAGTTGAAGGCGTTTTGCACGTCGAGGGTTATGAAAAGGCAGAAATCTTTGCGTTGTGGTTACTCATATTCGCCTTGCTTGCTATCTCCTGTTCTACGCGCATTGCGTCAACTGTAGATCTTCCTTTCCGGACACCGAATTGCCTTTTTGATAAATTCCCCCTGATTTTTCGGTATCTTCCTTGATTCTGTTGCTTAATAGTTGCTCCAGCATTTTCCCTATTGTGTTTAGCATACATAGTGGCATATGCTATTTTTACATGCATGCATTTTCTTCTTTCTTTCCCTTGGGTATTAGCACTAGTCTCGCTGTCTTCCATATCCTAGGGAATCCTTCTCTCTGTAGCAATCTGTTATCAAACATCTTTAAACAGTATTGGGGGCTGCCATCCATTAAAGCCTTCACAACCTTCACCGGTATTCCATCTGGTACTAGGGCCCTTCTGTTTTCAATTTTTCCGTCCGCTTCTCTCGTTTCATTTTCTGTGAATAGTGGGCAGTTTGCCCGATCTTCCTTTTGTGTAAACTGGCTTATTTTTATTTATTTTTTTATTATTTTCTAACTAGTCTTGTCTGTTTAGCCTTGTTGCATGAAACTTTTAAACCAGATAATAGCTGCCTATTAAACTAAAACTTAATTAAATCGCACAATTTAAGTGCGCAATAAAGTTAGTCTCAATTTAACTTTGTTTTTCTCTTTAATTAATGGATTAATCTAGTGCTGGTCGTGATCACTTCCTGCATGAACTAATTAATTAGAAAATAAATTAAGTAATTACTGATTTTATTACGGTCAACATAAACAAGATGAAAAATGCTTGAAAGAAAAACGATCAATTAAAATATCGGAAATACATTTAAGAGGAAAGAATTAATCAACAACTGATCCGTTTAGATGAGATATTTAAGGAATTTCGTATTTTCAGGAGGAGGGAAGCCTTTTCGGTTCGGATTATTGAATTAGGTTTTGATAAATAAAAATTCTTCCTGTAACGTCTACACAAAGTAAGGAACGAACAAACATTCTTATCACATATTTAACACTTTCCCGTCTATTGGGACATATATAACCCATCTAACTACTATACTAAATATAGTATTTTAACGATAACTAGTGGGTTATTTTTGTTGATTATTATTGTCTGAGTGGGACAAATATATCCCAGCAAACGGGTTAGTAAACTAACTAAAAATATATTAAAGTAATCAATTAAATATTTGATAAATCTTCATTATCTTGAAAAAACTCGACTTGAAAGGTTTAAATTAAATACAATCGCATGTTGTACCTACTTGTTACAATAGATTAGAGGAAATAATTAATTCTATTGATAATCATTTTTATATATTATTGGGAATGGGATATATCCATATTATATCCCATTCCCAATAATATATAAAAAATGATAAATAATAGGGATGATAATAACCAACATCTATTGATAATATCGTGGCAACTCAGTTTTTAATCTAAATGCTCTTAGTTTACTTGGTTTCTTTAATTATGTTCAGGAAGGCTATCGACTGCGATTTCCTTCAAACACCAAAAAAAAAATTCTGATCAACTAACTCTATATATAAAAAATTTCATACGAAATATCAAAACCAAATGTTTATAGTAATCAAGCATTTTGCATTTTTTGCAAAAAAAATCATGCAATTTTGTTTTGCAAAAAATGCAAAAATTATCACTTCATATCAAATTATTAACGATATTAGCTTCAATACATTTCGCGATAAATTAATAACAAACTCTCACTAAACTTGAACACCTTGTTCGGTCAAAATCTTCCTCAACATCTCGAACACTTCCACCTGCTGCTCAAACTTCATCCCCGTGATCCTTTTAAAAAGCTTAAGAGTTCCATCCTCGTTGCTGCCACTCACAAAACTAGTTATGTAGACGTTCACGAATGTAACCATAACCAGCTGGCAGTCGAAGCGATCCATCAATCCGCCATGTCCCGGAATCGTGTCCCCAAAATCCTTGACTTTGAAGGCGCGTTTGAACCCAGAGGCGAAAAACCCTCCGAAGGGAGCTATCAAACTCCCAAAGATCGATAACCAAAGCGCGTGGAGGACGATAGGATAAATCGCAACATCGAAATCGAAGATTTTGTAAAGCTGCGGTTTGAAAATATCATCGGGTTCGCAAGTGTTAATCTTAACTATCTCTGAGTTTATAGATTTGTACTCGATAGGACATACGAAATATTCATTTCCTGATAAGTAATAAGCCACAGTGCACGTTATGGCTATGGTACAAACAGCAGCGCCTATAAAACCTTCCCGTGTCTTCTTTGGTGACAACTGTATCAAAGGAGTTTTTCCAAAAAACTTCCCACAGACATAAGCGGTAATATCATTAACAGTTATGGTAGTTATACAGATTATAAACCAAATCATCCCTTGGAATATAGTCTTGACTATTAAGTACGATTGAACTACAACCACTAGCAGTATTATGTGGGTCCAAGCTAGTAAAGCGAATTGTTTTCTATACTGTTTCTTCTTTAAACTTATCACAAACCAAATAACGCCTATAAAGTAGAGACAGAAGGAAGTAAACCTGTGGTAGTTTAGCAAAACGGCGGAAAAGGCGAAGAAAGGGTGGAAATGTTCCACGAGGTTTTCACCGCCGAAATAAACGTTCGCACAAATCACAAAGTAAACACTGATGTACCTAAAACTAGACACCGCACTGATATCGTACTTTTTGTACGCTATTGAAATGATCTCTTGGAAGCATTTGATCTGCGCCGCGAGGGTGGTGAGCAGGATGATTACAGGTCCTCCGTATATTATGAAGACGAAGTAGCTGAGCAGCAAGATGCCGAAGACGCAGCGTTTCAGGACGCTTTGTGTGGAGGGCGGGAACGTCGCCCAAAACGTTTGGCGGGTCATTTTCAGCATCTCCTTCGAGGATGTTATGTCGGATATTATCTCAGGTCTACGCAGCTGCAGCCGAAGGATGCTAGGCCCAAACATTTCTACCTAGAAATATTTGCAGAAACTTTATTTACTTTAAGACTTTTCAACTTTTGAGGCACGGAATTTTAGATTATTTTAAATTTCCCACCATGAGAATTTACGCATCAAAACTGGGGTGCTTTTAGTATCGCCGTGCCTCAAAGAGTTAAAATTCATCGCACTTGTTTGGTTTTGTTATAGAAAAAGTATCGTTTTTAACAATTTTAGAATTGTAGCAAAGGTTTTATCGCGTTATTGTCTTGTTGTGGGTTAGTATAAAGGGGCTAACAGAATGATCATGGTCAGACGATCATGGTAAAAGACGATGATGGTCAAATGGAGTGTTGAAGTGTTTGTTGAACGTCTGTAGGCAGGTTGTATGGTTGATTGAACCCTACAGACGTTCAACAAACAGTACATTTGACCACTACATACTTGAACACTACATTTGACCAACCATATTGATCGTCTGTAGGCTCCTTAAGTAAAAGAAAGAGAATCTTTAAGATTTAATACCTTTAGATTTTCTTTTATTACTTATTACTTTATATTACTTTTAGATTTAAGATTTTCTACATGGTATTATTGAACTAATAAAACTAATAGAATAAATGCAATCTAAACAGTTATTTAAATATTATACACTCTACCTTAGCTTTCACTAAAACTAATTCTAGTTTTTGATAAATGCCATTTGATCGCTTCCTCTTTTTATTTAAAACGTTTTGTATAGATTCATTCGCACAGTACGCTGTCATGCGGCGATAGAATCTCCATTCGTATTTACTCAACACGTGTGGAATGTTTTAATAGTGATTGTCAATTGGTACTGATAAGATAATCGTTTTTTCGTTATTGCCGACGCATGATAAGTACGGATTCAGTCTCACGTAAACATTCCAAACGGGATTTGCATGAATTATAAACATAACTAAATGGTGTAGATAACAATGTAAATAACTGCACAGAACAATTAATTAACTTAATGCGAGTCACAAGCACAACTAAAACGCTAGTTTTCAAGGTATTTAAGTTGTAATCTAGTTTTGGTTTTTTTCCAAAACATTTAAACTTACTTGTAATGGAGTAGTAGCTTGAAATTATCGTTCAAATTGAAATATTTTCTAACTAAAACAACTCTGAAGTTTCTGTTGACAGTAGCAACTTTGACTGATACTCTACTGCTTTGATTATTTTTGAAAATAGACAGATTTTGCAAATAGATATAACAAAGTACACATATTTTGCAAACTTTTTGAAAATAGTTTCGGGCATATGAAAACCGCCACTTTTTCGAGCACTGCTGGCCGTAGATTGTAGATTGTAGATATGGTGGTGACGACTTGTACTGCGACCTTTATAGATCTATTGTACCCCACCCTCCTCCTCCAAGTGTTGGTGTACTTACCCATTTAAAGCGCCTCCTCTAATCCTGATTCCTTTAGGAATTTCAGGATCTGGGTGGGACTCAAGACCTGCAGCTCCTCTGTGTTCAAGCAGTGAACCCCAAGGTACATCTGTCTCTTGCAGAGTAATGCTCCGCAGTCTTTGAACAGATGTATGGGGGTTTCCTCTGCTAAGCCACATAATCTGCATCCGTCATCCTCCTCTAGGCCTAGGACCTTGAGATGTTTCCTAAGTCTGCAGTGTCCCGTCAGGACTCCTGTCAGAATTCTAAACTTGTTCCTGTTTAGTTTCAGGCAAGCTTTTGTTCTCTTCTGGTTAAAAGATCCCAGCATTACTTTGGATTGCCTTAGCCCTGGAAGTACTCTCCAGGTTTTCATCCATTTTCCTCTTGTTTCGTTATCTAAACTTTTGTGGATGGTGTTGACACTCATGCCGCAAAAGGGTTCCGGACCTATAAAGCTGGCCGTATGTCACGAATACCAGGAACAAGGCCAACATTGTTCGTGCTATTCATCCAAGACGTTAATTGTTGCTGGTATATCAGCACAAACCAGTAATTTTAAGTAGCACCACAGGAAATAATCGAGAGGTGTCCAATCGCAAATGACCTAGGAGCCCTATTGAGAAGTCCATTTCTAGAAATAAACTAATCGCCAAATTTTGATTTCAATAAGTCGATGGTGGCGGTTTGCCGTGTGGCACGTAGCCACATAGCGGGCGTCGCGACGGTTGCAAACTACGCAGCGCGATGCCGCTTGCAGTAAAAGATGAAACGTTCAATTCCCTGCGGGAATCGCGCGAAACCGTTCCCGCAGAGTTCAAGTTGGCGGTTTCGTGGGACTTTTCCTGGATGTCCAAAAAAACGTCGTTTTAATTTCGTCGCGACGCCATCTTGGGCGCAATCGGGATTAAACTCCCAAACAAACTAAACGGTTCTATGGCGAATCGAACGGCACCGGTCCGGTTCCGATCCGTCAATTGGTTCCGAAGTTCTATGTACCCCCGCAAAACGCCTCTGGTTTTTCTCACTTTTTGCGCATTTTTCTCTTCAAACTACCGCAGATTCGCAAAAAGTCGTCGCAGTCGTTTCTAATCGCCAAATTTTTAATTCAATTTTTCAAATTCAAAGTCCATGGTGGCGGTTTGCCGTGTGGCACGTAGCGCCATTCTGTTGAAACCACATCTCGCCAGGATTAACGTCATCCATGTTCCCAACCAAAAAATCATTGATCATGGCGTGGTAACGCTCTCCATGGACCTATTCTAAGTTTAAATTTTTTTTATGCGCATGCGTCATTTTCCGCCATGTTTTCGGGCACTTTTTTTACGTCTAACCAGTGAAAACAACAAAATATGCCCGAAACTTTCATATTTTTTAAACATAAAGGACGCGCATGCGCTTAACTAATCGTAAAAGGGTCCATTGACCGTAAAGCGAGTTCCCACTTCATTTTTAAAGAGATAAGGCCCGATGATGCCACCAGCGTGTAAACCGCACCAAAGGGTGTATTTTTCTGGATGTAATGGAGTCTGCTTACTCATTCCTTCGACGTGCTAGTGTTAGGTTAGGTTTTAGGTTAGGTTAGTTTAGGTTAGGTTTTAGTTTTAGTTTAGGTTAGGTTTTTTTTGCTTACTCATTCCTTCGACGTGCTAGTGTTAGTGCATCATTTTGATAATATGTGGTATGAAATTTATCCACAGTTCGACCAGTGGCTTGCTCAGATGGAAGATTATGTGTGCCATAAAAATCACGAAGTCGTCTATAAGTTGCGCGAATCGATGAATGATATTCAAAGTAAATTGGGATAATTTGCGAGCGTTGTTCAAGCGTGAATCTATTCATGATGATTTGCCAGAGCAGCGCCGTCGTTTGGATTTGGAGGCCCCGGGCACATAGAAGTGGGGCCCCCAGTAAATAAAATACGGCGAGTTTGGGTGGGCGTCGCGACGGTTGCAAACTACGCAGCGCGATGCCGCTTGCAGTAGAAGATGAAACATTCAATTCCCTGCGGGAATCGCGCGAAACCGTTCCCGCAGAGTTCAAGTTGGCGGTTTCGTGGGACTTTTCCTGGATGTCCAAAAAAACGTCGTTTTAATGGCGTCGCGACGCCATCTTGGGCGCAATCGGGATTAAACTCCCAAACAAACTAAACAGTTCTATGGCGAATCGAACGGCACCGGTCCGGTTCCGATCCGTCAATTGGTTCCGAAGTACTATGTACCCCCGCAAAACGCCTCTGGTTTTTTCTCACTTTTTGCGCATTTTTCTCTTCAAACTACCGCAGATTCGCAAAAAGTCGTCGCAGTCGTTTCTAATCGCTAAATTTTTAATTTAATAAGTCCATGGTGGCGGTTTGCCGTATGGCACGTAGCGCCATCCTGTTGAAACCACATCTCGGCAGTATTAATGTCATCCATGTTTCCAAACAAAAAATCATTTATCATGACGTGGTAACGCTCTCCATAGACCTATTCTAAGTTTACATTTTTTATGCGCATGCGTCATTTTACGCCATGTTTTCGGGCAATTTTTTGACGTCTAACCAGTGAAAACAACAAAATATGCCCGAAAGGTGCATATTTTTTAAACATAACGGACGCGCATGCTCTTAACTAATCGTAAAAGGGTCTATTGACCGTAAAGCGAGTTCCGGCTTCATTTTTAAAGCGATAATGATGCCACCAGCGTGTAAATCGCACCAAAGGGTGTATTTTTCTGGATGTAATGGAGTCTGCTTACTCATTCCTTCGACGTGCTAGTGCTAGTGCATCATTTAGATAATAAGTGGTATGAAATTTATACACAGTTTGACCAGTGGCTTGCTCAGATGGAAGATTATGTGCGCCATAAAAATCAGGAAGTCGTCTATAAGTTGCGCGAATCTATGAATGATATTCAAAGTAAATTGGGATAATTTGCGAGCGTTGTTCAAGCGTGAATCTATTCATGATGATTTGCCAGAGCAGCGCCGTCGTTTGGATTTGGAGGCCCCGGGCACATAGAAGTGGGGCCCCCAGTAAATAAAATACGGCGAGTTTGGGCGGGCGTCGCGACGATTGCAAACTACGCAGCGCGATGCCGCTTGCAGTTAAAGATGAAACGTTCAATTCCCTGCGCGAATCGCGCGAAACCGTTCCCGCAGAGTTCAAGTTGGCGGTATCGTGGGACTTTTCCTGGATGTCCAAAAAACGTCGTTTTAATGGCGTCGCGACGCCATATTGGGCGCAATCGGGATTAAACTCCCAAACAAACTAAACGGTTCTATGGCGAATCGAACGGCACCGGTCCGGTTCCGATCCGTCAATTGGTTCCGAAGTACTATGTACCCCCGCAAAACGCCTCTGGTTTTTTTCTCACTTTTTGCGCATTTTTCTCTTCAAACTACCGCAGATTCGCAAAAAGTCGTCGCAGTCGTTTCTAATCGCCAAATTTTTAATTCAATAAGTCAATGGTGGCGGTTTGCCGTGTGGCACGTAGCGCCATTCTGTTGAAACCACATTTCGCCAGGATTAATGTCAACCATGTTCCCAACCAAAAAATCATTGATCATGGCGTGGTGACGCTCTCCATAGACCTATTCTAAGTTTAATTTTTTTTATGCGCATGCGTCATTTTACGCTATGTTTTCGGGAACTTTTTTGATGTCTAACCAGTGAAAACAACAAAATATGCCCGAAACTTTCATCTTTTTTAAACATAACGGACGCGCATGCGCTTAACTAACCGTAAAAGGGTCTATTGACCGTAAAGCGAGTTCCGGCTTCATTTTTAAAGCGATAATGATGCCACCAGCGTGTAAATCGCACCAAAGGGTGTATTTTTCTGGATGTAATGGAGTCTGCTTACTCATTCCTTCGACGTGCTAGTGCTAGTGCATCATTTAGATAATAAGTGATATAACATTTCTACACAGTTTGACCAGTGACTTACTCAGATGGAAGATTATGTGCGCCATAAAAATCACGAAGTCGTCTATAAGTTGCGCGAATCGATGAATGATGTTCAAAGTAAATTGAGATAATTTGGTAGCGTTGTTCAAGCGTGAATCTATTCATGGTGATTTACCAGAGCAGCGCCGTCGTTTGGATTTGTAGGCCCCAAATATATATTGAAATGGGGCCCACAGTAAATAAAATACGACGAGTTTGGGCGGGCGTCGCTTGCAGTAAGAGATGAAACGTTCAATTCCCTGCGGGAATCGCGCGAAACCGTTCCAACACAGTACAAGTTGGCGGTTTCGTGAGACTTTTCCTGGATTTCCAAAAAACGTCGTTTTAATGGCGTCGCGACGCCATCTTGGGCAGAATCGGGATTAAACTCCCAAACAAACTAAACGGTTCTATGGCGAATCGAACGGCACCGGTCCGGTTCGGATCCGTCAATTGGTTCCGAAGTTCTAAGTACCCCCGCAAAACGCCTCTGGTTTTTCTCACTTTTTGCGCATTTTTCTCTTCAAACTACCGCAGATTCGCAAAAAGTCGTCGCAGTTTAAAAATTCTTGCCGGAATAGTTGCGCGAGTTTCTAATCGCCAAATTTTGATTTCAATAAGTCCATGGTGGCGGTTTGCCGTATGGCACGTAGCGCCATCCTGTTGAAACCACATCTCGGCAGGATTAATGTCATCCATTTTTCCAAATAAAAAATCATTTATCATGACGTGGTAACGCTCTCCATAGACCTATTCTAAGTTTACATTTTTTATGCGCATGCGTCATTTTACGCCATGTTTTCGGGCAATTTTTTGACGTCTAACCAGTGAAAACAACAAAATATGCCCGAAAGGTGCATATTTTTTAAACATAACGGACGCGCATGCTCGTAACTAATCGTAAAAGGGTCTATTGACCGTAAAGCGAGTTGCGGCTTCATTTTTGAAGAGATAAGGTCCGATGATGCCACCAGCGTGTAAACCGCACCAAAGGGTGTATTTTTCTAGATGTAATGAAGTCTGATTACTCAAGCCTTCGACGTGCTAGTGCTAGTGCATCATTTAGATAATATGTGGTATGAAATTTATCCACAGTTCGACCAGTGGCTTGCTCAGATGGAAGATTATGTGCGCCATAAAAATCACGAAGTCGTCTATAAGTTGCGCGAATCGATGAATGATATTCAAAGTAAATTGAGATAATTTGGTAGCGTTGTTCAAGCGTGAATCTATTCATGGTGATTTACCAGAGCAGCGCCGTCGTTTGGATTTGGAGGCCCCGGGCATATATATTGAAATGCCCCCAGTAAATAAAATACGGCGAGTTTGGGCGGGCGTCGCGACGGTTGCAAACTACGCAGCGCGATGCCGCTTGCAGTAAAAGATGAACCGTTCAATTCCCTGCGGGAATCGCACGAAACCGTTCCCGCAGAGTTCAAGTTGGCGGTTTCGTGGGACTTTTCCTGGATGTCCAAAAAAACGTCGTTTTAATGGCGTCGCGACGCCATCTTGGGCGCAATCGAGATTAAACTCCCAAACAAACTAAACGGTTCTATGACGAATCGAACGGCACCGGTCCGGTTCCGATCCGTCAATTGGTTCCGAAGTACTATGTACCCCCGCAAAACGCCTCTGGTTTTTTCTCACTTTTTGCGCATTTTTCTCTTCAAACTACCGCAGATTCGCAAAAAGTCGTCGCAGTCGTTTCTAATCGCCAAATTTTTAATTCAATTTTTCAAATTCAAAGTCCATGGTGGCGGTTTGCCGTGTGGCACGTAGCGCCATTCTGTTGAAACCACATCTCGCCAGGATTAACGTCATCCATGTTCCCAACCAAAAAATCATTGATCATGGCGTGGTAACGCTCTCCATATACCTATTCTAAGTTTAAAATTTTTTTATGCGCATGCGTCATTTTCCGCCATGTTTTCGGGCACTATTTTTACGTCTAACCAGTGAAAACAACAAAATATGCCCGAAACTTTCAGCTTTTTTAAACATAACGGACGCGCATGCGCTTAACTAATCGTAAAAGGGTCCATTGACCGTAAAGCGAGTTCCGACTTCCTTTTTAAAGAGATAAGGCCCGATGATGCCACCAGCGTGTAAACCGCACCAAAGGGTGTATTTTTCTGGATGTAATGGAGTCTGCTTACTCATTCCTTCGACGTGCTAGTGTTAGGTTAGGTTTTAGGTTAGGTTAGTTTAGGTTAGGTTTTAGTTTTAGTTTAGGTTAGGTTTTTTTTGCTTACTCATTCCTTCGACGTGCTAGTGTTAGTGCATCATTTTGATAATATGTGGTATGAAATTTATCCACAGTTCGACCAGTGGCTTGCTCAGATGGAAGATTATGTGCGCCATAAAAATCACGAAGTCGTCTATAAGTTGCGCGAATCGATGAATGATATTCAAAGAAAATTGGGATAATTTGCTAGCGTTGTTCGAGCGTGAATCTATTCATGATAATTTGCCAGAGCAGCGCCGGTTTGGATTTGGAGGCCCCGGGCATACAGAAGTGGGGCCCCCAGTAAATAAAATACGGCGAGTTTGGGCGGGCGTCCCGACGGTTGCAAACTACGCAGCGCGATGCCGCTTGCAGTAAGAGATGAAACGTTCAATTCCCTGCGGGAATCGCGCGAAACCGTTCCAACAGAGTACAAGTTGGCGGTTTCGTGAGACTTTTCCTGGTTGTCCAAAAAACGTAGTTTTAATGGCGTCGCGACGCCATCTTGGGCGCCATCGGGATTAAACTCCCAAACAAACTAAACGGTTCTATGGCGTATCGAACGGCACCGGTCCGGTTCCGATCCGTCAATTGGTTCCGAAGTTCTAAGTACCCCCGCAAAACGCCTCTGGTTTTTCTCACTTTTTGCGCATTTTTCTCTCCAAACTACCTCAGATTCGCAAAAAGTCGTCGCAGTTTAAAAATTCTTGCCGGAATGGTTGCGCGAGTTTCTAATCGCCAAATTTTGATTTCAATAAGTCCATGGTGGCGGTTTGCCGTATGGCACATAGCGCCATCCTGTTGAAACCACATCTAGGCAGGATTAATGTCATCCATGTTTCCAAACAAAAAATCATTTATCATGACGTGGTAACGCTCTCCATAGACCTATTCTAAGTTTACATTTTTTATGCGCATGCGTCATTTTACGCCATGTTTTCGGGCACTTTTTTGACGTCTAACCAGTGAAAACAACAAAATATGCCCGAAAGGTGCATATTTTTTAAACATAACGGACGCGCATGCGCTTAACTAACCGTAAAAGGGTCTATCGACCGTAAAGCGAGTTCCGGCTTCATTTTTAAAGCGATAATGATGCCACCAGCGTGTAAATCGCACCAAAGGGTGTATTTTTCTGGATGTAATGGAGTCTGCTTACTCATTCCTTCGACGTGCTAGTGCTAGTGCATCATTTAGATAATATGTGGTATGAAATTTATCCACAGTTTGACCAGTGGCTTGCTCAGATGGACGATTATGTGCGCCATAAAAATCACGAAGTCGTCTATAAGTTGCGCGAATCTATGAATGATATTCAAAGTAAATTGGGATAATTTGCGAGCGTTGTTCAAGCGTGAATCTATTCATGATGATTTGCCAGAGCAGCGCCGTCGTTTGGATTTGGAGGCCCCGGGCATATAGAAGTGGGGCCCCCAGTAAATAAAATACGGCGAGTTTGGGTGGGCGTCGCGACGGTTGCAAACTACGCAGCGCGATGCCGCTTGCAGTAAAAGATGAACCGTTCAATTCCCTGCGGGAATCGCGCGAAACCGTTCCCGCAGAGTTCAAGTTGGCGGTTTCGTGGGACTTTTCCTGGATGTCCAAAAAAACGTCGTTTTAATGGCGTCGCGACGCCATCTTGGGCGCAATCGGGATTAAACTCCCAAACAAACTAAACGGTTCTAGGGCGAATCGAACGGCACCGGTCCGGTTCCGATCCGTCAATTGGTTCCGAAGTACTATGTACCCCCGCAAAACGCCTCTGGTTTTTTCCAACTTTTTGCGCATTTTTCTCTTCAAACTACCGCAGATTCGCAAAAAGTCGTCGCAGTCGTTTCTAATCGCCAAATTTTTAATTCAATTTTTCAAATTCAAAGTCCATGGTGGCGGTTTGCCGTGTGGCACGTAGCGCCATTCTGTTGAAACCACATCTCGCCAGGATTAACGTCATCCATGTTCCCAACCAAAAAATCATTGATCATGGCGTGGTAACGCTCTCCATAGACCTATTCTAAGTTTAAATTTTTATATGCGCATGCGTCATTTTACGCCATGTTTTCGGGCACTTTTTTGATGTCTAACCAGTGAAAATAACAAAATATGCCCGAAACTTTCATATTTTTTAAACATAACGGACGCGAATGCGCTTAACTAATCGTAAAAGGGTCCATTGACCGTAAAGCGAGTTCCGACTTTTTTTCTAAAGAGATAAGGCCCGATGATGCCACCAGCGTGTAAACCGCACCAAAGGGTGTATTTTTCTGGATGTAATGGAGTCTGCTTACTCATTCCTTCGACGTGCTAGTGTTAGGTTAGGTTTTAGGTTAGGTCAGTTTAGGTTAGGTTTTAGTTTTAGTTTATGTTAGGTTTTTTTTGCTTACTCATTCTTTCGACGTGCTAGTGTTAGTGCATCATTTAGATAATATGTGGTATGAAATTTATCCACAGTTCGACCAGTGGCTTGCTCAGATGGAAGATTATGTGTGCCATAAAAATCAAGAAGTCGTGTATAAGTTGCGCGAATCGATGAATGATATTCAAAGTAAATTGGGATAATTTGCGAGCGTTGTTCAAGCGTGAATCTATTCATGATGATTTGACACAGCAGCGCCGTCGTTTGGATTTGGAGGCCCCGGGCACATAGAAGTGGAGCCCCCAGTAAATAAAATACGGCGAGTTTGGGCGGGCGTCGCGACGGTCGCAAACTACGCAGCGCGATGCCGCTTGCAGTAAGAGATAAAACGTTCAATTCCCTGCGGGAATCGCGCGAAACCGTTTCAACAGAGTACAAGTTGGCGGTTTCGTGAGACTTTTCCTGGTTGTCCAAAAAAACGTAGTTTTAATGGCGTCGCGACGCCATCTTGGGCGCCATCGGGATTAAACTCCCAAACAAACTAAACGGTTCTATGGCGAATCGAACGGCACCGGTCCGGTTCCGATCCGTCAATTGGTTCCGAAGTTCTAAGTACCCCCGCAAAACGCCTCTGGTTTTTCTCACTTTTTGCGCATTTTTCTCTTCAAACTACCGCAGATTCGCAAAAAGTCGTCGCAGTTTAAAAAATCTTGCTGGAATGGTTGCCCGAGTTTCTAGTCGCCAAATTTTGATTTCAATAAGTCCATGGTGGCGGTTTGCCGTATGGCACGTAGCGCCATCCTGTTGAAACCACATCTCGGCAGGATTAATGTCATCCATGTTTCCAAACAAAAAATCATTTATCATGGCGTGGTAACGCTCTCCATAGACCTATTCTAAGTTTACATTTTTTATGCGCATGCGTCATTTTACGCCATGTTTTCGGGCACTTTTTTGACGTCTAACCAGTGAAAACAACAAAATATCACCTAGCAAACAAGGGATCCAGTAGCCCCTTTATAGGTCCGGAACCCTTTTGCGGTATGAGCGTGAACACCATCCGCAAAAGTTTAGATGAAGAAATAAGAGGAAAATGGATGAAAACCTGGGAAGAACTTCCAGGGCTAAGGCAATCCAAAGTGATGCTGGGATCTTTTAACCAGAAGAGAACCAAAGCTTGCCTGAAACTAAGCAGGAACAAGCTCAGAATTCTGACAGGAGCCCTGACGGGACACTGCAGACTTAGAAAACATCTCAAGGCCCTAGGCCTAGAGGAGGATGATGGATGCAGATTCTGTGGCTCAGCAGAGGAAACCCCCATACATCTGTTCAAAGACTGCGGAGCATTACTCCGCAAGAGACAGATGTACCTTGGGGCTCACTGCTTGAACACAGAGGAGCTGCAGGCCTTGAATCCCACCCAGATCCTGAGATTCCTAAAGGAATCAGGATTAGAGGAGGTGCTCTAAATGGGTAAGTACACCAACACTTGGAGGAGGAGGGTGGGGTACAATGGATCTATAAAGGTCGCAGTACAAGTCGTCATCACCATATCTACAATCTACAAGGAGTTATCCGTTTCCTCAAGAACATCTTGTTGCCCCTTTTTGAGTGGCTATAAATACCAATCGTATATATATATATATAAATATATATATATATATATATATATATATATATATATATATATATATATATATATATATATATTACAGTCCCTATGATATATATATATATATATATATATATATATATATATATATATATATATATATATATATATTGAGTTTTTCCCTAGTTACGGTAACATCAACATCATTTTGGAAAATGCTCCGCTAAAATTAATAAAATTTAAACTTTTTCAATTAAACAAATTGAAACCATGAAGGAGCAATGGATAGTGCAATTGAGGGGAACTGCTCCTGGATTTGGTGTGTACTTCTGACCATCCGTATTGAATTGCTGAATTTGATTTTCGAAATGAATTTTTTTTTAATGTTATATTTTCGTTTTTTCCAATTTTCGTTGTGGGTTTTATAAAAAAAAGGTGGAAATATAATAATATATGCCCCGCTATGCCGGTCCCAAGCCCGGTGCCTTGTCATTTTCTGTAAGTGACGAGGAAGGAGTGCGGGGGGGGGGGGAGTAACAACCAAGTTAAAAAAACCAAGGTTCACTTGGCCCGAGTGATAGCACCCTGTGAGAGCTCCTTGCTAAGATTACAGCGAAGACCTCAACGGCAGTGAAGGCGGAGAGAATGGATCTCGGTACGGTGGAACTGGCGGAAGAGGCATACCATTCCACGAAATCCACATTGCGTCTCACTTGAAACAAGCGGCAAAGTGGTCAGCGTCTGTTTCTCTCAAGGCGGCTGCAAAAAATCTTCTCGAACTCAAAAATCTAGTCGTATACCTGTGATCTCAAAGGAGATCACCACAAAAAACAAAACTCAACTTAAGCGCATGATGGAAAAGACGATAAAAGAATCACTACCCCAGGCACCAGTCGATAGACTGGACTCACCTGATCATCGGATTCTGGGCGATCAGGGTCTCTATGCGGAGAAGAATCGGAGCTTCTCAAGAACTCTTTACACTTTGAAAAATCGATGTAAGAATTTTATTGGCACCATTAATGTGAACTACCCCAGGCACCAGTCGATAGACTGGACTTATCTGATCATCGGATTCTGGGCGATCAGGGTCACCATGCGGAGAAGAATCGGAGCTTCTCAAGAACTCTTTACACTTTGAAAAATCGATGTAAGAATTTTATTGGCACCATTAATGTGAACTACCCCAGGCACCAGTCGATAGACTGGACTCACCTGATCATCGGATTCTGGGGGATCAGGGACACCATGCGGAGAAGAATCGGAGCTTCTCAAGAACTCTTCACACTTTGAAAAATAGACGTAAGAATTTTATTGGCACGATTAATGTGAACACCCTCACTAAAACAGGCAAATTAAAACAACTCACTAACGCCCTCGAAAAATTTGACCTCAAAATCACCGCACTTCAAGAGACACGATTCACGGATGAAGAACACTTTAATACTGAGAATTTCAGAATTTATAAAGGCAAACCTGTCATAAAAGTTAGAGGCTACCACTCCTGGGAACCGGTTTCGCCATACACAATTCCGTACTCGACTCAGTCATTGATTTCTCTTCTCCCAACGAAAGAGTATCTCTGCTCTCAGTAAAGTCAGCCACAAGTTAACCACTTGCAGATCACCCAATCTTAGACAAGGTGAATACCAAAGTGACCATATCGCAATTTTCAAGATAAAATTCAAAAGAAATTTTAAACGTCAGAGCTCGCAAAGGCGCCTTTGAATCAGACCATCATCTTCTCCAAACAAAGACGAAATTCCAACCCCATAGAAAGAAAAAAAGCCCACCCAAAAACATCAAACCAGATCCAGAATACCTGAAACTCCACAAAGAAGAAATCATGAAGATTAATCATGCAAATTAATCAGAAACATCAACAAACTGGCAGAAAATAACAAAGAAAATTCATGAAGTCATGAAACTAGCACAACCTCCTCGGAAACATCGCTGGTGGAATGCAATTTGCGATCGGGAAGTTGACAACCGAATGATTTCGTGGAAAAACGTTTAACAGTCACAAAACTGAGGAAAACTTGCAGAACTTTCTTACAACCCAAAAACATGCTTCCAAAACAATTCGGAAAGAAAAACAAAGATATGATGAACAACAAACTTAATGAAATCCAACAGGACTTCAAACAAAATAATACTAGAAACTTCTACAATACATTTAATGAAAATTTAAAGGGGTATCAAGCGCCCGGCTTGTGCTTCAAAAAACCCGATGGCATGATGGAAACTAATGCGAAAGAAAACTGTAAATTATTAGCCCAATACTTCAACTGCCTTCTTAACTGCGAATCACCCCAAGAAAAACTTGCGTTCACCCCTCCGGTTTCCACACACCCGGACTTATAAGCCCCTGAGCTAGAAGAAATTCAGGAGATCATCCAAAAGCTCAAAAAAAAAACAAAGCACCAGGAGAAAATGGGATCATTGCAGAATTCTGGAAACTGAACGATCCTACACTTACGCAGAAACTTCATAAAGTCATTTCAAACATATGGATGATGGAGCGAATACCAGGAGACTGGAAATGTGCTCTAATTCATCCTTTACATAAAAAGGGTGATAAAACAGCCATCAATAACTATATAGGAATCTCCCTGCTCGCGATTGCTTATAAAATCCTCTCCAAGGCACTTTTAAACAGGCTAGAACTTCAGATGGATCCACTAATTGGTGAATACCAAGCCGGATTCAGAAAAGGGCGATCATGTGCTGAACAGGTGTGGAGCTTAAAAACAATATTACAAATGAGAAAATGTAAAAATACAGTAATTACATTCGTCGACTTTAGAAAAGTGTAAGATTCTGTAGACCGTGAAACACTTTTTATAATCATGTAAGAATTCGGGATAGACAGAAAGACCCGAAAAACCATTGAACAGACGCTTACAGGAACTATATCCTAAGTTAAATTCATGGGTGAAATATCGGAGCCCTTTGTCATTAAAACTGGAGTTCGACAGGGGGATGGATTATGCCCAATGCTCTTTAATATTGTTCTAGAAAAGATCATTAGGGAATGGGAACCTTATGTGATAGGCATTCAAATTGGTACAAAAAAAAGAAAACCATCTTACAGTCGAGTGCTTCCCTTTTGCGGACGATATTGCCATTATTGACATAAATTAACACCAGACATGAAGCCATACGCGCAGTGGAAAAATTACATGAAATTGGGCAAAGAACCGGACTACAAATTTCTTATGAAAAAACCGACCATATGGAAAGACGACCAGCAAATAAAATTTTTATCAGCCTAAAAAGAGGAGCTCGAAAAATGGGTCTAGAAATAAATGAACAAAAGCTTTAATCACACAATACGGTAAGATAAAACAAGTCCCTCATTTTAAATACCTTGGTGAAATCATAGAGTCATCGGGACTAAACCGAATCGCCAATGAAAAAAGAATCACCAAACTACAGAAGGCGTACAAGCTAACGTGGGCTCACTACAACAAGAAGTGCATATCGCTAGATGCAAAATTAAGGCACTATACAACGGTAATTCTTCCGGAAGCAACTTACGCAGTCGAAACAATGGTTATAGACGGTCATTCCCAAATTAAGGATATAGAAAAACAGGAAAGAAAAATTCTCAGAAAGATTTACGGGGCAGTTAATGTTAACGGTATTTTGATGAAGAGACCTCATAACGAACTCTACCAAAAGATCCACACGATAAGGGACGTATTCAGAAAAGGCCGAGCAAAGTTTTATACACACATTTACAAGATCAAAAACTCCAGAACGGCGAAGAAATTGCTCAACGTTATAGTACAGAGTAATTGTGGCACTTAGTGGTTGACCGCGGTTAAGGGGGACTTACAACAGGTCAACATGCAAAATATCGCGGACTGCACTGAGTGCCGGTATAAAATCAAAAATGTTCTTCTTTCTTTAATCCATAGCCGGCTCATGGAGAGGTGGTTGACCTCATAGCCAGTACGCTGCTGTTGGTGCCGCTAGATTCCGTGCTCCATTCACTATACGCTTCCATGCTAATCGATCAGTTGCAACGATTCTTGCCTCAGCTGTTGTTATTCGCTGGTTTTTTAAATCGTTCTCTACGTGTTTCAACCATGTGGTCTTCGGTGCTTGTTTTTGTGTTCTCCAATCAAGAGGTCGTTTTTTCCATAGGAGTTTGTGCGGTACTCGATTGTCGCCCATCCTACAGATGTGGCCGAACCATCGTAATCGGCGTTTTTGAATTTTCTCAACAATCGGTGTCTGTTGGTCGCACCTTTCTCTGATTGTCTCATTTCGGAGGTGGTTGAGGAGTGAGACGCAGAGAATCTGTCTCAGGCATCGCATTTGGAAGGCCTCGAGCTTGTTAAGGTCTGGTTTGAGTAATGTCCATGTTTCCGATCCATAAAGAAGAATTGGGAGGATCAGCGTACGGTATAGGCGTATTTTGGTTTTGATGGTAATATTCGTCCGCTTCCATATGCACCACTTGAGTGAAGCAAACGTTGCTGTTGCCTGGCCTATCCGGCTGTGAACTTCGGCTGTCGAAGCTACTTTCTTCTCCACAACCAGTGATCCCAAATATTTGAACTGTGGTACCTGCTCGATTGTGGTTCCATCGAGGTAAACTCTGGCTTCAGATCCATCCGTTGTAAGCACTTTGGTCTTATCCGCATAGATTCTCAGTCCGTATGACTGGGCAATGCGGGAAATGTCATACAAGGTGTCTGTTGCTTCGGCATCTGTGTTGGCGAAAACCGCACTGTCATCGGCGAACATCAGATCGGTTAGGAAGTTTTTGTCATCATATCGAACTCCGAGTCGCCCATCAAACGCTTTTCGCATAATCGTGTCGATCACAATGTTAAAAAGGAGCGGCGAGGCCACGTCTCCTTGCCGGACTCCGGTTCGAATCGGGAATTCCTCAGACATGTCGTTTCGGATACGAACATTGCTGGTTGAGCCGTCGTACGATGCTTGAAGAAGTTGAATGATTTTCAGTGGCACGTGTTCGATCTTCAGGGCTTCCCACAAGCTTGTCCAATCGATGCAATCAAAAGCAGATTTGAAATCGATGAAGAGGATGACAGTTCGTTTGCCACATCGAATTCTTTCTTCCATTAGCTGACGGAGAGCAAATATCTGATCGATGCATCCTCGATGTGGTCGAAATCCAGCTTGTTCTTCCCGGCTTGTTTGCTCTCGATGTTTCTGTAGTCTTGATTGTATGATTTTCATAAATACTTTGCCGACGATCGAGAGGAGGCTAATACCACGGTAATTCTTGCATTCCCGACTGTCGCCTTTCTTCAAAATAGGCACAACAATCGCTTTCTTCCACACGGATGGAACACAATCTGAATACCATATATGCACTGTGAGAACGTGAAGTTGATGTAATAAGACGTCTCCCCCGGCTTTGATCATTTCGGCAGTTACTTGATCTCCTCCCGGCGCTTTACCATTTTTCAGGGATTTTATTGCCGTCTTCACCTCATTGATTGTTGGTTCAGTATCGGGAAACTGATTTATCGGCTGCTCAATAATCGGCAGTTCGGGTGCTGGACCTACTGGCGGATTGTGGTTGTACAGCTGATGAAAGAATTCTCTCCACCGCTGTAGACGTTCCTGAGGAGAGGTCACGAAAGTTCCATCCAATTTTTTGATATTGTCATTTGTTGATGTTGTTTTGCCACTTAACCGTCGGATTGTCTGGTACAGCGTCCGGTACTCATGCCTTGACGCTGCTTCTTCCATGTCAGCCGCGATGTTATTCCAGTAAGCTTCCCGTTCCAATTTCATTTTCTGTCGAACTTCTTTGTTCAATCGTCGGTATTGTTTGAAATCGACGTGTTTCATTTGCTTCCGCTGGTCGACTAGATTGAGACAGTCGTCCGATATCCATTGCTGCGTCCGTCGACGGATGGGCGGACACAGCTCCGTTGCACACCCCACAATAGACTCAGAAAGTTGTTTTTCTTCTATGTTGATATCGACTGGTATCGTGAGTGCTGCAAATTTGTTGGATAATGCGATTTGAAATTTTCGGCTGGTTTCAGGGTCTCGCAGACAGGCCCAGTTCCTCTTGGCTGATGATGGTGCCTTTTTCTTTGCTCTTTGTAATTTCAATTGTAGTTTCACTCGTACAAGATAATGGTCTGATCCACAGTCGGGTCCACGCATCGCACGTACATCTTTGAGCGTCGATCGGAATCTGATGTTGACCAAAATGTAGTCCAACATCGCCGAATCGTTGCCGGATGGATTTCGCCACGTGAGTTGATGTTTGAGGGGGTGACGAAAGATGCTGTTGCCGATGATCAAGTTGTTTGACGCTGCAAATGATAGGAGGCGTAATCCGTTGTCATTTATTTCCCCGTATCCGAATTTTTCCATCGTTTCTTCCCAACCGGTTTGATCTGCACCCGTATGTGCATTAAAGTCGCCCATAAGTACGATTAATTCGGTTTGGGGTATTGTATCCAGTGTGTGTTGAAACTGGGCATAAAATTCATCCTTGTTTGTGTCCGGGCTGGTCTCAGTTGGGGCGTAGACGGATACGATATGGGTCTTAATCGTTCCATCAATAGTGATAACCGCCAGACGCTCGGATATCGGTTGGAATGCGATAACACTGGCAGAGGCCCGTCGATCAACCATAAAGCCAACGCCCGCTTCTCGTTTGTCGCCACCAGAATAGAATAGCGTCATCGTCTCGTCGATTGATGGTGGGTCAACCTTCATTGTCCCAGATCCTGTGAGCCGCAGTTCTGATAATGCACAGATCGATATTTTGCATTTCAATAATTCCTTGGCGATAATTTCCTTTTGACCAACGTGATGTCCCGTTCGCACATTCCATGTGGCGATTCGTATTTCTGATTTCGGTGTGATTAACCTGAGTCTTTGGCCAGTAGTCCACTTCTCACCAGCATCCCTGGTTCCCAAAGCTGGCGCATCGGCTGCCCCGGATGCGGTAGCATTAATTCGTAAGTGGTTAAGTCGTGTATCCATGCGGTTTCTTGCCTAGTTTCTTCGGTTTCCCGATTCTGGTCGGCGCGGCAGGCCGACCACCCTCCTCCTTTCACACCCTGGGCTTGGGACCAGACGACGGCGGAGACGACGGTGTATTAGGTCGAAAAAAAAAAAAAAAAAAAAAAGCATGACAAGATTATACAAGAACAATACCATACAAGATTATACAAGAACAGACAAGAATAGACAAGAACATGTAAAAGTCGCCAAGGGCTAATAAGACTAGATAAGACTACAGAGGAACGATTTTGGTTGCTTTTATAATGGAAAAGTAAAGTTTAATTTGTTATTTAGCATATAATAAACTAGTATTTATGTAATCTAAGCTATTGTTTCATAATATTATTGTGTAGTTGGTATTGCAAAATTTGTGATCAAAAATGTTAAGTCTGAGGACAGACCATCACGACTGCCTGGAAGAAAATGGACAGTTGAGCGGAAGAAGGAGCATTCTGAGAGGATGAAGAGATTTTGGGAAGAGAAACGGGAAAACGCCAGAAGTTGAAATCATGTACAATCAAGTTCAATCGCTCTCCTAAAGGGGAACAATCGATTAAATAAATAAAAATACAGGCCCTATCAGAGGGGGGGGGGGAGGCAGAAGGGGCAGTTGCCTCACTTTCCAAGATTTCTCACTTTTCCTATCAGTCTTACCAATGAAAATTCTTCCAAGACAATCAGGAAAAAATTAAACATCTTTAAAGATCAAAACAGACAAGATCCAGACAGGATGCAACAAGACCAGACAAGATTATACAAGAACAGACAAGAATAGACAAGAAGATGTAAAAGTCGCCAAGGGCTAATAAGACTAAATAAGACTACAGAGGAACGATTTTGGTTGCTTTTATAATGGAAAAGTAAAGTTTAATTTGTTATTTAGCATATAATAAACTAGTATTTATGTAATCTAAGCTATTGTTTCATAATATTATTGTGTAGTTGGTATTGCAAAATTTGTGCTATTGCAAAAACCTGATAAGATTTGAATATCTATTACTTTATGTTTAGATTGTGCAATAAAGTCCGCAGGCAGGTAATTTTTAACATGAAATAAGGAATAGAAACTATAAAAATTGTATGAATAGGATGGTTGCGACAGTTACTACGTGGTAATCCATACTTACATTGAATTAAAAAATTCACTTTGTTTTTTACCACACTTACATTATGTAAAAATGTTATATAACTTATTATTCACAGTTATATAAATTTCTACACATATCACGACTCGAGTTTCGACGTTTGACGGTCATTTTCAAATCACTTGAAAATGACCGTCAAACGTCGAAACTCGAGTCGTGATATGTGTAGAAATTTATATAACTGTGATTAATAAGTTATATAACATTTTTACATAATATAAGTGTGGTAAAAAACAAAGTGAATTTTTCAATTCAATGTATAAAAATTGTAATCGCCATTAAGTTTGTAAATCTGTACATGTAGACTGAATCAATATGTTGAAAATGAATATGTGTATTCGTAAATTAAAAACAGATAAATCTTGAGTCAAATTTGTCGATATGTTAATGTAGATTTAATCAGGTGAGGTTTTGTTCAAAAATCATAAGGTGAAATCAAAATTTTTAAAATAAATCCATCTGTCTTATATTGAATTGAATCTGTCTTACAATTACAAACAAATTTGAGTCATCAAAGTTTGTTGCATTGAATTTGTCGATTAATACAAGTAGTTTAAGGCAGACCAATTCAAAATTTTGAAAATAAATCTATCTGTCCACAAATTATAAACAATTTCGAACCAACAAAGTTCTTTATATTAAATCTGTAAATGTAGATTTAGTGGAAATAATTCATAATTTAGCAATTAAATCCATCTGTTCATTAACTGCTTATAATTTAATTAAAATAAAGTTTTAATTAAATCCTGTATTCTTTTAAATCAGTTTGAATAGAACTAATTTAATGAATTTTCTGTATCATTATATGGAAAATTGAGTCTTGCTTTTGCTATAAAAAAGTTGTTAAAATGATTCAAATAAACCATTTGTTAATAACTAATATTGCTAAAGTTGCTTTTAAATAATTTTTCTAACAAAACCAAACAAGTCGCGAAAACACAATAAAAAAAAAAACGTAAACAGTTTGTAATTAAAGTTGCATGAGTTAAACTCACTCACATTGGCGAAACCGCGTAAAACGCAACCGTCCGAGCCGCACTTGAACTTAATAAACCGCGCATAAATTAACCCCAAGGCCGAAGCAATCCGCCGAGAACAGACACAAATAAAACACACTGCCAGCACACCGGCAAAAATCCCGATAATGATTTTATCGCCTTCTGATAAAAACGTGTCACTGGGTCTAAAAACCGTTGTAGAGCTCGAATGTAGAACTCGAACTAATAGTTTAAACTAAACTGCACAATTAACTGATTCAATTGAACGAATTGTCGTCGTCGACTCTTGCTGCACCGAACCGTTTACGATTCCATCGCCGCGATTTATTCAAAACAAACAACTTCCCTATTTTTTCCACAATCGGCGCACTTTCGTAATCATGCGCCTCCCGTGTGTTTGTATGAACGTATTACACACGGGTTAACTATTTCGTGTAATGTGATCGATAACGGTCACAGGAAAGAAACCTCGTGACGCGATTAAATACGTAATAATTGGTTTATTCAATTTATGCAAGAGGTTGTTATATCACTCATTGTGTTCGGAATGTCGCACGGATTTATAATTGTAACAGCATGTTTACAGACAAATTGATTTATTTTTACAACAATTTGAATTGGCATAATCTATATGCACAGATTTATTTGTTCAAAAAAAATTGATTTATTTTTGGATAAAATATTTACAGATTTAATTGCAAAAAACGTTTACGTTTTAAAATTTGTTTAATAACTTTTTAACTTTTTACAGATACAGATATCTTATACAGATTTACTTATACTTTTTACAGATTTTTATTTAACTTTTTACAGATTTTTAAATTAACAAAAATTTTGAAATTGTTCTAAATTTCCGTTTTAAAATTGACAAATTTAATTACAAAAAATTCTAATAAAGATTCAGCTGTAGGCACTAGGTGAAAGATTATAAAAATAATAATAAATACTAAACATTAGGTATAAGTTTCACAAATATATTTGTGAAGCTTATACCTACTGTTTCGTATTTTTTATTATAAAAAATTCAAAATTTATAAATCGTCTTTGGAACATTGAAGAGACGAACGTTATACGTATACAGTTTTTTTTATTATTAATTTTAATTTCATTTGAAAGTTTCCAAAGTATTGCAGGAATGTAGCTCGGCAGGAATGCATTTAACCGCAACCAACTCTACCGAGTGTTCTGGACGGTTGCAGGAATTTCTATTATTAAAATATCCGCGCAATTATTGTTTCAACGCAAACATTTCAGAAATGAGAGCGCGTAAATCATTAAAAAGCAAAACCGAAAAGCGGCAGAACTAATAAATTATTTATTACATTATTAAAATAGTTCATATTCGATGTTATAACTGTTTTGCTGGGTTTGCGACTTGTTCCTTTTTTATGTTGTTGCTGCTAATTTTAGGACAAGCTAATTCTAGTCGGAATAGATTTTGCATGTGTTGCGAATAGATTTGAAATTTGATATATTGCAACTATTTGGAATGAAAATGCCCAGAAAAAAGATTTTTTCACATTTTTATTAATAAATTAAAAATATTTAGAAACCAAGAATGTTGTTTGTGAACAATTTTCGTATTTCTAACAACAAATTACGATAAATTAAAATCGTTTCAACATTTTTGATTCAAAAATTCGTTTGTATTTTATGGACAGGTAGATTTAATCTCAGAATTACTCGGAGACTAAACCCACATTTACCGATCGACAAATTTAACAGAAAAAGCTTCCAAAAGCTTAAAATTTCTTTGTGACGGATTTATTTTCAAAATTTGGAATTAGTTTCACCAATTACGTTCAGACTGCTGTTAACACACCAACATTATCCATCAATTTAATTAATCAAAAACAGACAGAATAACTTAATAATCAACTTAAATTCGTCTTTACAAATTCTGAATCTAAAAATGGACTTCGCCAGTCATGTACGAGGCGTTCAAGTAAGCGTATTGCAATTTATAATTCAAAACAGCAAAGCTGCACTGACGAGAGATAAATTGCAAAACGCGTCTACAGATGCCTATTCACTTAAGTTAAATAGAAAGATACGATTTTAAAACAATGCTATTTATCTGATACTTGTTTAGTGCCACGAAAGTGGACTGGGGGCTAGTAATAACATGCAAATATCTGTTGTATCATTCAATATTCTGCGCGGTATTAGCAAGGGAAATAGTTGTTTCAACATGAGATTTGTTTTATAGTCCTAATCTATGTCATGGCAGACGAATTGCTATTTGAGATATCAGGTCAGTTATAATAATTGCTATCTACCGATCACCTCACGCTAATTTTGGATTAGATTAAACGAGAATAACGATAATAATTGGAAAACGATAATAATTGAAATGCACAATGAGTATATAATTGCCGGAGACCTAAATATTGATATATTATAATCTAATACTAAGGGCATCTACATATATGAAAGTATCCTGTTCATAGTCAAACACAGGCACTTATTTACAAGTTTTCACAAACCCAGTGAACGTCATACAAGGTAGAATAATGAACTATATAACACAGCGGTTTCCAACCTAGGAGGCGCGCCTCCCAGGGGAGGCGCGGACTATTGCCAGGGGAGGCGCCAACATTTTTTAATGAATTATTTTTTATACCATAATATCTACAAATGAATAAAACTTGATATATTAACGTAACAGTGAAAATTCAGTGCATAAATGTTCATTTTTTTACATTTACATATATTTAATTCCTATTAAAAAAATTATCTGGAGCGGAGAAATTTAAAAATGGCGCGTTTGCAAACGCTCTGTTTCGGTAATACACAAAACGACCGCTAGTTGCATAAAACTAACCTCAAATTTAAATGTCACTCGTGTCAACTGAAGCGTGTCGGCAGGGCGTGATATTGTTTTTTTAATTGTTTCTGACGTGATTTCTTCCTGAAAATAATCGTTAGTATATTTTAAACTTCATTTTTTTTAATTTAAACTATCATTGATTTTTATTTATATCAATAAAATATTTTTTAGACGAATGGATAAATTTTTGAGTGGTTACAAGAGAAAAGTCAACAATAATGAAGATACTGATGCTGATACTAGTGGGAATAAAATCAAAAAAGTACAAGGAAGTAAAGCTCCCAAGAAAAGACAATACAGTTCATCCTATTTATCATTAGGATTCACTAGTGTCATTATAGATGACTTGGAAAAACCAATGTGTTTGTTGTGTTCGAAAGTTTTGGCTTCAGATAGTATGAGACCAGTCAAATTAAAACGCCACCATGAAACTCAACATCCTGAATACGTTGATAAGTCCATAAAATATTTTGAAAGAAAATTGGATGAGCTTAATACTCAAAAGCAAACGTTCAAAAATATTCTTTCTGTATCACCAAATGCATTATTGGCTTCGTACCATGTCTCTTACCGAATCGCAATGTAAGAAACCACATACAATAGGAGAAAATCTAATTTTACCAGCAGCTATTGATATGGTTCGAATAATGTTCGGCGAATCATATGCAAAACAGTTGCAACAAATTCCGCTTGCTGATAATACTGTCGGAAGAAGAATCAATGATATATCTGAAGATATTTGCGATCAATTAGTTTCTCGGCTGCGTACTTCGAAATTCGCCATACAAGTAGATGAGGCAACTGATATAGCTAAAGATGCCCATTTAATTGCATATGTTCGATATGTTGTGGAAAATAATATATTAGAAGATATATTATTTTGCAAACTCATTCCTGGAAAGACCACATCCATTGAAATTTGTAATATAATGGACAGTTTTTTTGAAGAAAACGACATAACGTGGAGTAATTGTATTGGACTGTGTACTGACGGAGCTCACTCAATGTCCGGACACAAAGCAGGTCTTCAAGCATTAGTTAAAAAGAAAGCACTACATGCTATCTGGACGCACTGTATGCTTCACAGAGCAGCTCTAGTGTCAAAAAATATGAGCGAGGAACTTAACAACATTTTTACAAAAATTATAAAAATTATAAACTACATTAAGAACAGTCCTTTGAGAACTAGGCTGTTTGCAAAGTTGTGTGGCGATATGGAAGCTAATTACACCTCACTTCTGTATTTTTGTGAAGTTCGCTGGCTATCTCGTGCAAAAGCGATTCAAAGGGTATTTGAACTCAAAGAAGAAATAACAGCCTTTCTCGAAGAAAATCACCACGAAGAGGCACATTTGTGGACGAACGATAATTTCCTTGTTAAACTTGCCTATTTAGTTGAAATTTTTGGAAAATTGAGCAGTTTGAATAAATCAATGCAGGGATCACAAATGCATCCACTTGTTCAAAAAGACAAAGTAAAAGCTTTCATTAAAAATTTGAAGTTATGGAAGTCAAATTTACAAAAGAATGAGTTGGACATGTTTTCACTGTCAAAAGATTTCTGGGCCACAGCCAATATTGAAACAAGCAAGAATCTTTTTATTGAACACTTGGATGGTCTAGTGCTGCATTTTTCAAATTATTTTAAAGACCTTGATTTCTCAAAGTTTTTGTGGGTACAGAATCCATTTATCGACGATGAAAACGACAACTTTGAGCTGACAACCATTGAAAAGGAAAAACTTATAGAATTATCATGCGATAGCCTACTAAAACAAAAGTTTCAAAATGAAACCTTAATTTAATTTTGGGTGAATCTTAAAGGAGAGTATGAATCTTTGTATTGCAAAGCAATGCAAGTGCTTCTACCGTTTGTAACGTCGTATTTATGCGAAACGGGCTTTTCGGCACTGGCTGCAATGAAAACTAAATATCGCAACAGGTTAGTAGTCGAAAAAGAGATACGAGTGGCACTCTCCACATTGCCCCCAAGATTTGATAAGCTTTGTGCTAATAAACAACAACAACCGTCGCATTAAATTTTTATGCGATAGATGTAGTTGGTTTAATTGTTTAAAAAAACTTATATATAAAAATAAATATACACGTATTTGTATGTTATAACTAAACCTTGTTATTATTCTGTTAATTGTGGTTTTCAGTTTATTTTTGTAATAAAGTTTTTATTATTTAAAACGTGCCTATATTATTTAATCTATTAAAAAACTAAACGGTAAGGGAGGCGCGGAAATTTTTTTTTTTTTTGGGGAGGCGTAGTAACAAAAAGGTTGAAAACCGCTGATATAACATACCCAAACATACTTTGGTGATGACTGAAAGGTGCCCACCATGCAGCAATATTAAACCAGCATATATTAAGTATATAACAAACTTTATAAAGTTTCAAAAGGAACTGTACGGCTTAATTGTTGAGATAGAACCATATACTGTGGACGAGTATTATTTGAAAATTAACACCCGATAAACTGACATTATTTCAATTTCTAAAATATTCCAGCATTATTTGTGTTGATATTATTTATGTTGATATTATTGTTGATATTATTATGTTGATATTATTTCTCATAATATTTTTTTTTTCATAATAATTCTCAGGTTTAATCTCAGATTTAATCACTTTGATTAGTCTTCTAGAACAGCTATTCTCAACCGCTGGTCCGGCGGACCACCAGTGGTCCGCGGAGAAATTTTACAGGTCCGCAGACAATTTTTTCTATCCGCCAAAAAATTTACTTATAAAAACTAAATTTTAATTTATAAAATTACGAAGTACACATATCTTAAACTAATTTTAATTCTATGTAATTTATGATTAGTACGGCACTGAAGAAAAAAAAAGAAAAATAATTACATATCTTTACATTTAAATATTATTGTAAGTAAATGATAATAAAAATGTTACAATTAACTTATGTAGTAGTTCTACCAACAGGTAGATTTTTGGTGATGGATATATATTTTTCCTTATTTTGGGAAATGATTTTAATTTTTTCCTCGTCAGATCCAAATTCTTTAATAAATAAATGAACATCATAATTCGACATGTTATGGAAAAATACCGGGATCATTTCCGGTATTTTATAATTCAAATTACAATTTGAGTGGGCGGCTCCCCGAAATTTACCCGTTAAATGATCGTGATCGGCGACTTTGTCTGTTACTTGTAATAATTTATTACATATGTGACAAGAAGTGGCCGTATCGTATGTATTTTGCTCAAGTGCAGTTAATTTAACCATCGGAAGTATAACGCTTAAATGTTCCCTGTATAATTCCTTAACATCTGCATAGAGGTTCTGACAAAACAATTTCGGGCAATCTTCTCCGAAATAAGTGAAAAATTTACTCAATGAGTCATCGAATGAACATTTTATATTATAGGCGAAACTGTATGGTACATGGATATGTGTCTGATTAGTATAGCTATTGTCAGGGTTCGGTGAGCATGTATCAACAGGTTTTAAAATTGATTCAAAATCTGCGTATACAACAAAGGGTATACGCATTTTTCTATCGAAATTTTGAAATTTTAATATATTACCCGGCATCATATCACCTCTCTTATCTTTTACAAGGTCTTCCGGCGGCATAATAGTGTAAATTTTGCTGCTGTCATTCAACTTATGTTGATTAAACGCGAATTCATTTGAAAAAAAGGTTAAGCAGCCGTCACATAAATATTTTTTTCTACAATCTACCGAGATTTGACTTCTTACAAGCCGTGAAATATGTTTAATATAAACATAATGACCCCACTTCTATTTAACCCCTTCTTCCAAATATAATAAATTTACATGTCTTTCCCTAGTCGCATTAGTATAGTAAATTGGTCCTACAACGTCATGTTGTTTAGATTTAAAATTAAACTCCAACCTATAAACGTTAAATATTATTCATCTGTTCAAATTTAGGAATGTTATTGATTCTTAGCGGAAACTCTAATCTGTCATATTTTAAAATTGAAGAAAAGTGGGGATATGATGCCGGGCGATCATAACTCACATTCGTGGGGTGTAATGCGGATACAATGCTCCATAAAAAACAAAATTCGTCTACATTCTGAACATTGATACAAGCTTTCCGATCCCTAATCTCTTTTGGCAGTTCAATAAATGACGACCCACGTATTGGTTTATATTTATTGATATTAATTTCTAAATGGGAAATCTCCCTTAGGGACCAACCCGAATCTTTCTCCTGAAACTCGCTACATTTGGTTTTAATTTTGGCACAGATACAAACATAAATTTCATCAAAGTTAGTCATGCTACGTGTTATTTCGCGATATTTTGTATGAAATGACTTTAATTCACCTTTGTGTAGTAGTTCTTTAATACCTAGTAAAATTTTGTTAAAAAAATATCACTGGTCCGGGAATCTTTTTTTTAAATTTTACTGGTCCGTGAGCCAAAAAAGGTTGAGAAACGCTGTTCTAGAATAATCTGTTTTGACATATTTCATTTAGCATATGGTACTTGTAACATAATCTTAAATAATAAAATAAAAGTATTTGATTTGATTAATAAAAAGACAATTAAAATCTTTGCTACGGTCATTTGATACATTAATAACAATCAAAGAGCCAAGCCGTGTGACATCGTGTATTGACAATATAATCATTAAAACAAACGTCGAATATACAACAGAGACACGTGTATTTCACATATCAGATCATCGTGCGCAACTAATAACTTTTTTAGATACAAAACACAGAAATAAGGAGTTTAATGTAAGTAGGAGAACCTAAGAAAACACGAAAAAATGCTAAGCAAAGAAAGTTGGTTATTCAACAGATGAAAAAGACATAAATACAACAATGGGATTTATTTATGGGTACATTTTTCTTAATATTTAACGTCTGCTATCCGCGAATAATTTGTAATACAAAAATTAACAATACAAACAATTATACGCATCCCAATGTAATAAAACTAGCAAAAAATATGGAACTGCTACATATATTATCTCATTATAATGAAAGGTGCAAAATGCAATACAATAAAGTACGCAGAAAGTATGAATTTTCCCAAAATAAAATTAAAACCGCTTGGAATGTAGGAAGACAAATAGTGAATCTAAAGAAAGAACAACGAAACACTGCTTATCCGACAGATAAAATGGATTTCTCTGTAATAGCAAATGAGCTGAATGATTTTCGCAACAATTTAATTGATCAGTTAAAATACGATTTGATCAGTAACAACTTGAATGTACATTTACTAAATAATTAAGCAATAAAACTGATTGAATAGCAAAATATTTACAGGCAAGATGAAATTATATATTTCAAGTTAAAATACTGGATGAATCATGGATGAATCAGGATTAGAGGAGGCGCTCTAAATGGGTAAGTACACCAACACTTGGAGGAGAAGGGTGGGGTACAATAGATCTATAAAGGTAGCAGTACAAGTCGTCACCACCATATCTACAATCTACAATCTATCTGGCTGCTGATCTTGATTATTGCTTTTATTCAACTTGTGGTCGTCCCAAACGTGGTTTATCTTGTGCCGAGAAATCTCCAGAACGGAATTTTGTAACCCAGTGCTGACAAGTGCGTTTTGATATCGAGCATGTATCAACAGGTTTTAAAATTGATTCAAAATCTGCGTATACAACAAAGGGTATACGCATTTTTCTATCGAAATTTTGAAATTTTAATATATTCCCCGGCATCATATCACCTCTCTTATCTTTTACAAGGTCTTCCGGCGGCAGTTAATAGCAGATAGCAGAATATGTGCTTCGGTTGCGTTTGTGCCCTTCCGAAATAAGAAGTACGAAATGTGACGAAAATGTTCTTTTTCGTGTTCCATGTCGATTAGGCGCTCTTATTCTCGATGTGCCTTATCCTCGCAGGACGTTGGCGATCACATTAGCTCATCTCACTTTATCCACTGCAGCTCGGTACAGTTCAACAGAAGTCAACAACGGAATAAAAAAAGGGTGTAAACGAGTCCTGTGGTATTACTCCTGTATTGTATATAGTGTTAAACATATTAGGCGCTAAGCTAGGAAAAAGGCAACTTTTTTTTACTTCAATTTGTTTATATTAAGTTATAGTCAGGAAAGGTACCTTTCGATTAATACCAAATTAATTTGTGTGAGGTTATGGGCAACTTAGTAATACTTGCGTAAGGTTACAGGTCAAATATACGCAAGGATTTTCGGGACAACCTAATATTTTGGAAGAGCTGAAGAGCCCCACGATTTGCAGAAAAGAGCCACACGCGGTTCGTGAGCTGCGGGTTACTACAGACCCCTGCATTAGTGTAACAAAAATTGTATTTCATTAGTGAAATGAAAGTATGTATGGCAACGCATCAAAATAACTCACCTACGGGCTCCGTAAACATAACCCTAAATGTTGATTTCGCTGATGTTCTTTTATGATCGCCAATCACAAAACTTGTTATACATTTTTTTGGTGTAAACCTCTTGATTTCTGCGAGAGTAATCTTTCAGCATTTGTTTCGGATGCTTCCATTTATGGTTAATAAAACACGAATTAATTAAACACATTATTCTAATAAAAATTTGGACGTACGAATCAACAATATTATCGTTGTCATGACAACTATACAATTATGGCCTTCTATATTTTCTTTGAATTGAACTTAATGTTTAAACAAAAGCAAAATTGAAGTTTGTATTACACTCGCGGATAAAACGAAGCTTTAACTCGCGAATTTAAATCCTTTCGAGTATTTAACGATACGCTCGTTAACCTTAATTGTATATGCTTGTATAATAAATAACTAATAAAAATTATTATTATTTATATCTTGTTGAGTTTATAGATTTTGTATACAAATAAAGATAGATAAATATAGATGCAGATGAAGATGAAGATTTTGTATACAAATGATGTTAACTTTGTTGATGATATGTATACAATAATTTCCTAGAAATTATAATCTTTGAAGAAAAGATACAAATGCTACTATTTAATAATTAAAATTAGTTTATCCAAAACAGAAATACGGACTGGTTTTTGCTAAAATTAATCAATTTAACGAATCTAAATATTCCTTATCGCATCGAAAACTCTTTAACATCCTTTCGCACCGAATTATAAGTTGTTGCAAATTTTACAACAGAGTATAAAAAATCGGTTTTCATTGTAAATTCTAGTATTTATGCGCTTCGGGCGCAATTTACGTTTATGAATTGTAAAAATTAATGAACATTTACGTGTGAATTTTCGTAATTAATAAAAAAGGAAGAGAGAAAACCCGTCGCGGGTGGGTGTAAAAAAAATATTTACAATTCATTTTATTGCGGGCCGCGAGAGAATCAATACGGTTTAATCGTACGGATCCATTAACAGCAATAAAATAAATAAGTGTGTATATAGGTGTATAATTATATAATAAAGTGGACGTGGATGTAATATATAGTGTGCATATTGTTCCCACGGAAAACTAAAAGCCCGTAGCCAGCGTATAAGAATGTCAAAGTTTTTGACGCTTCCACACCCGACTGTGAGTGTCTCAATATCCATTAGCAGATCATGGCGAGTTCTTTCTTCTTTCTTCCCTCTCGCTCCGGCTCCGCCGCGTATACCACTGCTGTTAATCATTCCTCTTGCAATTTCACTCCTATAATTGCCTGGGAACATTTTTTCTTTCTCTCTTTCTACACGCTCAATTCTTCATATTCTTTTCAAAATTCTCAAAAAAACATTTTCCAAAATCAACATTAAATTGTTCGTCATTCCAAGAAAGTGGATTAACAAATTACGTTTGCCTCAAGGTAGAGTAATTGGCTATCAAATTATTTTTGCGATAAGATTTGAGGGTTTGGTAATAGCATACGATAAGATGAGATTGTTAGGTCATGCCAGACAAATAGGGCACAAAATAAAAGAACCTACAGCCATATAAAGCAGACTTGAGAATCTACGACCGACACAATCGAATGAATAGGCGAGAGACACAAAGCTTTAGAAATTGAATATAACACAGAGAAGACTAGATATTTAAGATTAGTCAAGGTATGAAAGTGGCTTAACTAATTGGGTATGTCTCAAGGAAGAGTAATTGCTCCAGACCGTTTGATAATATCAAACGATAAGATGAGATAGTTTGGCAATACGATACAAAGAGATAAGACTACGTAGATAAGCCCAAAGAAAGTTTATTAACAAATTGGTTATACCTCGAGGTAGTGTAATGATTCCTGTATTATTTAGGTGTACGATAAGATGTGAGAGTCTGGCAATTCAAAACGATAGGATGAGACAGTTTGATCATTCCAGACAAATAGGGCAGATAAGATAACAGAACTTACAGCCATAGAAAGTAGACTAGAGAATTTTGATTAGACACAATACTTTAGAAATAGATGATTACACAGAGAAAACTAGAAATTTAAGATTAATCATTAATTAAGTTAAAAAGAAAGTGGATTAACAAATTGGGTATACCTCAAAGTAGTGTAATAGTTCCTGTATTATTTATGTTACGTGATAAGATGTGAGAGTTTGGTGATATCAAACGATAAGATGAGATAGTTGGGTAATCCCAAAAAATCACGCGGCGTAGCTTCCCACCGTACCTGTTATCTATGATGGATAATTACCTATCCCAACGGGAAATTATCTGCATTTCAAATGACTGCTGTACTATTAAGAAAGTATATAGCTGTGTTTTACAGGGCTCTGTTATGAGCGCAATGGTGCGGAACGTAGTTTACGATGGGGTACTAAAACTTGACATGCCAGAAGGGGCAGACATTATCGGCTTTGCAGATGATCTCGTCCTCGTGGTATGTGGCTGAACAGAGCAGGGGTTGAAGCGATAGGCAACTGAAGCTATACAACAGATAGACAAGTCTATGGAGGAAAACAGCTCAAGCTGGCATCTGAAAAGATGGTAGCAGTTCTCTTAACTGGTAAGAGAAAAATTGAGAAGATTATATTCAAGCTCAGAGACTCTGCCATTAAACCCAAGAGTTAAATTTATTATCTAGGCGTATTGATTGATAAGAATATATATAATATACAAGTAATTCCAATAAAACGACAAGAAATGGATATCGAACGTCAAGAAATGTCAATTAAACGTCAAGAAATATCAATCAAACGTCAAAAAATATCAATTAAACTTCACGAAATGACAATCAAGCGTCAAGAAAAGTCAATCAAATGTCAAGAAATGTCAATCAAACGTTAAGAAATGTCAATCAAACGTCAAAAAATGTCAATTAAACTTCACGCAATGACAATCAAACTTCAAGAAATGTCAATTAGATGAATTAGACGTCAACAAATATCAATCAAACGTCAAAAAATGTCAATTAAACTTTACGCAATGACAATCAAACGTCAAGAAATGCCAATCAAACGTCAAGAAATGTCAATTAAACGTCAAGAAATATCAATGTAACGTCAAAAATGGCAATAAAACGTCAGGAATGGCAATCAAACGTTAAGAATTATCAATAAAACGCTAAGAAATGTCAATTAAACCTCAATAAACGTCAATCAAACGTCAATTAAACTTCACGCAATGACAATCAAATGTCAAGAAATGTCAATTAAACGTCAAGAAATATCAATCAAACGTCCAACAATGTCAACTAAACTTCACTCAATGACAATCAAATGTCAAGAAATCTCAATCTAACTTCAACAAATGTTAATTAAACGTCAAAAAATGTCACTTAACCGTCAAAAATTGCCAATAATACGTCAGAAATGACAATCAAACGTTGAGAAATAATAATGAAACGTCAAAAAATGTCAATTAAACTTCACGCAATGACAATCAAACGTCAAGAAATGTCAATCAAACGTCAAGAAATGTCAATTAGACGTCAACAAATATCAAACAAACGTAAAAAATGCCAATTAAACTTCACGCAGTGACAATCAAATGTCAAGAAATGTCAATCAAACGTCAAGAAATCTCAATCTAACTTATGACAAATGTCAATTAAACCTCAAGAAACGTCAATCAAACGTCACGACATGTCAATTAAACGTAAATAAGTGCCAATAAAACGTCAAGAAACGTCAACCAAACGCCAAGAAATGTCAAACAAACGTCAAAACATCGTCATTAGATAAATGCCAATAAAACGTCAAAAAATGTCACTTAACCGTCAAAAATTGCCAATAATACGTCAGAAATGACAATCAAACGTTGAGAGATAATAATGAAACGTCAAAAAATGTCAATTAAACTTCACGCAATGACAATGACACGTCAAGAAATGTCAATCATACGTCAAGAAATGTCAATTAGACGTCAACAAATATCAATCAAACGTAAAAAATGTCAATTAAACATCACGCAGTGACAAACAAATGTCAAGAAATGTCAATCAAACGTAAAGAAATCTCAATCTAACTTATGACAAATGTCAATTAAACGTCAAAAAATGCCAATTGAAATGTCAATTAAACCTCAAGAAACGTCAATCAAACGTCACGACATGTCAATTAAACGTAAATAAGTGCCAATAAAACGTCAAGAAACGTCAACCAAACGCCAAGAAATGTCAAACAAACGTCAAAACATCGTCATTAGATAAATGCCAATAAAACGTCAAAAAATGTCACTTAACCGTCAAAAATTGCCAATAATACGTCAGAAATGACAATCAAACGTTGAGAAATAATAATGAAACGTCAAAAAATGTCAATTAAACTTCACGCAATGACAATGACACGTCAAGAAATGTCAATCTTACGTCAAGAAATGTCAATTAGACGTCAACAAATATCAATCAAACGTAAAAAATGTCAATTAAACATCACGCAGTGACAAACAAATGTCAAGAAATGTCAATCAAACGTGAAGAAATCTCAATCTAACTTATGACAAATGTCAATTAAACGTCAAAAAATGCCACTTAAACGCCAAAAAATGCCAATAAAACGTCAGAAATTTCAATAAAACGTTAAGAAATATCAATATAACGCTAAGAAATGTCAATTAAACCTCAAGAAACGTCAATCAAACGTCACGACATGTCAATTAAACGTAAATAAGTGCCAATAAAACGTCGAGAAACGGCAACCAAACGCCAAGAAATGTCAAACAAACGTCAAAACATCGTCATTAGATAAATGCCAATAAAACGTCAAAAAATGTCAATCAAAGGGCATTAAAAATCAAACAAACGTCAAGTAATGCCAATAAAACGAAAAGAAATGTCAATCAAACGTCAAAAAATATCAATTAAACTTCACAAAATGACAATCAAGCGTCAAGAAAAGTCAATCAAATGTCAAGAAATGTCAATCAAACGTTAAGAAATGTCAATCCAACGTCAAAAAATGTCAATTAAACTTCACGCAATGACAATCAAACGTCAAGAAATGCGAATCAAACGTCAGGAAATGTCAATTAAACGTCAAGAAATATCAATGAAATGGCAATAAAACGTCAGGAATGGCAATCAAACGTTAAGAATTATCAATAAAACGCTAAGAAATGTCAATTAAACCTCAATAAACGTCAATCAAACGTCAATTAAACTTCACGCAATGTCAATCAAATGTCAAGAAATGTCAATTAAACGTCAAGAAATATCAATCAAACGTCCAACAATGTCAATTAAACTTCACTCAATGATAATCAAATGTCAAGAAATCAAATGTCAAAAAATGTCACTTAACCGTCAAAAACTGCCAATAATACGTCAGAAATGACAATCAAACGTCGAGAAATAATAATGAAACGTCAAAAAATGTCAATTAAACTTCACGCAATGACAATCAAACGTCAAGAAATGTCAATCAAACGTCAAGAAATGTCAATTAGACGTCAACAAATATCAATCAAACGTAAAAAATGTCAATTAAACCACGCAGTGACAATCAAATGTCAAGAAATGTCAATCAACCGTCAAGAAATCTCAATCTAACTTATGACAAATGTCAATTAAACGGCAAAAAATGCCGTTTCAATAAAACGTTAAGAAATATCAATTTAACGCTAAAAAATGTCAATTAAACCTCAAGAAACGTCAATCAAACGTCACGACATGTCAATTAAAAGTAAATAAGTGCCAATAAAACGTCAATCAAACGCCAAGAAAAGTCAATCAAATGTCAAGAAATGTCAATCAAACGTTAAGAAATGTCAATCAAACGTCAAAAAATGTCAATTAAACTTCACGCAATGACAATCAAACTTCAAGAAATATCAATTAGATGAATTAGACGTCAACAAATATCAATCAAACGTCAAAAAATGTCAATTGAACTTTACGCAATGACAATCAAATGTCAAGAAATGCCAATCCAACGTCAAGAAATGTCAATTAAACGTCAAGAAATATCAATGAAATGGCAATAAAACGTCAGGAATGGCAATCAAAGGTTAAGAATTATCAATAAAACGCTAAGAAATGTCAATTAAACCTCAATAAACGTCAATCAAACGTCAATTAAACTTCACGCAATGTCAATCAAATATCAAGAAATGTCAATTAAACGTCAAGAAATATCAATCAAACGTCCAACAATGTCAATTAAACTTCACTCAATGACAATCAAATGTCAAGAAATCTCAATCTAACTTCAACAAATGTTAATTAAACGTCAAAAAATGTCACTTAACCGTCAAAAACTGCCAATAATACGTCAGAAATGACAATCAAACGTTGAGAGATAATAATGAAACGTCAAAAAATGTCAATTAAACTTCACGCAATGACAATCAAACGTCAACAAATGTCAATCAAACGTCAAGAAATGTCAATTAGACGTCAACAAATATCAATCAAACGTAAAAAATGTCAATTAAACCACGCAGTGACAATCAAATGTCAAGAAATGTCAATCAACCGTCAAGAAATCTCAATCTAACTTATGACAAATGTCAATTAAACGCCAAAAAAACGCCAATAAAACGTCAGAAGTTTCAATAAAACGTTAAGAAATATCAATATAACGCTAAGAAATGTCAATTAAACCTCAAGAAACATCAATCAAACGTCACGCCATGTCAATTAAACGTAAATAAGTTCCAATAAAACGTCAAGAAACGTCAAGCAAACGCCAAGAAATGTCAAACAAACGTCAAAACATCGTCATTAGATAAATGCCAATAAAACGTCAAAAAATGTCACTTAACCGTCAAAAATTGCCAATAATACGTCAGAAATGACAATCAAACGTTGAGAAATAATAATGAAACGTCAAAAAATGTCAATTAAACTTCACGCAATGACAATCAAACGTCAAGAAATGTCAATCAAAGGTCAAGAAATGTCAATTAGACGTCAACAAATATCAATCAAACGTAAAAAATGTCAATTAAACTTCACGCAGTGACAATCAAATGTCAAGAAATGTCAATCAAACGTCAAGAAATCTCAATCTAACTTATGACAAATGTTAATTAAACGTCAAAAAATGTCACTTAACCGTCAAAAATTGCCAATAATACGTCAGAAATGACAATCAAACGTTGAGAAATAATAAAGAAACGTCAAAAAATGTCAATTAAACTTCACGCATTGACAATCAAACGTCAAGAAATGTCAATCAAACGTCAAGAAATGTCAATTAGACGTCAACAAATATCAATCAAACGTAAAAAATGCCAATTAAACTTCAAGCAGTGACAATCAAATGTGAAGAAATGTCAATCAAACGTCAAGAAATCTCAATCTAACTTATGACAAATGTCAATTAAGCGTCAAAAAATGCCACTTAAACGCCAAAAAATGCCAATAAAACTTCAGAAATTTCAATAAAACGTTAAGAAATATCAATATAACGCTAAGAAATGTCAATTAAACCTCAAGAAACGTCAATCAAACGTCACGACAAGTCAATTAAACGTAAATAAGTGCCAATAAAACGTCAAGAAACGTCAACCAAACGCCAAGAAATGTCAAACAAACGTCAAAACATCGTCATTAGATAAATGCCAATAAAACGTCAAAAAATGTCACTTAACCGTCAAAAATTGCCAATAATACGTCAGAAATGACAATCAAACCTTGAGAAATAATAATGAAACGTCAAAAAATGTCAATTAAACTTCACGCAATGACAATCAAACGTCAGGAAATGTCAATCAAACGTCAAGAAATGTCAATTAGACGCCAACAAATATCAATCAAACGTAAAAAATGTCAATTAAACTTCACGCAGTGACAATCAAATGTCAAGAAATGTCAATCAAACGTCAAGAAATCTCAATCTAACTTATGACAAATGTCAATTAAACGTCAAAAAATGCCCGTTGCACGTTAAGAAATGTCAATTAAATCTCAAGAAACGTCAATCAAACGTCACGACATGTCAATTAAACGTAAATAAGTGCCAATAAAATGTCAAGAAACGTCAACCAAACGCCAAGAAATGTCAAACAAACGTCAAAACATCGTCATTAGATAAATGCCAATAAAACGTAAAAAAATGTCAATCAAAGGGCATTAAAAATCAAACAAACGTCAAGTAATGCCAATAAAACGAAAAGAAATGTCAATCAAACGTTGAGAAATATCTATCAAACGTCATAAAAATATCAATTCTACTTAAATCAATTAAAAAGTTAAAAGTCAATTAAACGTAAATAAATCCCAATAAAACGTCACGAAATGTAAATCAAACGCCAAGAAATGTTAAACATCAAAACATGTCAAATAAACGTAAATAAATGTCAATAACACGTCAAGAAATGTCAATCAAAGGGCATTAAAAGTTAATCAAACGTCAAATAATGAAAAAAAGCACAAAAAATGTCAATTAAACGTTGAGAAAAATAAATCAAACGTTAAAAAATATCAATTAAACTTCTCCTCTTCTTTGGACTGCCATTCACATTCTCTGACGAGTCTCGTGAACTTCTGCAAAACAAAGACTTAATTCTGTTTGGCGTGGTCCGTTGTTTGGGCGTTTTATCAGCCATTTCTTTATGCGTTTCCTTTGAAATATTATTTTCTTGAAGGGACAAGCTTCCACCGTGTTTGCTCGGCGTTGGAAGTTCCGGATTTTTATAAGAGGTCGTCCCAATATCTTTTTTCTTTAATGGTTTTTCATGTGGTAACAATCTAGTATTCATACTATCGTCTAAATCTATATTTCCAGTCTTAATATTATCATCTTCATTAAATTTATGATTATGGACAAATTGAGTGTCAGCAGGATAAGAGGATTGAAGATGTAGAGGACACATTGAATTTCTTTGAGCAAGTTGAGACAGGCGGCTTGATGTTGACTCTCTTCCTGACCCTAAATTGCACTGCCCTTTCTTCAAATCCATCAAATATTTTTTATTGAATAAATCCCCTTCATCTTCTATAACAATATTTACTGGTGGCACAGATTGTATATTGCGTATTGATTGTATATTAACGTCCATAGAGCTTAAATTTTTTGGTAAAGTTTCTCCTATGCGTCTTTCTTCCATTTTCCCTTGTACACCTTCACTTCCCAAACTTTGAGTGCTTGCTCCTTTAGACATCGATGAAGATGATTCAAGGTCCCTTCTCATACGTGTCGGTAAACTTTCTCTGGAACCAGCTACGGATTCCTTTGAAGATCCTGCTTCGTATTTGCGATACTTAGTTAATTGTTGTAGTAAAATAGATCAATTAACTAAGTATCTTCACAAAATGAAAAATAAACTTCACACAATGACAATCAAACGTCCAGACATGTCAATTAAATGTAAATAAATGGTAATTAAACGTCAAGAAATGTCAATCAAACGCCAAGGAATGTCAAACAAACGTGAAAACATGTCAATTAAACGTAAATAAATGCCAATAACACGTCAAGAAATGTCAATCAAATGTTGAGAAATATCAATCAAACGTGAAAAAAATCAATTAAACTTCACGCAATGGCGATCAAACGTCAAGACATGTCAATTCAACGTACATAAATGCCAATAACACGTCAAGAAATGTCAATCAAGCGTCAAGAAATGTTAGACAAACATGTCAATTAAACGTAAATAAATGCCAATAACGTCAAGAATCAAATAGCATTAAAAGTTAATCAAACGTCAAGTAATGCCAAAAAGACCACAAGAAATGTAAATCAAACGTTGATAAATATCAATGAAACGTCAAAAAACATCAATTAAACTTCGCGCAATGACACTCAAACGTCAAAACATGTCAATTAAACGTAAATAAATGCCAATAAAATATCAAGAAATGTCAAAGGGCATTAAAAAACAATCAAACATCAAGTAATGCCAATAAAACGACAAGAAATGTCAATTAAACGTTGAGAAATATCAATCAAACGTCAAAAAATTTTAATTAAACTTCACGCAATGACAATCAAACGTCAAGACATGTCAATTATACGAAAATGAATGCCAATAAAACGTCAAGAAATGTCAATCAAATGGCATTAAAAGTCAATCAAACATCAAGTAATTGCCAATAAAATGACAAGAAATGTCAATCAAAGGATGACACAAAACGTCAAGCAATGTCAATCAAAGGATATTAAAAGTCAATCAAACGTCAAACAATGCCAATAAAAAGACGAGAAATGTCAATCAAACGTTGAGAAATATCAATCGAACGTAAAAAATATGAATTAAACTTAACGCAATGAGTATCAAACGTCAAGACATGTAAAAAAATGCTAATAAAACGTCAAGAAATATCAATGAAACGCAAAGAAATGTTACACAAACGTCAAAACATGTCAATTAAACGTAAATAAATGCAAATAACACGTCAAGAAATGTCAATGGGCATTAAAAGTCAATCAAACGTCACGTAATGCCAATAAAACGACAAGAAATGTCACTCAACGCCATAAAAGCTGCTTGAATTGCCCTGTCTGCGCTGGAACGGCTTATGCCTTACGTAGGAGGACCACGAAGCAGCTAGAGAAAACTGTTATGCTCAGTGGCCCACTCTGCAATGTTGCGCATCCACCGTATGGGCGAGGGCTATGAGCGTAGATGTAAACAAACGCAAACTTGCAGCGATCCAAAGAACGCTGGCAATCAGAATAAGCAATGCCTATAGAACTGTCTCCAGAGAAGAGGTGCTAGTCATAGCTGGCATAGCAACAATAGAGCTGTTAGTACAAAAGAGATCAAACATATGCACAGCAAGACGCAGTGAAACCCAGAAAAGCAATGATGAAATATAGAAAACAAAAATGGCAAGATGATCCCCCTCATTCTGCTTGTGAAAAGGGGTAATGAAGAAAATTGCTTAAAAGGACGTGAAAGCATGGGCAGATAGGAAGTATGGAGAGCTATCAGTATGGAGAGCTATCAGAAAGCTGTCAGAGTTATCAGCATTAAATTTTTTTTAAATTCAAGTCCTCAACGGACACACACGGTTTTTTTCCGAGATTACCTCTACAAGATTGGCCGAGCTCGCAACAGCTTGAGAAAATATTGCAACGAAGAGGACAGCATGGCGCACGTCATTTTCGATTTTAAAAGATGGAACGCAATGAAAAAGGATTTCCCAAACGATATAGAGCCACGGAACGCAATAGAGTTCATGTATAAATCGGAAAGCAATAGGAACAGCATCAACAAAGCCATATACGACATTATCAGCTGCAAAGAGATGGACGAGAGAAGTAGACTGAGAATCAATAGCCGGATGGTAGTAGTAAGTTGCGACAACCCAACGGCGTCTTCTGAAATTAAGGGAAGGAGACGTGACTTAGGCGCAGGATGAGGGAGGACCCACTAGAAGCATGTGTTAAACGATACCAAGTGGAGCCAGGGGTTTTAGTGGGTTTACTGGCCACTAAGAACTTGGACAGAGAGCCCCACACAACACAGAGATGTGCGTGCAATAATGCGTTTCCCCTCCCCATCTGAAAGAAAAGGTCTGGTAATTCCAGACAAAGAGGAATGAACTATGTAGATATGCCCAAACAAAGTGGATTAACAAATTGGGTATACCTTAAGGTAGTGTAATAGTTCCTATATTATTTATGTTACGTGATAAGACGTGAAAGTTTGGTGAGTCCCATACAACATAGAGATGTGCGTAAAATAATGCATTTCCACCCCCCTCGCCCATCCGACAAAAAAGTTTGGTAATCCTAGACAAAGAGGAACGAACTACGCAGAAATGTCTAAACAAAGTGGATTAACAAATTGGGTATACCTCAAGGTAGTGTAATAGTTCCTATATTATTTATGTTACGTGATAAGACGTGAAAGTTTGGTGAGTCCCATACAACACAGAGATGTGCGTTAAATAATGCATTTCCACCCCCCCCGCCCATCCGACAAAAAAGTTTGGTAATCCCAGACAAAGAGGAACGAACTACGCAGAAATGTCTAAACAAAGTGGATTAACAAATTGGGTATACCTCAAGGTAGTGTAATAGTTCCTATATTATTTATGTTACGTGATAAGACGTGAAAGTTTGGTGAGTCCCATACAACACAGAGATGTGCGTTAAATAATGCATTTCACGTAATGACAGGGGAAAAGTACCGTATCTTGCAGAATATCATGCAAGGCAAAATCCAAGGTAGAAGAGGTCCAGGAAGAAGACGCACGTCCTGGCTGAAAAACTTGAGAGAGTGCTATGGTGTCAGTTCTACTAGCCTGTTTCGTGCCGCTGCTGATAAAATAAAAATCATTATGATGATCGTAATACCGGACAAGGAGGAACAATCTATGTAGATATCCCCAGAGAGAGAGAGTGTATTAAAAAATTTGGTATACGTCAAGATAGAGTAATCGTTCCTGTATTGATTATATTACGTAATAAGACATCAGAGTTTTGTGATATCAAACGATAAGTTGAGGCAGTTTGGTAATACCGGACAAAGAAGAATAAACTACGTAGATATGCCCAGAGAACCCTCACGTGGAAGTCACCATGTCGCAGTGTGAGGGCTTAGTTTCGCAACATACCGTTGGACGTCACGACGGGAACAACTCCAGTCGGGGCGTTCGGCGGAGGGCGAACAACCCTTAATCCCAAGGTGTCATGCGACCCGTGCCAAAGGGACTGGTTGATGGCCAAGGGCAACCGGCCATCGCTTACGGAGCCCCTCTGATACCTGGCGACCTCAGAGGGTATCCAGCCTTACCACTATCAAGCGGGGCTCTGATGTGGTGGACCTTTAGTTCCCTTGCGACCCGTGGGATTTATATGAATTCCAAAAGTAAAAATAATCCATGTGTACGGGACCTAACCGACACAGAGAACAAGGAAGTCAGCCCGGATTCCCGGGAAGACGACCTTGACCTCACACTCGTAGACATGAGCAGTCCAGCCATGCCTACAGAGGCAGAGGTAGATGTTCTTGTAGGGACAGAGCAGGACTTGCCGCCTCCTGTCACAAAACAAGAATGACCAGCAGGCGCACCAAAATAGCCCAAGTAAACATCCATCATGCCAAAGCAGCTTCAGCTGTGATGGCTAAGATGTTCACCAAGCAGCACCTAGGGCTAGCGCTGCTTCAAGAACCCTGGACCTACGGAGGTAAGAACAGAGGCCTTAGCAACAGGGAATGTAAGTTGGTATGGGACAGCCGTGAGGTCTCCCCTAGAACTTGCATTATGGTAAGAAATGGCATAAATTACTTATGTCTTTCAGAATTTTTAACGCGGGATTTAGTACCGATTCAGGCCCTCATCAAGATCGAGGGTCTCCACCGCGAAGTAGTGATCGCATCAGCATACTTCCCTGGCGATGGTAACAGCATACCACCCATTGAAGTACAAAAGCTGGTGGAACACTGTATTAGGAGAAGGCTGCCACTCATCCTGGGATGTGACGCGAACGCACACAATGAGATGTGGGGCAGCACGGACACTAATAAGAGGGGAGTACCTTTTAGAATACCTCATTAAAGAGAACTTAATTGTGTACAACGTTGGGAACACACCAACATTTGTCACTAAAGTCAGAAATGAGGTACTGGATATTACGGTAGGTAGCGCTAACGTAAGTAAACTAATTAAAAAGTGGAGGGTTTCAAGTGAACCCTCAATGTCAGATCATAGGATCATAGAGTTTGAGCTGGAAGAAGCGAGTGAGGAAAACACCCCCATTCGAAACCCCAGACAAACTGTGTGGCCTATGTTTAGTTTCCAACTAAAAGAAAACCTAGAGCGAGTGACAGTGCGGGGTAGTATCAAACACTACACCGTGCTGGAGCAGGCTGTAGGAGAAATAAATGTATCAATCACCACGGCATTTGAATCCAGCTGCTCGGTCAAAACCGAGCATAAGGACGAAAAATGGTGCAATAAAAAATTGTCTACATTAAGAGCAAAAGTACGTAGGCTTTTCAACAAAGCCTAGAATTACGGAAATTGGCTAGAATACTCTGAGGTGCTTACCACCTACAACAAAGAGATCAGAAGGGCAAAAAGGGAAAACTTTAGGACCTTCTGTGAAAACATAGAATCCACGCCGGTGGCAGCTAGACTGCACAAAGCACTAGCGAAGGATAGAGTGGAAATGACAACCACTCTCAAGAAACCGGATGGGACCTTTACGGAGGATGAAAAGCAAAGAGCTCTCCTCCTACTAGAAACCCATTTTCCGGGATGTAGAGGATACAGGGAGACTGAGGGCTTGATGCAACCACGGAAACCAAGTCGGGCCGACTGGAAGAGAGCAGCGTCCATCTGTACGGAAAACCGAATCAGATGGGCTATCGGCACTTTCCAGCCTTTTAAGGCCCCAGGTGTGGACGGACTAGTTCCTGCCTTCCTACAAAAGGAAGAGAGAGAACTAATGCCGTATCTTCTAAATATCTTTAGAAGTAGCTTAGCGGTCGGATATATACCGCAGCTATAGAGAAGGGCTAAGGTGGTATTTATACCGAAGGTGGGGAAGAAAGACACCACTCAACCGAAGTCATTTAGACCCATTAGTCTAAAATCTTTTATGTTAAAGACAATGGAGAAGGTGATTAATAATTACCTTAGGACTATAGTACTGGTAGGTACACCACTACACAGGAGTCAGCATGCTTACAGAGCAGGGAAATCCACAGAAACCGCCCTGTATCAGCTGACAAACGAAATAGAAGCAGCACTAGAGATAAAGGAAGTAGCGATATGTGCCTTCTTGAATATAGAGGAAGCTTTTGACAACACCTCACACGAGGCTATCAGGGCGGCCCTCGAAAGAAGGAATATCCACAGCACTATCTCAAAGTGGATGGGAGAAATGCTGAGAACTAGAACGGCGGAGACACAAGTGGGAAAAGACACCATTAAGATCTCCACAACTCGAGGGTGCCCACAGGGAGGTGTACTATCAGCGCTAATGTGGAGCCTGGTAGTTGACGAACTACTGGTTAGGCTAAACGACCTAGACATCAAATGTCAAGGTTACGCCGATGACATAGTCATAATGGCCAGAGGAAAATTTGAGGGAACGCTCTGTGAAATTGTTCAGAGAGGCCTCAAAGTAACTAGTAGATGGTGTCAAACAGTGGGATAGAGACTCAACCCGAGCAAAACCACGGTGATACCATTTACTAGAAGAAGAAAACTAAACTGCCTACATCCCATACTCATAGATGGGAAGGCAGTAGAATACCAACAGGAGATAAGGTATCTGGGTATCACACTAGATAGCAAACTCCTATGGAATAGACACGCTGAGGCAGTGGTAGGTAAAGCCAAACGCGCCCTAATGGTGTGCAGAAATCTGGCAGGAAAAACGTGGGGGTAACCCCACTATCCTGCAATGGATGTACACCATGGCAGTGAGACCTGCAATCACTTATGGGGCGGTTGCGTGGGGAAGTAGAATCAAGCTGGCCTCTATAAGGAAACAGCTTGAGAAGATTCAAAGACTGGCGTGTGTCTGCATCACGGGGGCGATGGGGTCGTGTCTGACAGCAGCATTGGAGCTGCTGCTGGATCTGACTCCGCTGCACCTTGTGGTGGAGAGCGCCGCCAGATCGGCGATCGTAAGGTTCAGCAAGGAAGGAATGGGCAGAGGCAAAATAATCGGGAGCAGAGACCGAAACAGCCTCGCTGCCAAGATCCCCTGGCTGGAAGTACCAAAAGACGAAATGGTATGCAAATACCACTTCGAGAAAGACTACACAGCAATGTGTAGTAGTAAAGCCGATTGGAGCGACGAATCCTCAGCATACCACATAGAGCAAAATGCCATCAAGTGGTATACAGATGGTTCGAAGACAAAGGAACGCACTGGTGCAGGAGTGTTTGGACCTCGTACTAGATACTCCGAATCCATGGGAACATCCCCATGTATCTTCCAAGCAGAGGTACACGCAATCGAAAGATGTGCACAGTTTAACCTCGACAGGAAGTACCGCAAAAAACGAATTGCTATCCTGTCAGATAGCCAAGCAGCCATCAAGGCCATTAGCTCATACACCATCAGATCCAAACTGGTATGCGACTGTGTGGGGAAGCTGAACAAGCTTGCCAGGGATAATAAAGTAACGCTATACTGGGTACCAGGACACACTGGTATAGACGGAAACGAAGAAGCCGATCACCTAGCAAACAAGGGATCCAGTAGCCCCTTTATAGGTCCGGAACCCTTTTGCGGTATGAGCGTGAACACCATCCGCAAAAGTTTAGATGAAGAAATAAGAGGAAAATGGATGAAAACCTGGGAAGAACTTCCAGGGCTAAGGCAATCCAAAGTGATGATGAGATCTTTTAACCAGAAGAGAACTAAAGCTTGCCTGAAACTAAGCAGGAACAAGCTCAGAATTCTGACAGGAGCCCTGACGGGACACTGCAGACTTAGGAAACATCTCAAGGCCCTAGGCCTAGAGGATAATGATGGATGCAGATTCTGTGGCTCAGCAGAGGAAACCCCCATACATCTGTTCAAAGACTGCCGAGCATTACTCCGCAAGAGACAGATGTACCTTGGGGCTCACTGCTTGAACACAGAGGAGCTGCAGGCCTTGAATCCCACCCAGATCCTAAAATTCCTAAAGGAATCAGGATTAGAGGAGGCGCTCTAAATGGGTAAGTACACCAACACTTGGAGGAGGAGGGTGGGGTACAATAGATCTATAAAGGTCGCAGTACAAGTCGTCACCATCATATCTACAATCTACATGCTCAGAGAAAGAGGATTAACAAATTTGGTATACCTCAAGGTAGAGTAATCGTTTCTATATTGATTATATTACGTAATAAGACATCCGTGTTTTGTGATATCAAACGATACGATGAGACAGTTTGGTGATACCGGACAAGGAGGAATTAACTACGTAAATATGCCCAGAGACAGTGGATTAACAAATTTGGTTTACCTCAAGGTAGAGTAATCGTTCCTATATTGATTATGTTTCGTAATAAGACATCAGAGTTTTGTGATATCAAACGATAAGATGAGGCAGTTTGGTAATATCGGACAAAGAGGAATAAACTACGTAGATATGCCCAGAGTAAGAGGATTAACAAATTTGGTATACCTCAAGGTAGAGTAATCGTTCCTATATTGATTATGTTACGTAATAAGGCATCAGAGTTTTGTGATATCAAACGATACGATGAGAAAGTTTGGTGATACCGGACAAGGAGGAATTAACTACGTAAATATGCCCAGAGACAGTGGATTAACAAATTTGGTTTACCTCAAGGTAGAGTAATCGTTCCAATATTGATTATGTTACGTAATAAGACATCCGAGTTTTGTGATATCAAACGATACGATGAGAAAGTTTGGTGATACTGGACAAGGAGGAAAAAACTTCGTAAATATGCCCAGAGACAGCTTGGTGAAATCCTTGGAATTGGTTGAATTGGAATTGGCTTGGATTAACAAATTTGGTTTACCTCGAGGTAGAGTAATCGTTCCTATATTGATTATGTTACGTAATAAGACATCCGAGTTCTGTGATATCAAACGATACGATGAGAAAGTTTGGTGATACCGGACAAGGAGGAATTAACTACGTAAATATGCCCAGAGACAGCTTGGTGAAATCCTAGGAATAGGTTGAATTGGAATTGGCTTGGATTAACAAATTCGGTTTACCTCAAGGTAGAGTAATCGTTCCTATATTGATTATGTTTCGTGATAAGACATGCGAGTTGGGTAATCCCAAACGATTAGATGAGATATCGTCATTTGAGTAACAAATAGTAGAAACTAATTTGTTATAGACCTTTAACATAATAAAGAACCGAATTCAAAAGTCCAAAATTATATAGAATTACCTCCCCTAAGAAAAGACAAAAACCGTAATTGACAACACATCCTCTGATCGTTATTTAATTTCAGTAATTCCACTTCAGTCGTAGATTTTGTGCGGTTTTTTGTGCCAAATCTCGTCGGGTTTGTCGAAAACAAACATTAATCACGAATCCGTGTCGATTGCGGTTTCGACCAAAGGTCATAAAGCGAAATTGTGTACATAGAGCGATTTAATAAGTGGCCATTCGGATAATAGAGGTCGTGATTCCGTGGACCGAGGTGTCCGTAGGGGCGGCCCCAGCATCCGCAGGACCTCACACAGACTCCACTAAATTAACCGACGGCCAGACATTCGTTCGCCCGGGGGCCCCCATATAAAAATCCTCTTTTATTGGAAACTAAACTGCCTCCACACATATATATGTTATTATTATGTTTTAATGGGGGGCCGGACGAAATACCACGTGTTTTTTTCCTACAAAGGAAACTTTTTTGTTTTCACGAAAATGTATATCAATTTGTAAAACGGTCTCGATCCGATTGGGATCTAAATTATTCATTGGTCCGTTAATTAAAGGTCGGTCCATCGCGGTCGTATCGTAAACATCCCTATTTTATTGGTGACAAATATAGGTATACAGAACGAAAAAAGTTAAGTATTAAAACTTTCCGGTTTTTAATTTAAATGTCGCGTGTTTTTACAAACAATTTTGACCGTCGTGTTACTATACAGAAAAGTAGATTCATTGCAAAATTTCTTCGATTTTCTAAAATTACAATTTATTACAATTTTTTTTGTGACGTTATTAATTAGTTTTGTTTAGCTGGGATCTCAATTAGTTCCAAGTTAATTGTAACAGTTTATATTTCATTTTGTATATAATTTAATCTAGTTTAAGCACATTGCTATTTATATAAAATATCTATAAAACCTGGTTGAACGAAGGGAAACCCCGTCGCCCTTTGTTCAACCTTTCGCCCTTCGTTAATGTAAGCATGAACTAATGTAAGCAGTGAAGCGTAATGTTCGCGAGTCGTAGTCTGCCGACCCCTGGTCTACACCAAGGTCCAAGCGTTTTTAAACTTACTATGACTAGCGGACAAAATCCGTTCGTATTATTTTTCCTTTAATAAATTTGTTGTTTTGATAAACAATTTGGTGTTGTTTGTAGAAGTTTTCCATTTATTTATGATTATTTTTTTGCGCAAAAAAGGGGGCTATTAGTCGAAGAATCCGTGTATAGACCTGTTAAAAAATACCTGCATGTTAAATCTTGCACCTGAGGTATAAGCTATAATTATACCCCACACTATGTGTAAGGTAAATTAGGTCTATGGGTCTCACGGATGAACAAATTATAACTAATAGTCCGAGGAATGCCGGTGTTTTTCATCATCACTTTTGACGGGAAACGGCATTCTTTTTGAGGGCGTTCGACGTTATTAATATACGGGACGGGGTCAAGGTCAATTTATTTATAATGCGTCTTTATTATCCACACACACTCTCGGATTACACACACACCCCTCGTGCTTCGTCCGAACGTGCAAACGAAAAATAATAAATGTTTCGCAGTCGCGCGTGCTTCGACTTATCGCGGAATCAATCGATTCGCGAAGCCAAGGACAGCCATCGGGATCCTCCAGACAGGAAACTCCCATCTCACATTTATTAACTTATCTCGAATTATTTTCAAACATTATCGTTTTAAATATTCTTTTCCAATAAAAAATTTATTCATGTAAAGTTTGCTACAATATCCAAAAAGAAAGAATTAAGCAACAATTCTATCAAGCTTTTAACTAAATATCTATACAGGGTGTTAGGTAAACATGAGGCAAAATTCAAGGGGTTATTCCTTAGCCTATTCTTAGAATATTTTGTCGTATGATGATTTCTGAAAAACCCTTTGTTTCGAAGATACGGGGTGAACAAAATTTGCATGCAAAATTTCTTAATTTACAATAAATATTCGATATGATTTTCTCCAGCATGGATACTAGCATTTAATCCTCTCGTTATTGAGTGCCGAACATATACATAGTAGAGAGCAGTTTAATTCGGTTTAGTTAACTCCAGTATACTCTCTACTAGAGACTAGATACTAGAGACTAGACCAGGGGTTCCCAAAGTTTTTCTCAGGCGGGCCAATTTAATATTACCGAATTTTTTGGCGGGCCAAATAATGAAAACATTTGTTGAGTATGTTTTCGTATTTTCGGGTAATTCAAGCATGATAATCCTTTATAAAAATTAAATAAGGAATTGTTCCGATATGAATTCTTAGCATCGATATTTTCCTGTAATTCTATCAATTCAAATTGCATGTCGTCAGAAACGTCACGCGGATTGCAAGAAAATGGATCTGAAAATAAAGTGTAGTTGTCCGCGTGACTTAAAATCATCGAAACGTTTTCGTTTCAAAATCTTCTAAAAAACCGTATGATTTTGTAATACTTTTCAGATTGAAGAATAACTTATGCCTCGGTATTTTTACCTTTCCTCGGTATTTACTAATATTCCACATCTTTCAAAATGACAAAAGTTACCGATTTGAAGCTGTTCTTGTAATAAAAGAAATTTTCTTTCTGAGGAATTTACACATCTAAGAAGATCATAAATAAGCTTACCATTACCTTGCAGTTTTAAATTTAATTCGTTCATAACACCAATTACGTCTACTAGAAATGTCAAGTCGCACAACCAGTTAATATCTTGCAATGAAGCAACATCACGACTTTTTTCAGTTAAAAACTCTGTAATTTCATCTAACATCTCTGTAACATCTGACCTCTACAAAATATAGAACGTCTCCAAATGGAGATTTAGACTCTTCTAACAGAGTTAAATTGACGGTGATTGATGCTTTTTGATAAAATTAAGTGTTCTTAATATCATTCATGACATTATACATTTTCAACACCTGAGCTTGAGGTTCTCCTGATGAATAATACAGTGATAATGATGCAATTAATTGGAATTGCTAGTTGGGCCGTCTTTAACCTATGGAAAGCTCTGAGCACATAACGATAATGGGGCCCCTATGACCTTGACAGAGCACTATATTGTTAGAATAGGCAAAGAAAGTAGATAAGCAAAGTTCTAGATTTTTTTTTATTTCTTTATAGTCACATTAAATGAATAGATATAATAATATAATCCACAAAAGTAACTCTTAGAATTCACAGGTTAGTGCTTAAATGTATGTTGATTGAAGAGGTACAATAGATTTGAGATGGGCAAAATCGTTAATCATTTCTTCAAAATCTATGTTTTTGAATCTATATTATTCCTCGTTTCCTTAAGGCTCCATAATTAGGACACGATTGTGAGACGCGAATTTTCAAAATTATGTCTTGGTTCCTCAAGGCTGCATAATTAGGACACGATTTTGAGATGCGAATTTTCAAAATTATGTCTTGGTTCCTCAAGGCTGCATAATTAGGACACGATTTTGAGACGCGATTTTTCAAAATTTTGTCTTCGTTCCTCAAGGTATCACAACTAAGACACGATTTTAAGAAGCGAATTTTCAAAAGTTTGTCTTGGTTCCTCAAAGTTCCAAAATTAGGACACGATTTTGAGACGCAAATTTTCAAAATTATATCTTGGTTCCTCAAGGTTCCATAATTAGGATAGGATTTTCAGACGCGAATTTTCAAAATTTTGTCTAGGTTCCTCAAGGCTTCATAATTAGAACACGATTTTGGGACGCGGTTTTTCAAAATTATATCTTGGTTCCTCAAGGCTCCATAATTAGGGCACGATTTTGAGACGCGAATTTTCAAAATTATGTTTTGGTTCCTCAAGGCACCACAACTAAGACACGATTTTGAGACGCGAATTTTCAAAATTTGTCTTGGTAACTCAAGGCTCTATAATTAGGAAACGATTTTGAGACGCGAATTAAAAAAATTATGTCCTGGTTCCTTAAGGCTCCATAATTAGGACACGATTTTGAGACGCGAATTTTCAAAATTATGTCTTGGTTCCTCAAGGCTGCATAATTAGGACACGATTTTGAGACGCGATTTTTCAAAATTTTGTCTTGGTTCCTCAAGGCATAACAACTAAGACACGGTTTTGAGATACGAATTTACATAATAATGTGTTGGTTCCTCAAGGTTCCAAAATTAGGACACGATTTTGAGATGCCAATTTTAAAAATTATATCTTGCTTCCTCAAGGTTCCATAATTAGGACACGATTTTGAGACGCGAATTTTCAAAATGTTGTCTTGGTTCCTCAAGGCTTCATAATTAGGACACGATTTTGAGACGCGATTTTTCAAAATTATATCTTGGTTTCTCAAGGCTCCATAATTAGGACACGATTTTGAGACGCGAACTTTCAAAATTTTGTCTTGATTGAGTTACCAACCAAGCTTGGTTGGTTCCTCAAGGCTCCATAATTAGGAAACGATTTTAAGACGCGAATTTAAAAAATGATGTCCTGGTTCCTCAAGGCTCCATAATTAGGACACGATTTTGAGATGCAAATTTACCTAATAATGTCTTGGTTTCTCAATGTTCCAAAATTAGGACACGATTTTGAGACGCGAATTTTAAAAATTATATCTTGCTTCCTCAAGGTTCCATAATTAGGACACGATTTTGAGGCGCGAATTTTCAAAATTATATCTTGGTACCTCAAGTTTCCATAATTAGGACACGATTTTGAGACGAAAATTTTCAAAATTATGTCTTGGTTCCTCAAGGCTGCATAATTAGGACACGATTTTGAGACGCGATTTTTCAAAATTTTGTCTTCGTTCCTCAAGGTATCACAACTAAGACACGATTTTAAGAAACGAATTTTCAAAATTTTGAGACGCGAATTTTCAAAATTTTGTCTTGGTAACTCAAGGCTCTATAATTAGGAAACGATTTTGAGACGCGAATTTAAAAAATTATGTCCTGGTTCCTCAAGGCTCCATAATTAGGTCACGATTTTGAGACGCGAATTTTCAAAATGTTGTCCTTGTTCCTCAAGGCTTCATAATTAGGACACAATTTTGAGACGTGATTTTTCAAAATTATATCTTGGTTCCTCAAGGCTCTATAATTAGGACACGATTTTGAGACGCGAATTTTCAAAATTATATTTTGGTTCCTCAAGGCACCATAATTAGGACACGATTTTGAGACGCAAATTTTCAAAATTTTGTTTTTATTCCTCAAGACACCACAATTAAAATACGATTTTAAAACGCGAATTTTCAAAATTTTGAGACGCGATTTTTCAAAATTTTGTCTTGGTTCTTCAAGGCATCACAACTAAGTCACGATTTTGAGACGCGAATTTTCAAAATTTTGTCTTCGTTCCTCAAGGCATCACAACTAAGACACGATTTTAAGACGCGAATTTTCAAAAGTTTTTCTTGGTTCCTCAAGGTTCCAAAATTAGGAAACGATTTTGAGACGCAAATTTTCAAAATTATATCTAGGTTCCTCAAGGTTCCATAATTAGGATACGATTTCCAGACGCGAATTTTTAAAATTTTGTCTTGGTTCCTCAAGGCTTCATAATTAGAACACGATTTTGAGACGCGATTTTTCAAAATTATATCTTGGTTCGTCAAGGTTCCATAATTAGGGCACGATTTTGAGACGCGAATTTTCAAAATTATGTTTTGGTTCCTCAAGGCACCATAATTAGGACACGATTTTGAGACGTAAATTTTCAAAATTTTGTTTTTATTCCTCAAGACACCACAATTAAGATACGATTTTAAGACGCGAATTTTCAAAATTTTGACACGCGATTTTTCAAAATTTTGTCTTGGTTCCTCAAGGCATCACAACTAAGACACGATTTTGAGACGCGAATTTTCAAAATTATGTCTTCGTTCCTCAAGGCATCACAACTAAGACACGATTTTAAGACGTGAATTTTCAAAAGTTTTTCTTGGTTCCTTAAGGTTCCAAAATTAGGACACGATTTTGAGACGCAAATTTTCAAAATTATATCTTGGTTCCTCAAGGCTCCATTATTAGGGCACGATTTTGAGACGCGAATTTTCAAAATGTTGTCTTGCTTCCTCTAGGCTTCATAATTAGAACACGATTTTGAGACGCGATTTTTCAAAATTATATCTTGGTTCCCCAAGGCTCCATTATTAGGGCACGATTTTGAGACGCGAATTTTCAAAATTATGTTTTGGTTCCTCAAGGCACCATAATTAGGACACGATTTTGAGACGCAAATTTTCAAAATTTTGTTTTTATTCCTCAAGACACCACAATTAAAATACGATTTTAAAACGCGAATTTTCAAAATTTTGAGACGCGATTTTTCAAAATTTTGTCTTGGTTCTTCAAGGCATCACAACTAAGTCACGATTTTGAGACGCGAATTTTCAAAATTTTGTCTTCGTTCCTCAAGGCATCACAACTAAGACACGATTTTAAGACGCGAATTTTCAAAAGTTTTTCTTGGTTCCTCAAGGTTCCAAAATTAGGAAACGATTTTGAGACGCAAATTTTCAAAATTATATCTAGGTTCCTCAAGGTTCCATAATTAGGATACGATTTTGAGACGCGAATTTTTAAAATTTTGTCTTGGTTCCTCAAGGCTTCATAATTAGAACACGATTTTGAGACGCGATTTTTCAAAATTATATCTTGGTTCGTCAAGGTTCCATAATTAGGGCACGATTTTGAGACGCGAATTTTCAAAATTATGTTTTGGTTCCTCAAGGCACCATAATTAGGACACGATTTTGAGACGTAAATTTTCAAAATTTTGTTTTTATTCCTCAAGACACCACAATTAAGATACGATTTTAAGACGCGAATTTTCAAAATTTTGACACGCGATTTTTCAAAATTTTGTCTTGGTTCCTCAAGGCATCACAACTAAGACACGATTTTGAGACGCGAATTTTCAAAATTATGTCTTCGTTCCTCAAGGCATCACAACTAAGACACGATTTTAAGACGTGAATTTTCAAAAGTTTTTCTTGGTTCCTTAAGGTTCCAAAATTAGGACACGATTTTGAGACGCAAATTTTCAAAATTATATCTTGGTTCCTCAAGGCTCCATTATTAGGGCACGATTTTGAGACGCGAATTTTCAAAATGTTGTCTTGCTTCCTCTAGGCTTCATAATTAGAACACGATTTTGAGACGCGATTTTTCAAAATTATATCTTGGTTCCCCAAGGCTCCATTATTAGGGCACGATTTTGAGACGCGAATTTTCAAAATTATGTTTTGGTTCCTCAAGGCACCATAATTAGGACACGATTTTGAGACGCAAATTTTCAAAATTTTGTTTTTATTCCTCAAGACACCACAATTAAAATACGATTTTAAAACGCGAATTTTCAAAATTTTGAGACGCGATTTTTCAAAATTTTGTCTTGGTTCTTTAAGGCATCACAACTAAGTCACGATTTTGAGACGCGAATTTTCAAAATTTTGTCTTGGTAACTCAAGGTTCCAAAATTAGGACACGATTTTGAGACGCGAATTTCCAAAATTATATCTTGCTTCCTCAAGGCTCCATAATTAGGACACGATTTTGAGACGCGAATTTTCAAAATGTTGTCTTGCTTCCTCAAGGCTTCATAATTAGGACACGATTTTGAGACGCGAATTTTCAAAATTATATCTTGGTTCCTCAAGGCTCCATAATTAGGACACGATTTTGAGACGCGAATTTTCAAAATTATATCTTGGTTCCTCAAGGCTCCAAAATTAGGACAGGATTTTGAAACGTTAATTTTCAACATAAAAATTTTTTTGATTCCTCAAGACACCACAACTAACAATAAGATACGATTTTGAAACGCAAATTTTCAAAATTTTAACTTGGTTCGTCAAGGCACCACAACTAAGATAGGATTTTAAAACGCGAATTTTCAGAATTTTATCTTGGTACTTCAAGACACCACAACTAAGAAACAATTTTGAAAGGCGAATTTTAAAAATTTTGTCTTGGTTCTTCAAGGCACCATAATTAGGACACGAAAATTTTTCGTGTATTTAAAATGGTTTGTCTCTCCAAATTTTCGAAAATTCCTAAGAAAATTTGTCAGTCTACAAATTCAAAACCAAATCAAATATTTTGGGAATTCCTGCAATTGTTTGTCTGTCCAAATTTTGGTAACTTCCTAAGAAATTTTGTCTGTCAACAAATTCAAACTATACTTGTGTCTAGGTCCTGCTTGAGACTGTCTCTCTCTTCGTGGCGCTACAGTCCTATTTGGTCCTGGATCTCCTCCTCCAAATATAATATATCGTATCGAAATCGCGGGCCGAATTCACAGGCTTTGCGGGCCACGTTTGGCCCGCGGGCCGCACATTGGCAACCCCTGCTCTAGACCATGGATGTCATCATTCATGGATGAATGATGGATTTATTTCATGGATGAAAAAAACTATGACCCGCGGGTCTGACACTGCCTTTTTGAGTGACCCAAGCATTCATTTTAGAATTTGTATTATTTTCTTATTAAAGTTTCTCAACTACAAAGATATGCCATATATAATATGATATTAAATGTATCAAATTTCTTCTACAAAAATTGTATTTTAAATATGTTTTGCATACCAAAATGCGCACATTAATAAGTGAATTATTGTATATGAAAGATACCATTATAATTCTGTATAAAAGTATCCAAATCGTGGGTAAAAGTCCAATGTAAATCAAATGGAGTTTCATTATTAAACGATTTCTGTATATTGTTACTATGGCAACAACTCGCGCTACTAAACAATACACATAGACGTAGTAAAAATACATAAATAGAAAATAAAAATAATTAATACTGAATTTTCTGTCGTTTATTAAAATTGCATTAATTTTTCTGATTTTTAATCCTCAGTCTGGATTTGTCTGGTTCTAACATAACTTAATCTAACCATAACCTAATCTAGATTCAATCTAGGTTAACCTAGAAGACACTACCACTACACCTACACCTTCCAGTCTCGGCGCATTACACCTCCGGGACGTTCCGCAGGCCCCAATTCGCGAAGTCACTTTTTTTTCACCTCTTCAAACGGAAACGCTTAAAAGAAAATTTACATTTCCAATCCAACAAGTGCATGCCCGGTGAAAAGGCCAACAGTATGGCGTTTGAATTTCTCAAATCCATCAACGGCTTCGCACTCCAGGTCAAAAATACTACGACCATTGCTTGCCGCTGAATCGCCAATTTACACTTACAGCTGATCATTCTGACACTATTTTCGCTCAGGTTATGTGGAAATGTCATTGTTGAAGTTTATCCGTTTATGATTATTCGTGTGCTTGTGAAAAGATAAAATTAAAGAAAAGAATTTAAATCAAAATTCAGATCAATGAAAATTAGGTTGAAATTCAAATAAAATTCAAAGAGATGATATCTTTAAATATCTAAATTGCAGATTTCGGCGACTCTGGCTCTTGATTAGCAAAACATAGCAACGTCAAAATTCGCATTTTTTCACAAATTTCTACAAGAAAACGAAGTTTTTTCACTTTTCTTTTAGCAGATTCTTAAAATTCAGACCATTTTACATCAGAAACAGTTGCTTCCCTTCACATTTGAATTCCAAAATTTATTTCATAATCCGCGATATTTACGAGTTTTTTTTAAGAATAATTGGAGCTTTTAAATTGAATTTAGATTCCAACGTTATAACACCACGCGTCTTCCTCGAATGTATATCAACAGAGTTATTGGCGACAAACTGTCAGTTTTACCATTTCACTGCGGAAGGAACAGTCATTTCAATATTTATTGACATTTTCGATTCAAATTCGAATACAACTCATCAAGTTCTATTAAAATATGTTGCATGAATTTTCTGCGGCTGATTCGTGATTCGGATAATTTTACATGGGGGACGATGTAAGTTTTTCGGTAATCTGGTGATTTAAAATCAAACGGTGGGAAACGTTTTTTTTTTCAAACGGTGGGAATTAAGAGTATTCTACAAGAATAGTTAAAAATTACACATTTAATTTGGAATCTATAGGTGTATTCCTCGACTTCCTAGCGGGTATAACAAGAGAGTTTTTGTTGAAAAACGGTCAGTTCTACCACTTGACGGCTGAAGGAAAAGCCATCTCGAAATTTATCCGGATTTTCTTTTTAAAATCGAATAGTGCTCATTGAGACCCATTGAAATGTGCTGCATGCAAACTTTTTGCGGCTGATAGCCACGACATGACGAACGTTTAGAAATGTGTGTTAAATAATTTTAACATAGATAAATAGAGCGCACTTTCGTTAACAAACGCATTAAGTTTTATATAGTTTACAAGAGTTATATATATATAATATATATATATATATATATATATATATATATATATATATATATATAAATCGTACATGTTTCTATTGAAATTTACATATTTGTGGTCGATTGCCTTGACACAGGATTTTTTTAATAAAGAAATACTTGCAAATATATTTTTTTGTTCAATTTTCCGAAGTCTAAGAAACATGCATTTAGCGCTATTTTATAGAGCACATTTTCATCTAAAAGTTGTGTCATTTTCATTTTTCCAATGCGAGCCGTTTTGGCGGAAGAGACCAATTAAACCCGTGTAAATTGTGAAACGAAATTCAGAAAAGGGGTAACCCCTTCTAAAATTTTTTCAATTTTATATTTTTTACTTTTGCGACCAAACCGAAGGTTTTTACAAAATTTTCAATTTTCAAACTTTTTTGTAGACACCGACGTCTTACATACGGATATCCCGGTTATAATTTTCCACCTTAAGGCGTTGACGAGTTATTGGCAAATAAGCTGTGATGCAAAAATAATTCCTCACGCCGTCCCCATTGGAGTGGGAGCGTTCAAAATTTATCAGCAATTTACTTCTGGTGGATACCCACATTCAGTACAAGTTTCATTGAAATCCTTCAAGGATTAATATATTTTTTCGCAATTTTTGAATATTTTGAAATTTTTGCATTCGGTTTTGTTCGGAATTCGTGATTGACATGTCTGGATATGTTGAACAAAATATTTTACAAAGTTTCACAAAACGTGGAACAATAAAATTTCACACATTTGTAGACCATTAATCAGCCTCAGTTAGTTTTGCAAAATATTTCATCGGACGGCGGCCGCCGCCCCTCAAACTCGAAAATAACAGAAATTAATAAATTCAAATAGCTATAAAATGCAAACTGCAAGAGATATATTGAATTTTTTTCAAATCTATATAGATTATACATTTATCTATTGAAATTGACGTTTTGGCATCTTCGTGGCCGATAGCCTGGACATATAATTGTTTTAATAAAGAAATATTCAGTGAAAACTTGTAAACATATTTTTTTGTCGAATTTTCCGGAGTCTAAGAAACATGCATTTAGCGCTATTTTATAGAGCACATTTTCATCTTAATGTTGTGTCATTTTCATCTTTCCAAAGCGAACCGTTTCGCGTAATTTTTTTTTTATAAACGAAAAAATTCAAAAACGAAATTCAGAATAGGGGTGTTCCCTTTTAAAATTTTTTCAATTTTATATTTTTTACTTTTGCGACCAAACCGAAGGATTTTACAAAATTTGCAAAGAATACTTTTTTGTAGACACCGGCGTCTTACATACGGATATCCCGGTTATAATTGTCCACCTTGCGGCATTAACGAGATATTTTCATAAAATTGTTGACGAGAAAATCATTCTTCACGACGTCCCCATTAGAGTGGGAGCTTTCAAATTTTGTCAACTCATACCTCTGGTGGATACCCACATTCAGTATAAGTTTCATTGAAATCCTTCAATTATTAATATATTTTTTCGCAATTTTTGTATATTTTGAAATTTTCGCGATCGAATTTTATTGGAATTCATGATTGACATGTCTGGATTTGTTTAAAAAATGATTTTAGTATGTTTCACACAACGTGGAACAATAAAATTTCACACATTTGTAGAGAATTAGCCAATCTATGATATCTTTCAGTTAGTTTTGCAAAATATTTTATCTGGCGGCGGCCGTCGCCCCTCAAACTCGATCATAACAGAAATTAATAAATTCAAATAGCTATAAAATGAAAACTGCAACAGATATATTGAAATTTCTTTCAGATCTGTATAGATTATACATTTTTCTATTGAAATTGACGTTTTGGTATCTTCGTGGCCGATAGCCTGGACACGTAATTTTTTCTAATAAAGAAATACTTATTGAAAATTTACAAATATATATTTTTTTCAAAGGCTCCGAAGTTGCATGCATTTAGCACTATTTTATATTTTGTCTTTCTTTGAATTTTATATTTTAAGATACCATTTGGTTTTACCATTGGTTTTACCTTGGTTAGATTAGGTTGTCCGCCGCGAAGCGGGAAGATAAATTAAGACAACATACGCGCGGCAGCGCGGACTCTCGGTCCAATGTAGGACAAAGTGGCAAGGACCGTTGGTTTTACCTTGGTTAGATTAGGTAGTCCGCCGCGAAGCGGGAAGATAAATCAAGAAAACATACGCGCTGCAGCGCGAACTCTCGATCTAATATAGGCCAGTGTTGCAAGGACCGTTGGTTTAACCCCGGTTAGATTAGCTTGTCGCCGCGAAGCGGACAGATAAATCAAAACAACATACGCTCGGAAGCGCGAACTCTCGATTCAATATAGGTCAATGTGAAAAAGGACCGTCGGTTTAACCCCGGTTAGATTAGGTTGCCCGCCGCGAAGCGGAGAGATAAATCAAGACTGTGAGAAGACAAACCAAGTTCCGCCCCCGCAGGGGGCGGCTGTAGGTGCATTTTAATTTTTTTACTTTTTCTTCAAAAACTCCGTTCCTCTTGCGCGTCGAAACGGGAAATAGTCATTTTCTGTTGTAAAACTGAACGGGCCTTCGACAAGAGAAATCGCGTTTGGCAAGGACCTTTGGTTTAACCCCGGTTAGATTAGGTTGCCCGCCGCGAAGCGGGCAGTTAAATCAATACAACATACGCGCGGAAGCGCGAACTCTCGATCCAATATAGGACAGTGTTGCAAGGAATGTTGGTTTACCCCGGGTAAAATAACAGTACAGATAAATCAAGACAACATACGCGCGGTAGCGCAAGCTTTCGATACAATATAGGACGGTATTGCAAGGACCGTTGGTTTAACCCCGGTTAGATTAGGTTGCACACCGCTAAGCGGCAGATAAATCAAGACCTTCAAACTCGGACATAACAAAAATTAATAAAATCAAATAACTATAAATTGAAAACTGCAACAGATATTTTGAATTTTTTTTTCAGTTATATATAGATTATAGATTTTTCTATTTAAATTGACGTTTTGGTACCTTTGTGGTCGATAGCCTTGACACTGGATTGTTTTTAACAAAGAAATATTTATTGAAAACTTGCAAATATATTTTTTTGTCCAACTCTTCAAAGTCTACCAGACATGCATTTACAGCTTGATCTACAATAAGCTAAAGTGGCAAAGTCTGTTAGCCTGAAAGAAAAGCGAACGAAAAATTAAGACAAACTACAAGCGGTAGCGCGACCCAAGAGATCAAAAATAAGATAAAGATGTAAAGCTAAATGTTGGTTTAACCTAGGTTAGGCTATTAGGTTAGCAAAGCGCCATAGAAATCCAGACCACATACGCATCCCTCGAAGTCAAACCGGAACTGATACTAATGGATTCAAATAGCAACAACTCGAAAACTGCAATAGATATAATAAAAACTCTTTCAGATCTATTAAGATCATAGATATTTCTATTGAAACAATTTGACCATTTTGGAATTTTCATGGCCGATAACCTTGACACTGGATTTTTTAAATAAAGAAATACATGAAAATTAAATCAAAGTTGACATTAACGTCAGTTGAGTAATTTATTGGTTATTACTTTTTTTTGGTGAAACTTTTAGTAACATAATTTTGCTAAGTGTTGCTAATTGTCTAAAAGCAAACTTACTATAATTGGAGGAGTGATATTGCAAATCAAGAGTTGCCAACCTTCATAAAAGGAGGTTACTATATATGATGAAGTGAAGTTAATAAGTAAGGCTTGCAATTTTGACGAAAAAAAGACAACAATGTAACTTTAACAAATAGTTGGTGAGATTATGTTTGAGTATGTTGGTAACTCAAAAACACAAGATACCAACTTGATTAAAACAATATGTTGGTTATGTTGAACGTCAAAGTTGACAAAATCAATGTTACTTAATCAATTTAAAGGTTATAAAAGTTTTAGTGAGATTTTCAGTAACTTTTTACTCCACAGCTGATTTTCTATCGTCCATGTTGTACACCTTAGGAACTAATATCACATCGTTAGATATAGTAACCTTTTTATGAACGTTGGGAACTTTTCATTTCTAATATCACTCCTTAAATTAAAGTCACTTTGATTTCAGACAATTGGTAACATTATATGATTAAGTACACCTCAAAAGTGTTTGATTATATTATTTTACAAACCTGACAGCATTAAAATCATTTGAGACGGATGAATTATTAGTTAATATTCTGTGCAGTAGGAATTGTACATCTGGCAACTCATACAATCTTAGCTGATGCGCTTTCTACAAGAATCGCGCAGCTCGCAATTCTGATTACTCTTTCATATACAAATGTCAAAATTCATTAAACAATTTCACCCTCATCAATTATTCCACCTTTAGCAACTATTCCATTCTTTTCAACTCTTCCATCCACAAAAACCAACTCCGCCATAGACGGTCCCAAGCCCGGTTTGCGAAAGGAGGAGGGTAGACACCCTGAATGGCCAGAAACACCAGTGCGTCTCAGGAAGTAGGCTAAGGACGGATAGAGTTGGACTCGCGGCATAGCTGTGAGAACTCCAACATATCCCATCCAGCTGAAATATGTCAAGCCGTGTCTGTGCGGTTGAGTACACAGACCTGAGCCTCCAGATTGGGGGTTGGGCGATGGGCTAACAACCTATTCCCGGAAAAAAAAAACTTGTTAAGGAACCTGATGCTTCGCCTCGGATTGGACAGATTCAACGGAAACGACCTGGCAAACGGAAATTTGATCACTCTTTCGGAACCTGGAATGTACGATCCTTGTTCAAACCTGGAGCTCTAAAATCACTCCTAGAACAAGTTGATAAATTTAACATTGATGTTATTGCACTCCAGGAAACTAAATGGCTTGGCAGCGAGATAACCGATATGAGGTCGCACACAATATTTAAAAGTGGAAAACTATCGGGAAGCCGTGAGTTTGGAGTAGCTTTTGTCGTCAGCAAAGCTTTTAAACAGCATATTACCAACTTCAAACCCATTAACGAAAGATTGTGTGCACTTCGCATAAAGACAACATTTTTCAACATCTGGCTCATTAATGTTCACGCCCCAACGGAGGATAAGGACGAGGCCACTAAGGACGAGTTCTATAGTCATCTTGAATCAATTTATGACTCATTGCCCTCAAATGACATCAAGATCATACTAGGTGACTTCAACGCGAAGGTTGGGAAGGAGGAGACACAAAGAGGAACAACCGGAGGGCACAGTCTCCACGACATTAACAATGACAACGGCCAACGTCTAGTTGATTTCGCCTGCAGTAGAAACGTAATAGTAAGCTCAACGTGCTTCTCGCATCGAAGCATTCACAAAAGAACCTGGGCGTCACCTGATGGAAGGACGTATAACCAGATAGACCACGTTCTCATTGATAAAAGGGCAGCCTCCAGCCTCTTAGATGTAAGAACCTACAGAGGGGCTAACTGCGACTCTGACCACTATTTGGTCAAAGCCTCATTCCGGTGTCGAATCGCAAACAGAAGACCTGCAAAATTCCAACCGACACTCAAATTCGACATCGAGAAGCTGAAAGACGAGTCAACCGCAGGCGCATACGCATCAGCTTTAAACAGACATTTTGACCAAATATCCAACCATCACGAAATGCCAATAGAGCAGTTATGGCTCTCCATCAAAAAATGGCATTAAGTCTGTCGCAGAGGAGGTTATAGGCCACCAGTCCCGGCGAAAGAAAAACGATTGGTTCGATGATGAATGCCGAGATGCAATAGACAAAAAGAATGTAGCTTACAAACAATTCACCGAACGACCGACAAGAGCCAAGAGAGACATATTTGACGAACTCAGACGATCTGCAAACAAAATTTGTAGAAAGAAGAAAAGAAAGTACCTGAATGACGAGCTATGCAAAATGGACGAACATTTTAAGTCAAATAACACAAAAGCGGCATATGCAATAGTTAAGAACCAAAAACGAGGGTTTCAACCAAGTACGAGCCTATGCAAGGACGCTGCAGGAGGCATTATTAGCAGCACAGAGGAGATAAAGACGAGATGGGGGCAATATTTCCAACAGTTGCTTAACCCGAATTCACCACCGTCCACTACCGTAACTGACAACTTGACCGAGGCAGCTACTGACGAAAATATAGTGAGCCTCCCTACAGTAGAAGAAGTAAAAGATGCCCTCAACAAATTAAAAAACAACAAGGCGCCGGGCATAGACCACATTCCAGCCGAACTCCTGAAGAGCGGTGGTGAATGCGTAGCTACAAAAATTCACACCTTGCTGCTACAAATATGGACACAGGAAACACTACCTGACGATTGGCGAAAAAGCATTATATGTCCGATATACAAAAAGGGTGACAAACTGTGCTGCGAAAACTATAGAGGGATTTCATTGCTGTGCACATGCTATAAAATCTTGACGAAGATCATTGAGTCTCGAATTAAACCCTATGCCGAAAATATAATTGGAGAATACCAAGGAGGATTCAGAGCCGGACGATCAACTACGGATCAAATTTTCTCAGTAAAGCAGGTGCTAGAGAAATGCTGGGAATATAACATCGATGTGCACCAAATATTCGTAGATTTTAAACAAGCTTATGACAGTATCGACAGAAGTGTACTGTACACGATAATGCTGTAACGGGGAATACCAGCGAAACTCGTTCGACTGACAAGGCTTACAATGACCAACTCAACATGCCAAGTAAGAATCCAGAACGAGCTGACAACAAGCTTCCTAACGCTCTCAGGGCTGAAGCAAGGAGATGGCCTTGCACCCACACTGTTTAATCTGGCTTTGGAATATGTCGTACGAAAACTCCCTGTTGACACCAGAGGGACGCTATTATTTAAATCAACCCAAATAGTAGCTTACGCAGATGACATAAACATAATGGCGCGCTCAAAACTAGACGCCAAGGAAGTATTCGTTAATCTTGACACGGCAGCACTAGAAGTAGGGTTACGCATGAATGAAAACAAAACGAAAGTTATGGTATAATCACGAAGAAACACGCCAATCAGACAAAATCTAACGATAGCAAACTATAACATAGAAAATGTGGACAATTTCATATATCTGGGAGCCAATCTCTCCAAAGACGGCAATGAAATCAACGAAATAAAAAGACGCATAATGATAGCAAACAAGACATATTATTCGGTACTTCCTATAATCAAATGTAAAGACGTGCACAGAAAAACGAAGCTGCGAATCTACAAAACAATAATAAGACCTGTACTCTGCTATGGCAGTGAAGCGTGGACCTTTATACAGGCATCAGAAAAAATGGTCAATGCTTTTGAAAGAAAGGTATTGCGACGAATCCTCGGACCGGTGAGAGAACAAGGCGCATGGCGAATTCGGTACAATAAGTAATTGTATGCTATTTTTGAGGACCCAGAAGTCTCCACTCTCATCAAACTTCGAAAGCTACAGTGGGCTGGTCATGTACAACGAATGGAAGACGGAAGAATACCCAAGCGAGTACAAAAAGGAAAAGCGGAAGGAAAAAGACCAGTCGGAAAACCAAGAAAACGCTGGGAGGATTCCATTGACGAAGACAGCAGATCGCTTCTGAAATTTGCAACGTGGAGGACGCGGTCATTGGACCGAGAAAACTGGAGACGGAGCATTCAGGAGGCCAAGGCCCGACTCGGGCTGTAGCGCCATTGATGATGATTATGATCCACAAAAACCATTCCATTCCGAAAAATACGATCCACATGTACTAGTATCAATAATAATAATCGTAGTAGTCTTGATCAGAAAAATCAAGACTACGTTTACGCGCGGCAGCGCCGCGAGTATGTGGTCTTGATCAGTTAAATCAAGACCACATACTGCGCGCGGCAGCGCCGCGCGTGTGTGGTCTTGATCAGATAAATCAAGACCACATACTATCCGCGGCAGAGTCGCGCGTATGTGATCTTGATCAGATAAATCAAGACCAGCGCGGCGCGTAGTATATGTGGTCTTGATCAGATAAATCAAGACTATTAATAATATCAATATCAATATTGATATTATTGATCATGATTGATATTATTATTGATAGATATCATGATTGATATTATTGATAGATATCATGATTGATATTATTGATAGATATCATGATTGATATTATTGATAATATTAATACGCGCGGCAGCGCCGCGCGTATGTGGTCCTCATGTTTATGTTCATGTTTTTATATTTGTAAAGAAAAATATAATTTTCTTTAACATTACTCTGCTTAAAAACAGCATCATAGCAGTCCGAGACAACGGATAACCTAGACAACGGATATTATTTGTTTTTTTTAATTTATGTTATAATTTTGTAAAACTAGTTAAGTGAATTGGGAATCCACATTACAATTAAAAACATTAATTGTCGTTCCTTTTCTTATAGGTAAGATTTTGTTATTAGAATTTATAATATTGTTTTCTAAATTTGTTTAATATTGTTCGTAGAAAAATTATTTTACTTACGTGCTCCGTAAACATAATCCTAAATGTTCGCTGATGTTCTTTTTTGATCTCCAATCTTACAATTTTTTTTGTACAAATCTCATGATTTTTTCCAGAGTTATCTTTCCGCGTCACCACCTAACAATAATTCTTCGGATGTATCCAGCTACGATTAATAAAACAGAAATTAAATACAATAAACGCTCTGAGCAAAATCTTGACGCACTAATCAACAACTTTATGGTTGCCATGAGAACACCACAATCATGACCAACTTTTCTTTGAATTATTTAAACAAGAGCAAAATTGAATAAAGGTTTGTATTTCACACGCGGATAAAGTTAAGGTTTAACTCGCGAATTTAAATTGAATCCGTTCGTTAAACCTTAATTTCAAACCTTTTCATAATAAATGACTATTAAACTCATTTTATTGTCAGTGTGCCGCCAAAATTTGATGTTGTTGAAAGTGTACCGCAAGAGAAAACAAGTTGAGAATCACTGATCGTGTAATCCAATTCTTGATTTCCAATTTGAAACGACAATTTCCAATACGCGATTTCCAATTCGGCGAGCAATCCAAAATACGCGATTTCCAATTCAAACAATGTCTAGTAACATTCTAATAACAACTTAAATAGTTTCATTTTTGCATCTCTATTTGCGCTTAACTGTGTGAGTCAAACAACTGATTATTTGCGTATAATTGAGAGGAAACGGGTTAATAAAACAACAGATTTAGTATGGATTTGTAGTGATCGAAGTGAAGTTAGATGTGGCAGTTTTGCATAAAAGAAATGACCGATTTAAACAATCAAGCGCGAATCTATTGGCAATATCGTCGGTATTTTTATGAAGTCTATTTTGATTCCGAACATCTTGAGGAAGATTTTTAATTCTCGTTTTTTTTCCGCGCGCCGCACTTCGCGCTTTGTTTATTTACACTTGGCGAATTGTTAAACACGCCAAACACCCTAGCCGACTATAAATACATTTTATTGGACACTTATTCCAAATAATAATAAACTTTTTATATTGATTAAATATAAATTTCACATTTTATGTGACAGAATTTTTTCATTTGCCATTTTACATAAACTTATTTCGTTTAGTCCAATTATATCATTGTCTCAAGCGGTGGTATGCAAACCCTGGGTCGGAGGGTCGATAGAGAATGTTTTTGGGTCGTCGAATTCATAAAAGTTTAAGGCATTTCGTGTGTAAGTACCAGGTAGCAGTAAAATGGTCAATATAAATGAATTTAAAAAATGTTTACTTTCCACTTTTCGTTGCAACTGCAAGTATAACACGTAGTTTCAATCTACATTTAATTTAGAATGATTTAGAAAAACATTCAGTTAATTAAGATTAATTATCATTAATCCCGGACTTTTACATACGTGTGTGTTATGATGTATTAACATAGTACACGAACTGTACAATAATATGCATTTACAATAGCAGTCGTAGATAAATGCATTTAAGTCCTGCAGTACTATATAGGAAGCATATGTAGGAGGACTTTTAAATAAATGTAGCTGGACTTTTTCCACGCCTTCTTCTTCCTGCACTCTCCATATTTCTGCTCCATACATCAATTTACTCCGACAACAAGCCTTTCATATCATCTCCTTCGCCCGGTAATTTGTGCTAAACTCTTTTCCCCATACCTTCAAGAACATTTCTGCCGCCACCCACGCTTTTTTAGCCACGCACTCTTTATGGTACAGTCCAACCTGTTCTATCTCCAATCCCTTCCATTCGAACCTCTATTTCTTACACACCCCACTTTTCTTAAACCTCATCCATTTTGTTTTATCTACATTTACAGTCAGTTTCCTTTTATCAAAAAATCTCTTAATCATTCCTTAGCTGATTTTTCCAGTATTACCACATCATCTGATGACGAGAAGATGAAACGTAAAGTTTTGATATTTACTGTTGTTTTATATTTAAAAAAAATATCTTTAACCTCGCTTATACAATGGCTCGTTACTCGTTTAGTAATAATATAGTAACTAGTACATTTGAATCGTATTTTTTTGGTGAAATGTTGATAAAGATGAACATTTGTTTGAGGGTGATAATGTTGTTGTAGGGTGGAATAGTTGAAGAGGGTGAAATGGTTGATGAGGATGGAATATTGTGGAGAATTTAGAGGTGCACGCCACTGGTGACGATGAAGGAACTATTTGGTGTTTAATCTGGCAATTGTTCTGCCGCCTGGCGGTATGGCAACCCTGTATGCAACCCTATATGGAAAATTTAAAAGTGTACGCCACACGCGCTTTCATCGCCACCTGGTACGGCATATCGTAAACTATAGTTAATTATTAATAAACCGCATTATATTTAAATTTTAGACAATTTTGTGCAATTGAATGGAGGCGGTAGAGTCTTTTAATATTTCGATAAAAAATTATTGTGCTACATTGCCTTGAACTTCTGGATCTTGATTTATCTGATAAAAACCACATACTAGCGCGGCGCTGCCGCGCGTAGTATGTGCTCTTGATTTATCTGATCAAGACCACATACGCGCGGCGCTGCCGTGCGCAGTATGTGGTCTTCATTCATCTGATCAAGACCACATACGCGCGGCGCTACCGTGCGTAGTATGTGCTCTTGTTTTATCTGATTAAGACCACATACGCGCGGCGCTGCCGTGCGCAGTATGTGGTCTTCATTTATCAGATCAAGACCACATACGCGCGACAGCGCAGCGCGTAGTATGTGGTCTTGATTTATCTTATACTAATAAGCGAGGCGCTGCCGCGCGTAGTATGTAGTCTTGATTTAGCTGGTCAAGACCACATAGTATGTGGTCTTGATTTATCTGAATAAGACCACAAACGCGCGGCGCTACCGTCTGTAGTATGTGTTCTTGATTTATCTGATTAAAACCACATACGCGGGGCGCTGCCTTGCGCAGTATGTGGTCTTCATTTATCAGATCAAGACCACATACGCGCGGCAGCGCCGCGCGTAGTATGTGGTCTTGATTTATCTTATACTAATACGCGGGGCGCTGCCGTGCGCAGTATGTGGTCTTCATTTATCAGATCAAGACCACATACGCGCGGCAGCGCCGCGCGTAGTATGTGGTCTTGATTTATCTTATACTAATACGCGGGGCGCTGCCGCGCGTAGTATGTAGTCTTGATTTAGATGGTCAAGACCACATAGTATGTGGTCTTGATTTATCTGATCAAGACCACATACGCGCGGCGCTACCGTCCGTAGTATGTGTTCTTGATTTATCTGATTAAGACCACATACGCGGGGCGCTGCCGTGCGCAGTATGTGGTCTTCATTTATCAGATCAAGACCACATACGCGCGGCAGCGCCGCGCGTAGTATGTGGTCTTGATTTATCTTATACTAATACGCGGGGAGCTGCCGTGCGTAGTATGTAGTCTTGATTTAGATGGTCAAGACCACATAGTATGTGGTCTTGATTTATCTGATCAAGACCACATACGCGCGGCGCTACCGTCCGTAGTATGTGTTATTGATTTATCTGACTAAGACCACATACGCGGGGCGCTGCCGTGCGCAGTATGTGGTCTTCATTTATTAGATCAAGACCACATACGCGCGGCAGCGCCGCGCGTAGTATGTGGTCTTGATTTATATTATACTAATACGCGGGGCGCTGCCGCGCGTAGTATGTAGTCTTGATTTAGCTGGTCAAGACCACATAGTATGTGGTCTTGATTTATCTGATCAAGACCACATACGCGCGGCGCTACCGTCCGTAGTATGTGTTATTGATTTATCTGACTAAGACCACATACGCGGGGCGCTGCCGTGCGCAGTATGTGGTCTTCATTTATCAGATCAAGACCACATACGCGCGGCAGCGCCGCGCGTAGTATGTGGTCTTGATTTATCTTATACTAATACGCGCGGCGCTGCCGCGCGTAGTATGTAGTCTTGATTTAGCTGGTCAAGACCACATAGTATGTGGTCTTGATTTATCTGATTAAGACCAAATACGCGCGGCAGCGCCGCGCGTAATATGTGTTCTTGATTTATCTGATTAAGACCACATACGCGCGGCGCTGCCGTACGCAGAATGTGGTCTTCATTTATCTGATCAAGACCACATACGCACGGCGCTACCGTGCGTAGTATGTGTTCTTGATTTATCTGATTAAGACCACATACGCGCGGCACTGCCGTGCGCAGTCTGTGGTCTTCATTTATCTGATTAAGACCACATACGCGCGGCAGCGCCGCGCGTAGTATGTGGTCTTGATTTATCTTATACTACTACGCGCGGCGCTGTCGCGCGTAGTATGTAGTCTTGATTTAGCTGGTCAAGACCACAAAGTATGTGGTCTTGATTTATCTGATCAAGACCAAATACGCGCGGCAGCGCCGCGCGTAGTATGTGTTCTTGATTTATCTGATTAAGACCACATACGCGCGGCGCTTCTGTGCGCAGTATGTGGTCTTTATTTATCTAATCAAGACCACATACGCGCGGCGCTACCGTGCGTAGTATGTGTTTTTGATTTATCTGATTAAGACCACATACGCGCGGGGCTACCGTGCGTAGTATGTGTTCTTGATTTATCTGATTAAGACCACATACGCGCGGCGCTGCCGTGCGCAGTATGTGGTCTTCATTTATCTAATTAAGACCACATACGCGCGGCGCTGCCGTACGCAGTATGTGGTCTTCATTTATCTGAGCAAGACCACATACGCGCGGCGCTACCGTGCGTAGTATGTGTTCTTGATTTATCTGATTAAGACCACCTATGCGCGGCGCTGCTGTGCGCAGTATGTGGTCTTCATTTATCTGATTAAGACCACATACGCGCGGCAGCGCCGCGCGTAGTATGTGGTCTTGATTTATCTTATACTACTACGCGCGGCAGCGTAGTCTTGATTTAGCTGGTCAAGACCACAAAGTATGTGGTCTTGATTTATCTGATCAAGACCAAATACGCGCGGCAGCGCCGCGCGTAGTATGTGTTCTTGATTTATCTGATTAAGACCACATACGCGCGGCGCTGCCGTGCGCAGTATGTGGTCTTCATTTATCTGATCAAGACCACATACGCGCGGCGCTACCGTGTGTAGTATGTGTTCTTGATTTATCTGATTAAGACCACATACGCGCAGCGCTGCCGTGCGCAGTATGTGGTCTTCATTTATCTGATCAAGACCACATACGCGCGGCGCTGCCGTGCGCAGTATGTGGTCTTCATTTATCTTATCAAGACCACATATGCGCAGCGCTACCGTGCGTAGTATGTGTTCTTGATTTATCTGATTAAGACCACATACGCGGGGCGCTGCCGTGCGCAGTATGTGGTCTTCATTTATCAGATCAAGACCACATACGCGCGGCAGCGCCGCGCGTAGTATATGGCCTTGATTTATCTTATACTACTACGCGCGGCAGCGCAAATTTATTAAATCACAAAAATTCACAAAAATTTATTATGGTCACAAAAATCAAAAAAAAAATATTATGGTCATCTTCCAAGCAAGAAATACATCCACTGGCACACAAACTTTCATTGGTGGCAGGGAACTTGTCCGCAAAGCGTTCCTAAGTAAAGGAATAAATGAAGCAATCAAGTGTGGTGATTCATTTACACTTAAGTATGTTTTTGTACAAAAAACTGTCTATATGTCAAACTGTCTATACGACAAACTGTCTATATGACAAACTGTTTATACGACAAACTGTCCATATGATAAACTGTCTGTAGAACAAAAAAGATATATGAGTTTCCATATGAAACCAGTATCACATAAAGAGTATTTAGCCTCTATATGGGACACTTACTTCAAAAATGCCTAAGTGTGCTGAATCATTCACACTTAAGTATGTTTTTTGTACAAAAACAACATGTACAAAAACTGTCTATACGACAAACCAATAAAAACAAAACTCCAATGAGAGAGGTACAATACGACAGAAGCATCAAGTCGGTCATCAAATCACCAGCAGCCCCTAAGGAAGTAGAATAGGTGAAGGAGTCATCAGGCTGTCTAAAATACTTTATGCAAAACTGGGAATAAATTACCTAGGATAAATTTATCCACGATGGCCTGAAGAGTTATAAAATACCTTTCAGAGAAATCCATATCATACAAAACCACTAATAGACCAAAATTGGGCTAAAAAGTGTATTATAAAAAGTAAGCATGAAATAAATAATTTCTTAGCTAAAAATGTAATAGAGCCTTGTCAAAATGAAGATAATGAATTTAAATCTTCTCTTCTTCTCTTTCTTCTTAGTTGACAAGATGACTCCAGTAGATTTATTATTAATTTAAAAAATCTAAACACATTTATCGATACTATCTATCCATTTTAAAAATGGATCATAATTCCACATCCACCAAACACTTAATATCTATTGGATTATATACGTGTTCGATAGATCTAAAAGATATATACTACTTTATTCCTATTTAAAATATTTTAATTAAAGAGACAGCTTTTCCAGTTTTAGTTTATGCACAAGTCCTTTAGTTTATACAAGAATTATGAAACCAGTTATGACAAAAATTAGACCACTAGGGACTTTATCAATTATTTACCTTGATGATCTGTTAATTGTGGGAAATTCGTATGAATCCTGTAAAAATTCATCAAATTTAGTGAAAAACATGTTGGAACAATTGAGCCTTGTCATAAACTACCAAAACAGTTCACAAACACCTAGTCAGAAATGTAAATACTTTGGTTTTATTATAAATTCAGTAGATTTTAGACTTGTGTTGACAGACGGCAGCTTGCCCAGGGGTGGTATATGGATCCATCTACTGTAAAAGGCTAGAAAGGCAAAAGTATTTGGCCTTAATTTTAAGTGACTATACTGTAGACTGTAGTCTTGATTTAGCTGGTCAAGACCGCATAGTATGTAGTCTTGATTTATCTGATCAAGACCACATACGCGCGGCGCTGTCGCTAGCAGTATGTAGTCTTGATTTATCTGATCAAGACCACATACGCGCGGCGCTGTCGCTAGCAGTATGTAGTCTTGATTTATCTGATCAAGACCACATACGCGCGGCGCTGTCGCTAGCAGTATGCAGTCTTGATTTATCTGATCTAGACCACATACGCGCGGCGCTGCCGCGCATAGTATGTGGTCTTGATTTATCTTATCAGGACCACATACGCGCGGCGCTGCCGCGCTTAGTACGTAGTCTTGATTTATCTGATCAAGACCACATAACCGTGGTGAAACCGAATAACTGGAGTTAAACCGACAGTTATGCGGTTTCGGTTTTTGCACAGAAAACCGCGGTTTTGCGGTTCGGGTATATCCGAACCAGAAACCCTACATGGAGACTTTTATTGCACTAATGAATAAATCACTGTTTTATTGACCCGTATGCAAGAATTTCAACATGACTTTATGAGGCAAAGTAGAATAAATAGAAAAATAAATAGAAAAATAAATAGAAATAAATAGCAAAGTCTTAAGGTAAATTATGTGAATTATTTTTTCTTATTTTGGATCGAGCGGTCGCGCTACCTCGTGATATGATCTGGATTTATCTGTTTTAATATTACCCAATCTAACCTATGACCTAACCTAAATTAAAACCGTGAAATTAGTAAAATATTGTCTTTTTATAATTATAAGAATAAACTAAATACATTAGCATGTTCTAACAAAGTCTAACTTTGGAAGTTAATTATATTAGCGAGATAAATTCTAGACAGATAGATACTAGATTTACTTGTAGGAAGAATATATTTACTGAACAAAACTGTTGTCCAGTTCTTTTAATTCAAACTAAAACTAGATATAACTAAGTATTTAAGATTTTTATAGCAAACTAATTGTAGATTGGATATATTCTTGAGCTAAATCTTATCTATCTCTATAATCTATTGAGTCTAGAGTCCATAAATGCATTTGTACTAATGTTGGTAGATCCATTAATGCCAGAAGAATTAAACATCTTCTTGTAGAACAATGTACGAAGAGAAAAAATAAACGTTATTTTTTTTTAAATTTAATTACGAGTTGTTAAAGGACCGAAAGGGGAAAAATAGAGTCTAAAAATTTAATAACAAGAGTTTTTCTTTCTATAAAAAAGGTAATAATTCAGGAGTGCGGGGAGGGAATATGAATCACAATAAAGGTCCATTAAAGTTAACCTAGTATTTTCCAGTCAATTAAGTTGCGAGAGTGGCTTAATAACAGGGTAAAGGATGCCGTGTTTTGGCACTTTTGCGAGTGTGTGTTCCGTCCGTCCACCGCGAGCCCGAAGAAAAAAAAAAAGACAAAACAACGAGGAGAAAAGATTCTTCCTCTTCTGGCTTGCGTGGATGGGACCCTCTGGCGGGCCGTTGTGCAGTGATTACAGACCTCTTTTGATGGCTTCATTACTATCACTGACCTGCCCATTACCTCGACTAGTAGGGCTACCATCTGAGCTCTTTATACTAAAGCCGACCACTACATATATATATATACAGAGAGAAAGAGAGAGACTTGTATGGATGTTAAGTTTGTGTATGGGAAACCATTTTTATTTTTCTCTCAACAATGAATCGACATTTTGACAGATAGGATTTTTTTTTCTTCATTCTTCCTCGCCGAGACTGTAATTTAATTACACTCACATCACATAAACAAGTATCACGAAATTAATCAACATACTTTCGCAGATGTGAAAAAAAAATAAGAAAATTTTATTTTAAATTAAGACCTGCGAGATTAAACTATGGATGGAATGAGTATAGGCAAGACTAGATAGAACTAAACAAGGTCGATCAAACAACACAGATAAATCTTAACCGGCAAGCTTAGACAATCAAGAATGATATAGAAAAACAGACAGACACGGCTGGAGAAATAAGACTGGGTACGGAAGATTTAGTAGAGATAGATAAGTTTAGACCGACTTTGGACAGAATAGATAGATAAGACTGGACAGACGCTATAATTAAATAATATTGGACAGATAAGAATGGACAAGCAGGAGTAGATTAACTAGATCTATAAGTCATTTATCAAAGTCTTCATAGGCAAGATTAGATAGACAAAAGATTCGATATTATAAACAATTAAATAGTAGCATTTGTATCTTTTCTTCAAAGATTATAATTTCTAGGAAATTATTGTATACATATCGTCAACAAAGTTAATATCAAAATAACATATCAAAATCTTCAATATAAATAATTATAAACAATTATTGGATATAATTACAAATATTACAAATAATACAAATATTGGATGGACAAGCATAGACATGCAGGATCGGACTAGTAGGACTAGATTAATACGTCAGAAGGTTAATGAAATCATAAAGCTGTTTGACATGGTAGTCCATATACCTGGGCAGAAGATCTAAATATGATTTATCTCCAACTGAAATTAGTCCACGTTCGCTAATAATTCTAAAACCGCAATTTTCACTCACATTAAATCACCACAAGACGAAAAATTCTTCACACCTGTCACAATTCTATTCAAATTCCATTCAACATAAAGCTTGTTCTATTTCGTTTACAATAGAGAAAACAGATCGAGTTGAGATTGACGAGCATTGAATCAATTCTGAGCTAACAGCTGGATCTAATTGTGTTAACATAAGTTGAATTGTGAGCTACTATTATCTGTCTACTATTACTATTATCTGCTTAGTCTATATTGCCTTGTCTTCAATTTTTCAAGTTTTTCTACTTTCTATATTCTCGTGTAGATACGTATTAACGTGCTTTCAATTGTCAATAATATTTATCTGCGACATTTCCAGCAATGACTAACTTATTATTGCAACTGCAAGTCTTCTAATTAGTTCGCACGTTCGTGTCCAAATCGACACGAATCGAAACCGTAAATTACTAGAAATCGTGATGATTACAAATACACACCGAGAAGATTTTTTCAAGCAAATTGTTTATTTCGCAGAAATTTACATAATCCAGAATATGTGTTCTTTCTATGTCTAGTGTAATATTTATCAATTTTTTTTTTGAAATATACTAATCGTGTAAGGTACCGTCCCTGAACTTGAAAGGGGTCAAAAAATCTAGATTTTTGAAAATTAAGAAAAATTGTCAAAAAATGCGGTTTACGTCTTGAATTTTTTCTAGTGAATTGAACAAAAAATTAGGTTTTTTTTTTACGAGCCTTACAAAGTTCCGCCCCCGCAGCGGGCTGTTGGTTCATTTAAAATTTTTTACTTTTTCTTCAAAAACTCCGTTCCTCTTGCGCGTCGAAACGGGAAATTGTCATTTTCTGTTGTAAAACTGAACGGGCCTTCGACCCGTGTCCGTCTGCCCCACGCAAGTACCACACGGCGTCCTCCAGGTGCCAAAAACAGGAGATCGTTTCTAGCACCTTTGAGGAGCAATTTTGGCCCGCGACTCAATTTTTTTACTGCGTCCTCTTGCCGCGTCGATATCACGTTTTTTGACGTCATGCCGACAAGTACGCGACCGGTCGGTTCACCCGGTGCGGCGGAAAATGTAAGCGAAAAAAAACCGTTTTTTCCATCACTGTTGTGGACGCCGTTATCTTGATAGAAGAGCGCCGTGTCTCCAACCCGGTTCGTTCGATGCGAGATATTTACCCGCAATCGGAGGTGGAAGAATCTGGTAACTTCGGCATCCTGTTCCCGCTCTGGGTCAATTTTAACACAAAAATCAGAAAAACGCGGTGTTTTTTTCACCAAATTTGCGGGGATCCCTCTCCTGCGATACCCAACAGTCGGATCGGGACCGGACTGGCACCAATCGATTCGGCATAGTGCCTTTAAGTTTGTTTTGGAGTTTACTTGCGATTGCGCGCTGGATGGCGCCGGGACGCCCGCAAAACCATATTTTGCAGACGTACGCGAGAATCCTCCGGGATTCGCTAAATTAAATAGCAGGGCGTCGCGGTGGCGATTTATAAATAGAGAACGAAAGGGTCTATAAGGCGATAGTAACGATGCACCGCTCGATCTCATTTGGGGGTCTCGACGCCCGTCCAAACTCGACACGAATTTTTCAAAATTGAGCAAATTGAAACCTTAAATATTCGGTGAAAATGTTTTAGAATTGTATTGCTCTTTTCAGGAATTATAGCCCCAGGTGTATACTTTCCAACCACACCTCTCTAGGCGCATTACACCTCCGGGGACGTTCCGCAATTTGCCCCAATTGGCAAAGTCACTTTTTTTTCACCTCTTCAAACGGAAACGCGTAAAAGAAAATATAGATTTCCAGCCCAACAAGTGCATGCCCGGTGAAAAGGCCAACAGTACGGCGTTTGAATTTCTCAAATTCATCAACGGCTTCGCACTCCAGGTCAAAAATACTACGACCATTGCTTGTCGCGGAATCGCAAATTTACACTTACAGCTGATCATTTTGACACTATTTTCGCTCAGGTTATGTGGAAATGTCATTGTTGAAGTTTATCCGTTTATGATTATTCGTGTGCTTGTGAAAAGATAAAATTAAAGAAAAGAATTTAAATCAAAATACTGATTTTTCGCTCAATGTTATGTTGAAATTCAAATAAAATTCAAAGATATATCTTGAAATCTCTAAATTGCAGATTTCGGCGACTCTGGCTCTTAATTAGCAACACACACATCGAAACAACGAAGTTTCTTCACTTTTCCACTTATTCACTAACTTATATTAAGTACTAACTATTTCTAGATGTAATATAAACTTATATATTAACTATTTCTAGATCTATTTCGATACTCTTAACATTGAGTTTTTCAATTGGCTGCTTTTGGGCAATTGACTACCAAAAAATATAGGGCGTACGTGATTTAAGTATAATATACTTAAATCATATTATCTACAACCAACATATTATGTAGATTATAGTATAGTATTATTATGTAGATTATCAACATATTATGTAGATTATAAAGAAAAATTAGACGAAATATAATATATACAGGATGTTACGGGACTTGTCGTTGTTGTCGGACATGTGTATATATTATGTATATAGAGCGTACGTGATGAAATGCATAACGAATATAAACAAAGAAAATTCAGAATAAACAGCTTGGTGCCAATACATACTTTTTAACCTTCGTACCTGGCAATTCTGGTGCCTGGCAATACCACGCAATACATTAGTGTATTTTCATAAGTTTCTAATAGTACATTCGCATTTTTCTTGTAATTAAACTACATATTTACGGTTTTCAGATTTTGCCCTTTACATGTGCTGTAAGACACCGCTTCTTGCCAAATTTCATGATTCTAGGTCAACGAGAAGTACCCTATAGATTTTGATTCCTTTGTGAAATCGCAAAATATGCGACATAAACGGTCATATCTTTTGATCGCGTTGAGTTACAAGTTTGATATTTTCAACAGCTGAAAGAGACCGCATACCCGAGTATTTGATACAAATTTCAACTTGTTACCTCTACGCGTTCCTGAGAAAAATGGTCTTGACAGACAGACAGACGGACATACAGACAGACAGACAGACAGACGGACAACAAATTGATCCTATAAGGGTTCCGTTTTCGGTACGGAACCCTAAAAATGCCGAATTTGTGTTCGACTTGCTCATAGCTGGCCAGCTTTTCAAAGTTTCTTCAAATTAGTTGCTCGTTTAACAAGTTTTGCGTTTCTTAAAGTTTGTTAATTGGAGGTAAGAGACATTCATGGATAGAATATTACATTGAAATTAGCATTGTTTTTAAAGGCAATCCACACGTTATAAGAATATGTGGAGTCGTGCAGCAATGAAAACACGGTCTTCTGTTGTAGATTTAGACTTCGACGATATAACGCCACTCGGGTTTCTCTCTATTCTTCGCCTTAATTGCGGTTTCACTTTCCTCGCCATTAACAAACTGTGGATGATGAAAAATTGAATAAAAAAGTGAATGGGGTTCACTATGAGTGTTTAGGGGTTCTGGAACTTCACTATTTGTTTTTACTGCTCAATTTTGACAGTATACCTATATACCCTGTAAAAAGGTATATATATATATATATATATATATATATATATATATATATATATATATATATAAAGGTATAATATTTCTAAACTTATAAAAAGAAAACTTTATTTTAGTATTACATTTATTCAGTAACTTATATTAAGATCTAACTATTTCTAGATCTAATATAAACTATTATATTAACTATTTCTAGATCTATTTCGATACTCTTAACATTCAGTTGTTCAATTGACTGCTTTTGGGTAATTGACTACCAAAAAATATAGGGCGTACGTGATTTAAGTATATGTAGATTATAAACAAAAATTAGACAAATTATAATATATACAGGATGTTACGGGACTGGAGTATGTTGCATGTCGGTTATAAACAAGCAAAATTTAGACATAATATATACCCTGTATATATAATGTATATAGAGCGTACGTGATGAAATGCATAACGAATATAAACAAAGAAAATTCAGAATAAACAACTTGGTGCTGACACATACTTTTTAACCTTCGGACCTAACCGAGGAGGACATAACCGAGGAGGACCTAACTGTATGACCCATATGCTTCTGGTGCCTGACAATACCACGCAACACATTAGTGTATTTCCATAAGTTTCTAATAGTAAATTCGCATTTTTCTTGTAATTAAACTACATATTTACGGTTTTCAGATTTTTCCCTTTACATGTGCTGTAAGACACCGCTTCTTGCCAAATTTCATGATTCTAGGTCAACGGGAATTACCCTATAGGTTTTGATTCCCTTGTGAAATCGCAAAATATGCGACATAAACGGTCATATCTTTTGATCGCGTCTTACAAGTTACTTACAAGTTTGATTTTTTCACAGCTGAAAGAGACCGCAGAGCCGAGTATTTGATACAAATTTCAACTTGTTACCTCTACGCGTTCCTGAGAAAAATGGTCTTGACAGACAGACAGACAGACAGACAGACGGACAACAAACTGATCCTATAAGGGTTCCGTTTTCGGTACGAAACCCTAAAGATGATCAATGCACATCAGGTACTGAACCCTCTACTTCAAGCTACTGTAGTTAATAACTACGAACTAAAAAATGAATTACGAGCAACTATGTTAAAACAACGGTTAACTAATTTGTCAAATCTGTGCATAGAAAGTGATATCCTTAAAAAAAAAAACTTTGAAGATATAATAGAAGATTTTGAAGTACAGAAATCGCGAAAGAAAGTATCGTAATCGTAACCATTTCAAACCAGCAGCATATTTATCTAATTAATAACATATGTGTATTTGATTTGTACCAATTAAACATAATAAATATAAGATCATAGCAGAAAAATGTTTTTGCCATTCACTTTTTTTACTTTCCAACAGGGCCCCAAATTCTTGTGGGCTCTGGCATAGATTAAGACGGCACTGTTTATAACACAAATCTAAATAAATTAGATGAAGGGTACAGCCTGGGGTTTGACTAAAGTTTCGGTAAGACATATAATTGGTCGGTTAAAAAATAAGTTATGATTGATAACACACACGTGCGTTTGGTTTACGATTCGTTGAGAGCTACTGCGTGCTCATAGACTAAATCGGCTAGTCTTATATTGTCTCTGTAGACGTTAGTTTAAAATCCTCTGATACTTTTTTCTGTTGAGCTAGTTATATTGATAACAATGGGTAGTATCAAATTAATGCAGCTGGATTAGACAGATGTAAAGATGTGTTTGTGGAGGGCGCCGAGCGAGAAAAGGGCGAGTTTTTCCACGTACCGAAAAAGGTATTAAGTGTATATGTTTAGTTACATTTTTTTTTTCTGGATTATTAGGCAGATTATGTGCAAGGGACGTTCGTTGCAACAGTGGCGATTCAAGTGCGAGGATCGGCTTACGAGAAAATTGTTTGTTGGATATTATTACTGTTATTATTCGGGGGGTTGAAATCAAGAGGTGGAAAATTGGTGTAGATTTCAAGGAGATTTTCTGCAGGATTAAGTTTCTACCTTTCGACAAGTACGCATTTGCTTATTTTTATTTAAATTGGTGAATAATTATCTCGTAAATTTAACGCAATTAGAAATCAAAAATTAACGCAATGACAGGTATGGCAAATTAAACAGATATGCCAGTTTATGCAGATATGTCAGATTGGGTAGATAAGTCAGATTAAAGAGACAGGTATGTCAGTATAGGCAGATATGTTAAATTAGACAGACATATAAGTCAAATTAGGCAGTTATGTCAGATTAGGTAGATATGTTAGATTAGGCAGATATATCAGATTAGACAGATATGCTAGTTTAGGTAGATATGACAGATTAGGCAGATATGTTTCATTAGGCAGATAAGTCAGAAAAGACAGATTTGTCAAATTAGACAGATAAGTTAGGTTAGGCAGATACAGATAAGACAGACAGATCGTTCAAATTAGACAGACTAAGTCAGATTAAAGACACAGATAAGTCAGATTAAACAGACAGATATGTCAAATTAGACAAATATGTCATATTACGCAAATATGTTTCATTAGGCAGATAAGTCAGAAAAGATAGATATATCAAATTAGACAGATAAGTTAGGTTAGGCAGATACAGATAAGACAGACAGATCTGTCAAATTAGACAGACTAAGTCAGATTAAAGACACAGATAAGTCAGATTAAACAGACAGATATGTCAAATTAGACAAATATGTCATATTACGCAAATATGTTTCATTAGGCAGATAAGTCAGAAAAGATAGATATATCAAATTAGACAGATAAGTTAGGTTAGGCAAATACAGATAAGACAGACAGATCTGTCAAATTAGACAGACTTAGTCAGATTAAAGAGATAGATAAGTCAGATTAAACAGACAGATATGTCAAATTAGACAGATGTGTCAGATTACGCAAATATGTTTCATTAGGCAGATAAGTCAGAAAAGATAGATATATCAAATTAGACAGATAAGTTAGGTTAGGCAAATACAGATAAGACAGACAGATCTGTCAAATTAGACAGACTTAGTCAGATTAAAGAGACAGATAAGTCAGATTAAACAGACAGATATGTCAAATTAGACAGATGTGTCAGATTACGCAAATATGTTTCATTAGGCAGATAAGTCAGAAAAGATAGATATGTCAAATTAGACAGATAAGTTAGGTTAGGCAGATACAGATAAGTCAGATTAAACGGACAGATATGTCAGATTACGCAGATATGTCTCATTAGGCAGATAAATCAGAAAAGACAGATATGTCAAATTAGACAGATAAGTTAGGTTAGGCAGATACAGATAAGACAGATAGACAGATAAGTGTAAATTAGACAAATAGATAAGTCAGCTTAGATAGATAAGTTAAAATAGGCAGATAAGTCAAATTTGACAGTTTATGTAAAATTACATGCCACATTTGACATAATAATCTGACTAATTCAGTTTTCAAAAAGACTTAATTTGAATTTTTATTAAAAAAGCAAAATAACCGAACATTTTATAGAGAAAAATCTGAATGAGAAAATTGCACACAGTTATTAAATTATTAGTTGAATAATTATTTAAACTTAAAGACTTTTGTTATAAAAAAATCAAATTTGTGAAATTTCGAAGTAGTACATTTTGTAACTAGGGCGAAAAGTTGTCAATTTTTCGCGAGAGCGAAATTTGCTCGAGAGGGAAATTGACAATACCGCCCGTGCTACAAACAATGTTTTTATTACTCATGCAAGCGGATGAATGTTGCAAGTTTGGGATCCAGGGGCCAACCAAAAACAAATGCAATAATCAATGAAGAATATGCTTTTTCAATTATCTCCGGTGGTGTGGATTCGTCATAAGAACTCTCTTCAGCCTCCGGTAACACCGTAGAATTTACACTAACTTTAAAACGTTTTCTTTAATTTTTATTTTTACTTTGTCATGAAAAAAAAATCTGACACTTCACGTCACTTTTTTAACTTGATTATATTCATTTTATTCTAAGACTACAACTTCATAAGACTACAACTAATCTAGAATGTCTAGAATAAAACTATAACTAATCTAGAATGTCTAGAACAAGATTATAACTAATATAAAATATCATAACTAATCTAGAATATCTAGAACAATACTATAACTAATCTAGAACGTTTAGAATAAAACTATAATTAATCTAGAATGCCTTAAACAAGACAATGACTAATCTAGAATGTCTAGAATAAAACTATAACTAATCTAGAATGTCTAGAATAAAACTATAACTAATTTAAAATGCCTAAAACAAGACTATAACTATTCTAGAATATCATAACTAATCTAGAATGTCTTGAACAATACTATAACTAATCTAGAACGTTTAGAATAAAACTATAATTAATCTAGAATGCCTAAAACAAGACAATGACTAATCTAGAATGTCTAGAATAAAACTATAACTAATCTAGAATGTCTAGAATAAAACTATAACTAATTTAAAATGCCTAGAACAAGACTATAAATATTCTAGAATATCATAACTAATCTAGAATGTCTTGAACAATACTATAACTAATCTAGAACGTTTAGAATAAAACTATAATTAATCTAGAATGCCTAAAACAAGACAATGACTAATCTAGAATGTCTAGAATAAAACTATAACTAATCTAGAATGTCTAGAATAAAACTATAACTAATTTAAAATGCCTAGAACAAGACTATAACTATTCTAGAATATCATAACTAATCTAGAATGTCTTGAACAATACTATAACTAATCTAGAACGTTTAGAATAAGACTATAATTAATCTAGAATGCCTAAAACAAGACAATGACTATTCTAGAATGTCTAGAATAAGACTATAATTCATCTAGAATGTCTAGAACAAGACTACAACTAACCTAGAATGTCTAGAACAAGACTATAACTAATCTAGAATGTTTTGAACATGACTATAACTAATCTAGAATGTCTAAAATAAGACTACAACTAATCTAGAATGTCTAGAATAAAACTATAACTAATCTAGAATATCTAGAACAAGACTATAACTAATCTAGAATTTCATAACTAATCTAGAATGTCTAGAACAGTACTATAACTAATCTAGAACGTTTAGAATAAGACTATAATTAATCTAGAATGCCTAAAACAAGACAATGACTAATCTAGAATGTCTAGAATAAAACTATAACTAATCTAGAATGTCTAGAACAAGACTGTAACTAATCTAGAATATCATAACTAATCTAGAATGTCTTGAACAATACTATAGCTAATCTAGAACGTTTAGAATAAGACTATAATTAATCTAGAATGCCTAAAACAAGACAATGACTAATCCAGAATGTCTAGAACAAGACTGTAACTAACCTAGAATGTCTAAAACAAGACTATGACTAATCTAGAATGTCTAGAACAGTACTATAAAAAATCTAGAACGTTTAGAATAAGACTATAATTAATCTAGAATGCCTAAAACAAGACAATGACTATTCTAAAATGTCTACAATAAGACTATAATTAATCTAGAATGTCTAGAACAAGACTACAACTAATCTAGAATGTCTAGAACAAGACTGTAACTAATCTAGAATATCATAACTAATCTAGAATGTCTTGAACAATACTATAGCTAATCTAGAACGTTTAGAATAAAACTATAATTAAACTAGAATGCCTAAAACAAGACAATGACTAATCTAGAATGTCTAGAATAAAACTATAACTAATCTAGAATGTCTAGAATAAAACTATAACTAATTTAAAATGCCTAGAACAAGACTATAACTATTCTAGAATATCATAACTAATCTAGAATGTCTTGAACAATACTATAACTAATCTAGAACGTTTAGAATAAGACTATAATTAATCTAGAATGCCTAAAACAAGACAATGACTATTCTAGAATGTCTAGAATAAGACTATAATTCATCTAGAATGTCTAGAACAAGACTACAACTAACCTAGAATGTCTAGAACAAGACTATAACTAATCTAGAATGTTTTGAACATGACTATAACTAATCTAGAATGTCTAAAATAAGACTACAACTAATCTAGAATGTCTAGAATAAAACTATAACTAATCTAGAATATCTAGAACAAGACTATAACTAATCTAGAATTTCATAACTAATCTAGAATGTCTAGAACAGTACTATAACTAATCTAGAACGTTTAGAATAAGACTATAATTAATCTAGAAGGCCTAAAACAAGACAATGACTAATCTAGAATGTCTAGAATAAAACTATAACTAATCTAGAATGTCTAGAACAAGACTGTAACTAATCTAGAATATCATAACTAATCTAGAATGTCTTGAACAATACTATAGCTAATCTAGAACGTTTAGAATAAGACTATAATTAATCTAGAATGCCTAAAACAAGACAATGACTAATCCAGAATGTCTAGAACAAGACTGTAACTAACCTAGAATGTCTAAAACAAGACTATGACTAATCTAGAATGTCTAGAACAGTACTATAAAAAATCTAGAACGTTTAGAATAAGACTATAATTAATCTAGAATGCCTAAAACAAGACAATGACTATTCTAAAATGTCTACAATAAGACTATAATTAATCTAGAATGTCTAGAACAAGACTACAACTAATCTAGAATGTCTAGAACAAGACTGTAACTAATCTAGAATATCATAACTAATCTAGAATGTCTTGAACAATACTATAGCTAATCTAGAACGTTTAGAATAAGACTATAATTAATCTAGAATGCCTAAAACAAGACAATGACTAATCTAGAATGTCTAGAACAAGACTATAACTAACCTAGAATGTCTAAAACAAGACTATGACTAATCTAGAATGTTTAGAACAAGACTATAACTAATCTAGAATATCGAGAACAAGACTATTACTAATCTAGAACGTTTAGAATAAGACTATTATTAATGTAGAATGCTTAAAACAAGACAATGACTAATCTAGAATGTCTAGAATAAGACTACAACTAATCAAAAATGTCTAGAATAAAACTATAACTAATCTAGAATGTCTAGAACAAGACTATAACTAATCTAGAATATCATATCTAATTTAGAATGTCTTGAACAATACTATAGCTAATCTAGAACGTTTAGAATAAGACTATAATTAATGTAGAATTCCTAAAACAAGACAATCAATAATCTAGAATGTCTAGAATAAGACTACAACTAATCTAGAATGTCTAGAATAAAACTATAACTAATCTAGAATGTCTAGAACGAGACTATAACTAATCTAGAATTTCATAACTAATCTAGAATGTCTAGAACTGTACTATAACTAATCTAGAACGTTTAAAATAAAACTATAATTAATCTAGAATGCCTAAAACAAGATAATGACTAATCTAGAATGTCTAGAACAAGACTATAACTAACCTAGAATGTCTAAAACAAGACTATGACTAATCTAGAATGTTTAGAACAAGACTATAACTAATCTAGAATGTCTAGAACAAGACTATTATTAATCTAGAACGTTTAGAATCAGACTATTATTAATGTAGAATGCCTAAAACAAGACAATGACTAATCTAGAATGTCTAGAATAAGACTACAACTAATCTAGAATGTCTAGAATAAAACTATAACTAATCTAGAATGTCTAGAACAAGACTATAACTAATCTAGAATATCATAACTAATCTAGAATGTTTTGAACAATACTATAGCTAATCTAAAACGTTTAGAATACGACTATAATTATTCTAGAATGCCTAAAACAAGACAATGACTAATCTAGAATGTCTAGAACAAGACTATAACTAACCTAGAATGTCTAAAACAAGACTATGACTAATCTAGAATGTCTAGAACAGTACTATAAATAATCTAGAACGTTTAGAATAAGACTATAATTAATCTAGAATGCCTAAAATAAGACAATGACTATTCTAAAATGTCTACAATAAGACTATAATTAATCTAGAATGTCTAGAACAAGACTACAACTAATCTAGAATGTCTAGAACAAGACTATAACTAATCTAGAATATCATAACTAATCTAGAATGTCTTGAACAATACTATAGCTAATCTAGAACGTTTAGAATAAGACTATAATTAATCTAGAATGCCTAAAACAAGACAATAACTAATCTAGAATGTCTAGAACAAGACTATAACTAAGCTAGAATGTCTAAAACAAGACTATGACTAATCTAGAATGTTTAGAACAAGACTATAACTAATCTAGAATGTCTAGAACAAGACTATTACTAATCTAGAACGTTTAGAATAAGACTATTATTAATGTAGAATGCCTAAAACAAGACAATGACTAATCTAGAATGTCTAGAATACGACTACAACTAATCTAGAATGTTTAGAATAAAACTATAACTAATCTAGAATGTCTAGAACAAGACTATAACTAATCTAGAATATCATAACTAATCTAGAATATCTAGAACAATACTATAACTAATCTAGAACGTTTAGAATAAGACTATAATTAATGTAGCTTGCCTAAAATAAGACAATGACTAATCTAGAATGTCTAGAATAAGACTACAACCAATCTAGAATATCTAGAATAAAACTATAACTAATCTAGAATGTCTAGAACAAGACTATAACTAATCTAGAATTTCATAACTAATCTAGAATGTCTAGAACAATACTATAACTAATCTAGAACGTTTAGAATAAGACTATAATTAATGTAGAATGCCTAAAACAAGACAATGACTAATCTAGAATGTCTAGAATCAGACTACAACCAATCTAGAATATCTGGAATAAAACTATAACTAATCTAGAATGTCTAGGACAAGACTATAACTAATCTAGAATATCATAACTAATCTAGAATGTCTAGAACAGTACTATAACTAATCTAGAACGTTTAGAATAAGACTATAATTAATCTAGAATGCCTAAAACAAGACAATGACTAATCTAGAATGTCTAGAATAAGACTATAACTAACCTAGAATGTCTAGAACAAGACTATAAATAATCTAAAATGTCTTGACCATGACTATAACAGATCTAGAATGTCTAGAATAAGACAATAACTAATCTAGAATGTCTAGAACAAGACTATAACTAATCTAGAATATCATAACTAATCTAGAATGTCTAGAACAAGACTATAACTAACCTAGAATGTCTAAAGCAAGACTATGACTAATCTAGAATGTTTAGAACAAGACTTAAACTAATCTAGAATGTCTAGAACAAGACTATAACTAATCTAGAATGTCTTGACCATGACTATAACAAATCTAGAATGTTTAGAATGAGACTACAACTAATCTAGAATGTCTAGAACAATACTATAACTAATCTAGAACGTTTAGAATAAGACTATAATTAATCTATAATGCCTAAAACAAGACAATGACTAATCTAGAATGTCTAGAACTAGACTATAACTAACCTAGAATATCTAGAATAAGACTATAAATAATCTAGAATGTCTTGAACATGACTATAACAAATCTAGAATGTCTAGAATAAGACTACAACTAATATAGAATGTCTAGAATAAAACTATAACTAATCTAGAATGTCTAGAACAAGACTATAACTAATCTAGAATATCATAACTAATCTAGAATGTCTAGAACAATACTATAACTAATCTAGAACGTTTAGAATAAGACTATAATTAATGTAGAATGCCTAAAACTAGACAATGACTAATCTAGAATGTCTAGAATAAGACTACAACTAATCTAGAATATCATAACTAATCTAGAATGTCTAGAACAGAACTATAACTAATCTAGAACGTTTAGAATAAGACTATAATTAATCTAGAATGCCTAAAACAAGACAATGACTAATCTAGAATGTCTAGAATAAGACTATAACTAATCCAAAATATCATAACTAATCTAGAATGTCTAGAACAATACTATAACTAATCTAGAACGTTTAGAATAAGACTATAATTAATGTAGAATGCCTAAAACAGGACAATGACTAATCTAGAATGTCTAGAATAAGACTACAACTTATCTAGAATAAAACTATAACTAATCTAGAATGTCTAGAACAAGACTATAACTAATCTAGAATATCATAACTAATCTAGAATGTCTAGAACAGTACTATAACTAATCTAGAACGTTTAGAATAAGACTATAATTAATCTAGAATGCCTAAAACAAGACAATGACTAATCTAGAATGTCTAGAACAAGACTATAACTAATCTGAAATATCATAACTAATCTAAAATGTCTAGAACAATACTATAGATAATCTAGAAAGTTTAGAATAAGACTATAATTAATGTAGAATGCCTAAAACAAGACAATGACTAATTTAGAATGTCTAGAATAAAACTACAACTAATCTAGAATGTCTAGAATAAAACTATAACTAATCTAGAATGTCTAGAACAAGACTATAACTAATCTAGAATATCATAACTAATCTAGAATGTCTAGAACAATACTATAACTAATCTAGAACGTTTCGAGTAAGACTATAATTAATGTAGAATGCCTAAAACAAGACAATGACTAATCTAGAATGTCTAGAATAAGACTACAACTAATCTAGAATATCTAGAATAAAACTATAACTAATCTAGAATGTCTAGAACAAGACTATAACTAATCTAGAATATCATAACTAATCTAGAATGTCTAGAACAGTACTATAACTCATCTAGAACGTTTAGAATAAGACTATAATTAATCTAGAATGCCTAAAACAAGACAATGACTAATCTAGAATGTCTAGAACAAGACTATAACTAACCTAGAATCTCTAAAACAAGACTATGACTAATCTAGAATGCTTAGAACAAGACTATAACTAATCTAGAATGTCTAGAACAAGACTATAACTAATCTAGAATGTCTTGAACATGACTATAACAAATCTAGAATGTCTAGAATAAGACTACAACTAATCTAGAATGTTTAGAACAATACTATAACTAATCTAGAACGTTTAGAATAAGACTATAATTAATCTAGATTGCCTAAAACAAGACAATGACTAATCTAGAATGTCTAGAACAAGACTATGACTAATCTGGAATGTCTAGAACAAGACTATAAATAATCTAGAATGTCTTGAACATGACTATAACAAATCTAGAATGTCTAGAATAAGACTACAACTAATCTAGAATGTCTAGAATAAAACTATAACTAATCTAGAATGTCTAGAACAAGACTATAAATATTCTAGAATGTCTTGAACATGACTATAACAAATCTAGAATGTCTAGAATACGACTACAACTAATCTAGAATGTCTAGAATAAAACTATAACTAATCTAGAATGTCTAGAACAAGACTATAGCTAATCTAGAATATCATAACTAATCTAGAATGTCTAGAACAATACTATAACTTATCTAGAACGTTTAGAATAAGACTATAATTAAGATAGAATGCCTAAAACAAAACAATGACTAATCTAGAATGTCTAGAATAAGACTACAACTAATCTAGAATGTCTAGAATAAAACTATAACTAATCTAGAATGTCTAGAACAATACTATAACTAATCTAGAACATTAATAATAAAACTATAATTAATCTAGAATGCCTAAAACAAAACAATGACTAATCTAGAATATCTAGAACAAGACTATAATTAATCTAGAATGTCTAGAACAATACTATAACTAACCTAGAATGTTTAAAACAAGACTATGACAAATGTATGTAAGTATGGGCAGATATGTCAGATTAGACAGATTAGACAGACATATAAGTCAAATTAGTCAGTAATGTCAGATTAGGTAGATATGTTAGATTAGGCAGATAAATCAGATTAGACAGATATGCTAGTTTAGGTAGATATGACAGATTAGGCAGATATGTTTCATTAGGCAGATATGTCAGAAAGACAGATATGTCAAATTGGACAGAAAAGTTAGGTTAGGCAGATATGTCAGAAAGACAGATATGTCAAATTGGAGAGAAAAGTTAGGTTAGGCAGATATGTCAGAAAGACAGATATGTCAAATTGGAAAGAAAAGTTAGGTTAGGCAGATACAGATAATACAGACAGATCTGTCAACTTAGACAGACTAAGTCAGATTAAAGAGACAGATAAGTCAGATTAAACAGACATATATGTAAAATTAGACAGATATATCAGATTACGCAAATATGTTTCATTATGCAGATAAGTCAGAAAAGACAGATATGTCAAATTAGATAGATAAGTTAGGTTAGACAGATACAGATAAGACGGACAGATCTGTCAAATTAGACAGATAGGTGTAAATTAGACAAATATATAAGTCAGCTTAGATAGATAAGTTAAATTAGGCAGATAAATCAAATTTGACAGTTTATTTTAAAATACCTGCCATATTTGGCATAATAATCTGACCGTCAGATTTGACTTAATTACTAAATTTGACTAAAAATTAAAAAAGCAAAATAACTGAACCAAACAAAAATAATTACATCACCTTACAAAACTATTCTCGCGTAATAGGAAATCGCGTTATACGGAACACACATTATCAGACCTATTTACATCATGAGCGGTCTGCTCTAAAAATATCAACTTTAAAAGTTATCTAGCATTAAAACTGAAAAATATTAGAACCTTAGTCCTAACTAATCTACTCTCAATTGGAAATTCGAAGAGACTATGGAGTTACGTTTTATGGAGAAAAATCTGAATGAGAAAATTGCACACATTTATTAAATTATTTGTTGAATAATTATTTAAACCTAGACTTTTGTTATATAAAAAAAAAATAAGTAGTATATTTTGTAACTAGGGCGAAAAGTTGTAAATTTTTCGCGAGGGCGAAATTTGCTCGGGAGGGAAATTGACAATACCGCCCGTGTTACAAACAATATTTTTATTACTCATGCAAGGGGATGAATCTTGCGAGTTTGGGATCCAGGGGCCAACCAAAAACAAATGCAATAATCAATGAAGAATATGCTTTTTCAATTATCTCCGGTGGTGTGGATTCGTCATAAGAGCTCTCTTTAGCCTCCAGTATCACCGTAGAATTTACACTCACTTTAAAATGTTTTCTTTAATTTTTATTTTTACTTTGTTATGAAAAAAAATTTCACACTTCACGTCACTTTTTTAACTTGATTATATTCATTTTATTCTTAATTATTTGTTTATTTTAACGTAACCTAGCAATATTTGCGTGCGTTATTCAAATTATGTAAAATACAACTAATATTGACAATTTATCGCACAAAAAAACGTGCACCAAGATAGTAATATTGTGCATGTGTGATAATAGTGATAATATTGTGCATAAAAAAAGTTATTATTTAATTAAAAACACTTTATTATATATATATATATATATATATATATAAAAACAGAATATTTGTTTTAGTTTAATTTAAATAGGAAGGACTTTTTTCCTTCTAGCAGCAGAACCTCGAGGTCGACAGCCCATTGTATCATTTTTTTATGTTACAATAAATACCATTATTGTTATTATTTTTAAATAGGCTGAGAATGTTTTGGATTACAGTTAGGTATTTGCAGAAAATCTTAGGTATATTATTGTGGGAGATTTAGAGAGTTAAAATCAGACAGAGAAAGATTTGCTTAAACAAGTTTAAAGGAGAAACATGATTTTGCCGGTAGAAACCTGCTCGCAAGAATAGAACGAGATTGATGGAAAGTTTGAGAAATTAGGTATAAGTTTGTTGTAGGAGATTTAGAAGGAAGAGAACAAAAAAGCGACCCCGAGAAACGGTAGCTATAAATGCGTGTGTGTGTATGTGAGCTTTGTGTGTGTGTGTGTGCATGGGAACAAGACAAGTATTCAGTGATTGTGAATTCCTTTAGTAGCTGAACTGCTGACGGTTCAGACAGTCGCATTTTGCTGTCAGTCGGATGCAAAAAAAGGAGCAACCCGGCTATTTTATTTTCCTGCCAAGGTTAATTCAGAGCATCTCCCAACTAAAATAATAGTATACATGTAGTTGGTTCTTTCTTGTGCGTTCGGGCCAGCGAGAAAGATTTAATACTGGCGGCCAATTGACGTACAGAATGTACAACCCGACATGCAAAATACTTTATAAAGAAGATGTAGGACAATCGGGAGTTATGTGATCCCTCCTTATTTTACTTTGTGTATTGTCTTTATATACACTTGCTGTATTTAATTAAAATTCATTACAATTAAGAAACAATGTTCGTAAATACCATTATAAATATTTCGGATACGGGCATAAAAAAAACAACGCCTTTTTCTTCTCCTTCTCGTTTATCTTCGTACTGCCGTCCACACATTCTTTTATGCGAAAAAATTCTTTAAACTTCTCCAACGTTTCAAATACAAACTCATACACCGAACTAAACAAAAATAATAATAAAAACCTTACAAAACTAGTCTCAATGCATTAACTTACCATTACTTAAAAAAAATTACTAAAATAAATTATTTAAATATTTAAAGTATAATAATTACAAAACCAATCTTTTTCTATAAGCAGAGGGTTCGTTTCGCGTAATAGGAAATCGTTTTATAAGAGACTAATTCCCGTCTACACTAATTCACTAAAACTAAAACCAACAAAGCCAAATTATAACTTGATCCCTCGCTAATCGAAATCCGTTCCAAAAACTAAAATCAATCCATCCGTCTGTCTACATTAACCAAAAATAATTGGCACTACCATAAACGAACTAGTCTAAATTCATCCTCTAATATCTCGTAAATTATATCCACTTGACTCAAAACTCATACTAGGTCTTAATCCTTGATTAGTCATAATAATTTAATCAATTTCAACTTAACAAAGGCTATCGCCCAAAAGGGTTCTGTAAATCGAATTTGTCTGATCATTACGTCTACACTAATTCAGTAAAACTAAATTGAACAAAGCCAAATTAAACCTTGATCCTTCGCTAATCCAAATCCGTATAAAGACTAGACAGACAAGACTAGACAGACAAGACTAGACAGACAAGACTAGACAGACAAGACTAGACAGACAGGACTAGACAGACAAGACTAGACAGACAAGACTAGACAGACAAGACTAGACAGACAAGACTAGACAGACAAGACTAGACAGACAAGACTAGACAGACAAGACTAGACAGACAAGACTAGACAGACAAGACTAGACAGACAAGACTAGACAGACAAGACTAGACAGACAAGACTAGACAGACAAGACTAGACAGACAAGACTAGACAGACAAGACTAGAGAGACAAGACTAGACAGACAAGACTAGACAGACAAGACTAGACAGACAAGACTAGACAGACAAGACTAGACAGACAAGACTAGACAGACAAGACTAGACAGACAAGACTAGATAGACAAGACTAGACAGACAAGACTAGACAGACAAGACTAGACAGACAAGACTAGACAGACAAGACTAGACAGACAAGACTAGACAGACAAGACTAGACAGACAAGACTAGACAGACAAGACTAGACAGACAATACTAGACAGATAAGACTAGACAGACAAGACTAGACAGACAAGACTAGACAGACAAGACTAGACAGACAAGACTAGACAGACAAGACTAGACAGACAAGACTAGACAGACAAGACTAGACAGACAAGACTAGACAGACAAGACCAGACAGACAAGACCAGACAGACAAGACTAGACAGACAAGACTAGACAGACAAGACTAGACAGACAAGACTAGACAGACAAGACTAGACAGACAAGACTAGACAGACAAGACTAGACAGACAAGACTAGACAGACAAGACTAGACAGACAAGACTAGACAGACAAGACTAGACAGACAAGACTAGACAGACAAGACTAGACAGACAAGACTAGACAGACAAGACTAGACAGACAAGACTAGACAGACAAGACTAGACAGACAAGACTAGACAGACAAGACTAGACAGACAAGACTAGACAGACAAGACTAGACAGACAAGACTAGACAGACAAGACTAGACAGACAAGACTAGACAGACAAGACTAGACAGACAAGACTAGACAGACAAGACTAGACAGACAAGACTAGACAGACAAGACTAGACAGACAAGACTAGACAGACAAGACTAGACAGACAAGACTAGACAGACAAGACTAGACAGACAAGACTAGACAGACAAGACTAGACAGACAAGACTAGACAGACAAGACTAGACAGACAAGACTAGACAGACAAGACTAGACAGACAAGACTAGACAGACAAGACTAGACAGACAAGACTAGACAGACAAGACTAGACAGACAAGACTAGACAGACAAGACTAGACAGACAAGACTAGACAGACAAGACTAGACAGACAAGACTAGACAGACAAGACTAGACAGACAAGACTAGACAGACAAGACTAGACAGACAAGACTAGACAGACAAGACTAGACAGACAAGACTAGACAGACAAGACTAGACAGACAAGACTAGACAGACAAGACTAGACAGACAAGACTAGACAGACAAGACTAGACAGACAAGACTAGACAGACAAGACTAGACAGACAAGACTAGACAGACAAGACTAGACAGACAAGACTAGACAGACAAGACTAGACAGACAAGACTAGACAGACAAGACTAGACAGACAAGACTAGACAGACAAGACTAGACAGACAAGACTAGACAGACAAGACTAGACAGACAAGACTAGACAGACAAGACTAGACAGACAAGACTAGACAGACAAGACTAGACAGACAAGACTAGACAGACAAGACTAGACAGACAAGACTAGACAGACAAGACTAGACAGACAAGACTAGACAGACAAGACTAGACAGACAAGACTAGACAGACAAGACTAGACAGACAAGACTAGACAGACAAGACTAGACAGACAAGACTAGACAGACAAGACTAGACAGACAAGACTAGACAGACAAGACTAGACAGACAAGACTAGACAGACAAGACTAGACAGACAAGACTAGACAGACAAGACTAGACAGACAAGACTAGACAGACAAGACTAGACAGACAAGACTAGACAGACAAGACTAGACAGACAAGACTAGACAGACAAGACTAGACAGACAAGACTAGACAGACAAGACTAGACAGACAAGACTAGACAGACAAGACTAGACAGACAAGACTAGACAGACAAGACTAGACAGACAAGACTAGACAGACAAGACTAGACAGACAAGACTAGACAGACAAGACTAGACAGACAAGACTAGACAGACAAGACTAGACAGACAAGACTAGACAGACAAGACTAGACAGACAAGACTAGACAGACAAGACTAGACAGACAAGACTAGACAGACAAGACTAGACAGACAAGACTAGACAGACAAGACTAGACAGACAAGACTAGACAGACAAGACTAGACAGACAAGACTAGACAGACAAGACTAGACAGACAAGACTAGACAGACAAGACTAGACAGACAAGACTAGACAGACAAGACTAGACAGACAAGACTAGACAGACAAGACTAGACAGACAAGACTAGACAGGCAAGACTAGGCAGACAAGACTAGACAGACAAGACTAGACAGACAAGACTAGACAAACAAATAGGACACAACAAATATTCCAAATGAAGGCGAAATCAGGCAAACAGTTTACACTAAGTTGGAGAGCAACGTGGAGGAAAAGTCGCCGGAGGAAGGCACAAGAAGCAACTTTGTGGAGGTGGGTGATAAAAGTCCTTTAACAAATAGTGTCCAAAACAATTCGAATCCAAAAATTGAAGAAGAGGAAGCGCTTGCTAGTAATGTGGCAAAGGAGGATATCAATGCCAAACCTGAGTGTTATTGTTCACTTAAAACGGAAGAAATGAGCTTCATTGAAGCGCTTGCTAGTAATGTGGAAAAGGAGGATATCAATGCCAAACCTGGATGTTATTGTCTTCTTCAAAATGAGGAAATGAATTTAGTTGAAGCCGATGAAACTGAAAAGACTGAATAGCAAGAAATTATTTCTAACAAAATAGATAACAAAGAGCTATCTATTGAGCTTGACTGTATTTGTCATTCGCAACAAGAGAAAACTTCTGATTCAGTGGAAATAAACGCTTCCAGTAATGCTCCAGAAATAAACGAACTTAATATATCCACAAGCCCGACAGAAAACAAGAAAGGTGATAATATTGAATTGAGTAGCAATCCATAATCTTGCGTTTGTCCTATAAATCCAATCGATAATGCTTCAATAGTTGCTACTGAAGTGAAGGAAACAACAGCACCCAATAAACCCGATTTAGCAGCAAGTCCTGATTCATGTATTTGTCCTATGGATTAAAATGTAGAAAATCGTTTGGATAATACAGCAGAAGGCAAAGAAGATAATACAGCAGAAGACAAAAATTCAAAATTAAAAGGCGATGAAATTGTTCCAAATACAATAGACAAAGCTAATAAACTTGGAATATGCCTCTGTTTTACTCCGCAAAATGGAGTGGAAAACACTTCTAATTTGTAAAATACAATTGATAAGACTTTTCCTCCTCAAATGGATGACGAAGAATTGAGAAAACTGAAAACATATTGTTGCAAAGAAGAAAAGGTTGCGAAGGTGGAAAACTCTTCCGACTTGGCCAATACAAATGACGAAATTGTTCCTCCTCAAATACAGGACAAAGAATTGATCAAACCGAAAACGTTTTGTTGCAAGGAGGAAGATGTTGCGAATGCTGAAAAATCTTCCGACTTGGCTGATTCAAATGGCGAAATTGTTCCTCCTCAAATGGAGGACAATGTTGCACAAGGAAACGAGGAAAATGTTGCAAATGTGGAAAACTCTACCGACTTGGCAAATACAAATGAAGAAATTGTTGCAAGTCCCATAGTAGAAGATGTTGGAACGAATTTAGATACTGTTCCTCCTCAAACGGAGAAAAAAGATTTGAGCAAATTAAAAGCATGTTGTTGTACCGGGGACAATGTTTCAAATAAAGATTTAGTAAATCCAATTAGACCAGCTCATAGAACTTCAAGCATTCCAATTAATTCAGGAACTAGGGGAAGCAGTCATGTACATGTATACGATAAAACATCCTCCTCAAATATTATTCCAAATGAAATTGGAGAAGAAACCGATATTGAAAAACTTTCAGGTAAAGATTCAATTCATTCAAATATTCTAATGGCGTATAGCGTTTTGAACAAGACGAATACTACCCAAACAAGCAAGGAAGTAATTGTTGTAACGAGAAGTATGATGCGTAGTAAAGTTGCGGCGTGTGTATGCCCAACGGAAATTGATAAGATTTCTTTAGAAAGCAAATCAAATAGATCGCAACAGAATAATGAAGCGATTAAAGATCCACCAGTCATTGATGAACTGCTAAACAAACTTCTTTTATGTTGTTGTTTTCCAGAAGAAAATATAGAAAATAATGTAAACGTTGATAAAGCAATTAAAGGCTCATTAAAAGATATAAAAACTCCACGTAAAAAAGCTTTACGTTATAGGGCAAAATGTCCTGAAACGAAATGTAAAGGTAAAGCTGAAGGTTCCAACAAGGATGTGGAACATTTGGACAGTGTTTCTAATTCACCAGCTGATATAAGAACAGATCTAAAAATGGTTCTTCTAATATTAAGGTCGATACAGAATCCCCAAAAATAGCAGATTCGCCTTTAGCTAGAAACCCTCGTCCCTGTAAGTGTATTGTTCCACATAGAGATAGTGTAGATGCACCTGTGATATCTAATCAACCTAGACTATCTGGCGACTCTAAAACTTCCGTAAAGAGCCCTTTGCGAAAATTCTCGAATGCAACAGGAAGCTTATCAGCTAAAAATGCTATAATTGCTATAATGCTATAAATTGCTATAATGCTATAATTAACTGCGGCTTGGATAATTGTCCAACAAAAAAAGTGTAATCGTGATAATATTGAAGAAAAAGATCCAGAAACTACGTTAGTCCCTCTGTTAAAGTATTTAAAGTCTGTTAAAGTATAGTCTAGTCTTGTCTGTCTAGTCTTGTCTGTCTAGTCTTGTCTGTCTAGTCTTGTCTGTCTAGTCTTGTCTGTCTAGTCTTGTCTGTCTAGTCTTGTCTGCCTAGTCTTGTCTGTCTAGTCTTGTCTGTCTAGTCTTGTCTGTCTAGTCTTGTCTGTCTAGTCTTGTCTGTCTAGTCTTGTCTGTCTAGTCTGTCTAGTCTGTCTAGTCTGTCTAGTCTGTCTAGTCTTGTCTGTCTAAGTCTTGTCTGTCTAGTCTTGTCTGTCTAGTCTTGTCTGTCTAGTCTTGTCTGTCTAGTCTTGTCTGTCTAGTCTTGTCTGTCTAGTCTTGTCTGTCTAGTCTTGTCTGTCTAGTCTTGTCTGTCTAGTCTTGTCTGTCTAGTCTTGTCTGTCTAGTCTTGTCTGTCTAGTCTTGTCTGTCTAGTCAATCAATCAATCAATCATACATTTATTCCTTAAATATACATCAGTACATATAGAATACGTCAAAATAAAATACAATAAAACCAATTAATACAATAAAATACAATAAAATACATTGCAAATACAATACAATAAAACGAATTAATACAATAAAATACAATAGTCTTAAACTTAGACAATATTTGATGGGTTTTGATTTTCCATATATTCTTTCAGTGTATAATAGGCTTCCTGTTTTTAAATATTTTTTAATTTTTTTCTAAATAATTTGTTAGATGATTCATCTTTTAGCTCATCTGGTAGAAGGTTGTACACCTTGGTGCCAATTATATCGGAAGCTGTACCACATATAGTTAAATTTACTCTTGGTGTCATAAGCTTTTGGCGATTTCGCGATTGTGTCGTGATTATGTTGATCCTTTCTCGTGCGGAACTTACGTTTGTTTTTATGTATATGAGATGCCAATTCCAATATATATATATACAATGGATAGTCAGTATTTTTAAATTGATGAAATATGATTTACAGGAAAACCTCTTTGAGATTCCTGTAATACCCCTAATTGCTCTTTTTTGGGCTATGAAGATTCTATGAATGTGCGGGGAGGAGCCCCATACCATAATCCCATAGGATATCCTCGAGTGTATTTCAGCAAAGTATATGTTTATAAGCACAGGGATGCTAACTACTTTCCTTATCCTTCTTAACATGTATATCTTGCTGTTGATTTTGTTAATAATTGTTTCTGTGGTGATGTTCCATCCAAGACATTCCTCAAAGTGAATACCTAGAAATTTGGTATTGCTCGCTCTCTGTATCTCATCCTGACCAATTTTTAGTGAAAGGTTTTCCAATCGTTTCCTTCTTCCAGTTTGAAAAATCATATAGTTTGTTTTATTGCTGTTTAAATGCAGATTATTACCAGAGAACCAGTTATGAATATTATGCAGTAGCCTGTTTGCAGCCAATTCCGTCTCAATCACAGTTTCTTCGGATATTATGAAGGTGCAATGTTTCAGGGTGCAATGTTTCCCACTTATATATTTGATAATATCGGCTGTATAGATTGCGAATAGTGTCGGGGCGAGCACACTCCCTTGTGGCACACCGATATCGGAGCTGTATGTTAGATTCGAGAGGCCGTTACTGTGATTTTGGTTGATTTTTACAAACTGTTTTCTGTCTTGGAGAAACGACTTCAACCACCGTCCAGTCTTTCCTCTAATGCCATACCTGAACAGTTTGTTTAAGAGTATGGAGTGTGAGATGCAGTCGAAGGCCTTCGACAGGTCACAAAATATGCCAACTGGACATTTGCCTTTATCGACCTCATGCAGCACTTTTGAAAAGAATGCATTAATTGCTGTAGACGTTGATTTTTCTTTCCTGAAGCCGTGTTGTTTCTTGGAATTATGTTTAGTTTGTTTATAAATTGCATCAGTCTTTTTTCCATACTATATTCCATTATTTTCGCCAATGCCGATACTAAGGAGATTGGCCTATAATTGTCTATCTTTGATTTGTCTCCTTTCTTGTGAACCGGGATTATTATAGAGGTTTTGAGTGCAGTGGGATACTGTTCGTTTTTAAATGAGCAATTAACAATTTGTGTAATTGGCGATGCTAGCTCACTGCCAAATTCCTTAAGGATGCAACATGGTAACAAATCTGACCCACAACTGGCTTTGTTTTTTAGTTTTTTCAATATCCCTTCCATTTCTACTGTCGTGTAGTCTTCCAGATACATAGTGTTGTCGATCCATGGTATATGATCGTTATTGATGCTGATTGATGGGACATTCTTGGTTACTAGTACGGGCGCATTAATAAAGAAAGTGTTGAAAGCATCTGCTATCTTATGGGGATTCGTTACATTGATGCCATTCATTTTGAGGTTTATGTCTTCTCTCTGTCTCAATTTGTTGCTGAGTTCATTAATGATCTCCCAAACTGCTTTGGAATGATTTGGTGCTTGCTGAATTTTTTTGTCGTAAAAGGCTTGTTTGGTCTTTGTTGTTAGTTTATTATGCGCTTTATTTGCTTGCATGTATAATTGTTTCAGAATTGGGAACCTTTTCTGAAGCAAAAAAAGGTCTAATAGTTTGTTGCTCGAGACTTTGACTTCTTTTGATACCCAGGATTTGATTCGCTGTTGAACCTTTACCAATGGAAAGCACGAGAAGTAGTGGTGTTGAATTGTCGCGACAAATGCATTAGTTTTGCTGTTGCAATCAGTTTTGGTGTGCATCTCATCCCACGTTTCCTCCGATCACGCTTTCCGAAAGTTTTCCTTGTTGGCGGCGCTGTAGATCCTCTTTAAATTGTTAACAGGCTTGGGTCTTTCTGTGCAGTTACTGGAGAGGATTAGTAGTTTATGATCGGATAGGTTCGTGTCATGTACGTCGGCTGTGGTTCCTTTTTCGGACTGTTTAAAAATATTGTCGATCGTTGTTCTGGACGTGTTCGTAACTCTGGTGAACTCTTTAATTCTGTCAGTTAAACCATATGATAATAGCAGATTTTTAATATTACTTGTTTTTGTGGATTCATTAGCAAAGTTAACATTAAAATCACCTACCAGAATTATTTCAGTGGCTTCATGAAAGATGTTATCAAGTAGGTTTTCTAATGTTACCATGAAAGTAGTATAGCACCCTGTTGGTGGTCGGTGCAGAGCAATGATAAATGTAGTGTGGCTCCTTGTCTTCCACTCAATTCCACATATTTCAATATGACTCTCATAGGACATCTTTGCAATATCTAGATCTTTTACTTGGGAACTGATCGATGTTTGATTACTAAACCAAATTGCTACACCTCCACCTGAAGTTATTTTCCTGCTGTATGAGCTTAACAAATTGTAGCCGTGAATGGGAGTTAGCCGTAGGTTTTCTTCCCGAAGCCAGGTTTCTGCAATACATAAGAAATATGATTTATATTGTTGAGTTAAAACTTCTATATGGTTCGTTTTTTTCATTAAACTTTGTATATTTAGGTAGAGCAGAAGGTTGGTTTCCTTAATTCCTGTTGTTTCTTTTAATTTATTCGCTGATTCCGAATTGCTCGTTGAAAATTTTGAGGATCGAAGTCCCGTCGCTGGAAATTAAACCTTTTATATAGGATTCCTTCCGGCCAGAATGATTTTTCATATACTTGCTCCTTCAGCTCAAGGTCAACTCCGACTTTGAAACAGATGTTGTCTTGTATATGACTGTTATTTATGCTATTAATTTTCTCAACAAAGAAATTAGTATGTGTTTTCCCAGTCTTCTTTATTAAGTGATTTAAAACCATTTCCTCTGTCACGTGCTCTTTGGACCTAGAGATGTGCAACCAGATTTTTTTTGGCTGTAACTCCCTTCCTGAAAAACCAGTATTTTTTTCTTCCTCTGTGACTTTCTCGATTCCTAGCGAAATCCTTTTCTTTTTCTTGTTTACCGTTTTAAAGCCGTTATCGTGGTTATCACTTGCTGCTATTTGTGATTTTTTGTTATCCTGTCGTTCGTTTTTATCTGACGGTCGTGCGTTTTTATCTGACGATTTGATTGGCGGCTCCTTTCTTTGTGAGTGAGCGGGACAGTTAGAAACAGTTTCTGTACTGTCTGACTGAACTGCTATTGGTGTTGCCTCTCTTTCGAGATGATTATTATCCCGAAGGGTGGAAATTATTTCTTTCAATGTTTGAATATATTCTTTTAAACTATTATTTTCACCTTTTAATATATGAATTGTATCATCTTTTTCTTCGAGTAATTGTCGGAGTAGCGTATTTTGGCATTTTAAGACACTTTCGCCCGTATCTCTAACCTCAAATTCTTCATCCTCACTATCAGTTTGGATCTGGTGTTGGCACGTGCCTGATTTGGATTTTGTAGATATGGCAAGGCATCCTGGATGAAATGTGAGATTACACTTAACGCACATAACTGGATCTCTTGCTTTTCTAGTGCAGTAAGAGCATTGACTCTCGCTAAGTTGTTTACTACCTGCCATCTTGAGTGCGACTGTAGTCTTGTCTGTCTAGTCTTGTCTGTCTAGTCTTGTCTGTCTAGTCTTGTCTGTCTAGTCTTGTCTGTCTAGTCTTGTCTGTCTAGTCTTGTCTGTCTAGTCTTGTCTGTCTAGTCTTGTCTGTCTAGTCTTGTCTGTCTAGTCTTGTCTGTCTAGTCTTGTCTGTCTAGTCTTGTCTGTCTAGTCTTGTCTGTCTAGTCTTGTCTGTCTAGTCTTGTCTGTCTAGTCTTGTCTGTCTAGTCTTGTCTGTCTAGTCTTGTCTGTCTAGTCTTGTCTGTCTAGTCTTGTCTGTCTAGTCTTGTCTGTCTAGTCTTGTCTGTCTAGTCTTGTCTGTCTAGTCTTGTCTGTCTAGTCTTGTCTGTCTAGTCTTGTCTGTCTAGTCTTGTCTGTCTAGTCTTGTCTGTCTAGTCTTGTCTGTCTAGTCTTGTCTGTCTAGTCTTGTCTGTCTAGTCTTGTCTGTCTAGTCTTGTCTGTCTAGTCTTGTCTGTCTAGTCTTGTCTGTCTAGTCTTGTCTGTCTAGTCTTGTCTGTCTAGTCTTGTCTGTCTAGTCTTGTCTGTCTAGTCTTGTCTGTCTAGTCTTGTCTGTCTAGTCTTGTCTGTCTAGTCTTGTCTGTCTAGTCTTGTCTGTCTAGTCTTGTCTGTCTAGTCTTGTCTGTCTAGTCTTGTCTGTCTAGTCTTGTCTGTCTAGTCTTGTCTGTCTAGTCTTGTCTGTCTAGTCTTGTCTGTCTAGTCTTGTCTGTCTAGTCTTGTCTGTCTAGTCTTGTCTGTCTAGTCTTGTCTGTCTAGTCTTGTCTGTCTAGTCTTGTCTGTCTAGTCTTGTCTGTCTAGTCTTGTCTGTCTAGTCTTGTCTGTCTAGTCCTGTCTGTCTAGTCTTGTCTGTCTAGTCTTGTCTGTCTAGTCTTGTCTGTCTAGTCTTGTCTGTCTAGTCTTGTCTGTCTAGTCTTGTCTGTCTAGTCTTGTCTGTCTAGTCTTGTCTGTCTAGTCTTGTCTGTCTAGTCTTGTCTGTCTAGTCTTGTCTGTCTAGTCTTGTCTGTCTAGTCTGTCTAGTCTGTCTAGTCTGTCTAGTCTGTCTAGTCTGTCTAGTCTTGTCTGTCTTGTCTTGTCTGTCTAGTCGTGTCTGTCTACCCGCCACACAAATATTATGTGTAGACTTTATTACTAGACACACAACATTAGACAGACAAGACTACACTGACAAAAACTGGATGGACCAGACTAGACAAACAAGAGGGTCCAAAGTTTTACGCGATACCGAAAAGTTTGTGAAATGAGAATTAAAACTAGTAAACAGACTGTTTCTTTCTTGTAGATAAAGTTGGTTTAAAAACTAGATAGAGAGGAGAGTAAGTATACAGGTGAAAAGAGTAGATGAAGTCGTAGCTACGAGATAAAACAATTTATTAAATATTTTTTCTTATCCCGCGTGAGCATTCCGTATAGCAAACCGGGCATTACCGCGTAAATTTATATTTATATGTGGGCAAAAATAGATTTCAGTAATTTATCGCCAACACTAATTAGACTCATCTCTCGGTGTAGTTCGGGACGCGCGTTTAAGTGCAGGCTGCGTTTTAGAATGTGTCTTGAAACGTGTATTACGCGCACTGCGTTTTATCATGAGCTTTACGCTTATGGCGGTGATAAAATTTGTCTCTAAAGCGCATAAATTACCCAAGATAATATGCAAACTTAATTGCTACTTAGTTACATTGGGTTTCACTTTCCTTGTAGTCATACCAAGATAAATGCATAAATCGTTTCAATTAATTCCCTAAAGACAATTTGGTACTTACGTATTAACGCGTATTTTTAAATGCCGATAATCTACAACTAAAATTTTTGTGATAAATCATAAAATAAAACATTTTATTCAAAACTAAAGTATTTCTAAATGTTAAAATACTTTATTTTGGAACCCCGGTTAGATTAGGTTGCGCGCCGCGAAGCGGACAGATAAATCAAGACAACATACGCGCGGCAGTGCGAACTCACGATCCAATATCAGCTACGTATTACTATCAATATTGTCATGAGCCATACGCTAAATAAATATATAATTAGTCGAGACGAGATGCATTCTCTCGCCGGTACGAGTATAGAAATAGAAATATATAGCGGTGGTGGCGTTAATACGTAAGTACCGAAAAAAAAATTGAACGGGAAATATACTAGAGGACAATAAAAATGATACACACCCAGTATATAAATCAAGTTGAAGTTATGCTTGTAGTTTCAACTTCTTAGTTACTTTGTACCGACTTCTTAGGTTCGAATCCTATTTTCCTAAATAATTTTCGTGTATTTTTCTCCTGGCTGATAATTTTTTTTCGGATCCGCGATCTTTCTCCAGATAATTTTTTTGTCCTTCCGAAAACAAGTTCTCGGACGCAGATCGCCGTTCGGCCGGTGATATTTATGATTACATTTGTGGCCGTTCACTTGTGTCCCACTGTGTGAGCGGAATCGGGAATGCGGCATTGTCAATCAGATCGAAGCCTTTTGCACGAAAAAATTCCACTTTCTACTGCTGCCATCTCGTACATTCATACCCCCGTTACGCAATCGACTCAACAACGGGTCCCGGTGCATTCATTTTCATAACTCACTCGAGCCAGCTCGGGCTTCACTAAATTAACAAGACCACACAGGCGATATTATAATCTAAACTAGATTTACTAACTTTTAAATCTAAAACTAGTTACTGGTTTCATAAAGCAACGCAGTTAATCTAGATAATACATGAACTTAGTGGACTAATTCATTCTACCAGCGAATTTAAATAATATCTGATTTTTTTGCGAACCATTAAAATCACGTTATGGACCATCGGTTGCCGACCGCTAATTTATAGTCTATATCAGGAGTGGCCAAAGCGTCGAACGCGTTACTATTCCTTGATCTGGAGAGGGCAGTATCTTCTGAGTAGGCCTGCCACAATTGTAATCTTGTAGGATTTCAGCAGATAAAGCGTTCGATAAAACTAGCATTCGTTTGCTGTGTTTCTGACCAATTTTTCATCCAGGGTTATACCTAGATACTTGACTTCATCACTTACTTTTAGACGCTCATTATAGAAAATTGTGAGCCTTAATCCCTCAATTTTTCTCATTTTTAAGGTTCCGTACCGAAAACGGAACCCTTATAGGATCACTTTGTTGTCCGTCTGTCTGTCTTGTACCGCCCTTGCTCCCACACAGGCAACTCCTTAGCGCGCATGACTGTAGCCGCGAAACGGCTTAAGGCCGCCCACACGCCCCGCCCCGCCCCGCCGGCGAGGCCACCCACCACGGCTTCGACCGTGACTTCCCGTTCCAGGGCCGACGCCAGGGCCTGTCGCTCCTTCTCCCAACGCAGACCCGCCACGAGAGTGTGCTCCGCGTCGTCGCGTACGCCCTCTCCACAGGATATGCACCTGTCGTCTGGGGCTTTCCCAATCCTATGGAGATACGCTCGGAAGGACCCGTGTCCGGTAAGAAGCTGGGTGAGAAAGTACGAACCCGCCTCGTCCAGCGCTCGCCCCATCCATCGAATTAAATCAGGGATGAGACGACGAGTCCACGCGCCGTTTCCGCCACGTGACCACCTCTCCTGCCAGAGAGCAGGCAAGTAGTTGCTCCCGGGCAGCTCTCCTTGCCTCCCCGCGGTTCCCACCAGAAGTTCTTGCGTCCCTCACCGACGCGCGCTCCATAACTAGGAGGTCCGAGGGAGGAATCCGCGATATGACCTCCACGGCGTCACTGCTAACAGTGCGGTAACAGCCCGGGCGACCATCAGGGTCGCCCGGGCTCCAAACGCTCCCTGTTACGAGCGTTACCCCTCACCGCCGTTGCCCACACCGGTGCCGCGTATAGGAGTCTACTAGTGGCCACGCTGGCCATAAGCCTCCTCCTATCCTCACCAGGCCCGTTGGCCCTCGGCATGAGACGCGCCACCTGTTGTGACGCGCGTGCCGCGTTGCCGGCGGCATGGCACACGTGTAATCCCCACTGACCCGCCTGGAGGATCACACCCAGGTACCGAATCGACCGTTCGACCGGTATCTTCTCTCCCAAAATTTCGATCTCCAGAATGCCTCTACCTGACCTTCTAGTGGAGAGCAGGGCCGCCTGTGTTTTAGAGGTCTCCATCCACTCCCGAACGAGTTCCCCCGCGCGCGTGACCCTGAGACGCAGCATTTCCCAGCACCTGTCTGTGAAGACGAGTTGCAGGTCGTCTGCGTATGCCACAATACCCACCCCTGTGGGCAGTAACCGTCTCAGCGTCCGCAGAAGGCCGTCATAGGCGACATTCCACAAGAATGGTCCTAGAACCGATCCCTGCGGAACCCCCGCTCACGCCAATCCTCCCCCTCGCGGTAACTGATGGTTCTGTCGCGCAGGTAATCGGCAGTAAGCCTCAGCAACGTCTCCGGTAGTTTCCAACGGGTTAGGGTCTCGATAACGAACCACCATTGTACCGTGTTGAAGGCATTGAAATTTAAACACCACACAATGCCCCCTGGTACGGTACGGTCCGCTGTTGGCCCCCTCCGCGACACGAAGGACAGCCCGAATGGCATCCTCCGTCCCAACCCTTTTACGGAAGCCGAACTGTTCCGGAGCGAGTCCGCCCCCTTGCTCTATAACGGTTTGTAACCGCCATAGGAGCAACCTTTCCAAATCTTTTGCCCCTCCGTCCAGCAAACAGATCGGTCTGTACGCACCAGGCGTCGAGGGATCCTTACCTGGCTTTGGAATAAGGGCCAAAATGGCCTTTTTCCAACACCTGGGAAACACTCCCTCTTCCAGACATCTGTTGCAGACGTCGGCAAGTCCTTCGAGGTCCCCCCTGCTGCCAGCCCGAACAGCTCGTTAGGCAGCCCGCCTGGACCGGGTGCCTTTTTCGCGAGTAGTGAGGAAGTAGGTGAAAGAGTCCACCGCAATGTACCGTCTGTCTGTCAAGACCGTTTTTCTCAGGAACGCGTAGAGGTAACAAGTTGAAATTTGTATCAAATACTCGGGTCTGCGGTCTCTTTCAGCTGTAAAAAAATCAAACTTGTAAGTCAACGCGATCAAAAGATATGACCGTTTATGTCGCATATTTTGCAATTTCACGAGGGAATCAAAACCTATAGGGTACTTCCCGTTGACCTAGAATCATGAAATTTGGCAAGAAGCGGTGTCTTGCAGCACATGTAAAGGGAAAAATCTGAAAACTGTAAATATTTAGTTTAATTACAAGAAAAATGCGAATTTACTATTAGAAACTTATGAAAATACACTTGTGTTGCGTGGTATTGTCAAGAGTCAGAAGCATATGGGTTGCATACAGTTAGGTCCTCCTAAAGATACCTTACTTACAGGTTTGTACGGAACCCTTGGTGCGCGAGTCACAACTCGCACTTGGTCGGTTTTTTTTTGTGAATGGTACTAGAGCGAATTTTAGGGGATTTACTCGAAGGTAATTTCTAATAAAATGTTCTTCATATTCTGTTGCCTTATACCTATGTGCGCTGACGAATTATCATTTATTGAATAAATGTTTTGTTTATTGCTGCTTGGCACATGTCATCAAACTTTTAGATTCCGATCCTGCCGAGGGAGACCTTGAGCACGTGCCCCGTGTGCCCTTATGGTAAAGACAGTTATGTGTATAAGAAATAAATAGATTTTCTGAAGTACTAAAGCATTAGATAATTTCAACGATTTTTTATAATCATTGGATACTGAGCACGTGAGTTCTTTGTACATAATTACCCATTCAAGTGTAAAGACTTATGTGACAAGACGCACGAATTGTGTAATTATTGTGCGGTTTCGCAGAATGCTCGAGGTATCACATTTTACCCGAGTCTCTGGGCTAAGTTAATAAAAACCTTCATAAATCAAAAAAAAGGATGAAGATTGAAACGTTGCGAAACGCAGCGGCTTACTAAACAAACGCGGTTATTAAGACGGTATTAAGAACATTGTGTCGGTAAATGTTTGCATGGCAACATTGATTGATCTCCGCTCGTTGTTTAAAGGGAAAAGGCCGTAAAGCAAACGCGCCATTAAAATAAACTAGAATCCTTGTATTTGCCTCTCAATAAAATAAATTATTTTGAAATACTGTTATCTGCGTATAATTTAATATCGTCGTGCGTATGCAGCATTACGAACACACAAACCGTTCATGCTTGTTCTTCCTGCCAGGCGGAGAGAGAAAACACAAAACGATTATGTAACATTCGCTGAATGACGAGAAAGTAAAAGGATTTTAGTTTCTTTTTGCAAAATATTTTTTCAAACTAAAAGTGTAAAGCTAGTAATATCTAGACAAGACGAACCCACAGAAACGAATAAAAAATGATTATAATGTTAAGTAATACATTAATTTATTTGTTTTATCGTTATCTATAATTAATTCTAGATATGTTATTGTTTATTCTAGAATATTATTAATTACATTTTTAAGAATAATATAATATCGTCGCCATGAGGTTATGGGCACAGAAAAGACTTCTACTGAGATAAGTGTACTGAGCTAAAAATGTTTAAGAAATTATTTTTACGCGCAACTGCATAAAAATTGTTCCTTTATATCCGAAAATTTGACATTACACCCGTAAAAACTTTACCGGCCCGTGGGCCTGTAAAATCAGTGAAAAGTCCGCATCACGATCTATCATCTTAAGACTTCCCAACATAAAAACTCTGTTTCATATCTGTCTTTAAACTAGATTGGCAAGTGGTTGTTCAGCAGTCTTTAAAATTTGTTCGAATCATGAACGGTTCTCTCTGAGATACCAATGTGCCTAAGATCATTTCTACATTCTTCGAAAAATCTCGATTCTTAGATTGGATGAAACTTCATATTCTTTTTGTTAGTTTATTACTAAGTTTAGTACTAAGCACTAGCAGACAGCAATGTTAGTCGGGAATAAATGTTTAAATTTCGGTTGCCCTACATTGCGGTACTTTGTATATCCAGTGACTTTACCCATTCATGAACGTCATCCACATGTTTTACATTTGGCATCTAGAAAGAAGATTTGTGCATCTAGAAAAGGGGCAACGAGTTTATTTCAACGCATCAAATGTTGCTCAACGTGCTGCAATACCACCAGCGACAACATTGACAAGATTCTTTTTATTTGCCAAAACGATCCATTTGCACGAAAACTCTTTAATGTTCGTGGGCCGACAACCTTTGAATCACTTCGACCTGTCAATGGTGTGCCCAACATTTCGTGCTGCATATCAACAGCTTAATTAGCTTGAAAACGAAACTGATTGTGACATTACAATAGCTAAATCAGATCTTTCAGTATCTCCAAATCAGATACGCACATTATTTGCTATCATTATTTCGGCATGTTTCTTTTGGATTTTGGGCATTGTACTTATCGATTTTGGACTTTCGGATTTTGGCCTTTTATATTTTAAACTATTGCACTTCTGGATTTTGGCCTTATTTTGAACTTAAAAACTATCGACCAATAAGCCTACTCTTCCACCTTTACAAAACATTTATAAGGGTAATATCTAACAGACTTAGCAGCAAATTAGATGCATATCAGCCGGTTTCCGAAAAGGATATGGAACCAACGAACATCTACAATGCATAAAGTCATTGATTGAAAAGTGCAATGAATATAATATCCCACTCTTCCTCGCATTCTTTGATTATGATTCTTTCGATACCATCGAGATGTTGCCTATTTTGGAGGCTTTGGATGACTGTCGCATTGATTCGAGATATTCTGGTCTAATTAAAACCATCTACGGCTTCGCCACTATGACGCTGAAACTACAAGATTTATCCGACAAAATACCCATCAGACGTGGAGTGCGCCTTGTCCTCCAAATTATTTACGCTAGATCTAGAGAATATCTTTAAAAACTTAGACTGGGCCGACAAAGGAGTAAATGTTGATGGCAAAAGGCTGACGCACTTGCGCTTTGCGGATGATGTTGTTTTAGTGGCCACTGAAGAGTCTGATATTGAAACAATGCTGAATCACCTAAACAACATCTTCAAATCAACTGGTCTGCACATGAATATGAGCAAGACAAAAATCATGTTCCACACCGCCCTGATATAGTCATCGATGGTGTCACGGTGGAAAGAGTAGAGAGCTACATCGACTTGGGACATAAACTAAAAATAGGCAAAGGAAACCAAGATGCGGAGACCAGAAGAAGAATAGGACTAGACTGGGTAGCATTTGGGAAGCTGTATTTTATTCTAACCCACAAGACGTTCCCAAGAAAGTTGAAAGCGAGAATATTTGAAGTGTTGCACCGGTTCTCACATATGGCGCAGAAACCACAACATTTACCCAACAGAACATCAAGAAGCTGGCCGTTACGCAAAGATCAATGGAACGGAAAATGCTAGGCATAACTTTACGCCACAAGAAAAGGAACGAATGGGTGCGGAAGAAGACAGGTGTTGCGGACGTGGTGGAAAGAGTGGCGCAACAGAAATGGAGCATATCCTACGAACAACTGATGACAGATGGTCTCACAGAATCCTGGTATGGAGACCAAGATACGGAAGGAGAAACATAGGCCGCCCCCCTAAAAGATGAAGTGACGATATCCGAGAAGTAGCAGGAAGGAAATGGTTAAGTCTGGCGAGGAATAGGGAAGAATGGAAAGTTTGAAAGTTGAAATGGAATGGAAAGTCCAATATTGGAAGAATAAAGTCTGAAAAAGAAGAATCTTCGGATTGAGAAAGAGAGATAGAGAGAAGAGAAAACTGTTAGAATATAGCAAGGAGAAGTAAAAATGATTGATATCTAGAACAATGATTGATATCTACTTCTACTGCGATCATAGAATTATATTACAAGGTTTTACAAGAAGTAGCTGAAGGAAAGCAACCATTCGGGATTTTTTGTGACCTTTCTAATGCCTCGTGCCTCCTTGTGCCTTAGACATAAGGCCTAAGGCCTTGGGTCTAAGGCGACTGAGTGTCTCACCAACAATTATTGAATAAAATATATAAAATAAGCATACAAGGTAAATTGCATAATTGGATAAAATCATTTTTTCGAAAAAGAAGGAAATGTGTGGAAATCACTTTCATGAATAAAACATTTAAATCCGAACCGGTAAGTTTAAATATAGGTGTTCCTCCAGGAAGTGATCTTTCCCCTACACTCTTGCTCCTCTATTCAAAAGAACTAACACGTTTTATAAATAGAAATCACTGTACCATATATGCAGATGATTCTAGCTTTCTCGTATCGGAGATTTCAAGAAATCTGACTCAAATAGAAGCCAACAGATTACTAAGTAAAATCGTAAACTGATTCTCCAGTAAAACTGTCTGTCTCTCCTGCAGTCTGTTCTTTAATTCCAGCAAAACAGAATACGTAATTTTTCAGACTCAAAGAAGCTCCCGAGTTTATAACATTTCCATAGGAATTGATAACCTTCTATTAAATCTAGCACTGGCTACAAAGTTCCTAGGACTACAAATCGAGGAATCATTAACATGGAATTTGCAGATTGAGAACTTATGTAAAAGAGTAGAATATAAGGCTTACTCAATCAAAAGATTACGTCAGCTATTGGATCGATGTGACATCTTAATCTATTACTTTGCTAAAGTTCAGTCAACACTATCTTACGGTATTTCAGTATGGGGAGCCTCTCCCAATACTCCTAATTGCTCAAAAAATGTGATCCGTGCAATAATGGGTATTCTTAGAACCGTTTCATGTAGAACTTATTTTAGAGAACTGGGGATCCCAACAATCGTCAGTCTATATTCTGGACGTGACCTGCCTAATCCGCAAAAACAAAGCTAAACATGGATAGAATGGAAAACATGGAAACATGGACGAATTTAACCATAAAATAAGAGAAATAGAAAGTTGGATGCCCCTAAAAGCAATCTTATCTTATCAGTAGCAAATCTCCAACCGTCTACGGGGTCTTCATATATAATAAGTTATCAGTAAACATAACAGAAGAAAAATCAAATAAAGTTAACACAAGAACTTACGCCAAACGACCATCAATAACGTCATGTCCTTGTTGATTGGGTCCTTAAAATACATCAAACTGATCCGGAATTTCATCGAAAAATCATCTTGAGTGATGAGGCTCATTTTTACCTCGGAGGCTACGTTATCAAGCAGAATTATCACATTTGGGGCTAGAAAAACCCAAGAATTATTGTTGAAAAGCCTATCCATCCTCAACGTGTGACTGGTGCGGTTTCTGGTCTGCCTGGGTCATTACGTTTTGAAAATGAGTCAGGAAGATGTACGAGTTGATTAATTTCCCGCTTGTCTATTAGTCCAGTGTCTCTCTTTTACCATATAGTTTTTGTTACCCATGACTTCTATAATCTGTTCCTATAATCCATGGTGGACACATCGTTCTAAAGTTTACTTCTCCCAGTTGTAGTTTTCGAATTTTGCTGTTTTCATCTCGATTCTCAGGTGAGAGTTTGTCCAGGGAAAATACTAATTTCCTCTGAGTTAAAGGTAGTTCCGTTCTCGGACACAACCGTGTCTGGAATGCCAAATGTTGCGAAAAGTGCTTTCAATATTTGTATTGCATTTGTTGAGTTTGGCGAGCTCACCTTTTTTATCTCGAGGCATTTTGTGGTTGCGTCCACGACTATCAGGAATTATTGACCTGCAATAAAACCTTCAGTAAATAGTTAATCTTTTAAGACGCAATATAGAAACTTGGGGAACCATTTGGAAACTAATTCAGAACCTTGAGGAACTTGTAGATTTTGAAAATTTCATAGGTACTAGTACAGAACCTTGAGGAAACAGTTGGTCTTTTGTGGATTAATATAGAAACTAGATTTGTAAAACTTTATGGGACCCGGACTAGTATGGAACCATGAGGAAGTAAAGTTGTTGATCTTATAAGAAGCAATATAGAACCATTTGAAAATTTCTTGGACCTAGAAGGGTTTCTTGACTACTAGTCAAGAGAGTGGATCTGGGAGACTGGACTGTAGTTATTGGACTATGTCTTCAGATGCGGAGCAGGTCATTGTTGCCCTTCCGCGCATAGGGCTGCTAGCAAAAGAGTGCATGCGACAATACAGAAAGAAGAAGACGTCGGCCAAGGACGGTACCAACAGACGGAGGTCGACTACGACCCACCTGCCGGCACGAGTGGCGTAGTGGTGACGCTCGTGGCCTCATGTTAGAGCGCTAACTGACGAGTATAGAGGCCCGAGTTCTATTCCCAGCGTCCAGCCGCATTTGTTCCAGAAAGACAAACGTGGAAAATGGCAATTAGCGCAATTTACTATAACAACAGGTTTTCTGGGCCTAAGTGCATGTAATAGAATACAATAGGCTACCAATAGGCCGCAGTGTTCGAAAGGTCGGCAAACCCGGTAATCACATCGAACCAAACTTTTAAAACAAAACAAAAACGACCCAGCTGGTAGCGAGAGGGTTCACATTAAAACAGTGCCGGGAAAGATGGGGCGAATCACGTAACGGTCGTTGGATCTATCGCCTAATCCCAACCATCGAGCCGTGGATCACCTATCACCTCACCTTAACTATCACCTCACCCAAATACTACACGCAATCGAAAGATGTGCACAGTTTAACCTCGACAGAAAGTACCGCAAAAAACGAATTGCTATCCTGTCAGATAGCCAAGCAGCCATCAAGGCCATTAGCTCATACACCATCAGATCCAAACTGGTATGGGACTGTGTGGGGAAGCTGAACAAGCTTGGCAGGGATAATAAAGTAACGCTATACTGGGTACCAGGACACACTGGTATAGACGGAAACGAAGAAGCCGATCACCTAGCAAACAAGGGATCCAGTAGCCCCTTTATAGGTCCGGAACCCTTTTGCGGTATGAGCGTGAACACCATCCGCAAAAGTTTAGATGAAGAAATAAGAAGAAAATGGATGAAAACCTGGGAAGAACTTCCAGGGCTAAGGCAATCCAAAGTGATGCTGGGATCTTTTAACCAGAAGAGAACTAAAGCTTGCCGGAAACTAAGCAGGAACAAGCTCAGAATTCTGACAGGAGCCCTGACGGGACACTGCAGACTTAGGAAACATCTCAAGGCCCTAGGCCTAGAGGAGGATGATGGATGCAGATTCTGTGGCTCAGCAGAGGAAACCCCCATACATCTGTTCAAAGACTGCGGAGCATTACTCCGCAAGAGACAGAAGTACCTTGGGGCTCACTGCTTGAACACAGAGGAGCTGCAGGCCTTGAATCCCACCCAGATCCTGAGATTCCTAAAGGAATCAGGATTAGAGGAGGCGCTCTAAATGGGTAAGTACACCAACACTTGGAGGAGGAAGGTGGGGTACAATAGATCTATAAAGGTCGCAGTACAAGTCGTCACCACCATATCTACAATCTACAATCTACAATCTACCCAAATACTACGGGACATCGAGGTTTCCGATATTTTATCCACCGATTAGTGGCCGCAGTAACACCCGACTGCCTTCAATGCCCTGGGATCTCGGAGACGGCAAAACATGTTCTACTGGAATGTCACAGAGACAAATATGGGAGTGTAATACTTACACTCGCATAACCGCCACGCATAACCGCCGTTGGATACGGGGCGTCGCTGGTATACTTAAGGGAGCAATGGAATGCTACGAGTCAGCCGTTAGCATCCTAGAGAAGCTGCGCCTCCAGGAGGAGGCGGACAGGCCCAGAAGAGTGGATTAAGAGGTCGCCCTCGCAACCAGTACGCTGCTGTCGGTGCCGCAAGATTTCTTGCTGCATTCACGATACGTTTCCACTTTTCCGATCGATTGCGACGTTCTTGGCTTGTTGGGTATCCAGTCTTCGGTTTTTCAGATTTTCTTCCACTTGTTTCAACCATCTCCTCTTTGGCGCGTTTCTTTGTATTCTCCTGCCAAAGGCGTTTGCGTGGAAGCAGGGTGTTATTCATCCGGCAGATGTGGCCAAACCAGTCGTCGTTTTCTGTATTTCTTCTACGATCGGTGTCGGTTGATCGCAACTTTCTCTAATCGTCTCGTTTTGGAGTCGGATGCGGATAGACACACGGAGTATTTGCCTCAGTCATCGCATTTGGAAGACACCGAGATTGTTTAAGTTCGGTTTGAGTTTTTTAAGTTCGGCAATATATTGATTTGGACGAAGTTTATTTTGAACCAGACGGAGCTACGTGCCGCGCCACACAAGTAACGATACCATCGCTGTTTTGGGTGAGAAGTTTCCTGATCGTGTGATTTCTTGAAGCGGAGATCACTAGTGGCCACCGAGATCTTGTGATTAAACACTTCTAGGCTTTTTTCTTTGAGGCTATGTGAAAGGTAAGGTCTATGCCAATGGCCCAAAATCGGTGCAAGACCTCAAAGATAGAATTCGTGAAGTTATCGAAGACAAAGAGCCGCAAATGCTCGAATTGGTGATGGAAAATATCATGAAAAGGATTCACTTCACACTCATTCAGTTAACACGAGAACTTACGCCTACCGACCATCAACAACGTCGTGTCTTTGCTGATTGGGTCCTTGAAATGCATCAAACTGTTCCGGAATTTCATCGAAAAATCATCTTGAGTGATTAGGCCCATTTTCACCTCGGAGGCTACGTTATCAAGCAGAATTATCACATTTGGGGCTAGAAAAACCCAAGAATTATTGTTGAAAAGCCTATCCATCCTCAACGTGTGACTGGTGCGGTTTCTGGTCTGCCTGGGTCATTACGTTTTGAAAATGAGTCAGGAAGATGTACGAGTTGATTAATTTCCCGCTTGTCTATTAGTCCAGTGTCTCTATCTTTTACCATATAGTTTTTGTTACCCATGACTTCTATAATCTATTGCTATAATCCATGGTGGACACATCGTTCTAAAGTTTACTTCTCCCAGTTGTAGTTTTCGAATTTTGCTGTTTTCTTCTCGATTCTCAGGTGAGAGTTTGTCCAGGGAGAATACTAATTTCCTCTGAGTTAAAGGTAGTTCCGTTCTCGGACACGACCGCGTCTGGAATGCCAAATGTTGCGAAAAGTGCTTTCAATATTTGTATTGCATTTGTTGAGTTTGGCGAGCTCACCCTTTTTATCGCGAGGCATTTTGTGGTTGCGTCCACGACTATCAGGAATTATTGGCCTGCAATATAACCTTCAGGAAATAGTTGATCTTTTAAGAAGCAATACAGAAACTTGAGGAACCATTTGCAAGCTAATTCAGAACCTTGAGGAACTTGTAGATTTTGAAAATTTCATAGGTACTAGTACAGAACCTTGAGGAAACAGTTGGTCTTTTGTGGATTAATATAGAAACTAGATTTGTAAAACTTTATGGGACCCGGACTAGTATGGAACCATCAGGAAGTAAAGTTGTTGTTCTTATAAGAAGCAATATAGAACCATTTGCAAATTTATTGGACATAGAAGGGTTCCTTGACTACTAGTCAAGAGAGTGGATCTGGGAGACTGGACTGTAGTTATTGGATTATGTCCTCAGATGCGGAGCAGGTCATTGTTGGCCTTCCGCGCATAGCGCTGCTAGCAAAAGAGTGCATGCGACAATACAGAAAGAAGAAGACGTCGGCCAAGGACGGTCCCCAACAGACGGAGGTCGACTACGACCCACCTGCCGGCGCGAGTGGCGTAGTGGTGACGCTCGTGGCCTCATGTTATAGAGCTAACTGACTAGTATAGAGGCCCGAGTTCTATTCCCAGCGTCCGGCCACATTTGTTCCAGAAAGACAAATGTGGAAAATGGCAATTAGCGCAATTTACTATAACAACAGGTTTTCTGGGCCTGAGTGATAGAATACAATAGGCTACCAATAGGCCGCAGTGTTCGAAGGGTCGGCAAACCCGGTAATCACATCGAACCAAACTTTTAAAACAAAAAAAAAACGACCCAGCTGGTAGCGAGAGAGTTTACATTAAAACAGTGGCAGGAAAGATGGGGCGAATCAAGTAACGGTCGTTGGACTTATCGCCTAATCCCAACCGTCGAGCCGTGGATCACCTATCAGCTCACCTTAACTATAACCTCACCCAAATACTCACGGGACATCGAGGTTTCCGTTATTGTTTCCAGCGATTAGTGGCCGCAGTAACACCCGACTGCCTTCAATGCCCTGGGATCTCGGAGACGGCAAAACATGTTCTACTGGAATGTCACAGAGACAAATATGGGAGTGTAATACTTACACTCGCATAACCGCCGTTGGATACGGGGCATCGCTGGCATACTTAAGGGAGCAATGGAATGCTGCGAGTCAGCCGTTAGCATCCTAGAGAAGCTGCGCCTCCAGGAGAAGGCGGACAGGCCCAGAAGAGTGGATTAAGGGGTCGCCCTTGCAACCAGTACGCTGTTGTCGGTGCCGCAGGATTTCTTGCTGCATTCACGATACGTTTCCACTTTTCCGATCGATTGCGACGTTCTTGGCTTGTTGGGTATCCAGTCTTCGGTTTTTCAGATCTTCTTCCACTTGTTTCAACCATCTCCTCTTTGACGCGTTTCTTTGTACTCTCCTGCCAAAGGCGTTTGCGTGGAAGCAGGGTGTTATTCATCCGGCAGATGTGGCCAAACCAGTCGTCGTTTTTTGTATTTCTTCTACGATCGGTGTCGGTTGATCGCAATTTCTCCCATCGTCTCGTTTCGGAGTAGGATGCGGATAGACACACGGAGTATTTGCCTCAATCATCGCATTTGGAAGACACCGAGTTTGTTTAAGTTCGGTTTGAGTTTTTTAAGTTCGGCAATATATTGATTTGGACGACGTTTATTTTGAACCAGACGGAGCTACGTGCCGTGCCACACAAGTAACGATACCATCGCTGTTTTGGGTGAAAAGTTTCCTGATCGTGTGATTTCTCGAAGCGGAGATCACTACTGGCCACAGAGATCTTGTGATTAAACACCTCTAGGCTTTTTTATTTGAGGCTATGTGAAAGGTAAGGTCTATGCCAATGGCCCAAAATCGGTTCAAGACCTCAAAGATGGAATTCGTGAAGTTATCGAAGACAAAGAGACTCGCAAATGCTCGAATTGGTGATGGAAAATGTCATGAAAAGGATTCACTTCACACTCATTCAGTTAACACGAGAACTTACGCCTACCGACCATCAACAACGTCGTGTCTTTGCTGATTGGGTCCTTGAAATGCATCAAACTGTTCCGGAATTTCATCGAAAAATCATCTTGAGTGATTAGGCCCATTTTCACCTCGGAGGCTACGTTATCAAGCAGAATTATCACATTTGGGGCTAGAAAAACCCAAGAATTATTGTTGAAAAGCCAATCCATCCTCAACGTGTGACTGGTGCGGTTTCTGGTCTGCCTGGGTCATTACGTTTTGAAAATGAGTCAGGAAGATGTACGAGTTAATTAATTTCCCGCTTGTCTATTAGTCGAGTGTCTCTCTCTTTTACCATATAGTTTTTGTTACCCATGACTTCTATAATCTATTGCTATAATCCATCGTGGACCAATCGTTCTAAAGTTTACTTCTGCCAGTTGTAGTTTTCGAATTTTGCTGTTTTCTTCTCGATTCTCAGGTGAGAGTTTGTCCAGGGAGAATACTAATTTCCTCTGAGTTAAAGGTAGTTCCGTTCTCGGACACGACCGTGTCTGAAATGTCAAATGTTGCGAAAAGTGCTTTCAATATTTGGATTGCATTTGTTGAGTTTTGCGAGCTCACCCTTTTTATCTCGAGGCATTTTGTGGTTGTGTCCACGACTATCAGGAATTATTGACCTGTAATATAACCTTCAGGAAATAGTTGATCTTTTAAGAAGCAATATAGAAACTTGGGGAACCATTTGCAAACTAATTCAGAACCTTGAGGAACTTGTAGATTTTGAAAATTTCATAGGTACTAGTACAGAACCTTGAGGAAACAGTTGGTATTTTGTGGATTAATATAGAAACTAGATTTGTAAAACTTTATGGGACTCGGACTAGTATGGAACCATGAGGAAGTAAAGTTGTTGATCTTATAATAAGCAATATAGAACCATTTGCAAATTTCTTGGACCTAGAAGGGTTCCTTGACTACTAGTCAAGAGAGTGGATCTGGGAGACTGGACTGTAGTTATTGGACTATGTCTTCAGATGCGGAGCAGGTCATTGTTGGCCTTCCGCGCATAGGGCTGCTAGCAAAAGAGTGCATGCGACAATACAGAAAGAAGAAGACGTCGGCCAAGGACGGTCCCCAACAGACGGAGGTCGACTACAACCCACCTGCCGGCACGAGTGGCGTAGTGGTGACGCTCGTGGCCTCATGTTAGAGCGCTAACTGACGAGTATAGAGGCCCGAGTTCTATTCCCAGCGTCCAGCCGCATTTGTTCCAGAAAGATAAACGTGGAAAATGGAAATTAGCGCAATTTACTATAACAACAGGTTTTCTGGGCCTAAGTGCATGCGATAGAATACAATAGGCTACCAATAGGCCGCAGTATTCGAAGGGTCGGCAAACTCGGTAATCACATCGAACCAAACTTTTAAAACAAAAATAAAACGACCCAGCTGGTAGCGAGAGGGTTCACATCAAAACAGTGGCAGGAAAGATGGGGCGAATCAAGTAACGGTCGTTGGACCTATCGCCTAATCCCAACCATCGAGTCGTGGATCACCTATCACCTCACCTTAACTATCACCTCACCCAAATACTCACGGGACATCGAGGTTTCCGTTAGTGTTTCCACCGATTAGTGGCCGCAGTAACACCCGACTGCCTTCAATGCCCTGGGATATCGGAGACGACAAAACATGTTCTACTGGAATGTCACGGAGACAATATGGGAGTGTAATACTGGCGCACGCATAACCGCCGCTGGATATGGGGCGTCGCTGATATACTTAAGGGAGCAATGAAATGCTGCGAGTCAGCCGTTAGCATCCTAGAGAAGCTGCGCCTCCAGCAGGAGGCGGACAGGCCCAGAAGAGTGGATTAAGGAGTCGCCCTCGCAACCAGTACGCTGCTGTCGGTGCCGCAGGATTTCTTGCTGCATTCACGATACCTTTCCACTTTTCCGATCGATTGCGACGTTCTTGGCTTGTTGGGTATCCAGTCTTCGGTTTTTCAGATCTTCTTCCACTTGTTTCAACCATCTAGTCTTTGACGCGTTTCTTTGTATTCTCCTGCCAAAGGCGTTTGCTTGGAAGCAGGGTGTTATTCATCCGGCAAATGTGGCCGAACCAGTCGTTGTTTTTTGTATTTCTTCTTCGATCGGTGTCGGTTGATCGCAACTTTCTCCAATCGTCTCGTTTCGGAGTCGGTCGCGGATAGACACACGGAGTATTTGTCTCAATCATCGCATTTGGAAGACACCGAGCTTGTTTAAGTTCGGTTTAAGTTTTTTAAGTTCGGCAATATATTGATTTGGACGACGTTTATTTTGAACCAGACGGAGCTCCGTGCCGTGCCACACAAGTAACGATACCATCGCTGTTTTGGGTGAAAAGTTTCCTGATCGTGTGATTTCTCGAAGCGGAGATCACTACTGGCCACAAAGATTTTGTGATTAAACACCTCTAGGCTTTTTTCTTTGAGGCTATGTGAAAGGTAAGGTTTCTGCCAATGGCCCACAATCGGTTCAAGCCCTCAAAGATGGAATTCGTGCAGTTATCGAAAACAAAGAGCCGCAAATGCTCGAATTGGTGATGGAAAATATCATGAAAAGGATTCACTTCACACTCATTCAGTTAACACGAGAACTTACGCCTACCGACCATCAACAACGTCGTGTCTTTGCCGATTGGGTCCTTGAAATGCATCAAACTGTTCCGGAATTTCATCGAAAAATCATCTTGAGTGATTAGGCCCATTTTCACCTCGGAGGCTACGTTATCAAGCAGAATTATCAATTTGGGGCTTGAAAAACCCAAGAATTATTGTTGAAAAGCCTATCCTTTCTCAACGTGTGATTGGTGCGGTTTCTGGACTGCCTGGGTCATTAAGTTTTGAAAATGAGTCAGGAAGATGTACGAGTTGATTAATTTCCCGCATGTGTATTAGTCCAGTGTCTCTCTCTTTTACCATATAGTTCTTGTTACCCATGACTTCTATCATCTGTTGCTATAATCCATCGTGGACAACTCGTTCTAAAGTTTACTTCTGCCAGTTGTAGTTTTCGAATTTTGCTGTTTTCTTCTCGATTCTCAGGTGAGAGTTTGTCCAGGGAGAATACTAATTTCCTCTGAGTTAAAGGTAGTTCCGTTCTCGGACACGACCGTGTCTGGAATGCCAAATGTTGCGAAAAGTGCTTTCAATATTTGTATTGCATTTGTTGAGTTTGGCGAGCTCACCCCTTTTACCTCGAGGCATTTTGTGGTTGCGTCCACGACTATCAGGAATTATTGACCTGCAATATAACCTTCAGAAAATAGTTGATCTTTTAGGAAGCAATACAGAAACTTGGGGAACCATTTGCAAGCTAATTCAGAACCTTGAGGAACTTTTAGATTTTGAAAATTTCATAGGTACTAGTACAGAACCTTGAGGAAACAGTTGGTCTTTTGTAGATTAATATAGAAACTAGATTTGTAAAACTTTATGGGACCCGGACTAGTATGGAACCATGAGGAAGTAAAGTTGTTGTTCTTATAAGAAGCAATATAGAACCATTTGCAAATTTATTGGACCTAGAAGGATTCCTTGACTACTAGTCAAGAGAGTGGGTCTGGGAGGCTGGACTGTAGTTATTGGATTATGTCCTCAGATGCGGAGCAGGTCATTGTTGGCCTTCCGCGCATAAGGCTGCTAGCAAAAGAGGGCATGCGACAATACAGAAAGAAGAAGACGTCGGCCAAGGACGGTCCCCAACAGACGGAGGTCGAGTACGACCCACCTGCCGGCGCGAGTGGCGTAGTGGTGACGCTCGTGGCCTCATGTTATAGAGCAAACTGACGAGTATAGAGGCCCGAGTTCTATTCCCAGCGTCCAGCCACATTTGTTCCAGAAGGACAAATGTGGAAAATGGCAATTAGCGCAATTTACTATAACAACAGGTTTTCTGGGCCTAAGTGCATGTGATAGAATACAATAGGCTACCAATAGGCCGCAGTGTTTGAAAGGTCGGCAAACCCGGTAATCACATCGAACCAAACTTTTAAAACAAAACAAAAACGACCCAGCTGGTAGCGAGAGGGTTCAAATTAAAACAGTGCCGGGAAAGATGGGGCGAATCACGTAACGGTCGTTGGATCTATCGCCTAATCTCAGCCATTGAGCCGTGGATCACCTATCACCTCACCTTAACTATCACCTCACCCAAATACTCACGGGACATCGAGGTTTCCGTTATTGTTTCCACCGATTAGTGGCCGCAGTAACACCCGACTGCCTTCAATGCCCTGGGATATCGGAGACGACAAAACATGTTCTACTGGAATATCACGGAGACAATATGGGAGTGTAATACTGGCGCACGCATAACCGCCGCTGGATACGGGGCGTCGCTGATATACTTATGGGAGCAATGGAATGCTGCGAGTCAGCCGTTAGCATCCTAGAGAAGCTGCGCCTCCAGGAGGAGGCGGACAGGCCCAGAAGAGTGGATTAAGAGGTCGCCCTCGCAACCAGTACGCTGCTGTCGGTGCCGCAGGATTTCTTGCTGCATTCACGATACGTTTCCACTTTTCCGATCGATTGCGACGTTCTTGGCTTGTTGGGTAACCAGTCTTCGGTTTTTCAGATCTTCTTCCACTTGTTTCAACCATCTCCTCTTTGGCGCGTTTCTTTGTATTCTCCTGCCAAAGGCGTTTGCGTGGAAGCAGGGTGTTATTCATCCGGCAGATGTGGCCAAACCAGTCGTCGTTTTTTGTATTTCTTCTTCGATCGGTGTCGGTTGATTGCAGCTTTCTCCAATCGTCTCGTTTCGGAGTCGGTCGCGGATAGACACACGGAGTATTTGTCTCAATCATCGCATTTGGAAGACACCGAGCTTGTTTAAGTTCGGTTTAAGTTTTTTAAGTTCGGCAATATATTGATTTGGACGACGTTTATTTTGAACCAGACGGAGCTACGTGCCGTGTCACACAAGTAACGATACCATCGCTGTTTTGAGTGAAAAGTTTCCTGATCGTGTGATTTATCGAAGCGGAGATCACTACTGGCCACAGAGATCTTGTGATTAAACACCTCTAGGCTTTTTTATTTGAGGCTATGTGAAAGGTAAGGTCTATGCCAATGGTCCAAAATCGGTTCAAGACCTCAAAGATGGAATTCGTGAAGTTATCGATGACAAAGAGACTCGCAAATGCTCGAATTGGTGATGGAAAATATCATGAAAATGATTCACTTCACACTCATTAAGTTAACAACAGAACTTACGCCTACCGACCATCAACAACGTCGTGTCTTTGCTGATTGGGTCCTTGAAATGCATCAAACTGTTCCGGAATTTCATCGAAAAATCATCTGGAGTGATTACGCCCATTTTCACCTCGGAGGCTACGTTATCAAGCAGAATTATCACATTTGGGGCTAGAAAAACCCAAGAATTATTGTTGAAAAGCCTATCCATCCTCAACGTGTAACTGGTGCGGTTTCTGGTCTGCCTGGGTCATTACGTTTTGAAAATGAGTCAGGAAGATGTACGAGTTGATTAATTTCCCGCTTGTCTATTAGTCCAGTGTCTCTCTCTCTTTTACCATATAGTTTTTGTTACCCATGACTTCTATAATCTGTTGCTATAATCCATCGTGGACACATCGTTCTAAAGTTTACTTCTCCCAGTTGTAGTTTTCGAATTTTACTGTTTTCTTCTCGATTCTCAGGTGAGAGTTTGTCCAGGGAAAATACTAATTTCCTCTGAGTTAAAGGTAGTTCCGTTCTTGGACACGACAGTGTCTGGAATGCCAAATGTTGCGAAAAGTGCTTTCAATATTTGTATTGCATTTGTTGAGTTTGGCGAGCTCACCCATTTTATCTCGAGGCATTTTGTGGTTGCGTCTACGACTATCAGAAATTATTGACCTGCAATATAACCTTCAGGAAATAGTTGATCTTTTAAGAAGCAATATAGAAACTTGGGGAACCATTTGCAAACTAATTCAGAACCTTGAGGAGCTTGTAGATTTTGAAAATTTCATAGGTACTAGTACCGAACCTTGAGGAAACAGTTGGTCTTTTGTGGATTAATATAGAAACTAGATTTGTAAAACTTTATGGGACCCGGACTAGTATGGAACCATGAGGAAGTAAAATTGTTGTTCTCATAAGAAGCAATATAGAACTATTTGCAAATTTATTGGACCTAGAAGGGTTCCTTGACTACTAGTCAAGAGAGTGGATCTGGAAGACTGGACTGTAGTTATTGGACTATGTCCTCAGATGCGGAGCAGGTCATTGTTGGCCTTCCGCGCATAGCGCTGCTAGCAAAAGAGTGCATGCGACAATACAGAAAGAAGAAGACGTCGGCCAAGGACGGTCCCCAACAGACGGAGGTCGACTACGACCCACCTACCGGCGCGAGTGGCGTAGTGGTGACGCTCATGGCCTCATGTTAGAGCGCTAACTGACCAGTATAGAGGCCCGAGTTCTATTTCCAACGTCCGGCCGCATTTGTTCCAGAAAGACAAATGTGGAAAATGGCAATTAGCGCAATTTACTATAACAACAGGTTTTTTGGGCCTAAGTGATAGAATACAATAGGCTACCAATAGGCCGCAGTGTTCGAAAGGTCGGCAAACCCGGTAATCACATCGAACCAAACTTTTAAAACAAAACAAAAACGACCCAGCTGGTAGCGAGAGGGTTCACATTAAAACAGTGCCGGGAAAGATGGGGCGAATCACGTAACGGTCGTTGGATCTATCGCCTAATCCCAACCATCTAGCCGTGGATCACCTATCACCTCACCTTAACTATCACCTCACCCAAATACTCACGGGACATCGAGGTTTCCGTTATTGTTTCCAGCGATTAGTGGCCGCAGTAACACCCGACTGCCTTTAATGCCCTGGGATATCGGAGACGACAAAACATGTTCTACTGGAATGTCACGGAGACAATATGGGAGTGTAATACTGGCGCACGCATAACCGCCGCTGGATACGGGGCGTCGCTGATATACTTAAGGGAGCACTGGAATGCTGCGAGTCAGCCGTTAGCATCCTAGAGAAGCTGCACCTCCAGGAGGAGGCGGACAGGCCCAGAAGAGTGGATTAAGGGGTCGCCCTCGCAACCAGTACGCTGCTGTCGGTGCTGCAGGATTTCTTGCTGCATTCACGATACGTTTCCACTTTTCCGATCGATTGCGACGTTCTTGACTTGTTGGGTATCCAGTCTTCGTTTTTCAGATCTTCTTCCACTTGTTTCAACCATCTCCTCTTTGGCGCGTTTCTTTGTATTCTCCTGCCAAAGGCGTTTGCGTGGAAGCAGGGTGTTATTCATCCGGCAGATGTGGCCGAACCAGTCGTCGTTTTTTGTATTTCTTCTTCGATCGGTGTCGGTTGATCGCAACTTTCTCCCATCGTCTCGTTTCGGAGTAGGATGCGGATAGACACACGGAGTATTTGCCTCAATTATCGCATTTGGAAGACACCGAGCTTGTTTAAGTTCGGTTTAAGTTTTTTAAGTTCGGCAATATATTGATTTGGACAACGTTTATTTTGAACCAGACGGAGCTACGTGCCGTGCCACACAAGTAACGATACCATCGCTGTTTTGGGTGAGAAGTTTCTTGATCGTGTGATTTCTCGAAGCGGAGATCACTACTGGCCACAGAGATCTTGTGATTAAACACCTCTAGGCTTTTTTCTTTGAGGCTATGTGAAAGGTAAGGTCTATGCCAATGGCCCACAATCGGTTCAAGCCCTCAAAGATGGAATTCGTGAAGTTATCGAAGACAAAGAGACTCGCAAATGCTCGAATTGGTGATGGAAAATGTCATGAAAAAGATTCACTTCACACTCATTCAGTTAACACGAGAAATTACGCCTACCGACCATCAACAACGTCGTGTCTTTGCTGATTGGGTCCTTGAAATGCATCAAACTGTTCCGGAATTTCATCGAAAAATCATCTTGAGTGATTAGGCCCATTTTCACCTCGGAGGCTACGTTATCAAGCAGAATTATCACATTTGGGGCTAGAAAAACCCAAGAATTATTGTTGAGAAGCCTATCCATCCTCAACGTGTGACTGGTGCGGTTTCTGGTCTGGCTGGGTCATTACGTTTTTGAGAATGAGGCTGGAGCAACTATTACGGTAATGGATTGCGGTATCGAATGATGCTTAATGATTTTGTATGGCTGCAATTGGAAAATATTGATTTGGACGACGTTTATTTTGAACAAGACGGAGCTACGTGCCGTGCCACACAAGTAACGATACCATCGCTGTTTTGCGTGAAAAGTTTCCTGATCGTGTGATTTCTCGAAGCGGAGATCACAACTGACCACCGAGATCTTGTGATTAAGCAACTCTAGACTTTTTTCTTTGAGGCTATGTGAAAGGTAAGGTCTATGCCAATGGCACACAATCGATTCAAGACCTCAAAGATGGAATTCGTGGAAGTTATCAAAGAGCAAAGTGTTAAGACAAAGAGCCGCAAATGCTCGAATTGGTGAAATGAAAAGGATATGATCCATTCAAGCGTAGCCGCAGCGGCGTAATATTGTTTTCATTATTTTGGCATACCGTCCTCCTCCTACTTCTTTTTAGGACATTGTTCTGTTTCTTTACGCATCTCTCGTCTCTTGCGACCTTGAGCTCCATGAATCGTTCCATCGCTTCGGTGGTCTTCCCATGGGTCGTTTTGTGTTGGGTTTTGCTACTTTGGCCCATTTTGCCAGTCGTTCTGGGCCCATCCGGTCGACGTGTCTGTTCCACTCTCTTCGTCTGGCTCTGGTCCATCGCAGCACGTCCTGTACGTTCAGATTTTTCCTGATTTCTTTACTTCTTTTTCGTTGAATAAGAGTGACGCGTGATATTGCACGTAGTGTCTTCATTTCGGTGGTGCGCATTTGTTGTTTAGTTGGGTTGGTTTCTGCCCTCGTTTCGGCGTATGTTAGAATGGGGGCATACCGTCTTCTTTACAATTAAATAAACATCCGAAGGTTTCGCTTAAAAATATATTTTTTTAAATATTAAAACGAAACCTCTTATTGGAAGACCCTATAAAAATTAAAAAAAAAAGTTTTTAACAATAAAAACTTTTCTAGATTCAATTAAATAATTCCTGAATGTTCACTATATTCGTTGTAGTTATTTTGGGATATCTAAATGGATGAGAAATTGGCGCGTTTAAGAAGCCTTGAGTCAATTATCAATTTGAAATCAAAGCGAAAACTGTTGCAATAGATTTTGAGATTGCATCGGTGCAATTGCAGGCGGTTTAAAAATAGTGATCGAAAAATATTTTCTCAGCCGGAAATCAGCTCGATATAAATTATTTCCACAAATTTATTATTGTTGTTACATTCCCCGCTTCCTGTCCATTATTGCCGTCCGCGTTAATTACCGAGGAATTCTCCATTAATTAGAAATCCATTTTTTCCGCGATTTCCTTCATGATATCTTTCGATTATTAAATTAAGTTGTGTGGGGTCTCGGGAAGATCCAATATTTGTTGTATCATTGCCTCATACTCGGATGGCAATAAAAGTCATTAAAAAAAAGTTATTATCCTCCCGTTGAAAGAATTAAAAAACGAAACAACATTAAGTGAAATTAAGTAACTTCCTGCTGCAACAGCATTTATTTAAACCTTTTTAATTGTTTACTAATTTAATTTCTCACAAAATAAACACCAACATTCTTTACTTGATTCCACAGATAAATCTGTCTAGACAACTTTCTTTCATGTATTTGTTACTACCTACCCTTCAATAAATAATAATAGATTCGCGTTAGATCATAACATTTTGTTCGGCAAGATATTTGTAAATAATTAAAACTAGATTCGGTATCTAAATTTAGTTATACATTAGTTGCCCAGGCCTGTCCAAAGGAGACTTGCTTTGAACTGTACTTTCAGTGAACTTAAAAGTACCATCGGTCAATCGATATAACAGTTATTAAACAATAGAACTTTTTAGGGTTAGTGAAGCACATGCGCGTCCGTCATGTTTAAAAGGCGGAAATATGAATGTTTCGGGCGCATTTTGTTATTTTCACTGGTTATAAGTCAAAAAGTGCCCGAAAAACATGGCGGAAATTAAGAAAAAAATTTCAACTATGAAAAGTTCTATTGATTAGAAAGATAATTAGAAGATAATTTAGATAATATTTTAATAATAAAAGATTATATATTAAGATATATATTAATAAAGATTTTAGAAGATAAAGCGGAATGTATGTAATATAAAATAAAGTATTGTTAGTTTAATGTGAATGTAAACTTTTGGAATTTTCGTTCAAGGTGTATAAGATGTATATGGTAATAGTTTGTGGCGAGTTGGCGAGGCAATCGTAAAGAGTAAGTTCTTCGTTGAAGTATGCTCGAGCTAATGGTCGTTTGCATTCAACATTGTCTTAGTAACGTCTCGCAAATCAATCGGGTCGGGGCATTGGGATGCCGATATCGGGATGCTGATAGATTATCAGATCGGTTGATGTATGTAAATGTTGGACGAGACACATTGATGAATCTGCGGCGATACGTCTCTCTCGCGAATTTGTCAACCGGCTCGGCGTCGAGCTTCAGGACGGACGGATGCAGATTGACGGGAGACGAACGAACGACCGCTCATTAGGAGTGAAGTTTACCACTCAATGTGTATTTATATTCGCTTTGCTGGAAACGATTTACGTTCAGCAATCGCGAATCGCCAATTTCTATGTGAAAGCATGTAGCAGAAACTTCTTTCAATACCCATACACAATTAATCAACTAATTAACTTAATTAAATCAAAATGATATAGACGAACTTTGGGGAGCAATTTTGTCAATTTTATCAAGTCATAATTCGCGAACGGAAGGGCTAGCAAGATGCAATTTGTATATTTAGAACCAGCAGGGAAAACAATTTCAGAAACAATTTGAAATTAGAGATAGGCCATGTCTAGGGCATTTTGAACATTTGAACGAAATATACCGGAAAATGGTGTTTAGCGCTAAACTTCCTTTGGATTAACCGCAAAAAAGGTCCACAAATTTTCCGAAAAAATCGCGAAAAAAATCCATCGTTTTGTTCCGGAAAAAAAGTGTGTTTTCGGTTTTTGCCAATCTCTCTAAAATTACAAATCCCAGCGAAATCATTTTCGGTCAAATTTCGCTCGTTTTAAATTTTCCAAAATCAACTTATGAATGGCATATCATAGAGACTTTTAGTTTTGACCAACCGATTCAACCCCAAATTAGTCGGAAAACATATACCACGTATACCTAGGAAGCTACCGAAACTAAGAAATCTCACTGCGCCAGCCATCGATCAGGCGATCGATCGATCGATAATAATGGTTTATCCCCCCGAAGGGGGAGGACAGTTGTAGGGGATGACCCTTTTCAGCCTGGGTGTGGATGTAGATGACGACTTAAAATGTTGTTGTGGCGTGTTGCGGTTGTGGCGATGTTGATGTGGCGTTGTTGTTGGGCGTTGTTGATGCAGAGTGTTGCGCGACGTGCAGGTTGGGTGGGGAGGGGCTGGGGGTGGCATGGGTGCGGAGTTCGAGGATGCTGTTGTATTATTATTATTATTTTATTTTTTTTTTAATTTTATTTTTATTACCCCCCTGGTTGGTTGGGACCGGTTCTTTTTTTTTTTTTTTTTTTTTGTTTTTTTTTTCTTTTAATTATTCACTGTTATTTTTTTTTTTTTTTTTTATAAATTTCTTAGGTTTGGGTGGTCATTTATTTGAATGCAGCGGGAGCAGAGTTGAGGATGGAAGATAGCACGGGTGGGAGTTCGGTGGTGCAATGAGATAGGAGTTTGAGGTAGGGGATGGGGATCTTGCGTTTGGAGATTTTGTGGCGAATCGTGACAGGGGGTTTTTGGCAGATGGAGAGAACTGGGGGTTGATTGGATATAATTTTTGCGGAAAGGCGACCTTGCAGTCGGGAGAGGCGAACGTTGAATGGTACCATATTGGAGATTTCGGGCAGGAGGGAGGATGGAAAATTGGGGGGCAGGCGGAATATGCGGCGGAGGAAGGATCTTTCGAAAGACAGAAGTCGGCGAAGGTGGGATTCATGGCTGAGGGAAAGAGCGCAGACCTGATAGTCGAGGATTGGTCTTACGAAGGTTTTGTAGGTGAAGAGGAGGACTTTGGGGGAGCAGCCGCCGAGGCGACGACGGAGGCAGTATAGAAGACGAAAGCGTTTGCGCATTAGGTTGATGCAGCGGGAGGTGTTGGAAGGTTGACGCAGAGATTTGTGGAGGATGGTGCCTAGATAGGTGGCGGAGGGTTGAGGTTTGATTATTTCGCCATGGAGTCGGATGTTGGGGAAGGGAAGAGCACCCCTTAGATAGGGATGGTGGAAGAAGACGAGTTGTGATTTCTTGGGGTTCATCTGGATGCGCCAGAGGCTCATCCAGGCCTCCAGGGTTTTTAGGTGGGAGTTTAGGCGGGAAGCAGCGACCTTAGGTAGGCGATTTGAGGCCCAGATTACGGTATCATCAGCGAATTGCTGGAGATGGCAGTCAGGCAAGGTTGGGATGGGAATGTCGTGGCAGAAAAGGTTGAAAAGGAGGGGAGACAGAACAGAGCCCTGGGGGACACCCGCGGCAGGAGTGAAGGGCAGCGAGAGTGAGTCGCCGTGCTTCACCCGGCAGGAACGAAAGTTGAGGAAGTTGTGGACGAGGCGAATTACAGGCCAGGGGAATTGGAGGAAGATAAGTTTTTTGATCAGGCCGTCGTGCCAGACGGTGTCAAAGGCGCGGTGTATATACAGGAAGAGGGAGACAGAGACCTGACCAGAGTTGTGGGAGATAGCTAGACTGGAGGTGAAGTTGAGGATGGAGTGATGAGTGGAGATTGTTGGGTGGAGATCGATCAGGCGATGAACTCTTACATTTTAATTCACCGGGCGCTCAGTTTTCAACCGATTCGCCAAGGTAACGAAACGCCGAGGCAATATGTATAAACAGGACATCAAAAAAGCTGCCACGGACATGACGTACGAGACCTGGCAAAATCAATGGGATAACTCAAAAACAGGAACATGGACAAGGCGCACTATTCCACATATCTATAAATGGGCCACAAGGACACATGGAGAGATAGACTACCACATGACTCAAGTACTCAGCGGCCACGGCTGCTTCCGTAATTATTTACTCAAAATCTGAAAAGCAACGGACACCTTTTGTGAGTACTGTGGAGCTGAAGACAACGTCGCACACACGATCCTCCAATGCAAGCGCTGGGAAAAAGAACGTAGGGGCCTAACACAAATCAAAGAGGAAAGCGATCTTGTAAATAAAATGCTGGAGTCCGAGGAAAACTGGGTTAGAATACAGGGTATAATCCGTGAAATAATTACACGGAAGGAAGAAGAAGAAAGAGCTCGTCAGAAGAGCGAATCACGAGAGAAAGCCAAAGATAAATGGATTAACTAGGGCGGTAAAACAACCGTCTGGGCTGCCCACCCTGAAGGAATGCGCAAGCGATACCGGGGTGGCGTACTCAAAGCCAAGTGGAAGTAGGAGTTTAGTGAGTGCGAGCCTCACACACAGGCTGGTAGAGCTTCCCCCAAACCACAAAAAAAAGGTTTTTCAAGGTTTTTACCTAGGTTTTTCAACTAGGATCAATTTTGCGAGTTTCCATGTATCAGAAGGCTGTTGAAGAGGGTTACAAAATATTGTGTATTACTGCCTATAATTGCCTTTACTGTTTCAGGCGGTATTCCATCCGGGCTGGGAGACTTGCCCAACTTTATTTTTTTACATGCCCTTATCACCTCGTCTTCATTAAGATCATGACCGTTTGAGGAAGTGTGGAGAGGTCTATCCCATCGATGGTAATCTTCCCCGCTAGTGATGAAAAGTTGGTCGAAAACTTCTTCACGGTTCTGCAGCGGTAGTGTGATCTTCGGGTTTGGTGCATTTAATTGGGATCTGACGATTTTATATCCTTCTCCGAAAATGTCAGTTTCTAGGTTGTCACATAATTTGGACCAGGGTTTTTTCTTTGCCTCTGATATTGACTTTTTGAGCGCACGCTTAGCTTGTTTGTATTCAGATCGTCTATTCCCTCTATCTCTCACTTCTATGCTCCTTTGAAACTGCCTCCATTTACATTTCTTTCTGAAATAGATTTTGTATTTCTTCTGACCACCAGTAGGGCAACTTACAGTCTTCTCCGCACCTTAAGAGTGGTGTGCTTTTCCTGTATGCTTTACCCAGAGACTCTTCACAGCTCTCCGTGTTAATTTCCTAGACATAAATTTCTTAAGTGTTACGATGTCTGTAAAACCGTATCTCCACCTTGCTCTCGCCCTCCTGCTTGTGGCAGGTATTCTAGTTAGAATGAAATGGTGGTCGCTCATCGACAGTTCGTTTCTCAGGACCGCCCACCGCGGGTTTTTTGCAACTACCTAGTCATTCACCAGGGTAAGATCAATGTATGATACTCCGTTATGTCGGACTAGGGTTGGTGTTTTACCGTCGTTTAGAATGGTGAGACCTATGGACTCGGCCAATTCTAGCAGTTCTTCCCCTCGTCTGCCCGTTTTTGTACCTCCCCAATAAGTATTCTTTGCATTGAAGTCCCTCGTGAGTATCACATGCTTGTTTTGCCTTTTGGATTTTAGCAGGTCCTGTTGCAGGACTACCAGACTTTGTTCAAATATTGCATGTGGACAGTTAGGGCTGATATAGACACTGTAGAGCAGCGTTTCTCAACCTATTTTGGCCCACGGACCAGTAAAATTTAAAATTCGCGGACCAGTGATATTTTTTTAACAAAATTTTACTAGGTATTAAAGAACTACTACACAAAGGTGAATTAAAGTCATTTAATACAAAATATCGCGAAATAACACGTAGTATGAGTAACTTTGATGAAATTTATGACAGTATGAGCCAAAATTAAAACCAAATGTAGCGAGTTTCACGAGAAAGATTCGGGTTGGTCACTAAGGGAGATTTCCCATTTAGAAATTAATATCAATAAATATAAACCAATACGTGGGTCGTCATTTATTGAACTGCCAAAAGAGATTAGGGATCGGAAAGCTTGTATCAATGTTCAGAATGTAGACGAATTTTGTTTTTTATGGAGCATTGTATCCGCATTACACCCCACGAATGTGAGTTATGATCGCCCGGCATCATATCCCCACTTTTCTTCAATTTTAAAATATGACAGATTAGAGTTTCCGCTTAGAATCAATAACATTCCTAAATTTGAACAGATGAATAATATTAGTATTAACGTTTATAGCTTGGAGTTTAATTTTAAATCTAAACAACATGACGTAGTAGGACCAATTTACCATACTAATGCGACTGGGGAAAGACATGTAAATTTATTATATTTGGAAGAAAGGGTTAAATGGAAGTGGGGTCATTCTGTTTATATTACAAATATTTCACGGCTTGTAAGAAGTCAAATCTCGGTAGATTGTAGAAAAAAATATTTATGTGACGGCTGTTTAACCTTTTTTTTTCAAATGATTTCGCGTTTAATCAACATAAATTGAATAACTGCAGCAAAATTTACACTATTATGCCGACGGAAGACCTTGTAAAAGATAAGAGAGGTGATATGATGCCGGGGAATATATTAAAATTTCAAAATTTCGATAGAAAAATTGGTACAAAAACCCTTTGTTGTATACGCAGATTTTGAATCAATTTTAAAACCTGTTGATACATGCTCACCGAACCCTGACAATAGCTATACTAATCAGACACATATCCATGTACCATACAGTTTCGCCTATTATATAAAATGTTCATTCGATGACTCATTGAGTAAATTTTTCACTTATACCGGGGAAGATTGCATGAAATTGTTTTGTCAGAACTTCTATGCAGATGTTAAGGAATTATACAGGGAACATTTAAGCGTTATACTTCCGATGATTAAATTAACTGCAGATGAGCAAAATTCCTACGATACGGCGGCCACTTCTTGTCACATATGTAATAAATTATTACAAGTAACAGACAAAGTCGCCGATCACGATCATTTAACGGGTAAATGTCGGGGAGCCGCCCACTCAAATTGTAATTTGAATTATAAAATACCTAAAATGATCCCGGTATTTTTCCATAACATGTCGAATTATGATGTTTATTTATTTATTAAATAAACATGTGCAATGTTCAATACAATGTACAATGTACAATGTTGTTTATGGTAGAGGCAGACCAGCTGATATTCCACAAAATATTCCACTACTGTACAAAAGTCTTTTGCCTATCTTCTTCTTCTTTATTCAGCCTGTCTCGTCCACTGCTGGACATAGGCCTCTCTTAACATCTTCCATCTACTTCTATCTTGTGCTTCTTGCATCCAGTTGGTGGCGATGCGTTTCACATCGTCTGTCCATCGGGTGGGTGGGCGTCCTCTACTTCTGTATGCCTCCTGTCTAGGTCGCCATTCCAGGATCTTTTTGGTCCATCTGTTGTTTGGCATCCTTGCGACATGCCCGGACCAGTTCCATTTTAGTTTGGTTATTACTTCAATTGCATCGCTAACCCCAGATCGCTGTCTTAGTACTTCATTCCGCACTTTATCTCGCAATGTAATTCCGAGCATGGAACGTTCCATGGCTCTGATCTTTTGGACGGACTTTTGTGTGAGTGTTAGAGTCTCCGCACCGTAGGTTAAGACTGGTAGGATGCACTGGTCAAACACCTTACGTTTTAGGCAGTTGGGGATGTCGGATATGAAAATGTGTTTTAGTTTTCCGTAGGCTGCCCATTTAGTCTTAGCCTCCTTCCAATCTCATGTGTCTGGTTGTCTCTGCCGATTTTAATCTCGTGGCCTAGATACTTGTATGAGGTGACTTGCCGGATCTCAATCCCTTCCATTATAAAGTTTCGGGAAGGCACTAGGTTGGTCATAAATTCCGTTTTCGATATGTTTATTTTAAGGCCGACTTTTCGTGATTGTTCTGCCAGCTTCTTAAGCATTTTTTCAGTCTTATCTAGGCTATCCGAAATTAGCACAATGTCGTCTGCGAACCGTAGATGGTTGAGGTTTTCGCCATTGATGTTTATGCCCATATCTTCTAGTTCTATGGTCTTGAACATGTACTCCATGAGGTTTGTAAATAGTTTAGGCGAGATGGTGTCACCTTGTCGGACGCCGCGTTGTATTCTGAATCTGTCCGTTTTTTCGTGTAGTTTAACGCATGCGGTAGCATGTGCTGTAGAGTCTCCGAGTACCTATGGTCTATTCGGCAATTCGCCAGTGCCTTAAACATCTCATTGTGGTTGATAGAGTCAAATGCTTTCTCGTAGTCCACGAAGGCAAGGACGAGTGGCTTGTTGTATTCGACACATTTCTCTATTACGGTTTTGATGGTTTGCAGGTGGTCGTTCGTTCCGTATCCGGCTCTGAATCCTGCTTGTTCAGGCGGTTGATAAAGGTCAAGTTTGGTTGTGAGGCGTCTCGTTATGATTTTGGTGAAGAGTTTATAGAGGTGCGAAAGCAGGCTTATTGGCCTGTAGTTTTTTACGTCAGCCGTGTTTCCCTTTTTGTGTATAATAACAATGATTGCATTGTCCCATGCTGTTGGTGTTATTCCTTCCGTGAGACATTTGTTGAATAAACTCGTTATGGCTTCTAATAGCTCGACTCCCCCTTCCTTAATCTGTTCGATCGCAATATCATCCTCCCCGGGCGCTGTGTTATTTTTTGATTTTGAGATTTCCTCTTGGGTTATCTCCGGTAGATCTTCTAATCCTTGGTTTAAAATTTGGGGGATGGTATATTCCGGCTCTGGTGTTTCTTGAGCGCTATAGAGATTTGAATAGAAGCGTTTTACGATTTCCAGGATCTCTTCTTTGTTCCTGATAGTTTGCCCGTTTTGGTCCTCGAGTTTGGTAATTTCTGCTTTTCCAGGTGTTATTTTCTGTCTCAGTACTTTCATGCTTTTGTTCTCTTCGATAGTTTTCGCTATCCGTGTTTTGTTATAGTTTCTAATATCTTTCCTTGCGGCCTTTGATATTTCTTTATTTAGTGTTCTCAGCTGGTCTGTATGTAGTAGGTGCTTTTGTAGTTTTTCTCGCCTTTGTTTCATAAGTTGTCGTGTGTTTGCTGATAGTTTCCCTTCTTCCCTGTTCAGTTTCGTACCATGTATCTGTTTTGCCTCTTGTATCGATGTTACGATTTCATTGCTCAAGGTTTCTATACTCATTTCCTCGATGTTACCGTGTCCTAGTCGTTCTGCTATGGATTTCTTGTATTCCCCGTTATTGTTCACTGTAGTTTGTTCTTTGCTCTTTGATGTTGCAAGCAGTCTTCTCTCCTTTTTCAATCGTAGCACAACTTTTGCTCTTAGCATCCTGTGGTCGCTTCCCACTGACACCCGGTTGAGTATTGTGACATCCTGTACGATTTGTTTTTTATCCGTGATGATGAAATCTATTTCGTTTCGTGTATTTCCGTCAGGGCTCGCTCATTTCCGGTGTTCGGCTTTCTTAAAAACGGTATTCATAGCATTCATACGATGTTCTAAAAGGAATTGCAGTAAGGTGTTTCCCCTATCATTTCTTTCTCCTATCCCGTATTGTCCCAGGGAAATTTCGCTGTCGTCTTGCTTCTTACCCAGCTTGGCGTTTAAATCTCCAACTATTAGTGTGTAGTATGTTGGAGTTTTTGATATTGCAAAGTAGATTTCTTCATAGAAGGTCTCAATTTCTTCCTCTGTGTGTGTGGATGTTGGGGCATACACTTGGATGATCTTTATGTTATATCTTTGGTTTAGTTTCAGTATTATAAAGCATACTCTGGGGCTTATGCTCTCTATGTGTAGGATCTGTTTTGTGTGTTTTTTATGTATTATGAAACCTACTCGTCCATCGGAGCTCTCTTCGTTTCCTCTGTAATATAAGGTATTTCCTGATTTTAGGGCAATCTGCTGTTCTCCTCTTCTTCGTATCTCAGCCAGACCTACTATATCCCAGTGAATTTGGTTTAGTTCTTCTTCGAGTTGGAGTACTTTTTCTTCGCTGGAAAGCGTTCTCGTGTTATAAGTACAGATGTGCAGTGTACGTAGTTTGTTTTGGTCGCTTGTTGTTTCCTGGTGATTCTTTGCACCCTTTGACCGCTGCTTGATCCAACCGCTACCTTGGTTGGGTGCTAGCGGTCCGCCGGGGACTAATGGCCGCGTTCTTGTTGTATCTTTCATATTAAGAGCGGTTTAGCCGTTACCTATCACGCTGGCCAATGCAGGTTAAATGGGGTCGTCGGGGAGCAGGGGCGGATCCAGGATTGTCATTTGGGGGGGGCTTGACCCCGCCGAGGTAAAGTAAAGAGTAGCAAAGAAAACACTAAAAAACACACATTTTATTTTGCTTAGCACATAATAAGTCTCTCGGATACCTTTTCGCAAATTCCTCAATGACTTCGTTAGGTTGTAGATTAGCAGAGATATCTCGGTGAATATACATGGAAGCCAAACCGGTTAACTTGTCTTGGGTGATTGTCGTACGAAGGTACGATTATATTATTTTAAGCGAAGAGAAGCTCCACAATACAAGTGGTTACTGGTAATGTAGCGAGAATTTGTAAAAACATTTTATATATTTGGAAAAAAACTCCATGTATATTCACCATTTGTCTCTTGATGCGCTTCGTCTGCTGTTTGGGAGAACCTACCACTCCATAGCTCCTTCTAAAGAGATATTTATCCCGATAACGAGAGAGGATGAGATAAATCGTCACTGTAAACGCATGCAGCTGCTACTATCGAGGTCAGATTTTCTGTGTTTACGATGGCACTTGGTAGAAGGTGGAACATATCGAGAATCGTATCTTTCGACAATCGAATATCAGCCTTTTATGTCCCCACTCCTGGGGCACCGGCCACTTCTCTGCCCGTATCAAACCTCAGCAATAAAGATTGATTACCAGAGAAGGGTTTAGGTAGTTGAGAGCCCATGGTTACGTAAGCCGGGTTGGGAAATTGAGTGATGGGTTGGCAATTTTCTTGTCGCAAAGTACACCCGCGACCTCCTTCCACCGCATCCAGGCTGCATTTACTCTGGCTTTTACTTCATCACTGAAACTGCACTCTGGAGACGAGGCCCAAGGTACCTAAAGGAGTTGGTAAACTGCTAAAAAGTACGCAAATATTTTCCCTCCATCAATTGGCTCATCTCATACTCCAAATACAGAATTGCTTTGAGCGATTTCTACGACAATAATTTTGAGAAATTCGTTTCCCTCAGAACTACAGTCAAGGAAATCCTCCAGGAAGAAGAAGATTTAGCCGAAATCGTACAACTTGTGTGAAAAGGTTCATTGACAGAAACAGATAACCTTGATCATAGCTAAGACATTGAAGGAAGATTTCCTACTACAAAACTCCTATTCGCTGTATGATCCTTTCTGCCCATTCTACAAGACCGTGGGTATGCTGAAGAATATGATTCGTCCGTTTGTTATCAGCCTTTTATATCCTCACTCCTGGAGCACCGGCCTATTCTCTGCCCGCATCCAACCTCAGCACTAAGGATTGATTACCAGAGAAGAGTTTAGGCAAGTTGAGACCCCACACGGTTGCGTAAGCCGGGTTCGGTATGGCATCTACAATCGATGATCTGCTCTCGAAAAGCGACACTTCTCGTTCTTACTACACTTTCTACCATCTCATAATAAAGATTAAGATCTAATGCAACAGCCTGCAGTTCGTGTGAAAGCGAAACCGTGATTTCAAATACTGCGGCGGTTACCATTAAGATAAGACAAAGCCGAATCGTTGAATAGAAGCTAGAAATCTTGCACTTTTCAATGACGGAGAAGTTCTGTCGATTTCTTCAAGGAACTGTGTGATAGAGTCAAAGAACTCTTTGAATTGAAGGATCGCATCATGGCTTTCAACCCAGCGTGTATCAACTGGACTCTTTTCGTCTGTGGGTGTTTTTTAAAAACAACGATAGCTTGTTGTTGAACGATAGCTCGTTTGAAAACTTCCAATCTTGTTTCTGACTCTCGTACAAAACTGGTAATATTATTTACTATTGCCATCATATTGCGAACACTAGGCAAGCTGCATGCCTTCTCGACAACTAGTGGTTGGATCTCGGGACACGTATTGTAATAAGCCACCGTCCTCTTATGCATGGCATTACTCTGGCAAAGCCATCACAGCAAATTGCCGAGAATACCTCCCTCAAATGTGGCTCGCCGCTCACGTTAAAAAACGTAAGGCCCCCCTACGCTTATGTCTAAGACATAGACTCCAAACACAATTATACGTAAAGGGAGGAGACCTAGGTCCCAGTTAAGCTGTTGCGCCAAAAAGAAGAAGAACTATGATAATATATTTTCCTATGACTTCACTTTAATTTGCCACGGAAGAACTCAGATGCTTTTGGGGGGGGCTTGAGCCCCTTAGCCCCCCCCCCTGGATCCGCCACTGTCGGGCAGTATCATTTCCTTTACTCCCGTTTTGACGGTTATTCCGCCGTTACTCGGTCGTCAAAGCCTCGTTTGTTACGTAGCAGGGTGCGCCGGATGACCGAGGTCATCGCTCGTGCAGGTGAGGTTGACATTTGGGGTGGTATGTGACCTTTTTTACCTTCTCCCCCTTACACCCCATGATTGATTTTGCCTATAGCCGAAAAGAAAATAATAGCCTCCTCAAGCTGTGCTCGATTTTATTCCTCCAGAGTATATAGGTTTGGTATATAGGTCACTTCCTGTTGATAAGGTAAAGAAAGCTAGAGTACCAGAACCAGGAAGTTGTGAAAGTGATACAGAGGAATACTCTGATTAAGTTTTAATATAGTTTTAGTTTACGAATTGTATTTGTTTTGAAAGTAATAAATTTTGATTTTCAATAATTATGTTTTTGTGATTTTTTGAACAAATTAGATTCTCGGTTTTTTTATACAACAAAAAGTGTCCAACTCACATTTTTCGAAAAAGTAGAAAAAATATACACATGTTTATACGTTCGTTAGACATTGTTATGTCTTATATAATTTGTAAGCATGATTGTGTTTGCAGAAAAAAAAAACCTGATTTTATAGAAACGTTGAAAGTTGAAACTGAATTTGTGGAAAAACTTAGTTTTTGTCTTGGTCAATTTTTGCAGTAAACCAACAATATCATTAATCGCGCACTGTTACATACGTGTGTGTTATGATGTATTTACATAGTCCACGAACTGTATAATAATGGGCATTTACATTAGTGGTCGTAGATAAATAATATTACAACTTACTAAGTTGATTTATCTAGAAAGTATAAATAAGCTTATTAAATGGTTCAGCAAAATTTAAATAATTTTTTGGGAGACATATTAAGTTTAAAGGCTTAAACGATAATAAAACTAGTAGAAAACTTAGAACTTACAGAGAAAACCTAAGTATTTATCTTTAAGTAAGCTTAATATTTTGTTAGTTAGTATTTAAGACAAGTTAGTGGCGGTGCTATAATGCGCAGTTGAGTTTATTAAGTAATGAAACTTGAAGTAAGCTAAAACGCCGTGTTTGTTAAGATTTAAGCGAAGTACGAGTTGGATAATCGCAATTAAAACCGAAAAGTAATTACGAAGAGGGTATTTTGGGGTCGCGGGTCATATAATGCGGGTCATAATATACCGTTGCGCATGCGGCACTGGTTTTACAGGTGAGCGGCGGGTCCTACACGCGGTTCTGGGCCGGCAGTCATGGGGCTCGCCTGGGTGCAGTGAGTGTGCGCGCGGACATGCACGCCGTGCTCGTGCCCGTATACCTTCTGCTTATTACCCCCATCACCTCCTCTTGGTGGTAAGTTTACATTCATTTTTAATATGTTCAAAAAAACCACCCTTAACGCGACTGTTTGTAGTGAAAGTAGTCTGAGTTTTTCTTAACACGTTGATTGCGAGACAGCTAGTAGTTATAATACGAGATAGTACAATAACTCTGATATAGTTATAATAACTCGTATCGTAACAATCAAAGTGTTAATGAGAAATATTTTTTGGTGTGTCAAACCAAAAAATCTGTTTAAAACTTGCTTCAATTTATTACTTAATTTTCTTAATCTAATTCTTCCTTCTAATATTACTTAATTAAAAAAATTGAAGTTTTTTTTCTTAATTTAATTAAACAAATTTCGTTTAAATCAAAAGCAAATTTTAAATTTTTTCCTTCCTTTTGATTTAAAACCGCAAAAATGTGTCTAGCTTTTCGTGTTATATTATATTTTTCAATCGAATTTTTGTTCGTAATTTTCCTAGCTTTAATTAATGTTTTAATTAATATCGAGAGATAATACGCGTAAACGCCGACCGCCGCAAGAATCTCGAAAAGTGAAATAAAAATCCGCCGAGATAATTCGTTTCTGCGAAATTATTTTTAATTAACCCGAGGCTATTACCGGTGACATTTTCACTTCCTAAATTACTTCTCATTAAAAACCATCCACTTCGTCCACACTTACAAATTACGAAACGATCGTATCCAGATAACCGCAACAACTACATTTACCTTCATCTCCAATAAAAAAGTTGTAATTATCTAACCTTTCCTGTAATTATCTAAACCACCATCAGCCTCTACAAGGCTATCTATCCATTCATTATCTAAATCTATTCACTCATTATCTAAACCACAAATTTAAATTTGAAAAACCCTACTAGTGTATTAAATCTAATAAGATTGTGCTAATATCTCAAGAATTTAATAAATAATTTTATTTATTTAATTTAGACCGCAAGATAATCTTTCCTATTATTATGTGTTTCATAATTTCTAAATAATTTTTTGTTTATTATTGTTTTATTAATTATTTAACTTGCGCTGGAGTTAATTGCGCAATTATTTATTTATCGTTTGCAACGTTTTAATTAGTTGAAATTAATTAGGACTGAAATTGCTTGGGACATAAAAATAAATAATTATTGTTTTGCATTTGTGGACAAATAATGATTGTTGGTATTTAGGTGAACTTTTTTTTTGAAAATTACGACATTTTTTTCGTTAAGATGTTGGAATTGGTTTTGAAATTTTAATTTTACAAAAAAAAAAAAAAATTCACAATAAGAAAGTTTGAAATCCGTTTGGAATTCCAATTCTATAAATTTAAAACAAACTTAAATAATCTAAATTTTACTATCGAATGTATAATTTGAAGTATTGAAGTAAATAAAAAATGAAGTATTGAAGTAAAAAATATTCAAATATTCAAATTATGAACAAAAAACTTTGTCAAATCATGAACAAAAAACGTCAAATTATGAACAAAAAAGTTGTCAAATCATGTACAAAAAACTTTGTCAAATTATGAACAAGAAACGTCAAATCATGAACAAAAGACGTTGCCAAATCATGAACAAAAAAACGTTGTCAAATTATGAACAAAAAACGTTGTCAAATTATGAACAAAAAACGTCAAATTATGAACAAAAAAGTTGTCAAATCATGTACAAAAAAATTTATTAATTATTTGTGCCTGTCAAAAATTTTTATTTGTTGCTTCGAATTTCAATGTTAAAGAAAAGAAAATGAAAATTTATTATTAAAAAATATTTCGCGGTTTATATATCAAAATCGGTGTCTAATTCATTGTCAAAGTACCTATTTATCAAATTATTTGTCAGATGTACTGACAATGATTTTTCACAGCGAAACATTTTTTCGGTTTTTTTTTTTGTTAAGATTTATAATCTGGCTGTTAATTAAAAACATATTTTTTATCCAAGTAATTTGTTGCAGAATTTATCGCGTAATTAAAATTTGAGATTTATTTCGCTCTTTGACACAACCCCGTGATTCTGATAATTAAAAATTAGCATATAATAAGATTTATTATCACACGAAGTTGACAGTTTTTTTGACAAATCAAATTTTATTTGGTTAATATCAAATTTATTCAAATTGACAGAGAAGCCAATTTTGTATTTTTTAGTTTGTTATGATTTGTTCATGATTTGACAACGTTTTTTGTTCATAATTTGACACCGTCTTTTGTTCATGATTTGACGTTTTTTGTTCATAATTTGACAACGTTTTTTGTTCATAATTTGACAACGTTTTTTGTTCATAATTTGACAACGTTTTTTGTGCATGATTCGACAACGTTTTTTGTTCATAATTTGACAACGTTTTTTGTACATGATTTGACAACTTTTTTGTTCATAATTTGACGTTTTTTGTTCATGATTTGACAAAGTTTTTTGTTCATAATTTGACAACGTTTTTTGTACATGATTTGACATCTTTTTTGTTCATAATTTGACGTTTTTTGTTCATGATTTGACGTTTCTTGTTCATAATTTGACAACGTTTTTTGTTCATAATTTGACAACGTTTTTTGTACATGATTTGACATCTTTTTTGTTCATAATTTGACGTTTTTTGTTCATAATTTGACGTTTCTTGTTCATAATTTGACAACGTTTTTTGTTCATAATTTGACAACGTTTTTTGTTCATGATTTGACAAAGTTTTTTGTTCATGATTTGACGTTTTTTGTTCATGATTTGACAACGTTTTTTTTACATGATTTGACTACTTTTTTGTTCAAATTTGACGTTTTTTGTTCTTGATTTGACAACGTTTTTTGTACATGATTTGACAACTTTTTTGTTCATAATTTGACGTTTTTTGTTCATGATTTGACGTTTTTTGTTCATGATTTGACAACGTTTTTTTTACATGATTTGACTACTTTTTTGTTCAAATTTGACGTTTTTTGTTCATGATTTGACGTTTTTTGTTCATGATTTCACAACATTTTTTGTTAATAATTTGATAACGTTTTTTGTTCATGATTTGACAACGCCTTTTGTTCATGATTTTACGTTTCTTGTTCATAATTTGACAACGTTTTTTGTACATGATTTGACAACTTTTTTGTTCATAATTTGACGCTTTTTGTTCATGATTTGACAACGTTTTTTTACATGATTTGACAACTTTTTTGTTCAAATTTGACGTTTTTTGTTCATGATTTGACAACGTTTTTTGTACATGATTTGACATCTTTTTTGTTCATAATTTGACGTTTTTTGTTCATGATTTGACAACGTTTTTTGTACATGATTTGACAACTTTTTTGTTCATAATATGGCGTTTTTTGTTCATGATTTGACAAAGTTTTTTGTTCAAAATTTGACAACGTTTTTTGTTCATGATTTGACAACATTTTTTGTACATGATTTGACAACTTTTTTGTTCATAATTTGACGTTTTTTGTTCATGATTTGACAACGTTTTTTGTACATGATTTGACAACTTTTTTGTTCATAATTTGACGTTTTTTGTTCATGATTTGACGTTTTTTGTTCATGATTTGACAACGTTTTTTTTACATGATTTGACTACTTTTTTGTTCAAATTTGACGTTTTTTGTTCTTGATTTGACAACGTTTTTTGTACATGATTTGACAACTTTTTTGTTCATAATTTGACGTTTTTTGTTCATGATTTGACAACGTTTTTTTTACATGATTTGACAACTTTTTTGTTCAAATTTGACGTTTTTTGTTCATGATTTGACAACGTTTTTTGTACATGATTTGACAACTTTTTTGTTCATAATTTGACGTTTTTTGTTCATGATTTGACAACGTTTTTTGTTCATGATTTGACAACGTCTTTTGTTCATGATTTGACGTTTTTTGTTCATAATTTGACAACGTTTTTTGTACATGATTTGACTCCTTTTTTGTTCATAATTTGACGTTTTTTGTTCATGATTTGACAAAGTTTTTTGTTCATAATTTGACGTTTTTTGTTCATAATTTAACGTTTTTTGTTCATGATTTGACGTTTCCTGTTCATAATTTGACAACGTTTTTTGTTCATAATTTGACAACGTTTTTTGTTCATGATTTGACGTTTTTTGTTCATAATTGACGTTTCCTGTTCATAATTTGACAACGTTTTTTGTTCATAATTTGACAACGTTTTTTGTTCATGATTTAACGTTTTTTGTTCATAATTTGTTAACGTTTTTTGTTCATGATATGACGTTTCCTGTTCATAATTTGACAACGTTTTTTGTTCATAATTTGACAACGTTTTTTGTTCATGATTTGACGGTTTTTGTTCATAATTTGACAACGTTTTTCGTTCATGATTTGACGTTTCCTGTTCATAATTTGACAACGTTTTTTGTTCATAATTTGACAACGTTTTTTGTTCATAATTTGACGTTTTATGTTCATAATTTGACAACGTTTTTTGTTCATGATTTGACGTTTTTTGTTCATAATTTGACAACGTTTTATGTTCATGATTTGACGTTTCCTGTTCATAATTTGACAACGTTTTTTGTTTATAATTTGACAACGTTTTTTGTTCATGATTTGACAACGCTTTTTGTTCATAATTTGACAACGTTCTTTGTTCATGATTTGACGTTTTTTGTTCATAATTTGACAACGTTTTTTTTCATGATTTGACGATTTTTATTCATAATTCGACAACGTTTTTTGTTCATGATTTGACAACGCTTTTTGTTCATAATTTGACAACGTTCTTTGTTCATGATTTGACGTTTTTTGTTCATAATTTGACAACGTTTTTTGTTCATGATTTGACGATTTTTATTCATAATTCGACAACGTTTTTTGTTAATGATTTGACAACGCTTTTTGTTCATAATTTGACAACGTTCTTTGTTCATGATTGGACATTTTTTGTTCATAATTTGACAACGTTTTTTGCTCATGATTTGACAACGTTTTTTGTTCATGATTTGACAACGCTTTTTGATCATAATTTGACAACGTTCTTTGTTCATGATTTGACGTTTTTTGCTCATAATTTGACAACGTTTTTTGTTCATGATTTGACAACGTTTTTTTGCTCATGATTTGACAATGTTTTTTGTTCATGATTTGACAACGTTTTAAGAGTTTTTAACATAATTAGTATTAAACTGTCAATACAATTATGTCAATTGATGTTCATTATTTCACAAATTTTCAATAATTAATGTTCATTAACTTCAGCAATAACAATAAAAAATAATTATTTTCACAATTGTCAAAGTGACATATCGAAAGAGTCGGATATATAAATAATTATTTGACAAGTAATTTAAAAAAATTGACAAAATAGACTAATAATCTCAAAACAATTGATCGCAACAATTGATGTCATAATTAACAATCGTCCAATTCATAAAATGTTCGTATTATTAAAATTAGTAATAAAATTCTAAAATAATTTTAAATATTTTCACAAATTTTAATTTTACAAATAATTTAACAAAAAATATAACACAAACAATTTTCGCAAATATCTGTCAAAGTTACAGACTCTAGGAAGGATTAGATACAGACAGATACTGACCAGATACTGACAGATACTGACCAGATACTGACAGATACTGACCAGATACTGACAGATACTGACCGGATACTGACAGATACTGACCAGATACTGACAGATACTGACCAGATACTGACAGATATTGACCAGATACAGACAGATACTGACCAAATACTGACAGATACTGACCAGATACTGACCAGATACTGACCAGATACTGACAGATACTGACCAGATACTGACCAGATACATACCAGATACTGACCAGATACTGACCAGATACTGACAGATACTGACCAGATATTGATCAGATACTGTCAGATACTGACCAGATACTAACAGATACTAACCAGATACTGACAGATACTGACCAGATACTAACAGACACTGACCAGATACTGACAGACCGACAGACTAATAATTGTTAGGTTAGGTTAGGTTTTTGACACGACCCCGTGATTCTGATAATTAAAAATTAGCACATAATAAGATTTATTATCACACCAAGTTGACAGTTTTAGAAAAATCAAATTTTATTTGTTTAATATCAAATTTATTAAAATTGACAGAAAAGTCAATTTTGTATTTTTTAGTTTATGATGATTTGTTTATGATTTGACAACGTTTTTTGTTCATGATTTGACAACGTTTTACGAGTTTTTATCATAATTAGTATTAAACTGTCAATACAATTGTGTCAATTGATGTTCATTATTTCACAGATTTTCAATAATTATTGTTCATTAACTTCAGCAAAAACATTAAAAAATTATTATTTTCACCATTGTCAAAGTGACATATCAAAACGGTTGTATATATAAATAATTATTTGAAAAGTAATTTAAAAAAAATGACAAAACACTAATAATGTCAAAATAATTGATTGCAACAATTGATGTCAAAATTAACAATCGTCAAATTCAGAATGTTCGTATTATCAAAATTAGCAATAAAATTCTAAAATAATTATAAATAATTTTACACAAATTTTATTTTTACAAATAATTTAACAATTATTATTATTATACAGTATTCTGCCTAGTGGCAGGTCCTTGTCTTTGTACGGAGAATTTCTGTCTCCAATGTTCCCTGTCCTCAGCTTCTTCCTTAAGCCTGCTGTATCTCCTCCTTTCTTTCATGTCATCCAGATGTTGTATTCTTCTTCTTCCTCGACCTGCAGTTCCTTTAATCTTCCCTTCAATGACGTCATGTATGAGCCCCTCATGTCTAATTATAAGTCCGATTCAGTTGGCCTTCCTCTGGAGAATTGTATTTAGAATAATTCTCTTTTCTCCTACCCTCCTTAGTACAGATAGGGTGACAAACGAGGAGGTTTGTCACCCTATTTGTCCACTTGATCTTTTCTATTCTCCTCCAACACCACATTTCAAAACTTTCGAGGTATTTTTTCCCTTTTCCTCATGGTCCACGTCTCTGCTCCGTACAGTGCAATGCTCCAGATGTAACACTTCACCAGTTTCTTCCTTAGTTCGAAACTCAACTTGCTGGTTAGTAGAGTCCTCTTCTTGTTAAATACAGTTTTGGCCATGGCGATTCTTGCTCGAGTTTCATTTGTGCAGTATGCAGGCTTCCCAAGTACTTGCACTGTTTTACATTCTGCAGTTCTTGATTGTCGACTGTTATCTTCAAAGGTTTTTTCCTTTTTGATATCCTCATCACTTTACATTTTTCCTTGTTAATTTCCATGCCATATTTCCTTCCAGTTTCCACCAGCCGGTTCATCATGTGTTGTAGTTTTTGGCTCTTGGCGAGTACTACCAGGTCATCTGCATATTTGATGGTGTTGATGATGCGTCCCCCTATCTTGAACTTTCCACATCCTTTCAAAGCTTCTCTCGTCATTCATTCACCATACAAATTGAAGAGACTCGGCGATAGACAATATCCTTGTCTGACTCCTCTTCCTATTTCTACTCTGTGTGTTTCTCCGTAGTTCAATTGTACTTTTACTCTTTGTCTCATGTACAGATTGCAAATTAGTCTCCGGTCACTCCCGTTGACACCAATCTCCTCAAGAATATTCATCAATTTTGTCCAGTTTTAACTTGGAGCTTATAACTCTATCGAACTCTATCGAAGGCCTTCTGCCAATCTACAAAACACACGCAGACTTCTTCGTTAACAGTCAAAACTCTCTCCGACAATATCCTCATCATGCCTATGGCGTCCCTGGTTCCTTTTCTTTGCCTAAATCCAAACTGATCATCTTCCATTACTTCTTCGATTTTATGTTCTATCCGTCCATTGAGTATTTTTGCAATGATCTTCGCCATGTGTAAGATCAAACTAATTGTTTTGTAATCACTACATTTCTTTGCTTGCTGTTTCTTTTCTAGAGCAACCATTGTGACATCTAAAAAGTCTTTAGGCCATTCCCCAGTTTCGTAGATTTTGTTGGTGAGTTGTGTCAACGCTATCAAACCTCCATCTCCGATTTTCTCCTCTCTCCTTCAGCAAATCCACTGCTATGTCGTCTTCTCCTGTAGCTTTCCTCCTCTTCATGTCCTTAATTGCTTTCTCTGACCAGATACTGACCAGATACTGACAGATACTGACCAGATACTGACCAGATACTGACAGATACTAATCAGATACTGACAGATACTAACCAGATATTGACCAGATACTGACCAGATACTAACAGATACTAACCAAATACTGACCAGATACTGACAGATATTGACCAGATACTGACCAGATACTAACCAGATACTGACAGATACTAACCAGATACTGACAGATACTGACCAGATACTGACAGATACTGACCAGATACTGACAGACCGACAGACTTAATAATTGTTTAGTTAGGTTAGGTTTTACCTAACACTAATAATGTCGAAATAGTTGATTGTAACAATTGATGTCAAAATTAACAATCGTCAAATTCAGAAAATGCTCGTATTATTAAAATTAACAATAAAATTCTAAAATAATTATAAATATTTTCACAAATTTTATTTTTACAAATAATTTAACAATTAATATAATACAAATAATTTTTACAAATTTATTTTCGAAAATATCTGTCAATGTGACAGACTCTAGGAAGAACCAGATACTGACCAGATACTGTTAGATACTGACCAGATACTGACAGATACTAACCAGATACTGACCAGATACTGACACATACTGACCAGATACTGACCAGATACTAACCAGATACTGACAGATACTGACCAGATACTGACAGATACTGATCATATACTGACAAATACTGACAGACCGACAGACTAATAATTGTTATGTTAGGTTAGGTTTTACCTAACACTAATAATGTCGAAATAATTGATTGTAACAATTGATGTCAAAATTAACAATTGTCAAATTTAGAAAATGTTCGTACTATTAAAATTAGCAATAAAATTCTAAAATAATTATAAATATTTATTTTTTTGATATAACGTCCATCTTGTTTTAATGATTATTGTATTTTGACTCAGGTGTCAAAGTGACAGACTCTAGGAAGAACCAGATACTGACCAGATACTGACCAGATACTGACAAGAAACGGACCAGATACTAACCAGATACTGACAGATACTGACCAGATACTGACAGACCGACAGACTAATAATTGTTTGGCAAGTAATTTTAAATTGACAGTAGATTTGACAAATAATTTGACAAGTAGGTACTTTGACAATGAATTAGATAGCGATTTTGATATATAAACTGCGAAATATTTTTTATTAATAAATTTCCATTTTCTTTTCTTTTACATTGAAATTCGAAGCAAAAAATTAAATTTTAGGATATTTTAGCAATTTATTTGTTCGTTCGTACTAACCAGATACTGACAGACTAATAATTGTTTGACAAGTAATTTTAAATTGATTGTACATCTGTCAAATAATTTGACAAATATTTACTTTGACAATGAATTAGACAGCTATTTTTTTATTAATAAATTTACATTTTCTTTTCTTTCACCTTGAAATTCGAAGCAACAAATGAAATTTTACGAGATTTTAGCAATTTCTTTGTTCGTTCGCTCCGTCGCGTCGACTGTTTTGCGTAACGCTACCAACGCAAGGCGTGAAAAAACCCCATCGAATCCAATTAAACTAAAGCACAGCCTGAAACAAAACAAGCCTGCGCAAACCCAAACCATTTTTATTGTTATTAATATTTTATTCCCGTGGCCGTAGTAAATCCAATTACGCATTACGGCGGAAAAAAGGACAAATTAATTCATGTATTGTATATTTTTTCACCTTTTTAGTCGCCACAAAAATGGTTTCTCGTCGAAAGTTATAATTTCGATTTGGTCACACTTTTACGAAACGAAATTTCTAGTCTTTTTAACACCTCCAGGCAATTTTATTTGAAGTTAAAAAGTTGAGTTAAAGTGAAGTTTGAGTTAAAAAAAAATTCTAGATAAATTTATATCATAACTATATGATACATTTATAGCATATATATACATTTTTAGCATATTAATTACGTGTTTTTTTGCATTATTAGGGAAATTAATTAATTTTTCAATTATTGGTAATTAACTCTACTACGTGTATGCAGTTGCGTTTTTTCTGTTGGTATAATTGCAGGAAGTTGCATAAGGTTTTTGCAAAAACTTTACTATTACGAATCCAGTCTGGTAAATTCAAATTGATTTCAAATAGAAATTTCGACCTTAACAATTCTATTCATTATTAATTAAAAATTAATTTTTTTTCTTCTATTTATTATTAATTAAATTTATTAATTATTATTCTTCATTATTCTGTGAAACAAATTTAACAAAATTTTTATTTCAATCAACTTCTACATAAAAAACCTTCATTTGATTTCCTTGTAAGAAATTCAATAAAATTCCATGCTATCGTCCCATAATTAGCCATTATGTAAGTTTTAGTGACAGGTGACATTGACGTTACACAACAACAAAATTTTCTTACACAAGCACTGCAATTTTACACAAGCTGAGGACAAAAAACCCGCCACGCAAAACAACAATCTATTAATCATTACTTGCAATAAATTTATTAATCAATTTTCCTCTCTATTTCAATTTATTTATTGACAATTCACTTGATTTATTCCGAATTAAAATCAATAACAATGAACATTATTTATTGTCACTCACACTCGTAAACTTATCTGCAAACTACTTTGTAATTTCTTGATTTAAATTTGTGAATCTCTACTAAGAACAAATTTAAACTAGTTAAAATCAATGAACTGAATAAACTTGTCTGTCTAGTTTTGTTTGCCTAGTCTTGTCTCTCTAGTCTTGTCTGCTCTCTAAGCTTCTGCGTTTAGTCTTGTCTGTTTAGGTCCATTATTCTGTACCTGGACCAACTTATCTAATTTGGTTATTCTGATTTTGTCTTAAATTGTTAATAGTATGTTACGTGACAAGAGTTGTAGGAAGCATATTACGTACGAGCGGAACAGTTACGCACGACCCGCGTAGCGTGGAGGAAATTCCGCGAGTATGTAATTGCCTTACAACTCGAGTTAAGTATTATACTTTATCTACGACCTCACTAATTTGTTTCTGTTTAATAAGAAAAATATGTTTGATTCACCTTCGAGCTTATTGAGCTTAGATAGAAGTGAAAAGAAATACATTCATAATGTTTACCTTCCTTTTCATTTAGTACTTATTTGTAGTTTAGATTCAAACGTGAAAAAACCAAATTAATGACAGCTTCTAGGTGAATGATGTGACGTTTAAAGATTGTTTGGAAATCACGGAATACTATATTTAAAAATAGTATCAACGTGCAGCTCTCCACCAATCAACGAATTGTAAACCAAACGTTCATGGGTGATTTTGAATTATTACATAACATTAATCGCGAATTGTTACATATGTGTGTGGTATGATGTTTTTACATAGTCCACGAATTGTACAATAACGGGCATTTACAATAGTGGTCGTAGATAAAATCAATTTCTCAATTTGCTGTTGTCTATTTCAGTAGTTTATTTTCCAAGCAGGAAATGATGTGATCTGTCTGAAGTGGAATCGAAACGAGATTATTGGAAGCGAACGAAATAAGGAAACGTAAATAAGGATTATAAAACCGATAACGATTTGTCTACATAATAATTAATGATTTTACGAGAAAATCAATTTTAATATAGCGTCGCGTTGTGTGTAACATATTAAATGAGATTAGAAAGTTTTCGAAATGTTTTGGCTCATTAACGTCGAGCGATATAAAAAAAAAATCCAGAAAAACTAATTAAACACTTCCGTTTTGGAGCGAAACGTGGTGGAAGATTCAATGGAAAATGCGCGATCCACACAACTCGGTCCATTTAGCACGCAGCCTGTATACGTTTATTATATACACTAAATTACTGTACAAATAATCATTCACGTTAAGTGTACCTATATAACAGCTGTTAACTAACACACTAGTGCTAAATTTCTTAATTTACTGCTAAGGTTACTATTAAATATTATTATTTCAGTCAACAGATGGAATTATAAACCAAAATATTGGCCGTCGTCTCGAAACGTCTCAATATCTCGTAACGGTATTTAACCAACTTTTTGTCCGACCACCGCGCGTAAAACCCACACCCTAATTAGTTTCACTCTCTCTCTACAAATTCACAATTACAAAATTACTTAATTCATTTGCAATCTTTGAAATAAACACAAAAGTTTAATCAGAAATAACGTTCATAATAAGTTTATAATAAGTTTAAAAGATTATTAATTCATAACTGAAAAACTACTTCTTCTTCTCGATGGGCGATCACATTAGCCGATCTCACTTTATCCACTGCAGCTCGGAACAGTTCAACTAAAGTTTTTCAGCCATGAAATCCTTCTTCTGCTTGGCCCTCTTTTTCCGTCTATTTTTCCTTCAATTATGAGTTGAAGCGCTCCGTATTTGTCGTTTCTCATTATGTGTCCAAAGTAGTTTGTTTGACAGTATTGATTATTTCTGTTTATTTGTCCATGCGGTTTAGAACCTCGATGTTCGTAGTATGGCTTGTCCAAGGAATTCTCAGCATCCTGCGGTAACACCACATTTCAAAGGCCTCCACTCTCCTTTGCGTTGTTTCTGTTAGTGTCCACGTTTCCACGCCGTAAAACAGTGTGCTAAAAACAGAACACGGAGACTGGTATTTAGGTTGAGCCTTAGATTGCACAGCACATTGCGCATATTGTTAAATACTGCTCTTGCCTTTTCCACTCTAGCCTTTATCTCAACCGAATGATCCCAGCTATCATTGAGCACGCAGACCAGATATGTCAATTTCCTCACTCTTTCCAGGGTGTTCCCGTTTACAGTTATTTCAGCTCTAGCATCTGGGTTTTTACTAATTACCATTGTTTTGGTTTTAATTATATTAAGTTTCATGCCATATTCTTCGCAGACGGTAACTACTAGGTTCATTAGCCGCTGCAATCCTTCTTCGCTGTTGCTCATGATCACCGTATCATCCGCGTATCGCAGATTATTCAAACATTCGCCGTTGATAATAACACCATCTGTTGCGTCTTCCAGTGCTTTTTTAAATATTTCCTCCGAATATACATTAAACAGTAGAGGTGACAGAATGCACCCTTGTCTTACTCCTTTCTTTATATTGATACTGTCCGTTGTATTGTTTTTTATTCTTACTTTGGCAGTTTGATTCCAATATAGGTTTGAGATGATACGAAGATCAGCAGCTTCCACACCCCCATACGCCAGCACCTCAATTAGTTTATCGTGGTTCACGAGGTCAAACGCTCTGCTAAAGTCTATGAAACAAAAACTATTGTATTGACATCTTTGCATATTTCAATAAATACTTGTACAGCGAACAGAGCTTCTTTTGTACCAAGTCCCTTTTTAAAGCCGAATTGAGTGTCAACTGTAAGTTCTTCTAATTGATTATATATTCGTCCATGAATTATCCGTACGAATAGTTTTAAAACGTGGCTCATTAAGCTAATGGTTCTATATTCCTCGCATTTTTTTGAGTTGGGCAACGGAATAAAAATAGATGTTAACCAGTCCTGTGGTATTACTCCTGTATTGTATATAGTGTTAAACAAGTCTTGTATGTTATCAATGTATTGATTAGCAAAATCTTCTAGCTGGTATACCGTCTTCCCCGTTTGCTTTATTGTTCTTTAGCTGCTTTGTTGCATGAATAATTTCCTCCCTTGTAATTGATAGACCTTCAACATCTGACTTGATTTTCCTGTTGTCGGTCCTCGTCAAACATTTCTGCCACGTATTCCTTCATTCTCGCAAGTTGAGCCACTATGTCTGTTAATGTCTTTCCATTCCCATCTCTATGATTCCATGATGTTGCTGCTTTCGTGTTCCTGCTGCTTCTTTTATCTTTTTATACAACTTAAAGGTGTCGTGTCTCCTCTCCCGTTCTTCGATTTCGTCACATTTGTTGTTAAGGATTGCTTCTTTCGCTTTCTTAATTTCCTTTTTGATCTTTCGGTAAATTTCCTTATAAAAACTACTAATTGGTTAAAAATTCAGAAATGTGTTTAGTCTAAAATTTACATAATATACAAGTTCTTTGGTTCGTTCGTGAATGAATGGATTAAATTAAACTGGGCTATAAATAGACCGATTGTAGACACTACAATCAAAATCGGAAGATTGCGACGGGCAGGCCAACAGATATGATGACAATAATCCTGCAAAAAAGATCCTTAAAGCAGAGTCCATAGGCACAAGAGGGCGAGGAAGGCCAAAGCTGCGCTGGAAGGATGGTGTAAACGAAGACGCACGAAAGATAGGTGCACCGAACTGGACGATGCAGACCGTAATGCGAGACAGGAATGAATGGCGAAAGAAGCTGGAAAAGGTCGAGACCCTACTATAGAGTTGTATGGCCATTGATGATGATGGTAAACAGACCGATCTAGATTTTCTTGAACGGTCGTGAAATGAAATGGATTGTGAGTGAACGGCTCTGCGAATAAACGGGTCTGCAAACAAACGAGTCTGTAAATGAATGGTCTGTAAATTCTCATCAATCTCTCATAGGATATCGTCAACTGTGTATGCTTGACATAGCGGGCAAGCTCATAGAGAAGATTGTCCAGGAGCGCCTTCGCGGCTGCGTGGATCAACAATTGACGGACAACCAGTACGGTTTCAGACCTGCGAGGTCGTCTACGGATGCGGTAGAAGAGGTGAAGCGCCTGGTCACCACCCACATTTGCGAAACACTTAGGAGACTCTCATGGTTGCACTGGATGTTAGAAGTCCTTTTAACTCTGCAAGATGGGACAAGATCTGTGAGGCCCTCTGCCGGGACTTCACCGTCCCCGGGTATTTGAGAAACATCATCCTGAACTACCTGAGTGACCGAGTACTATTCGCGGAGACTTCGACTGGAATTCAGCATCACCGCAGTCGGTACCCAGGGGTCGGTTCTTGGCCCGGACTTATGGAACGTCCTGTACAACGGACTACTGAAGCTGCTCTTACCAGGGGACTGTCGACTGGTAGCGTACGCAGACGACGTGCCGGTCCTTACACCCAGCACCGACTGTGACGCCATCGCTGCACTGTTCGGGGAAGCCATGGAGATTATCTGGGAATGGATGGAGTCAGTCGACCTCTCCCTGGTCGTACAGAAGACTGAGGCAGCGCTTTTCACCGGCAGAAAGACTAGGACCTCAATGGTACTAACCTACCGAGGATGCACCATTAGGAGCAAACCTGCCATAAAATACCTGGGAGTGATGCTGGATCAGAGGCTCAACTTCAAGGAGCACCTCAGATACGCAGGAAACAAAGCCGCTACAACTGCCGCAGCTGTCTCCAGGATACTGCCCAACATTGGAGGTCCGCGCGGTGCCAGGAGAAGCGTGCTCGCCTGCGTTAGCAACTCGATATTGCTATATGCGGCGCCAACCTAGGTAGAAATGGCGGAGGTTCCCGTATACCTAAGACTTATAGCCCCCGCACACAGGACGAGTGCACTGAGAATCGCATGTGCCTACCGGATTGTATCCGCAGATGGTCATCGCTCAGGTCATCGCTGCTGGTCATCGTTGCACTGGTCATCGCTGGCCTGCCGCCAATAGACCTGCTTGCAAAAGAGCGCATGCGACAATATAAAAAGAAGAAGGGGCAGGCCCAGGACGATCCCCAATTCACGGAGGCCGACAATGATCGAGTACAGACCGAGAGGGCGATCACCCTAACGCAGTGGCAGGAAAGATGGAACAAATCAAGTAACGGTCGCTGGACCTACCGCTTGATCCCGTCCATCCAGCCGTGGATCTGCAGGATATACGGTGATGTGAACAATCACCTCACCCAAATACTCACGGGAAATGGTGGTCTCCGTGAGTATCTTCACCGAATAGGGAACACCCGACTGCTCCCAGTACCCAGGGATCTCGAAGACAGCAGAACACGTCCTGCAGGAATGCCCCAGATTCCAGCAGGAGGGACAGAGATGGGAGTGTATTTCTGGCGCACGCATAACGGCCGCTGGATACGGTGCGTCATTGATCCACTCGGAGGAACAATGGAATGCTGGCTGTGAGCTTGTCGTAAACATCCTGAAGATACTACGCCTCCGGGAGGAGGCGGATAGGCCCAGGAGAACAGGGCGAAGGGGAAGGCATGACTTAAAACAACTAACTCGACAAAAGTGAACGTCGGCAGGGCCGAAGCTCCCACCCGCGCGAAGTAATGACAAGGGTCGGTTCCACGGGGGATCCATGGGAAATCCAACAAAGGGAGTTTTAACCCTAACACTGGGCAAGCCCCAATCCCACACTGAAAGCCTTAGGAGAAATTTGAATATTTCCCGCTGAAGGTTTTTTTCCTCTAAAAGAAAAAAAAATCTCTCATAGGAAATCTCATCAAGTTAAGTTTCAAGTATTAAAAATAACGAGTCAGAAAAACAGGTCGGGAAGAACGGATCCGAAAGACGATTCTTCAAAGAACTGTTTATTAAAAATTATGGTTCTTCGAAAAATTGTTTAGTCAATAGAACAATTTTGCTATCACTAGTAGATTCAGTTTTTGAATTTACATAATCTTATAAGGTAGTAATCATATTCCGCAAAATATTTTCGTCGTCAAATTATCGAGGAACCGATAAATGTGCATCTTCTTTATCAATAAATCTTCAAACTTAATAAAGACGGAACAAAGCTTGAATATATAAATATACTCAACCTTTCCGGAGCTTTATAATACTAGAGAGTATTATATTAGTAGATACTAAAAGGCACTATGCCGAATCGATTGGTGCCGGTCCGGTCCCGATCCGACTGTTGGGTATCCCAGGAGAGAGATCCCCGCAAATTAGGTGAAAAAAACAACCCGTTTTTCGATTTTTGTGTTAAAATTGACCCAGAGCGGGAATAGAATGCCGTAAGTCACAGATTCTTCACACCGCCCGTTTCGGGTAAACATCTCGCATCGAACGAACCGGTTTGGAGACATGGCGCTCTTCAATCAAGAGAACGGCGTCCATAGATGTGATGGAAAAAAACTGTGTTTTTTTCCCTTACATTTTCCGCCGCACCAGGTGAACCGACGGTCGCGTACTTTTCCGCATGAAGTCAAAAAAACGTGAAATCGAGCCACGAAAAAAATCGAGCCGCGGACTAAAATTGCTCCTCAAAGGTGCTAGAAACGATCTTCCGTTTTTGGCACCTTGGGGACGCCGTGTGGGACTTGCGAACGGCGGACGGATACGGGTCGAAGGCCTGTTCAGTTTTACAACAGAAAATGACAAATTACCGTTTCGACGCGCAAGAGGAACGGAGTTTTTAAAGAAAAATTGCAAAATTTTAAATGCATGTACAGCCGTCCCCTGCGGGGGCGGAACTTTGTAAGACTCGTCTAAAAAAACCTAATTTTTTGTTCAATTCACCGGAAAAAAATCAAGACGTAAACCGCATTTTTACACAATTTTTCTTAACCCCTTTTTTGGTTCAGGGAAGGCACCTTACTCGATTAGTATATTTCAATTATAGAGCTCCGGAAAGGTTGAGTAGTAGTAATAAAATAACCATTATTGGCATAATTAAAATACTTTACACTTCCATACAAAATATGCACAAGCAAAAAAAAAAACTATAAAAAAAAGTTGTGAAACTAAAACCCCATTAAAAAGAAAAAAGAAATTTTACCACCCTATAAACCTATACATCAACACCTGTACATCGGACATAAACTCACAAACCGATCATTTGAAGAGAATATCGCAGGAATTAATAGAAATGAAAAAGGAGTTCACGACGGTAGACAGGAAGTTGGAGGAAATGAAACGGGAAAACAGAAGATTGGAGGAAAAATTGGAAAGGGTGGTGAAGAGACAAAAGGTGGAGGAAGAAGTAGAAAAGGACTGAATTGCTAGCAGAGTTGAGGTAAATAAGGGATGAGAATATGGAAATAAAGAATAAGTTATCGAAACTGGAGGAGGAAGCGGAGGCAGTCAAGAAGGAGAAGAGAAAAACCTAGAGTAAGTGGGAGGAGGAACGTCAGACAATGAGAGAGGAGCTGGCTAAACTAAAAGATACGGAAGAGAGGAGAAAGGTTGAGTATATTTATATATTCAAGCTTTGCTCCAGCTTTATTAAACAAATCTGAACTATATAAATATACTCAACCTTTCCGGAGCTCTATAATACTATAGAGAATTATATTAGTAATATAGATCTCCGGAAAGCATGAGTATATTTATATATTCAAGCTTTGCTTCATCTTTATAAAACAAATCTGGAATATATAAATATACTCAACCTTTCCGGAGCTCTATAATACTATAGAGAATTATATTAGTATTATAGATCTCCGGAAAGCTTGAGTATATTTATATATTCAAGCTTTGCTCCATCTTTATTAAACAAATCTGGAATATATAAATATACTCAAGCTTTCCGGAGCTCTATAATACTATAGAGAATTATATTAGTATTATAGATCTCCGGAAAGCTTGAGTATATTTATATATTCAAGCTTTGCTCCATCTTTATTAAACAAATCTGGAATATATAAATATACTCAACCTTTCCGGAGCTCTATAATACTATAGAGAATTATATTAGTATTATAGATCTCCGGAAAGCTTAAGTATATTTATATATTCAAGCTTTGCTCCATCTTTATTAAACAAATCTGGAATATATAAATAAACTCAACCTTTCCGGAGCTCTATAATACTATAGAGAATTATATTAGTAATATAGATCTCCGGAAAGGTTGAGTATATTCATATATTCAAGCTTTGCTCCATCTTTATTAAACAAATCTGGAATATATAAATAAACTCAACCTTTCCGGAGCTCTATAATACTATAGAGAATTATATTAGTATTATAGATCTCCGGAAAGCTTGAGTATATTTATATATTCAAGCTTTGCTCCATCTTTATTAAACAAATCTGGAATATATAAATATACTCAACCTTTCCGGAGCTCTATAATACTATAGAGAATTATATTAGTATTATAGATCTCCGGAAAGCTTGAGTATATTTATATATTCAAGCTTTGCTCCATCTTTATTAAACAAATCTGGAAAATATAAATATACTCAACCTTTCCGGAGCTCTATAATACTATAGAGAATTATATTAGTATTATAGATCTCCGGAAAGCTTGAGTATATTTATATATTCAAGCTTTGCTCCATCTTTATTAAACAAATCTGGAATATATAAATATACTCAACCTTTCCGGATCTCTATAATACTATAGAGAATAATATTAGTAATATAGATCTCCGGAAAGCTTGAGTATATTTATATATTCAAGCTTTGCTCCATCTCTATTAAATAAATCTGGAATATATAAATATACTCAACCTTTCCGGAGCTCTATAATACTATAGAGAATTATATTAGTATTATAGATCTCCGGAAAGCTTGAGTATATTTATACATTCAAGCTTTGCTCCATCTTTATTAAACAAATCTGGAATATATAAATATACTCAACCTTTCCGGAGCTCTATAATACTATAGAGAATTATATTAGTATTATAGATCTCCGGAAAGCTTGAGTATATTTATATATTCAAGCTCGGCTCCATCTATATTAAACAAATCTGGAATATATTAATATACTCAACCTTTCCGGAGCTCTATAATACTATAGAGAATTATATAAGTAATATAGATCCCCGGAAAGCTTGAGTATATTTATATATTCAAGCTTTGTTCCATCTTTATTAAACAAATCTAGAATATATAAATATACTCAACCTTTCCGGAGCTCTATAATACTATAGAGAATTATATTAGTATTATAGATCTCCGGAAAGCTTGAGTATATTTATATATTCAAGTTTGGCTCCATCTATATTAAACAAATCTGGAATATATAAATATACTCAACCTTTCCGGAGCTCTATAATACCATAGAGAATTATATTAGTAATATAGATCTCCGGAAAGCTTGAGTATATTTATATATTCAAGCTTTGCTCCATCTTTATTAAACAAATCTGGAATATATAAATATACTCAACCTTTCCGGAGCTCTATAATACTATAGAGAATTATATTAGTAATATAGATCTCTGGAAAGCTTGAGTATATTTATATATTCAAGCTTTGCTCCATCTTTATTAAACAAATCTGGAATATATAAATATACTCAACCTTTCCGGAGCTCTATAATACTATAGAGAATTATATTAGTAATATAGATCTCTGGAAAGCTTGAGTATATTTATATATTCAAGCTTTGCTCCATCTTTATTAAACAAATCTGGAATATATAAATAAACTCAACCTTTCCGGAGCTCTATAATACTATAGAGAATTATATTAGTAATATAGATCTCAGGAAAGCTTGAGTATATTTATATATTCAAGCTTTGCTCCATCTTTATTAAACTAATCTGGAATATATAAATATACTCAACCTTTCCGGAGCTCTATAATACTATAGAGAATTATATTATTATTATAGATCTCCGGAAAGCTTGAGTAAATTTATATATTGAGGCTTGGCTCCATCTTTATTAAACAAATCTGGAATATATAAATATACTCAACCTTTCCGGAGCTCTATAATACTATAGAGAATTATATTAGTATTATAGATCTCCGGAAAGCTTGAGTATATTTATATATTCAAGCTTTGCTCCATCTTTATTAAACAAATCTGGAATATATAAATATACACAACCTTTCCGGAGCTCTATAATACTATAGAGAATTATATTAGTATTATAGATCTCCGGAAAGCTTGAGAATATTTATATATTCAAGCTATGCTCCATCTTTATTAAAAAAATCTGGAATATATAAATATACTCAACCTTTCCGGAGCTCTATAATACTATAGAGAACTATATTAGTATTATAGATCTCGGGAAAGCTTGAGTATATTTATATATTCAAGCTTTGCTCCATCTTTATTAAACAAATCTGGAATATATAAATATACTCAACCTTTAAGGAGCTCTATAATACTATAGAGAATTATATTAGTATTATAGATCTCCGGAAAGCTTGAGTATATTTATATATTCAAGCTTTACTTCATCTTTATTAAACAAATCTGGAATATATAAATATACTCAACCTTTCCGGAGCTCTATAATACTATAGAGAATAATATTAGTATTATAGATCTCCGGAAAGCTTGAGTTTATTTATATATTCAAGCTTTGCTCCATCTTTATTAAACAAATCTGGAATATATAAATATACTCAACCTTTCCGGAGCTCTATAATACTACAGAGAATTATATTAGTATTATAGATCTCGGGAAAGCTTGAGTATATTTATATATTCAAGCTTTGCTCCATCTTTATTAAACAAATCTGGAATATATAAATATACTCAACCTTTCCGGAGCTCTATAATACTATAGAGAATTATATTAGTATTATAGATCTCCGGAAAGCTTGAGTATATTTATATATTCAAGCTTTGTTCCGTCTTTATTAAGTTTTTCTGATTATTAATAATGTTGTATGGTTTTACCAATTCAATAAATCTTCAGTTCACCCCATCGCCTTGGATTTCTTTCTAATTAGCGGTTTAATAAGAAGCTTCGGCTAAGTGGTCTACCTAGATCCGTAGCTATAAATAGTTTCGCAGTTTTCATCGCGAGATTAAATTGTAATGAATGTGCGAAACCCAAATAGTCTCGTGGTTTCACAGCCAGCTGCAAACGCAATAACGTAGAAAGTCTCGCGAGCCAAATATTTTCCTCGTCTCATTTACGCGGACGTTTTTAATTCGTAATGTCTCCACCTAGACACGAAATGAACGGAAAAGACTTGATTTACTGGTTTAAATCTAAATTTTATGGTTTTTTTCTAAAATTCTGCGCCGTGGATAATATTACGAATAATATTACGAAAATCTAATTTTCTTTTCGGTGCAGTCAATAAAGTAATTCTTGAATCCAACTGCTAGTTTATTAGTAATCTATTTACTAAATCTGTTTTTTTTTTAATTACAAAATTAAAGGAATGGTTTGGAAAGTAGTTTCGTTTTTTTGTCATGAAAATGATATGATATAACGTTATATGATATGATATGATATGATATGATATGATATGTTATGATATGATATGATATGTTATGATATGATATGATATGATATGATATGATATGATATGATATGATATGATATGATATATGATATGATATGATATGATATGATATGATATGATATATGATATGATATGATATGATATGATATGATATGATATGAAATAATATGATATGATATGATATGATATGATATAATGTTAAATGATATAACAAATCCTGACATTTGTTTGAAGTGTGCAAAAATAAGAACTGAAAATTCTACAAATATTTCGGATTTCAACGCATTTTCTTTACGTTTCCTCGTTTTAATAAAAACCTTATCATTCGTTGATAAGGCCACGTGTGTACAGACTTGTTTCTGGTAAATATAGTAAATCAAACGGATTTCTGGCATTTCTTGCTGCTCTCACTATTTGCTTTTAACACGTTTTTAACTCAAGATTACACACATTTGATATCACCTCGTAGACTATTTAATCACTTCTATCTAGTCCCACGTATAATTATTCAGAAGCAAAACAATTTAGATCACTCCAACTGCTAGTTTATTTGTAATTCATTTACTTAAGTTTACAAAATCTAATTCACGATTTTATTAATTACAAAATTGAAAAGTAATTTCGTCTTTTTTTTAAGAAAATGACCGACAGTTTTCTTATATTTAATGAAAACGAAATAAATTTTCGAGCGACTCTAATTATTGGCTTAAAAATGAAATGAGGAAAGTCAAAGAATAGTTTTGTTCATGATACAAGTGCGTGAAGAAGGGATTGTGTGCATGAGTTGTGAAGTTTAAAGCACGAGCCGAAGGCGAGTGGTTTAATCGCAATTAGTGCATAAAAACCCTTCTCCACACACTTGTATCATCTAGTCTAGTCTGGCATTAACTAATCTAGTCCACAACTAGTTCGACCTAGTAGTCCAGTATTTAATCCTCTAAATAATCTTATGCAACCAAATGCACAAGAAACTTTCTACAAAGGCGTCATCTACCAGTCTAGTTCTGAAACAAAAATAAGACTCTGTTCGGAACTAATGATAAGCGCCATCTGTTGGTCAAATCCTCAAAAACTAACGAAAGGCATCTGTTAGGAACTAATGATAAACGTTCATAATATTAGATTATAGACTATTTTTATTATTAGATATATAGACTATTTTATTTATGAAGCTAACCTAACCTAACCCACAGCTGACGTTTATAATTAGTTCCTAACAGATGCCTTTCATTAGTTCGAGGATTTGACCAACAGATGGCGCTTATCATTAGTTCCGAACAGAGTCTTATTTTTGTTTCAGAACTAGACTGGTAGATGGCGCCTTTGTAGAAAGTTTGTTGTGCATTTGGTTGCATAAGACTAGTTAGGGGATTAGAGGATTAAATACTGGACTACTAGGTCGAACTAGTAGTGGACTAGATTAGTTAATGACTAGACTAGAGCAGATATTACCAGACTAGAACCATACTCTAGATCAATTAAAACCAGACTAGATCATATGTTAAAATACAGCCGAATCTACACAAAAATAATTGTTTCTTACCGATAATATTGAAAAAATTGTATGAATAGGATGGTTGCGACAGTTACTACGTGGTAATCCGTACTTACATTGAATTGAAAAATTCACTTTGTTTTTTACCACACTTATATTATGTAAAAATGTTATATAACTTATTATTCACAGTTATATAAATTTCTACACATATCACGACTCGAGTTTCGACGTTTGACGGTCATTTTCAGGTGTATGACCATTTGCATTTGCATATGCATTTTTCAATGTATTGAAAAAATTGTAACTTTGACAGACAACATACTTAAAAATGACTGACACAATAAGGTTAGAACGTTCAGCGGCTCCGTGGAAAAAATTGCTAACTAGTAAAAACGCACAGTGACGGGAACACTATATGGTCGTTGTCGATGCAACTTAGGTTAACCTAGATTTAACATAGATTAGGTTATGGTTAAGTACATTTATATTAGAGCCAGATAAATCAAGATTGAGAGGCAGAGACTTCAAAGTTTGAAAAATCATTCAAGTCGAATAAAAACGTCAGAAAATATATTTTCACTACGCCTATGTTTTTTGTTTAGTGACGCGAGTTGTTTCCATAGTAACAATAAACAGAAATCAATCAATCAATCATTAGGGGTTAAACATGTTTTATCTACTTATAAGTGTATTAATACATTATGTTATGTGAAGGATGCCATTATTATAATCGTGTCTAAAAGTATCGAAATCGTGCGTAAAAGTCCAACGTAAATCAAATGGAGTTTCATTATTAAACGATTTCTGTTTATTGTTACTATGGAAACAACTCGCGTCACTAAACAAAAAACATAGGCGTAGTGAAAATATATTTTCTGACGTTTTTATTCGAATTGAATAATTTTTCTAATTTTGAAGTCGAACTAGTAGTAACCTAACCTAACCTAACCTAACCTAGATTTAACCTAGATTAGGTTATGGTTAAGTACATTTATATTAAAGCCAGATAAATCAAGATTGAGAGGCAGAGACTTCAAAATTAGAAAAATCATTCAATTCGAATAAAAACGTTAGAAAATATATTTTCACTACGCCTATGTTTTTGTTTAGTGACGCGAGTTGTTTCTATAGTAACAATAAACAGAAATCGTTTAATAATGAAACTCCATTTGATTTACGTTGGACTTTTACGCACGATTTCGATACTTTTAGACACGATTATAATAATGGCATCCTTCACAAAACATAATGTATTAATACACTTATAAGTAGATAAAACATGTTTAACCCCTTGACATACGAATAAAATGCGCGTTATTGTATGAAACGTATATATACATGTGATCTTATTACATATCTATGACGTCTTAGAGACGTCATTGTATGTCAAGGGGTTAATAAAAAAATCAAATTAAATTACAAAAACTGTAGTTTATATAGCTCTAGTCTATGTAGTAGATATAATCTGACTTTAAATCGATTCTAGAATCGAATATAATCTAAGATTCAATAATTAATACCGATATCCAGTTTTGAAATTGTCGAGTCTATATAGTTGTAGGCTGATTGAATTTTAAATCGATTGCAAAATCTAAATCGAGGAGAAAAAAGAAAACTTAAATAAAACATTTTCGTTTGTTGTTATTGATTGACGGATTGACGTCCGAACAAACGACTCTGCCAACAATTACAATTCCTTGTAACATTTTTTCGCAATTTCTTTCCCCAACGATATTATTAAATGCAAACTGCAAAAAACCACCGCACAGTATTTATCGAATTATTTATAGCGATTTTCGCAATTCGCGTTCGTAAATCAATTTTATTTTACAAATAATCCACAATAAATTTAATTTATTGATTAAATTTTCTGATCGAATTTGCTTTTAAAACAAACATATTGCTAATATTTGCACACATTCTACTTATGCAAAAACAATATATATATATATATATATATATATATATATATATATATATATATATATATATATATATATATATATATTTCAAAACTTATTTTTACTTATTCCAAAATCTTGTTGCTGATTGAAATCTTCTTCCACATATCTTACACATTTTACACATATTCTTCTACATTCTTATACATTTGAACTATTTTATAAAGTCGGAACACAATAAGCCTCAATATATAAATATATTCAAACTTTCCGGAGCTCTATAAAACTAATGAGTGGCAGCACGTCTTTTCTTGCCGCCGCCCCGGATACAAGCAAACAGGCCCGCTAGGACTCTTGCCTCCCAAATCTTTTTCTATATCTACTCATTCTGTTCGGCATTCCATTACATCTTGTTTTGTTATTGGTTTGTCGTTAATCCAGTGTATCTACTTGTATGTAGTTATTTAGTGTAAGATATCAACCAAACGAAACTACCCAACTTTAAGTTTGCGTCAAAAACAGGATATCATCAATAAACTTGATAAAGCAGATACCACGACAAACCTCGCACGCATTTATGGCGTTGTAAGATCCACGATCTACGAAATCAAGGTAAACCGCGAGAAAATCCTTCAATTCGTCAGGACTGCCGCGAGGGACTTGAAGAAGAAAAAAAAACTGTTAAAACAGATGATCATGAAATGGATAATGCCTTATTTACTTGGTTTATGCAAGAGCGTACGCCATTGTCGGGCGATATCCTCCGTGAAAAGGCAAAACAATTTACGGAAAACATAAGCAAAAAAGTTGTTTTTTGAGCTAGCTATGGGTGACTTGATATATAAAAAAAAACGGCCAAAGGCGAGTTGTGACTCGCGCACCGAGGGTTCCGTACAAACTTGTAAGTAAGGTATCTTTTTTTATGGAGGACGTAGCAAGCACATTCAGTTAACTTAACAAGTGGCCCTCCTGAAATCACGACCATCTTAGTATCGCTGCAAGCATAACCTCAAGATGTCGCTATCGTACGATGGAATTCTACCCTATATTTTATTACCATACATCTACCATTCACTATGAGTGTTTAGGGGTTCTGGAACTTCACTATTTGTTTTTACTGCTCAATTTAAAAACCTATATGCCCTGTATAAAGGTATACAGGGTATTTTTTTTAATAACGCGAATATTTTTAAACTTATAAAAAGAAAACTTTATTTTAGTATTACACTTATTCACAAACTTATATTAAGATCTAACTATTTCTAGATCTAATATAAACTAATATATTAACTAATTCTAGATCTATTTCGATACTCTTAACATTCAGTTGTTCAATTGACTGCTTTTGGGCAATTGACTACCAAAAAATATAGGGCGTACGTGATTTAAGTATAATATACTTAAATCATATTATCTACAACATATTATGTAGATTATGTAGATTATAGTATAGTATTATTATGTAGATTATCTACTTATTATGTAGATTATAAAGAAAAATTAGACGAAATATAATATATACAGGATGTTACGGGACTTGAGTATGTCACATGTCGGTTATAAACAAGCAAAATTTAGACATAATATATACTCTGTATGTATTATGTATACAGGAGCGTACGTGATGAAATCCATAACGAATATAAACAAAACACAAACAAAAGCCTAATAGCCCTAACCTAACCTAACCTAACACAAAATTCAGAATAAACAGCTTGGTGCCAACAAATATTTTTTAACCTTCGGACCTAACCGAGGAGGCCCTAACTGTATGCAACCCATATGCTTCTGGAGCCTGACAATACCACTACGACAACATTAGTGTATTTTCATAAGTTTCTAATAGTAAATTCGCATTTTTCTTGTAATTAAACTACATATTTACGGTTTTCAGATTTTTCCCTTTACATGTGCTGTAAGACACCGCTTCTTGCCAAATTTCATGATCCTAGGTCAACGGGAAGTACCCTATAGGTTTTGATTCCCTTGTGAAATCGAAAAATATGCGACATAAACGGTCATATCATTTGATCGCGTTGACTTACAAGTTTGATTTTTTCACAGCTGAAAGAGACCGTAGACCCGAGTATTTGATACAAATTTCAACTTGTTACCTCTACGCGTTCGTGAGAAAAATGGTCTTGACAGACAGACAGACAGCAAGACAGACAGACAGACAGACAGACAGATAGACAGACAGACAGACAGACAGACAGAAAGACAGAGAGACAGACAGACAGACAGACAGAGAGACAGACAGACAACAAAGTGATCCTATAAGGGTTCCGTTTTCGGTACGGAATCCTAAAAAGATTTGGGATCAGTTTCACACGAAATTGGAATTAAAAATCCAAGAATTAGATCTCTTATCAGAACAGGTTTACAACACAGATGAAAGTGGTTTATACTGGAGGATGCTTCAGCATAAGACCTTTCTGCTCTGTTCAGAAGAAAGTGCCCAGCAAGAAATATGTCAAAGGATAGACTGACATTCATGCCTTGTGCAAATCCCATGGGCACACACAAACTTTCCTTATTGGTTATTGGGTCTGCGGGCCTTTAAAAACGTAACTCACTTAGCAGTTACATATAAAAATGAAGCCAAAGGATGGGTTACCCAAGATGTATTTAAAAAATGATTTTATTTCGGCGGTAATAGTATATTAAAGTACGAGTTGAGTAAGCGCGATTTTACAGCACGCGTCCAAGTTTCGGAGTTTTCTAATGTACAAGTGCTGAAAAACGCCGTAGAACCGAGTTTTAGTATATAGTATTATAGTATATATAGTTTTTATATAGTTTATATATAGTTTTAGTATATAGAGTTTATAGTATTTTTCTGTTTTGCACCCTTTTATGTCATTTCTAAATAAAAAAAATCGCCTCTACATATTGAGAAAATTGTATCGCACTCGGCGAGCCATAACCGCACGCATATTAGTGCAGTTACAAGTCCATTACAGACGAAAAATAGAAAAAGTTTTTTTTAAAGTTTACAACTTGACTGCTAAAGCTTTGCTTCCTCTGGATAACGCTCCTGGACATCCTAAAGAGGAGGAACTTCACTCGGAAAGACCAACAAATTCAAATCCCCTACATACCTCCAAATATTTTTTTCCGTTTAATTTCCGATAATCCGGATTTTTTTTGATAATCCGGCAGTTGTCTTGTCCCATATGTGTCGGATTATAACGATTGTACTGTATTTATGGCGATATCTTGAAAAGGAAAAAACGTAGCGGAATTAGTTTCCGATTTTCTGAAAGATTAAAGAAAATTTTGAAGTATAATTTACTGAAATTGTTTCATACAGTAAGACTAGGTGGACTGTTTTAAAACGACATCGAAATTTGAAAAATTTGTCTGCAACAAGCGATAACCAACCACGATATTCCATTCAAACTTATTATTAATATTTTTAACTTGACTTCATACGTAATACTTCATAAGTAATAAATGTGCGAATAAATGTGCGAAGTTTGAATAAAATTCATACGGAAATATTGCAGAAAATAAATTGACTTTATCCGGCCCTCGCAACAATTTTGAAATCAACTTACGGTCTTAATAGTACTCTTAATAATATTAAATCTTAATATTACTCACAAGAAAATCAATGTTTGGTAAACTTAGCCTACCTGAATTAATTCGACTGATATAAGAAACCACGCGAGCTAAGCCACGCGTTATAGCGTTATAGCGTCCTAACGTTTCATAATAGTATATTAAAGGACGAGTTCAGTAAGCGCGATTTTACAGCACGCGTCCAAGTTTGGAAAACGACGAGCGTAGCGAGGAGGAAGTGCTGAAAAACGCCTTACGAACGAGTTTTTATAATATTTTTTCTGTTTTTCGCCCTTGTATGCCATTTCTAAATACAAAAATCGCCGATATGCATTGAGAAATTGGTGTCGCACTCGGCGAGCCATAACTGCACGTATATGATTGCTGTTATGAGTCCATTATAGACGCAAAATAGAAAAAAAGATATCAATATAATAGTACCTGTACCTAAAAATCAAATGCAAGATCATGTAAACAATACCAGGTGGTGGGTCATGCATCAAAAATAATTGCAATATCTATAAGCAAGAAACAGGAATAGTTTGTTGTGGAGGCAAGGAAGAAACAGCACACATCAGAAATGCTGTACGACAGGGTTGATTCCTGTCCCCATACCTATTCAATATATATGTACAAAAGGCGATCGACCGAGCAAGAGAAGAATTTGTCACAGGAATGAAATTCATAGATTCATTAAGTTGGCATGATACGGTTTGCTGATGACATAGCGCTAATTGCAGAAAATGAAGAAGATTTAGAATTGGATAAATGGATAAAATACTGGAGGAAGAATTTAATATGAGAATAAAACAAAACAAAAATTTTTGGTCTGCAGCAGTGGTGTATTGGTAAAATAAAAAGCAAAGGAACGGATGGTGAGAGCAAAAAAAGTCCGCAACTTTCCACAAGCAGCTTACTAACACAATCCGCAATGAAACATTATTAATAAGTAATAGGGATTCGAACTACCGCAGACTTGCGCATTCGCACTTTTGTTGAAGTTTATAGTTTAGTAGTATGGTATGTAGAATAGCCAACATAGAACCATTGCCTAGGGGCCCCGGTGGCGAAACTGAAGTCAAATTCAACAATCATGAAGAGTCTTTCTCAGGCAAGATGGTCTGCTCGAGCTGACGCCTGTCGACGTCTTTGTTGCTCCTGGGATGAGATCATGGCAGTTCTTCTGATAATTGCCAATTATGCAAATGAAAAACCATCTACGTGCTCTGAGGGTCAGGAGGACAGGTCTTCTGAATTCATTGACTCGTTGGAAACCTGTTTTTTTTCATTTCTTTGGAATGACATCTTGGAAAGGTTCAACAAAGTAAGCAAACCTCTCCAATCTGGTAACTAACTTCAACTGTATCAGTCTTTGGTAACATACCTAGATCACTTAAGGAAACCCAGTACCTGTACCTTTGATAACTACGAGTCGCAAATTATTGAAAAATCTGGTGAAAATAGCTATGCCTATGACATGCAGAGGAAATGTAAGCGTAAAGTCCAGTTCGACGAAGTAAAAGGAAACGAGACTGAACTGATAAGATAGAATTGGTGAAACCATCCTACGTTATAGATAATCATACAAACTTAAAACAAACGGAACACAGCCTGAATATATAAATATATTCAGCCTTTCCAGAGCTCTATAACAATTATTGAGTCTCTTTAGGACTAACAAAACAAATCTCACATGAAATTTGTAAGTGATTTTACAGCTTTTAGCCCACCTTCATGGCATTTTAATTGTTATGGAGCTCCGGAAAGGCTGAATATATTTATATATTCAGGCTGTGTTCCGTTTGTTTTAAGTTTGTATGATTATCTATAACGTAGGATGGTTTCACTATTTCTTTCTTATCAGTTCAATCAATCACCTGCTAAGCTCATGTCTCTCTCACAAAATGTCAAAATTATAAAAATCTAACCCTAAACACCACATGGGTTCACATGGGTCAAGTGAGTGGTTTAAAAATTATTATTTATGGAAGCAAAGCTGTGCTGATCAGAGATAAATCTCGAAACGCGTCCACAGATGGCTATCCACTTAAGGTATCAGAAAGACATGATCTTAAAAACAATGTTCTTTTAATGGTTTCTATTGAGTGCCACGAAGGTGGACTGAAAGCTGTAAAATAACTTTTGGTAGTCCTAAAAGGACTCAATAATTGTTATAGAGCTCTGGAAAGGCTGAATATATTTACATATTCAGACTGTGAGACCGAACTCTTTGGCAAGGACAAATTCAAAGATACCATTTTTATCGTCATTATAGATAGACTAATTACAGAACTATGGAGACGCGGATCTGTTTATGAAGAGTTAAGTAAATAGTTTCACTTTCTGACGAAACTACATTGTTTGGAATCTAAAGATATCCGTGAGGGAGCCAGAAACCTTATCACTTTTTCTCCGGGGGATTTGGATAGGACTATGGAAAACGAGTGTCTGCACCTGCAAGCTCATTGGTCGTCGAATGATTATGTTTATCGTTTACGAATTATCGTCACTGATGCCATACAAATACTTATCGGAAAAAGGCTTTTTGGATATTTATTTAAACATAGGAATTGTGCTCCGAATGCTGTTGTGTACACCAGCGTCAAACTGCTCAGCAGAACAGTCGTTTTCAGCGCTAAAAAGAGTACATAATTACATAAGATCAACATAGGAGAGTACAGGCTAAATTCACTCTCTGTAATGTACATAGGGTCAAAAATAATGCAGTCAATTGACTATGATGACGTCATTCGTCTTTTCCACAGAAGAAAGTTCGTCGTATGATTCTATAATAGTATATTTTGCAACTAGGGCGACAAGTTGTCAATTGGTCACGAGAGCGAAATTGGGCACATATTCGCTCGAGAGGGCAATTGACAATACCGCCCGTGTTGCAGATAATATTTTATATTACTCATGCGAGTAAACGTTTAACCGTTTTCTTTATTTTATTTTTTTTATGATGAAAAAAAAATTCTGTCACTTTTTTAATATTGGGGTCTTGATTGTGTTGATTTTATTTATTCAATTGTTTTTTTAAATGTAACTTAGCGATATTGAATATTTGCGTGCGTTACTCAAGTTATGTGGTAATACAGCCAAAAATGTCATTTTTCGCACTAGATGCGCCAAGATAGTACTTTTAACGCATGCGTAATAAAATTTTTATAGAATAACGTAACTATAGTAATATAGACTGTATTATTCTGATGTTTATTAAAGTCATTAAAGTCGATTAAATATTATATATTCTGTACTAGTGCATTTAATTTTCAGTGTCTAGGGGCCCTGGGTTTCTAAGTCCGAGCCTGCACAGAACACATGATGTTTATTTGATTCTAAAGGGAAAAGGAAACAAGATACAAAAAAAAAGTTAAATCCTCTATTAATTAATATATTTTCTGAAATGTTTTTTCAAATTCGACAATTTAAATTTTAATTTGAAATTAAAAAAATGACTAATAAAAAAAGTACCGGAACGCGTTCCGTTTCTGATAAAAGGTGCCGGAACGACGTTCCGCCACGTTCCCCTCCCAATACACCACTGGTCTGCAGTAGAAATGGCGAAAACTAGACAGCAATAGAGTTAAGAAATGAAATGATACAAGTAAATGAGTTTAATTATCTGCGAAGTAAAATAACGAATGATGGAAGAAGCTGCAGAGAGATATTAAGTAGGATTGCACAAGCCGCGAACGCTGTCTATAAAAAGAAGAACCTATTTACTGCAAAGAACATAACGCACGAAATCAAGTGCGAAATCGCCATTTTTCAACTTTAACTGAACATTGGGTATCTAGGATGTTGTTTTTAGTATTATGAAGTTTCAATTATTGTCCGTCAGAAAGCGGATGTATCAGATTTTCAACAGAAAGATGGCAGTTGCTCTCAAAACCTAAAATTGCAATTTTGGGAAATCAGTAATTCGCACTTGTGTCACTTTCCTATTGGATGTGCGACAAGTCTTGATGTCAGGAAACAAATTTTGAAGACTTATGTATGTAGCTACCGGATGAATGGAAGCTAGGGATAATATGCCCATTGTACAAGAAAGGTGATGTTAGATTGTTCTAACTACAGGGGGATAACGCTGCTAAACATTGCATACAAGGTCTTCGCTAATGTGTTGTACCGTCGCTTACTACCATACGCAGAAGAGAATATCGGGGAATACCAGTGCGGTTTCCGCACAATCAGGTCAACCACAGACCAACTGTTTGGCATTAGGCAGATCCTGGAGAAATGTAATGAGTTCAATATCACGACACACCATCTATTCGTGGACTTCAGAGCAGCATACGACAGCGTTATAAGACACAAACTGTGGGGGATAATGACAAGTTTCGGATTCCCTGAAAAACTGACAGCCCTAACCAGAGTAACACTGTCTGAAGTATCGTCTGTAGTAAGAATACGAAACAAGTTGTCTGAGACTTTTATAACAGAGGAAGGACTACGACAGGGAGACCCACTGGCAACTTTACTGTTTAACATCGTACTAGAAAAGGCCGTTAGGAGTAGTGGAGTGGATACTAACGGCACTGTGTACTTTAAGTCCACACAACTATTGGCTTACGCAGACGACATTGATATAATTTGCAGAAGCGAACAGGCGACCAAAACTACTTACTCGCTGCTGGAGAAGGAAGCAAATAACCTAGGACTCACTGTCAACGTAAACAAAACGAAATACATGGTGGCTAACGAAACTCATCGGAAGGTAGGACCAACGCTAGAACTAGACGGAAAGCACTTTGACACAGTAGATACATTTGTGTACTTGGGCTCGCAACTGAACAGCGTAAACCGGATGGGCGAGGAGATTAGAAGGCGGATAACTCTTGGTAACAGGTGCTATTATGGGCTACTTAAACTTTTAGGTCCAAAACAATCCACCCCAAGCATAAGTGCACACTGTACAGGTCACTGATAAGACCGGTGGTAACCTATGGTGCAGAAGCATGGAGCTTAACACAGAGCGAAGAACAGGCTTTAAGTGTATTTGAGAGAATAATGCTACGTGCAATATTTGGAGCGACCCAAGAACGAGGAATCTGGCGCCGAAGATATAATCACGAACTATATCAGCTCTACAATCAACCAGATATTGTGATTTTCATCAAGGTGGCAAGATTGAGATGGCTCGGACACATGCAGAGAATGGGTGATCATAGGGTTCCGAAAAAGTTGTTCAATGGCCAACCAGAGGGAAGGAGAAGGGCCGGAAGGCCAAGAGGGAGATGGAAGGATGCGGTAACAACTGACCTACAAAAACTTCAAGTACGGGACTGGAGAACGTTGGCGAGTGATAGGTCCGCTTGGAGAAACATGCTGAAGGAGGCCCAGACCGGCAATCGGTTGTGGTGCCATTAAGAAGAGAAGAAGATGTATGTAGCGTCGCGCTATATGGCAGCGAAAATTGGACAATAGGAGAGGGAGAGGAAAAGAGGAAAAGCACTTGAAACATAGGTGCTATAAAAGGATTGTGAAAATCAGCTGCAAAGAAATGCACACACATGAGGAAGTCTTTAGAAGAGTGGGACAGAGAAGACGCTTCCTTAAACATTTAAAAAGAAGACGGTATCACCTCGTGGGCCACATATTGCGACACAATGGACTACTGAAGGTTATAATTGAGGGAATAGTAGACGGCAAGGATTATAGAGGAACACCCAGACTGGAGTACATGAGTCAAATACTGGAAGATATGAGTTGTGGCTCATACTGTGAACTGAAGAAGAATGGTGCTGCCATTCTTGCCATGCTGCCGTCTGTATATTTGAAAAAATATAAAATAATATTATATTCAAATTTAGAAAATAATATTATATTCAAATTGTCAATTTGAACATTACTTTTGCTTATTCCAAATCTTGTTGCTGATTGCAAATCTTGTTTCACATATCTTAAATCTAATCTAATCAGCATTACATTTTATCTAGACTAGACAGACAAGACTAAACACGCGCCACCATTATCACATGCCAACGACAGACTATACAGACCATTAGCACGTGCCAACGACAGACTTGATGGACCATTGGCACGTGCTATGAGTGTCGGTCAATGAAAGCCCGTAAGAATGGAGAGTGCCAACTTTAGGCTTCACGCGGCTTCAAGCTTCAGTTTCGGTCCAACCGTCAAGGTTTTCTTCCATTTAGGTAGATTTGCTCAACTCAATTTTCTTTCTAGACAGACGAGACTAGACATACAAGACTAGACATGCGCGACTTGACACGCGCGACTACACAGACGCGACTACACAGGCGCCACTAAACAGACGCGACTAGACACACGCAACTAGACAAGACTAGACAGACAAGACAGGCGAGACTAGACACGCCGGACTAAACACGCGCGACAAGAGACGCGCGACAAGAGACGCGCGACTAGATACCCGCGACTAGATACGCGCGACTAGATACGCGCGACAAGACACGGGCGACCAGACACGTGCTTGAAAGTGTGGACAGGGTCGCATCCCTGAAATAGGTCTATCCCTTCAGGGATCGCAGCGAGTACCGTTTAGTCTAGTATAGTCCAGTTTGGTCCAGTCTAGTACAATCTACTCTAGTCCATTCATTCAGACACCCGCGACTAGATACGCGCGACTAGATACGCGCGACAAGACACGCGCGACAAGACACGCGCGACAAGACACGCGCGACAAGACACGCGCGACCAGACACGTGCTTGAAAGCGTGGACAGGGTCGCATCCCTGAAGTAGGTCTATCCCTTCACGGATCGCAGCGAGTACCGTTTAGTCTAGTATAGACCAGTTTGGTCCAGTCTAGTACAATCTAGTCTAGTCCATTCATTCAGACACCCGCGACTAGATACGCGCGACTAGATACGCGCGACAAGACACGCGCGACAAGACACGCGCGACAAGACACGCGCGACAAGACACGCGCGACAAGACACGCGCGACAAGACACGCGCGACAAGACACGCGCGACCAGACACGTGCTTGAAAACGTAGACAGGGTCGCATCTAGACGCAACTAGACAAGACTAGACAGACAAGACAGGCGAGACTAGACACGCCGGACTAAACACGCGCGGTTAGCCACAGACGACTAGAAACGCGCGACCGGAGACGCACGACTAGACACGCGCGACAAGAGACGCGCGACTAGATACCCGCGACTAGATACGCGCGACTAGATACGCGACAAGACACGCGCGACCAGACACGTGCTTGAAAGCGTGGACAGGGTCGCATCCCTGAAGTAGGTCTATCCCTTCAGGGATCGCAGCGAGTACCGTTTAGTCTAGAATAGTCCAGTTTGGTCCAGTCTAGTACAATCTAGTCTAATCCATTCATTCAGACACCCGCGACTAGATACGCGCGACTAGATACGCGCGACAAGACACGCGCGACAAGACACGCGCGACAAGACACGCGCGACAAGACACGCGCGACAAGACACGCGCGACAATACACGCGCGACCAGACACGTGCTTGAAAGCGTGGACAGGGTCGCATCCCTGAAATAGGTCTACCCCTTCAGGGACCGCAGCGAGTACCGTTTAGTATAGTATAGTTTAGTTTGGTCCAGTCTAGTACAATCTAGTCTAATCCATTCTTGTCTAGTTTAGTCTAGTCCAGTTTTGTCTAGACTTGTCTACACTTGTCTAGCCATGTCTAGCCTAGTCCGGTTTAGTCCAGTCTAGTCTAGTCCAGTTTACTCCAATCTAGTCCAGTCTAGTTAAGTCTAGTTCAGTCTAGTTCAATCTAGTCCAGTGTAGTCGACTCTAGTCGAGTTTAGATTTAGACTCTAGTCGAGTCTAAATCTAATCGAGTCGATTATATAAATATATTCAACATTTCCGGAGCTCTATAAAACTAATCTTGAGTCTTTTTTGGACTATCAAACACAAATCTCTTGTGAAATGTGTCAGTTATTTTATGGCTTTCAGTCCACCTTCCTAAGGGTAGTCCTAAAAAGACTCATTAGTTTTATAGAGCTGCGGAAAGGTTGAATATATTTATATATTCAGGCTGTATTCCGATTTTATTAAATTTATATGTTTAAGTTTTACCAATCCTGAACTATTTTGGATGAAAAATTAGAATTATATTTCAGTTTTATTATTTATAAATACGTATATATTATTAGGCTTGTTAGTATAATATTATTGTCAGTATAATATAACTGTGAGTTAGTACCATGTATATTTTCCAATCGTGTTAATTATTTAATTGGATACATAATAGAGCCTTGAGGTACAATTTTAGTTTTGTCTAGTCTATTATTGTTACTATAATATAACTGTGAGGTAGTACCATGTATATTTTCCAATCGTGTTAATTATTTAATTGGATACATAATAGAGCCTTGGGGTACAATTCTAGTTTTGTCTAGTCATTATTGTCAGTATAATATAACTGTGAGGTAGTATCCTGTATATTTTCCAATCGTGATAATTATTTAATTGGATACATAATAGAGCCTTGGGGTACAATTCTAATTTTCTCTAGTCTATTATTGTCAATATAATATAACTGTGAGGTAGTACCATGTCAATTTTCCAATCGTGTTACTTATTTAATTGGATACATAATAGAGCCTTGGGGTACAGTTATAGTTTTGTCTAGTCTATTATTGTAAATATAATAGAACTAAGCGGTAGTACCATCTCTATTTTCCAATCGTGTTAATTATTTAATTGGATACATAATAGAGCCTTGGGGTACAATTCTAGTTTTATCTAGTCTATTATTGTCAGTATAATATAACTGTGAAGTAGTAACATGTAAATTTTCCAATCATGTTAATTATTTAATTGGATACATAATAGAGCCTTGGGATACAATTCTAGTTTTGTCTAGTATATTATTGTCAGTATAATATAACTGTGAGTTAGTACCATGTATTATTTCCAATCTTGTTAATTATTTAATTGGATACATAATAGAGCCTTGGGGTACAATTCTAGTTTTATCTAGTCTATTATTGTCAGTATAATATAACTAAGCGGTAGTACCATGTCTATTTTCCAATCGTGTTAATTATGTGCTTACTGTACCCCAAGAGCCTTGGGGTACAGTTATAGTTTTGTCTAGTCTATTATTGTCAGTATAATATAACTGTGAAGTAGTACCATGTCAATTTTCCAATCGTGTTAATTATTTAATTGGATACATAATAGAGCCTTGGGGTACAATTCTAGTTTTGTCTAGTATATTATTGTCAGTATAATATAAGTGTGAGTTAGTACCATGTATCGGATGGTTCAATGTTTGAAGGAAGGGCCGGATCGGGCCTGTACAGCAAAAATCCCAAAATTAGGGAATCAGCCAGCCTAGGCGAACACTGCACGATATTCCAAGCAGAAGTACACGCATTACTATTGGGTGCTACTGAATGCCACAGACAAAAATATCGGAACAGAAACATTTATTTTATATCTGATAGTCAAGCAGCGCTAAAAGCACTAGAGGCCTGCAGTACAAAATCAAGAATCATAAAAGAATGCAAAGAAATACTACATACACTAGGCCAACAGAACACAGTAAAAATCATCTGGGTTCGCGGGCATAGTGGTATAGAGGGAAACGAACATGCAGACGACCTAGCAAAACAAGGTGCCCGCAAGAAACTAGTTGGTCCCGAACCGAGCATAGGTATAGAAAAAGCCTGCGCCAGAGCATCCATCAATGATTGGATGAAAAATAAACACAAACTCAGATGGAACTCCTATGATAAAGCAACCCATTGCAGGAAGCTAATAGACTCACCTAATCCCAATATAGCAAAGGACCTGTTAAAACTAAACAAAGCTCACACGAAGCAGATAGTTAGTTTACTAACAGGCACTGGCGGATTTAGAGAATTCATGCATAAAGTAAAAATCTACCGAGACGAACCTTTATGTAGACTCTGCGGAGAGGAAGATGAAACAGCAAACCACGTACTCTTCGAATGCCCTGCCCTAGAACGAATGCGACACCAGCTCGACTGGAACCAACAAACCACATGGGAACCCAAACTTGTAGGAAAACTAAGGAAACTAGTCAGTGACACAGACGTCGGACTGCAAGTTTGATATCAACCGAGAGCACAATAAGCCTTAAGGTTGACGTGCGCCAAACCCTTAGAGGAAGTCGGGAATCTAATCTAATCTAGTACCATGTATTATTTCCAATCTTGTTAATTATTCAATTGGATACATAATAGAGCCTTGGGGTACAATTCTAGTTTTGTCTAGTATGTTATTGTCAGTATAATATAACTGTGAGTTAGTACCATGTATTATTTCCAATCTTGTTATTTATTCAATTGGATACATAATAGAGCCTTGGGGTACAATTCTAGTTTTGTCTAGTCTATTATTGTCAGTATAATATAACTGTGAAGTAGTAACATGTAAATTTTCTAATCGTGTTAATTATTTAATTGGATACATAATAGAGCCTTGGGGTACAATTCTAGTTTTGTCTAGTCTATTATTGTCAGTATAATATAACTGTGAAGTAGTAACATGTAAATTTTCCAATCGTGTTAATTATTTAATTGGATACATAATAGAGCCTTGTATATTATAATAACAATATTAATTATAATATTAAATTAAAAATATTAAAATATTGAAAATATTATAACTATAATTTATAATTAAATTATAATTAGAATTTCTATAGAAGTCTAAGTTTGTTAAATTTAAAGTTTCGTGAAAACCGTCCAGACTGGTTTTCTATCGCCATAGTATGGATTGGCCCACATTCCTTTATTAAACTATTATATTTAACTAACATATTTAACTATTACATATTTAGTCTCATAGATTAGAAACTTATTTATCTATAACCAAAATTGTAGAGTGAATGCAAATTAATGAACTATATTAATTGGAATAGATCTAATTAAAAAACTAGCGTCGTCAAAATATAAATAGTTTTAAATTGCTTTGTGAATGAATTTATAAAGAAAGTGAATACAAATCGAATGTGAACTACCGGTATGGCGATGGCCAATGGTTACATGTTGGGACGGGCCGTCTATACCATTGGAGAGACTATCGGATATCATTTTCTCACACCTCGCACGACTCCCAATATCGATAAGACTGCTCTCTGTTTACTTATTGGTTGATCCATCCGTCGCTTTAAACCTATACACCTTATCTAAACCGACGCACCGAATCCATCTACCCACCTTCATTAACTGCCGCAATATAATAATGCAGTAAATCTTGATTTGTCAAGTGTGCAAAGTTGCAATAACAACGGAAAATTCTATAAATATTTCGGGTTTTAACGCGTTTTCTTTCCGTTTCCTCGTTTTAATAAAATTCTTTTCTACTCTATCTCTGCAATAACATATTCTATCTCTTCAATATTCTATTCAAAATTAGAATATTGAATATATTCTTATTAAATAATATATTGAATATAGAATATTCAAATATTCTATCGCTTCGATAACATATATACCTACTATCTAATAAACAAATAGAGATTATTTTAAGTCTAAAGTAGACTAGACTAATCTAGTGCAGTTCTTGTTTCTTGCACATTTAATTGTTGCGGATCATTCTAGGACTGTTGAATAATTTTAATTGCGAACGTTGCGTGCGATTTGCAATTAGACTAGGCAACGTGTAGATTACGTAAAGTGCTGTTAATTGAGCGCTCAATTGAACCGGACGAGTCACCAGTCATTGTCTCATCTCGCGAACGCAACGAAAGAAAATATTGCGCATTTCGGATGGAGATTAGACTACTCGTTCCGTTAGAACTAGGGTTTCTGGTATATCCGAACCGCAAAACCAGGGTTTTCTGTGCGAAAATTCCGTTATAAAAAACCGCGATTTTCGGTTTTATCTAACATTTTTGCGCTGTCAAACATTGCAAACTTCTGTTATTATAACTGTTATTTATAACTGTGAAGTAGTACCATGTATTATTTCCAATCGTGTTAATTATTTAATTGGATACATAATAGAGCCTTGGGGTACAATTCTAGTTTTGTCTAGTCTATTATTGTCAGTATAATATAACTGTGAGTTAGTACCGTGTTTTATTTCCAATCGTGTTAATTATTTAATTGGATACATAATAGAGCCTTGGAGTACAATTCTAGTTTTGTCTAGTCTTTTGTCTAGTTTTTCTGTTGCAAAAATGGTAACTATCGATGGTATATGTGTTCGAGCAATTTCGAAATCTGCATTTATTCGGAAAGCAATAGATTGGGGATTTCCCAACCAAATCTTGCCAAAATTTTCTTCCCAGACAAGACAAGAGAAGTGGAGTTTTTACTAAATTTTCAGAAATACCGTTAAAATGAGACTTTGTACCAGACGATGTTGAACGGAAATTGTCGGAAAATTCTTAAATTTATTCAAAATTTTTGGAAAAATTTTGCATTGCGCGAAACCAAAAAGTAATTGGGTTTTGGGAACTGTTTCCGGTCGAATTTTAGATTTGAATCCCGACCAGACGAATGGATAATCCCTCAAGAAAGACCGTCGGAGAAACTGTAATTTAGGAAGTTTTAAAAATTAGAGAGAACACTGACTACTACCAAAAGTTCTTAAAAACCGAACCCGAAACCGAAACCGCAGTTTTTAATTCTCAAAAACTCAAAAGTTCGCGATTTTGAAAACGTTCGGATATTCAGAAACCCTAGTTAGAACAGAATAGTGAAATTTGAACTAGTTTATATTTTGTTTCTAGTTGGATTCACTAATTAGTTATTGAACTTTTCTTAGTTTATTGCGACTGGTTAGTGTATATAGGAATGGTTTAACAATGTATAGATATTTGAAGTTCAGTTGACGATTGTTAATGTCTAAATAGTTTTTAGTGGGTAAGAAAAATGAGTATAGTGAGAAGCAATTATCGGACGAGTGTTACGTAAACAGTTGTGTTAGCGCTCGTATGCGTGCACCAAAAAAGAAACGAGTGGATGTTGCAGCGAGTGTGAAAGTTGATGAACTGTCAATGTGCGCGGTTTATTTGTGTGTGTGTGTGTGTTGTGGCAAGTGAGGACGCTGGTGTGAGGCAAGTCTGTGCAGAGATCGACGTTTATTAAACACTGCGTTTTAATGCTCAACCGCTGTGATTAGTTGATGGGCTCATTAAGGACAGATTTAGAACTTTCCGAGCCTGCCAGCCACCGCTGAGATTATCCGGAATAGGATATAAATTTCGGATTTACCATTCACGAAAAATAAACTATTGTTTAACATTAAATAAAACTCACTTTCATTCCGAAACTTACTTTAAACTTAACAATCTTATCTTATATCTTAATCATCTCATCAACCTAATCTTATACAAATGACCATTATTTAGTGTTGTATATTTATAATTGTATGTCTTGTCTAGTGTTACCTATGTAGTCTTATCTGTCTTGCCTTGCCAATCTTATCTTGCCCGACTAGTTTTGCTCAACAAGTAGCCCCTCCTGCTCGCCACACTGGAACTGCTTTCGCATTACTTCGGGGTGGGGTCCATATCCAACCGTTTCCTTTCGTCCCCCGTACTCTGGCGAGATTAGAGGTTCACGGACTAGTCTTGCAGTCTCCTTCTTCCTTCTTGATTTACGAGAATTAAAGCCTGTTTATTCCTCGTCTACTTCCCTATTGCTCTGCATTCAGGTTGTCGCTCCATCTCTTTCGAGGACGCCCTACGCTCCTGCGTAATCTCCCGTGGTGATTTATCACGAGTAATTTTTACTATCCTCCTATCGTCTATCCTATTTATGTGTTCATTCCACTCTTTTTTTCTGTTTGATACCCAGCAATTAATGTCTTCTAATCCACATGTATTTCTTATACTTTCACTTCTCTCCCTGTTTAAAAGTGTTTTACCAGCAATTCTGCGATACCCAACCGATACCCAACAAGATGCAAACGAGAACTCGACGGCAAGGTAATAATACAAGTGATGAGCTTCACATATCTCGGCATAGAAATATCAAGCGACAGAAACCTTAAGATGGAAACCCAAGCAGCCAAAAACAAGTACTCTCATTTCGGTTGCTTCTAATAGTCGTTTAGTTTTCATGTTATGATGGGTCTTATTGTTGTTTTATAGATTCTAGTCTTGGCCTCAATTCTTATGTTTTTGTTGCATAATATTGTAATATTCAAACACCCTGCTATTCTTGTTGCTTTCGTTGTTTGTTCCCTTACTTCTGCCTCAACGTCGCGAAAGCCTGAGAGTTCCACGCCAAGATACTTAAATTTCATCTCTTGCTGAATAACTTCTCCATCCACCTCCAATTTACATCTCAATGCTGTTTTTGATGTTGTAATCAAATTTTGATGCTGCGTCTCTTCCAGTCTTTCATTTAATTTGTCCGCGTCTCATTTATCTTCCATAATACCTCGTATGTATGTTTTCATCTGAGACCAATTTTGCTCGCTTTGCAGGAATTTGCCTTTCTACGTCCAGCCTGACTTCCAATAATTCTTTAAGCCGAATTCTTTCATCTTCATTATTTGGCAAATCGAAAATAGTATGATATGCGGAATCATATGATATCATATCATCATATCATATGCGGCATCATGCCTGTGACCAAACAGCAAGCAGTTCGATTTCTTCCTATTCTTGAACCTCTCCGGATATGCCATGAAACCGCCCTGTCCGGAAAAGGCTTGTGTCAGGTCATAGCACATTTGACCATGTGCTATTTCGCACCACTCTTTCGCGTTTCACACAGCATCATGCCTGTGTCCACCCAGCAAGCAGTTCGCTTTCTCCCTTTTCTTGAACCTCTCAGGGTATGCTATGAAATCGCCGTGTCCGGAAAAGGCTTGTGTCAGATGATAGCACATTTGACCATGTGCTATTTCACACCACTCTTTCGCGTTTCACCCAGCATCATGCCTGTGACCACACAGCAAGCAGTTCGCTTTCTCTCTTTCCTTGAACCTCTCAGGGTATGCTATGAAATCGCCGTGTCCGGAAACGGCTTGTGTCAGGTCATAGCACATTTGACCAAGTGCTCTTTCGCACCACTCTTTCACGTTTGGCATCAAGCTATGTGTGCAACGCCCGACTGTGTTCGATTCCCATCTTGTTTCCCATCTTTCCATTAGTTTCTCCCGTGCCGCAGCTTTTGCTATCACCTTTCTTGTTTTGCTTTTGTCCAGTGTACTTCTACAGATTCTTTAAGTGCTTCTGCTTCTTCTTCTACTTTAAGTGCCCTGTCCTCTTTGAACGTTGGCTCTCTGTACCAATGATCTGTGCCAATGATCTGTGCAATCATTAGCGCTATCTGTGCTTTGTCGATCGCTTTTCTAAAAAGACTTGTCGTAGTCTTACCATACCATTGACGCAAATTCTTTAGCCACGATATTCTTCGGCGACCGGGTCCTCTTCTGCCTTCGATCCTTCCTTCTATTATCAATTTGAGAAGTCTGTATTTTTTCGTTTCTGAGAATGTGTGCAAAGTATTCCAACTTATGTCTTTTAAGGGTCCAGTCTACACTCCTCGCATATTTCTTCACTCTCCCGTCCCAATAGATCAATCGGTGGAATGCTAGCTAACACCAGAAACCGTTCTATATGTGCAGACGTGCCGACAGTCTGTGCACGTGGCCTGCCCATCTTAGTCGCTGTGATTTAATTTCTTGGACAATATCGGTGTCGTTGTAGAGTGCTTTTAATTCGATATTGGTTCTGATCTTATACTGGTCTGTGGTGATGTCATGGTGAGGTCCGAAGTATTTTTCGTTCAAAGCGTCTGAGCTTTTCTTCGTTTGCTTTGGTCATGGTCCACGTTTCGCATCCGTATGTTATTACAGGTCTGACGATGGATTTATAGATTTTGATCTTTGAACTTCTTGTGAGATTTTTTGATTTTATGAGCTTATTCAGTGCAAATAGACAGCGGTTTGCAGATTGGATTCTGTCTTTTATTTCTTCGGTAACATCGTTGTCCGCTGTGATTACGGCCCCCAGATACTTAAAACGTTGTACTCTTTCGAAATTAAAGGTGTTGATCGTCATATTTTGTCCTATTCTGTCTCTTCGTGTCGTTCTATTTATACACATATATTTCGTTTTCTCTTCATTAATCTTCAGCCCTACTTCACTTGTTGCTCCTTCCACCTTGTTGAAAATGTCTTTCGTGGATAGAATGGAGTCTCCAACGAGATCTATGTCATCTGCATATGCGAGTAACACTTTGGGACCTTGACCCGATAGCAATTCTGGTGGTAATTCGGGTGATGCGTTATCTCCACTACTATTCAACCTTGTATTAGAGAAAGCCATGAGGTCGGCCGAAATAAAAACAGAATTTCAAAATTATTGGCTGGCGAAAATGCTGAAATGCCAGAAAAATTGACCATATCACACATCCCAAATTATAAATTTGCACCACTAACATCGTGCGATGTGGAGAGGTCATTTTCCATCTACAAGATCATATTATCTGACAATTTAGATTTAGACAATTTAGAAAAACTGATGGTGTATCACACGGATAACAATTAATGAAATTTAAAATTTATAATGTTTTCAGGTTCTCGTTCCATTTTTTTTTTAAATCTATGTCAGTTCTTGGGTATTTGAAACAATGGTTAATACTCTTAGTCTTTTTTCCGACGTTTCGTCCTTTATTTCGGACTTCTTCAAGGAAGCTACAATATTACATATTCACAAGAAATAACTTATTTAAATGTCACCGTCATAAAATTCAAAATTTAATAATTTGAATTTTATGACGGTGAATTTAATTTTATAGAAATAATTCGGTAAGTGGAAGATTCTTTGGAGAAGCTTCTTTGGAGAAGTCCGAAAATAATGGAGGAAACCTTGTAAAAAAGACTAAGAGTATTAATGATTGTTCCAAATACCCAAGAACTGACCTAGATTCCAACAAAAATTAAAATTTATAAGTAAAATTTTGAGTAAGTAAATGGCCTTTTTAGCGACCTAAAACTGTAAATTTAAAGCCTTTTTTCATTAATTTATTTGCCTTTTTGCCTACCTTTTCTGATAGTTTTTGCGACCTTAAAGTCTGACCTCTAATGATGACATTAAGGCCCCGTTCACACATGCAATTTTCAATTGCGCAACTGTTTGATTGCACTTTTGTGTCTCATGGATCTCTATGCAGCTGTGCACACTTGCAACTGCAACTAAATCACCAGTCCAGTTGCAGCAACTAAACAGTTTGGGTTTTGACACAAACCGTTTAGTTGCCCAATCGTTTTGTGTCTCATTGGATTGAATGGAGGTGTGCACACTTGCAATCAAATAGTTGCATATTGCAATTGTTAAGACTAAAATATTGTACTTTGTTAAAGTAGTTTTACAATAGTTTTAATGTTAGTTTTACGAGAGGGAATTAGTTTTCTTTGGCAACTCTGTTAATACCATGTGCCAAACAAGTGGTATGAATTAAATTAGGAAAACATATTTTTTCAACATGTGCAATGAATGAACCATTTTAAAAATCTTGTTATTAGGCCTTTCTCAGAAATCTGTACTTTTCAGAATGGAGCCACCTCTATGAAGTCCATTTTCAGAATTATATCTATTTAAAACCATTTTAAGAAGGAAAAACTCAGCAGGATACTAATTCTTTGAATCCGCCCTACGAATTACTGTTTTTTTTTCTCTTTAACAGATGTTGTTAATCGGATCACTTCCTTATACCACAATTAATTGTGGTAGGAAACATAGTGAATTTTTCAATTCAGTCTAAGAAAACATTAGATATGCATAGAAACTTACTTTTTATTGATTACCGCTTAATAACGAATATACGTTTTGCATATAATCCGAGCTTTAATAATAATAAATTAATTTAAAACAAAATAATTTTATTTATTTTTCCTTCTCACCTCAAGGGCACACAATGCAGCTACTTCTATGAATTCCATAACGCAACTAATTTATAATTCCAATTGCATGTGCACACACATTGCAAGCACACTGTTTAGTTGCAGTAGTGTGCACGTAAGATTGCAACTGCGATTAAACAGTTGCGCAATTGAAAAATTGCATGTGTGAACGGGGCCTAACAGTCATTCTCCTTCAGAAGTGAGATATGTTCCAGATTTCCATAAAACAATACTAACAAACTATATACCAAATTTGATTAATAAACATACTGATAAATCCTCAAAACCAGTTTTAAATCTGGTTTTTTCAAAAGTTTTCACTTCAGTCGGCAGTGCCTGACTGCCTATATTTTTTTGTTTTATGATGTTCGTTGCTTGTTTACCTTATTTGTGCTAAAACAAAATTATGGCCATACATTATTAAGCACATCTATGTGAAAAAATAGTAAAATAAATATAAGTTCACTATAAAAATAGATTATAAAATACAATTGGAACAATAACATAACACAAAGACACAAATAGATACAACATATTCGTTCGAAATAACTTTAAGAAGATTTCCTAAGATTTCCTTATAAAATAAAAAATTAAGAAAATAAACTAAATACGCAATCCATTTAACGCATTGGTGTGTGCAGTATGACAACACGTATGACAACGAACCGCAACGTACTGACGCATTAGTGTGCGGAGAAAACCTAAAAAACTTAATAATAATAATAATAATAATAATAAAACTTTATTCACTTTGCTGCTTACAATTATATAGAAATTATAAAAAATAAAAATAATATACATATATAATTTGCAGATGTGATTGTCAACATTCGAAAAAAAGAAAATTGTAAAATAAATTGCGAAAACAACAAATACACAAGCAATATATAAAAAAAAAAACGGCCAAGTGCGAGTTGTGACTCGCGCCCCGAGGGTTCCGTACAAACTTGTATAGTATAGTATTATTATGTAGATTATCAACATATTATGTAGATTATAAAGAAAAATTAGACGAAATATAATATATACAGGATGTTACAGGACTTGAGTATGTCGCATGTCGGTTATAAAAAAGCAAAATTTAGACATAATATATACCCTGTATATATTATGTATATAAAGCGTACGTGATGAAATGCATAACGAATATAAACAAAGAAAATTGAGAATAAACATAGAATAGGACCTAACTGTATGCAACCCATATGCTTCTGGAGCCTGACAATACCACTACGACAACATTAGTGAATTTTCATAAGTTTCAAATAGTAAATTCGCATTTTTCTTGTAATTAAACTACATATTTACGGTTTTCAGATTTTTCCCTGGACATGTGCTGTAAGACACCGCTTCTTGCCAAATTTCATGATTCTAGGTCAACGGGAAGTACCCTATAGGTTTTGATTCCCTCGTGAAATCGCAAAATATGCGACATAAACGGTCATATCTTTTGATCGCGTTGACTTACAAGTTTGATTTTTTCACAGCTGAAGGAGACCGCAGACTCGAGTATTTGATACAAATTTCAACTTGTTACCTCTACGAGTTCCTGAGAAAAAGGTCTTGACAGACAGACAGACGGACAGACAGACAGACAGACAGACAGACAGACAGACAGACAGACAGACAGACAGACAGACGGACAACAAAGTGATCCTATAAGGGTTCCGTTTTCGGTACGGAACCCTAAAAAGACAATAAATACAAAACAATTACATACATTTGAATACATTCAAAATTTTAAATCTCAACATATCTACTTGTAGCAATTTTTCACTCGTTGAATGATATCGTTTAATCAATTTGGTGTTCTAAGTATTCATCAATTCCATAAAATGTACCGGCTATTAATTTTTCTTTTATTGATTTTTTAAACTTATTGTATGATTGAGTGCTTATTTCTGACGATATATTATTGAATAATTTAACCCCAATACAGAAAAAAGAATTTGCATATAAGGTAGTGTGATGTTTTTCAGTTTGTAATAATTTGCCATTCCTTGTGTTGTATGTGTGCATGTTAGAGTAATTCTGAGTATTTTTTTTGATATAACACAGACATTTATAAATGAAAATAGAAGGTACGGTTAACAATTTGTTATTCCTAAAACAATTTCTGCAGCTCTGTCGACGTTTTAAATTAAATATTAGTCTTAAAATTCTTTTCTGCATAACGAAACATTTGTGGCTATGGCTTGAATTACCCCATAATAAAATATTAAAAGATATATGTGAATAGACAATAGCATAGTACAGGCTTAACAAGGTACTTGTATGCATAGACTTTTTCAATTGAGATATTGCAAAATAAGCTCTTGCTAATTTTTTGCAAACTAACTCTGTGTGGTTCGACCACGTAAGTTTCGAATCAACTAATACCCCAAGAAATCTTGCAGAGTTGGATATTTTATAGCGTTGGTTGTCTACAACAATCTGAAAATAGGTTGGTATTAAGTTCTTCTTTTGCCCATGTATAAACACAGAGTTTTTTCGCTATTCAAGATTAGTTTGTTTTTTGTACACCAATTATTAAATTGTACGATTGTTTCCACTACCTTTGCATGTAATTCTTCCAAACTATTTGCACATACCACAATTGTGGTGTCATCCGCAAACAAGATGGTTTTAGCGTCTATGTACCCTGGAAGATCATTTATAAATAAAAGAAACAGAAGAGGGCCAAGAACAGATCCCTGTGGTATACCTATTGTTACGCTCTTTTTATTCAAAAGTGTGGAGTTAATTTTGACAATTAAATGTCGGTCGCTTAGAAAGGATCCTAAAAGATCCAAAAAAATTCCACGAAATCCATAGAATTCTAATTTTTCCATTAGATAGCCTATATTAACGGTATCGAATGCTTTAGACAAATCAAAAAACAGTCCCATGACGTGTTCTCCTTTATCCAGTTTCTCTGATGTATATTTCGCAAAGCTGGCGGAAGCAGTTTCCACCGATCTTTTTGATCTAAAACCATGTTGACATTCAGATAATAAGTCATTTTTAAGGAGATATGCCATCATTCTACTGTATATTAATCGCTCAAATATCTTTGAGAAAATAGATACTAGAGGTATAGGTCTATAGTTGTCCAAAATCTGAGGGTCAGATTTTTTATGTAGTGGCACTACCAATGCCACTTTTAACGCCGATGGATATACTCCTTCTTCAATGGCTTTATTGAATAGCTGCGTTAGTGGAAGAGCCAAAGTTTTAATATTGTGTTTCAAAATTTTGATTGAAATACCATCGGTTCCTGTGGAGTTTTTTGAGGCTATACTGGAGACAGCGTGTTGTAGATCAGTATTATCGATAGGTGACATGTAGAAAGAATATGCATGTCTAGTTTTTGGCAGAGTACATTGAAGCAAAGAGGGTGAAGGGAAAAAAGCATTTAATGTTTTTAAAGCAATGGTCGAAAAATAGTTAGCAAATTCATTAGCAACCTGACTTTGAAATCAATATTCCATTTACTTTTAAAGAAATATGGTTAGGTTTTTTATAATTATTCATAGAGTTGTTAATTATTCTCCATGCTTCTCTACTTTTATTACTAGCATTATTAATGCGGTTAGTGTAATACATTCTTTTAGCTTTCGATATATTAATAGAATGTTGCTTTTTCATAGTTTTATATGTGTTGTAGAGATGTGAGCTTCCTGCCTTGCATAATGTCCAATACATATTCCGTAATGACTTACCTTCATTTATGATGGCATTCGATATCCAAGTGTTGATAGGTTTGGAAACTATTTTCCTGAGTTCTAAATGAAGAAATCGGTCCAAACTATTTGTTAAGATATTAAGGAATTCTTTAAAGCCTAGCTCCACATCGCTCGCAGATATAAATGAAAAGTCTGTTTTTAAGAGATAGTGATGCAATTTTAGGATGTTGTCTTCAGAGTATGTCCTACTTAGTTTATACATCATCCTATTGTTTTTTGATTTGGAATATGATAAATCTAGATGGAATATTTGACTTAGATGGTCTGCTAGAATTGGTTCCACCAAACTGCTCTTAAATGCATTTCTGTCTAAGTTCGTGACCAAGTAATCGATGGCTGTTTTAGAATGTGTCCCATCTGGTCTTCTACCTATTCTTGTTGGTCCCATGTTCATAGTGGATAGATTGAATTGAAGAAAAGTATTAAGCAACATACTTCTTTCTTTGGAGTCTTTTAAATTGTCTATGTTAAGATCACCGCACAATAATACTGGGTTTTGAGATTTAAGAACTTCAACTAACATGTCATTTAGCCCATCTAAGAACGAATTAAAATTTCCTAAAGTAAACCTATAAATACATATCAATGCAATACAAAAATTTTCAAATAACAGGTTTGTACCACAAACTTCAAAATCAACTTCTTTAGAAAAGTTTTCAAGATTTAGTTTAGAAGTATGTATATCGTCACGTACAAATATGGCCACGCCACCATGCTTGTATGTACCTCTACAATAATTCGAAACTACAGTGAAGTTGTTAATAGAAACAATGTCGAGCTCAGGTTGGGTGCACCAATGATCACCAATATTTTAATATTTTGTCTTTTAATGAACAGTTCAACTAGTTCCAGCTTATTTTTTACCGACTGAACATTCACATGTGTTATATTAAAACACTTCGTTTGTTTCGGATATTTTTCGGTTGATACTGTTGTTATGTTTTCACTGTTATTCTTTCGAGTCTTAACAAAAAACGGTTTACGCAGGCGTTTCTCGGCCAAGTTTCTGGTTTCGATATATTTTCCAGATCCTCAACGGGCACCGAAACTTTGAATGATGAGTACTCATCTGGATGTTTGGACTGAATTTTCGTACATATAACCTGATTGAATTTTTTATTCTTTAGATATTGCTGTAAATCATCTGCTGAAAGTTTTTGATCAAGTTTAAATGCATGAACATGTGCGTAACGTGTGGCAGCTTTTATTTGATTAGATTCGTCGTTAGTACCAAGGATAATATTTGATTTCCTAGTTTTTCTTGATTTTCGCCTTTGGGTTTCCCATTTTTCGTTATTTACACTTTCAGTATGTTGGACGACTGTATTTTGTGAATCGGTTTGAATATTTACGTTTGGAATCGGTTGGACCACTATGTTTTCTAATTCGATTGTTTTGGTTGTGTTTTTTGCACCAGCTCGCAAATCTGTGCGGGACTTACTTTTCTGTGCGGGATTAACTTTTTCATTCTTATCTTCCAAGTTTTTCGGTACACTATCGCTGACTTTGCTTGTCCCTGCGCGTTCTTCTTGAGAATTTTGTGAAGTTGTAGGTTTTACCAGCACATTAGAAATTACGGAATTTGACAACTTCACGTTCACTTCGGACAAATATGTTACTTTATTAGATAGGTCGGTGATCAAAACTAGTAACGGATCAACATGTTTTTTAATTATATTTGTCATAAGCATTTCAAAATCCGAACTTTGTAAAAACGTTTGTAATATATCAAATTGTTTTTCGGAAGGAACATTGGACCTTAATTCCATCGGCATAATAACATAAATAATGTTTCACAGTATATATAACATAAACTTTACTTTTCACAATTTTAATTTTTATTGAATTTAACATTAAATACTCTCGCACGTCCACTCTCGTTGAACGCAACTCACGAATAGCGGTGCACTTGTCAAATCTAAAACCTAACCTAACCTAACCTTTATACAAGTGTTGCTTGCTACGATACTTACTACGAAAAAAATATTGGCATCGCATCAGGTTTACGAACGCGGTTGTAAAATAGTTATACAGTAATTGTAGGTTTTTCAAAAATTTTAATTTGTGAAACAAAATTTACTCGTAAAAAAATTAATTCCTAAATTACATGACTAGATTTCGTTACTTTAATTTATAGAAGTCTACTTTAAAAATTTCCCAAAAGCGCATTGCTACTGCTCTAGTTAGGTATTGAAACAGAAATTGTTTCCGTAAAAAATATAGTTTATAGTTTATTTTTAATAAATAATATAATTTAATTTCACAAGTATATTGGTTAATAAATTTCTTTGAATTAGGCGACCCCCAAAATTTCTCTCGCGACTCCCGCAGGGAGGTCCCCACAGTTTGCAAACCCACGGTTTGCGCACCACTGCTTTACAGCACTATAATTCAAAAACGAGTTGACACATCTCACTAAAATTTCATATTTTTCCAAGCCAATACCAATAGTACACTTGTGCAAAATTTCAAGAAAATATGAGATGGTATGGATAAAAAAATGTTGAATTTTGACTTTTTTCTGCCGGAAATAACGTCAAGTAAAGTCTATATTCAACTTACGTTTTTTTTCTGTACAGATTTCGTATTTTAATCCGTTGATTAGATATTAATGTTGTCTGAAGAAAATAGATTCTAGTGAAATGAGTCGGGATGTACGGCGGGGTCCGTTAAGCAAGCGAGCGAACAAGGTAATACATTTAGTACATACGAGAGAAAAAACCTGGTAGTTATACTCCGTGTAAACACCGAATTGCACAATTAAATATTTACACAGATGAAACGCACGTGAAATAAAATAAATTAAGAAAAATATAATAAAACACATTAAACAAATACAGAAACGGAAAACCGTAAAACACACAGACAGAAAACTAGAATCCACTTGAATAAGCAAAAAAAAAAAACTTACCTGCATCCTTTTAGAGCACCAATGACCTAGAAACAGAAAAAAATATTATTAATTATAAAAAATATTATTATTTATTAATTAAATATTATATCGTTATTATAGTTTATCGTTTAAACACAATTCATCTAGACTAAAATTTTATTCATTTAATGTATAGCCTTATCACTCTCGTCTTATCACACTAACAAGAATAGAGTGTCTACATCAGGTAGTAGTTTTTTCAAACTATGGGTCGCGACTCAAATTTGGGTCGCGTTCAATTTTTATTGGGTCTTGAAACGGAACTGTTTTGGTCAAACTAGAAAGAATAATAAACACTAGAAATAAAAAACTGATAATAGAAGGTTATCGACAAATATCCGACAAATACACCTTTCATGGTTGAAATTTTTTTAAGCGCATGCGTCAATTTCCGCCATGTTTTCGGGCACTGTTTTGACGTATAAGCAGTGAAAATAACAAAATGTGTCCGAAACTTTCATATTTCCCGTCTTTTAAACTAGACGGACGCGAATGCGCTTAACTAACCGTAAAAAGGTCTATTTGTCATCGATTTTCCGTTTTCCATCCAAGGCTATTGGTCGTACTTTCATTTCTAGTAAACTATATTGGTAGCGTGTTAAATACACGCTGTCTGAGGTATAAATTACCTAATCTTGTTCGTTTAGTCTAACACAGTGGTTCTCAAACTGGGTGCCGCGAACATATGCCCGGGGTGCCGCAGCAATAATCAAAAAATGTTAAAATAAAATTACATGAGATCTTAGACGAATTTGAGTTTCTACTTTTACTGCTAAATTATGGACAATTGGCTAAAATTTGGGTCTTTAAAACGGAAAGGTGATGAACTCACTTACTCAAGTTTTCAAACCGTTTTTAGGGTAGCTATGCCGCGAAATTTTTGTAGCCCAACAATGGTGCCGCGAGATCGTTTCAACTCGAAACGGGTGCCGCGGCAAAAAAAAGTTTGAGAACCACTGGTCTAGCATGTCTAGTTAAAACATTTCTGCCTAGTCTTGTCCGTTTAGTCTTATCTTATCTCTGTCTTATCTCTTATCTTATCTTATCTTGTCTTATCTCTTTAAGCTTCCCTATTCTATTGTATGTTATTTAAATTTAAACTAGTTGCATGACAAGAAACATATTACATCTAATTTGTTACGCCACCTTCGTTTCGCATTTTCGCAATTTCCGCGAAATTATCGTAACGAGCGTGTCTGCGCCGCATTAAAAGCGACACAACGACAGATCAGAGAACTCCTGCACCTGGGGCAGGCGTTCGTTCGAGTAACGTTTTGTCGCGCGGCGCGTGCAAGTATGCTAATTATCCTGTGTTTTTTGCAATGAAGGGCCGCCGGTAGTCAGGTGGTCATGGATCCGCATCATATCTGCCAGAAGAGTCGCCGGCTGAAAGGGAAGATGTCGGATATCTGCCGGAACGAGCCGCAGCTCCTCAACCAGATCTCGAAGGGCGTCAAGCTGGGACACGACGAGTGCCAGCACCAGTTCAGACATCGCAGATGGAATTGCACCGCGACCAAAAGGAGCATGAAAAAAGTCCTCTTAAAAGGTAACAAGAATTATTTATCTTTTCTACTTAGTCTTCTTGTGGCTCTAATTAACTTCGTGCCTATCGTGTCATAATAGATATCGTTCGATAATCTATCGTGTCTATTCGATCAATTCTTGTCTGATTCCTTCGCAGTGGAATCTTCTTCTTCTTTTATCGAATAGGCCTACTTTCGACCACGCTTGTTCAACTGTTGGGCTTTGACCTTTGCCCAGTATTGTCGCATCTTCTGCCGGTGTAACTCCTTTCTCTCTTGTGTCCAGGGCGTACCTTTCCTTCGAGGTTTTTCCTGAAATCCACGGACTTCCTTCGCAGTGGAATATGATATCTTAGACAGTTTTGTCCTCTTCGTTACAAAGTCTGCATAATGGTTCATCTGTTTAGTTGCACATCTTCTGCAGGTGCCCTTTTAATGGGGCTTAGTGAGCAGTGTCTCGTTAAGAGACCTGATACAGTTGCAATCTAGTTTCATAGATAGTTGCAAGACTTCAGCAGTTAGGATGTAAATTTTTTTTATGGGGACATAGCAAGCGCTAGCACGCGATAACGTAGCGTTAACTTATCAAGTGCCCCCTTGGAATTCACGAACATTCCGGAACCGCTTTTCGGCGTCCGATATATGAAACGCCCCCCTGGTTTGAGTTACAATATAAAAAGTAGAATTTTGGATTCGCGTCGACATCTCAAACAGCGGAGGATTTGAGTCGCACCACGTCAGAAACTCTCTGTTGGGGAAGCTGAATTTATCTCAAGAGGCTTTGGCGTTTTATCCGAGGAATTACAAAGGTTTGAGTTTGTTGCTGCCGGATATTAGGAAGATTTGTCCTCAAATAAACTAGTATATAAGTTTCAAGAATTAACTTAAACATTAATATTCATGCAGAAAACAATTTTTATTGCAATTTGGAATTTCTGCGAATTCAAGGGACTTGTTCTGCAAATAATATCGTAATAAGTGTTGAAAAACATTTAGATTCATTTAGTATCAGTTTCAGAAATGATATTGTGGATGACTTGCATTAGAAAGTTGAAGTTCGCGCTAACTTCGCGCCGCTGTTATCAAAAATTTCGCAATGCGGTTTTTAGTCGCGCTTTACCACAAGCTTTCCCTTCACCAAAACATCAAATTTGTTTCGCTATCTACAAAATTGCGAAAACTACAGCGAAAAATAGTTCTCGAAATTCGACCTAGATTAGCAAGTTGAATTAAGCGGCGACGTAGCGACGCCGCTATCAAAGATTTTGTAACGCGGTTTTGACTCCTGACAAGCTTTACCTTAAACAAAACGTCATACTTGTTTCGTTACAACGGCGGAAAAACCAGCCAGCCGCCTAAGGAAATTGAATTTTGCTGCAGGTGATGAAAGATTTCGCAACGCGGTTTTAAGTCTCGCTTTCCGACCTCGTTTTGCTCTAAGAAAACATCGAATTTGTTGCGACAGCGGTGAAATTTCAAAAAAACAAATGCAACCAATCCTCGGTAGTTCTAACTTTGAGGGGCCGTCGCGGCGTTAGTTATCGAGCGATTTCAACGCGGTTTTCAATTTCTGGTCGCAAAAACCTCAAAGTTTGATTGAGTCTGGGATTTATTGCCGTGGGATTATTATTGAGTGAGATACTACACATGACGATGCCCGGGTAATTAAAATCCACAGAGACTTCTAGTTTTCACCAATCGATTCCGCATCCCAAAATTAGTCGGAGAATAGTAACAGATTTTTTCTGACAAAAGTTCATTGCATGAATTAAAATTGAATAGAAGAAAATATTGAATTTAAATTTAAGCAAGGTTTTTTGCTGCAGATTTTTATAAATAAATCGTTGGTTTATTTAATCTTGCGACTTCTTGTTTCTTGAATATTCAGACTACAATAAAACGCGATTGTTGAATATTCAGTTGAAGAATAAAGTGAACGCAGTCGTTTCAGTTTATGTCTTTTATGTAAATGACATCTTACTGAAATGGACAATTTAACATTTTTTTGTGGAGCCCGTCGTCTTAAACGCTGCAAGAAGAGGCTCCTTAACTAATAAACGTGTTAAAGTAAATTAAAGGTGTTTTTATATAAAGCATAAAGAATGATCATATCTGTGAGTGAATGAGAGATAGATCCCCGCGGAGATACCACCTACTGCGGTAATTGTCATTCAGCGTCACCTCCGCGAGATAAGTATCTCCGCGCATAACTCAACTAGCTCACGCTAAATCACATTTCCAATTACTATATAAACTTAAACTCACTTGAATAGATAACATATAAAGTTACTACATATTGATGCGGAATTTATTAGATCAAAATCTTTTCCCTCTGCGAATCCACATTCCACCTCACTTGAGTAATATGCACATATAAATACGGTGACCTTCTCTCTATATAAGAATCTCAATTTATTTTATTCAAGACACTACTATACACTTTTTGCTTTCGCTTCTCTCCACCGCAAATTTATTTATTTCATTTTTTTTCAACTCACTATTTGCATTCGCTCTATTTATCTGCATTGTGTATATTGACACCAACTTCGGATAGTTTCTATACAGAAAAATTCTTCATTTAATAATATTTAATTAATTTATTTAATTAAATTTAATTAAATGTACATTTTGAGTTTATTTAATTAAAACGGTAATTCTGCAGGTTTTAAGAAAAATTTAAACAAATTTTGCGCGACAAATATTTATCAAAAGCATGCTTTTGATTATGAAAGCCGTATATATACGTCCGCGTTTAAGCAACTTTTGCATCCATTTTTAATCCAATTTTGTGCAACACACAAGGAATCATATTTCCCCACAAATCAATACACAAAGTAACATGGGTAGCTCCAGAACAAATCTAATTGACCGCATTATGATCTCAAGAACATGGAACACTTCCCTATTAGACGTTCGAAACAAACGAGGAGCCGATGTGGCGAGGGACCAATGCCTTGTCGCGGCAAGTATACGGCTCAAGCTAACGAAAAAGACCGAGGAACAATAAGTATTAATAAGTATTAATAAGTATCAATAAGTATTAATAAGTATTAATAAGTATTAATAAGTATTAATAAGTATTAATAAGTATTAATAAGTATTAATAAGTATTAATAAGTTAAAAGGGATTATCAAATTCCTGGACAGATCTTCATAAACTATAGCTAAGAACCTTCTCGATAACGTTAGTTTTCAAACACAAGTTTGGATATACGGAACTAGACAAATACTTGTGTCAAATTGGTTGCAGATTAATTTTGTTTAGAAGGAAATGAGCTGATGATTATCTTGCGCATGAACAGATCTTCATAAATTATAGCTAAGAGCCTCCTCGCTCACGTCAGCTTTCAAATAAAAGAAACCGCAACAAAATCGGTCCATTTGTTTAGGAGCTACGATTCCACAAACAGCCACATATAGGGACAGACGGACAGACTGACACACAATAAAGTAAATAATATAGAGAAACGTTTTGGACAAAACTTGTTGCAAATTTAATGTTGTCTAAGAATCTTTTTTTAAATTTGCAAAAATTTTGCATGGCGTTATAATAAATTGATATTTACTTGCACAGGTTTAATAGCAGGTTATTTTGAAAAAAGCTGAATGTTTGACAGGTTGTTACTCAGAACCCAGATCAAATAGACAAAAGTGTTTTAAATAAAAGTTATAGAGAATTTAATTCTCAATAAAAGTTGTTTTAACAAATTTTCTGCAATTTTGTTATTTACGCAAAAAATTGCAAAAACCGAGTGAAGGTTCAATTTGGGCCAAGTCAACTTTAAGGAATGATATCAAACAAGTTAGTCAAAAACTCTTTAGACAAAACTCTAATGCTTTATAAGAATGTATCTCCTTTGCTGTCGTATTAATGAATAAGTCCACACAAAATCCTGATGTATTATATAATAAAATCCAATTAAAGGATGTGAAATATTCTGCTTAAGATATTGAATAGAACCAATGTTTCTTAGAACGTTCAGCGCCCCCGTGTCAAAAGTTGCTAACTAGTAAAAACGCACAGTGACGACAACACTATTTCGTCGTTGTCGATGTAATAATTGTAGATTTAATCTGGATTAGATTAAGTTATGTTAGAGCCAGACAAATCCAGACTGAGGGGCCGAGACTTAAAATTAATTCAATTTTAATAGAGGTCAGAAAATTTTCACTACGCCTATGTTTCTTATTTAGTGACGCGAGTTGTTGCCATAGTAACAACAAACAGAAATCATTTAATAATGAAACTCCATTTGATTTACATTGGACTTGTACGCACGATTTTTATACTTTTTTACACGATTATAATAATGGTCCTTCACATACAATATTTTAAATTTTGGTGTGCGAGCAGATAAACATATTTAAAATACAATAATTGGAGAAGAAATGTCCTTTGATATATTTAATATCCATATCTTTGTGGTTGAGAAACTTTGATAAAAAAATAAAAAAAGTTGGAAAATCAATGCCTGGAGGGCAGAAGAACCTTGTGGTCGATAGCCCTTTGTATAAAGTATACAATAAATATATTCTCTCTCTCTCTCTCTCAATGCCTGGATCACTTAAAAACCCTTTGTGGGTCAGTGTCTCACCCGCGGGTCATAGGTTCACCATCCCTGATATAGACTATTCGAGTCTTTATATAGATTAATCTACTTGTCTATACAGACTAAACTATCTAGACTAGACTAACAAATCAAACTTGATTGCGCCGTCTAAAAAATCTATTTTCTATTCGTGTCTTTATATAGACTATTCATGCCTTTAAATAGACTATTCGAGTCTTTATATAGACTAATCTACTTGTCTATGTAGACTAAACTATCTAGTCTAGACTAACAAATCAAACTTGATTGTGCCGTCTAGAAAGTCTATTTTCTATTTGCGTCTTTATATAGACTATTCATGCATTTGTATAGACTATACGAGTCTTTATATAGACTAATCTACCTGTCTTGGCCGAATCGCTTTCATCGTCTTTATAGAACTCGTGCCCTCTAATTTTGCGCTTGTTAGGCTCGCTTAATATGGTGATATCGACGTCCATTTCAGATACTGTGACGTCCAGTAGATCGTGCGCAGCTACGCACCTGTTTAGATTTATTTGTATTATCCTAATGTTTGTGTTGAATACAAGGCTTTTTGGGCGTCGCTTGCTGGCCTGTCTCGTAGTTTCCTCCTGTTTAGTTTCCTTGCCTTTGCCAGCGAATGGCGGAAGACTTCGCATTTACCGCTGTTGGCACTATGTCCTTCTTTGTTACAGACTGGGCAGACTTGTGCGTTTGCACAGTCTTTGGCTGCGTGCCCTTCTTTCCCGCACGCAAAGCACAGCTTCGACCTGTCGGGTCCATCACAGTTTTTCGCCAGGTGGTCAGGCAGCTTTCAATTTTAATTCTTCTTTCCAGTGAGCATCGCACTAGTCCCACTTTAAGGTAGGACTCTGCTAGCAGTTTGTCTGCGTCCTCCTTGCTTATCACAAGCGTAGCTGCTTGGGTGCGGTTAGCGTTTGGTCGTAGGTCGCTTCAGCACTTTGTCTTGAGGGTTTCCGATTTTGTTTATGATCTCGGTTAGCACCTCTTTTTTTGTAGCCGTTTCGTCCATGCCTCTGATGTGTAGTGTTTCTGTTACGGTTCTATCCGCACCAACCCTTCTTACTTTGGTGCCATCGCGGAACTTATCGGTGAGGGCTTTCCCCAGCTCCTCTGTTGCCTCTCGGTTTGGGTCAACGGTGATTAGGACACTTCCTTCTCTAGTGCTCCTTATCGATCGTATAGCCTCTTTTGCTTTGCATTTAGCGAGGATATGATTTACGTCGCTGAGTACACTTAGGTAGTCCGAGTTCTTTGTTTCGACGATGAGGGCCTCAGTGTTTCGATTTTTTGTCTGCTTTTTCCTTTGTTTCCTTGGTTTGGGAGCCCGTTGTGTATACGTCTACCTTAGTGTTTGTTTGGTGGAAGACGCCTTCCACCATTTTGCGCAAGCGTGTTACTGTCATGGCCTTTATATGGTGCATTATTACTTTTTCTTCACCGTTTGTCTCGTCTCTCAGTTTTATGAGTTTTTCCCAGATGTCAGTACCATTATGCCTGATTTGTATAACCCTTTTTGGTTTTAGGTCCTCCGCGCCTTTATCGTACCTTATTTTGGTGTTTTGCTCGATCACTGCAAAGTCCTCCTTTGTGCGGTGCAGCTCTGGATATTTCTGCGAGTACAGTTTTTGGATACTCCTTTCCATTTTCGTGTCCTCCGGTTCCACCAGTACTACTTGGGCTTCGGTCTCTTTGGCATCCAGTGGATTTCCAGTTATAATTTGGGTTCGGGAGTAGATACCCTCGTCCCATTTCCTCTTCTTTACGTCTAACCAGTTTTCTAGGTTTACTATTTCCGGCAGTGTCTGCAGCTCATTGGTGCTTGCTCCTGCCCACCTTCCTTCTGTGGTCTGGGTTCCGACATCATTGCCTTTGCGTGTGTCGGTCGGTGTGTCCATGTCGAAAGTCATTTTTCCACCTTCTCGTATCTGTTTTCCTGTATCCAGTTGTGGATGATAGTGGACTCCTACCTGTCGATTAAGCTTCTTTGCAGTTTCCTTTATTTCACGCTTGGTATTCTGTTCGATATTATCCTGGATATCCCGGCATAGCTTCGTAATCATTGTGATTGTCTCCTCTAGCACAAAAGCGCTCGAGCTTTCTATCTTGTTGTATGTTGGGGTTTCCTGGCTCTCTATCGACGTGTCTGCAACCTTTCTCTTCTTCCAGGCTTCGGGTATGGTACTGATAGAATTGCTTCTAGGTTTTACCGTACCGAAAGATAATCTAGTCGTTTGTTTGCTGCCCCCAGAATCCTTGGAGCGGCCCGACATTGAGTCGGAGTGGGATTCCGGACCATCGGTCCTACCCACCTGGGGTACTATGTTTTTTGCAAGCGACATTTCCATGTATGTTCGGCTGACGCACCTAGGCCCGCGCCGCTGAGCATGGGGAACTTTTTTTGTTGAAGAGGATTTTCCCCTCTGTGCAGGTCTGTTGGTCCGCGGGAGCTATTTTATTTCGCTCCTACCCCCCAACTCTGCTGGGTGCAGAGCTAGTGAGCATTCCCCTATCCGCCACCCGGGGACGCGCTCGGTCGGGGTTGCAGATATCCCCACCTCCCAACTCGGGGGACCGAGAACCTAAACAAACCTAACGTTTAATGTTTCTCATACAGGCCCTTGTGACTAATTAAACGAGCAATTAAAGAATGTGACTCTTTAGGCCGATTCTCATATACGCGACACTCAGCTTTTTTTTTTTTAAATTAGCTATGGTAAACCTTACCTAGGATATTACTTATCACCAAATCTGTAAAAACCATTTGTGAGTCTATTAAAAATAAAAATTCGCATCGATTTAATCCGCTGCCGACAGCCGCGCAGAATATACAACCGCCGCTGAAACTTCGTTAATAATTGAGTGCCATTTACCTACTCGTGTAACGTCTCTTCCGAGAGAGAGAGGAGCATTCCGTCTGTCAAACCAGTGGCAAATTTATGTTGATGTCCTTTTGCTACGGACCATTCGAACACAAGAAAGAAAGAAACCAAAAGCACGACAAGAAATATACAGACATCTTCAGTTTTATTCAATTTATCTAAATTGTTCATTTTATCTAAATCTTATCTATATGCTTCTGTCTGCCCCGTCAGGTTCTTTTATTCATTTTTGTTCTTCTCAACGAATACACTTCAGTAGATTAAATTACACATAAAGAAGATTACATAAAAATAGATTATACTATAGGACTATATATATTATATAGTCTCATCATGTGTCCTTTGCTTTTTGACGGTCGTGAGCCTTCCGCTCAGCTGTTCCGTCGTCTTGTTGTTTGTTTCTGTTTTTTTTTTTTTTTTTTTTTATAGTCTAGATATAGGACTATATATATAGAACTATATATAGTACATAGACTATATATAGTATATATAGTTCAGCCTAATAAGATTAAATAAAGACAAAGCGATTAGATAAGCAAAACTAGATTAGACTATAATATGATTTGAGTAGAGTAGAGAATTGATGTTATTTGAACTGTGTGTTATTTTAGTGTATAAAAATAAGGAGGTAATAATTTAACTCTTTGTTGAAAAGTCTTATCTTAAGTGGTAACAGTTGATTTAAAAGCTTACTGACAAGAAGCCCTCAGGTTTTATCAATGCGACTACTCGGAGCTACCTGAGCGGTCTTTATCTGGATGTCGCATCTCGACACACAATCTCCTATTAATTTACACCTCTAATTTTACGATTTTATGACGAATTTCGATCTTTTATTGAGCCAGTAAAACGGAAAGGTAAGAAGCACATAAAATCCGAAACGACCCGTTCGCCTTGCTCCTCCGCGTGTTTACCTACCGCAAATTCTTATTTATCATTATTTATATTCGGTTGCGTTATTTATGTGAAATTAGTTTTCGTGGGTGAGCTGAATTAATGATCGGAAAAATCTTAATTAAGAAAGTGTATCTCACTTTGAAATTTATGTACGGCGCAGGTATGAAATACGAGCGACCCGTCCGTGTGTTCCCCCGTTTATCATTACTAAATATTCACGTCCTTTCACGTTTTCCTCTAATCCACACACAAACATTTCAATACAAATTATTACTCACATTTACTTTCTCTCAATAATACATTCACCTGTTATAAACTTAACGGAGCGTAGATCAATATGTAATAGACGTAGTAGGACCAATTTACCATACTAATGCGACTAGGGAAAGACATGTAAATTTATTATATTTAGAAGAAGGGGTTAAAGGTCATTATGTTTATGTTAAAAATATTTCACGGCTTCTAAGAAGTCAAATCTCGGAAGATTGTAGAACAAAATATTTATGTGACGGCTGTTTAACCTTTTTTTCAAATGAATTCGCGTTTAATCAACATAAATTGAATGACTGCAGCAAAATTTACACTATTATGCCGACGGAAGACCTAAAGCAAAGACTAAACAGAATTACATAAATAATTTTATCTACGACCACTATAGTAAATGTCCTTTATACAGTTCGTGGACTATGTGAATACATCATAACTAGGGTTTGTGAATGGCCGCACTTTTTCAAAACCGCAGTTTTCGGTTTTTGAAAATTAAAATCCGCGGTTTCGGTTTCGATTTTTAAAAACTTTTGTTGGTAGTGCCTGATATTTAAACAAGATTTTAATTTTATACAAAAGTTGCCGCTAAGGGAAAATGATCTTTCGGAGTAGGTGGATGTAGCTTTAATTGTAGAGAGTCATCATCATCACGTAGCGCTACAACCCTGGGTGGGTCTTGGCTGACTGTACAACTTTTTTCCAATTTGTTCGGTCTTCCATCAACCTAGGGTCAAATGGAATGCTCATTTTCCGGAGATCTGCTTGTTTGTTATCGCATTCTGGGACGTCAGAGCGGTCTCTTGCCTGTGGGAATCTCCTCCCATACCAGTTTTACAAGTCTTTCGTTATCTAGTCTGTGCACGTGGCCTGCCCATCTAAGTCGCTGTGATTTAATTTCTTGGACAATATCGGTGTCGTTGTAGAGTGCTTTTAATTCGATATGGTTCTGATCTTATACTGGTCTGTGGTGATGTCATGGTGAGGTCCGAAAATTTTTCTAAGTATTTTTCGTTTTTCTTCGTTTGCTTTGGTCATGGTCCACGTTTCGCATCCGTATGTTATTACAGGTCTGACGATGGATTTATAGATTTTGATCTTTGAACTTCTTTTGAGACTTTTTGATTGTATGAGCTTATTCAGTGCAAATAGACATCGGTTTGCAGATTGGATTCTTCGTCTTTTATTTCTTCGGTAACATCGTTGTCCGCTGTGATTACGGCCCCCAGATACTTAAAACGTTGTACTCTTTCGAAATTAAAGGTGTTGATCGTCATATTTTGTCCTATTCTGTCTCTTCGTGTCGTTCTATTTATACACATATATTTCGTTTTCTCTTCATTAATCTTCAGCCCTACTTCACTTGTTGCTCCTTCCACCTTGTTGAAAATGTCTTTCGTGGATAGAATGGAGTCTCCAACGAGATCTATGTCATCTGCATATGCGAGTAACACTTTGGGACCTTGACCCGATAGCAATTCTGTTTTTATTTCGGCCGACCTCATGGCTTTCTCTAATACAAGGTTGAATAGTAGTTCAAGTTCAAGTTCAAGTCCACTGTTGATTTCAAAGCTGCCAGACAGTTTATTATTTACACGTACTTTAGATATTCCACCCTCCATACAGACTTTGGTCATCCGAATGAGTTTCTTTGGTATTGAGAACTCCGCCATGGCATTCCATACTTGGCTTCTTTCTACGCTATCATATGCCTGTCGAAAGTCTATGAAAAGATTGTGTATGGGTTTGTTATACTCCCATCCCTTTTCTAGAAGTTGTCTCAGCGTGAATAGTTTATCTATTGTTGATCTGTTTGCCCTAAACCCGGCTTGATATTCGCCTAGGACATTTTCAGCATAAGGGATTAGTCTACTAAGAACGGTTTTATATGCCGTGTTTAGGAGTAAGATTCCTCTATAATTCGCGCATTTTGTTTTGTCCCCTTTTTTGTGGATGGGCACTTTTATGTTTTCCTTCCATCGTGCTGGTATCCTTTCTTCTAACCATATGTGCGTTATTAGCTGGTGGATTTGGCGATGTAGTGCGTCTCCCCCATATTTCAGAAGTTCTGCTGGTATCTCGTCCGTACCCAGCGCTTTGTGATTTTTCAGCTTATTTAAGGCCTTTTGGGTTTCTTCAAAGGAAGGATTTTTGACGGGCATGTCCGCTGTGATATAGATCTCTTCTTTGTGCTGTTCTTCCTGTATGATGTTTAGAAGGTCTCTAAAATACTTTTTGCATTCTTCAGTTATTTCTTTACCGTCGATTATCATACGGCCTTGGTTGTCTCTCAGTGTGTGGATGGAATTCGCTCTATGCCCTCTTTTCTCAGAGGAAATTGCTTTGTAGAATTCTCTGGAGCCTGGTTTGGGCCGGTCTCTCTCCATAGTTTCATATTTTTGTTGTTCGTAGTTTCTTTTCTTTGTGCGTATTATTTTTCTTGTTTCTTTTCGACAGTCGTCATATTCCTTTTTACTTTGGTCTGTTTGCAGTTGTATCCAAGTCTTTCTTACTGTTTGTCTTTTTTCCAGTTGTTTCCGACATTCCTCGTCATACCATGTTTCCGCCCTCTTCTGCTTACTCTTTCCAAAGATCTTGTCAGCTGTCTTGTTTATTATTTCGGCAGTCGCTTCCCATAGCTGTTCTATATCATTGTCTTCTCTTTCAGAGTTCAAGGTTTGTTCAAGTTGTTCTCTATAGTTTTGTTGTTTCTCTGCATTGTGTATTTCGTCCATGTTCCATTTTGGGTTTATTGTTGTTTTATTGTATTTGTGGCTAGATATTCTGGACTTGACTTTTGCTCTGACTAAGTAATGATCTGTGTCTCCGTCTATTCCTCTCAGGCTTCTTACGTCTATAATATTGTTGCCATGACGGGCATCTACAATGATGTGGTCAATTTGGTTGCGTGTAATATGGTCGTTTGAGACCCAGGTTTGCTTATGGATGTCTTTATGCGGAAACATGGTTGACTTTATTAGCATATTATTAGCTGCTGCAGTTTCTGTGAGTCTTAAGCCATTGTCGTTGGATATATTGTGTAGGCTGTGTTTACCTATTGTGGGGTATAGGCTGGGCTCTTTGCCTATTTTAGCATTAAAGTCCCCGCAGAGTATGCGCATATCCTGTTTGGGCATCGTATATATCTCTCTTTCTAGGGCATCGTAGAAGTCATCCTTGATATCTTCATCCTTCTCTTCCGTTGGTGCATGCGCTGAGATAATCGAAATGTTGTATCGCTCTCCCTTCATTCGTATGTAGCATATCCTTTCATTTATAGGTTTAAAATTTAGTATATTCTGTACTAGGTTGTCTTGAAGTGGCCCAACTCCATTTACAGCCATGAAAAACATATTATTTCTTAAATTACGTTAAATATGCTAAGTGGAGTGATAAATTTGACAACCTTAGAAACACCAAAATATCTGTTACCCATATTTTTAAATTTAAACCAACGCAAACCCATCAAAATCTCAATTCGAACATAAATGGAGTTAGGTCACTTTCAAAATAAATGGCTCAAATATTGCAGTTTTTTTTTTGTAAATTCCACCATGAAAATCAAATTTGAAACATTGACATTTTCAAACTTAATTTTCTCAAAAACTAATTTGGAGATTTGTTTCAAATTTTGTGGAGATATTGGTAGAACTATTCCGGAATATTTAGCAAACTTTCCCAATTTTTTAATATTATTTTTCAGCAAATATTGCAGTTTTTTTTAAATTCTACTTAGAAAATTAAATTTTGAAATATTTTAAACATTGAAACACTGAAAAATTCAAACTTAATTTTCTCAAAAATTAATTTGGGGATTTGTTTCAAATTTTGTAGAGATATTGGTAGAACTGTTCCGGAAGGTTTAGCAAATTTTCCCAATTTTTTTAAATTTATTTCAGCAAATATGGAATTTTTTTGTAAATTCAACCCTGACAATTATTTTTGTAAACATTAAAATTTTCAAACTTAATTTTCTCAAAAACTAATTTGAGGATTTTTTTCAAATTTTCTGGAGATGTTGGTAGAACTGTTCCGGAAGGTTTGGCAAATTTTCCCAATGCTTTTATATTTATTTCAGCAAATATTGCAGTTTTTTGTTAATTCAACCTTGAAAATCAAATTTGTAAACACTAAAATTTTCAAACTTAATTTTCTCAAAAACTAATTTGTGGATTCATTAACCTTTTCTAGAGATGTTGATACAACTGTTTGGAAATTACAACTTTCACTTTACTTCTATCCAGGGGTCGCGATAAAATTTTACAAAAAATGTTGGGTCGCAAATGAAAATAGTTTACGCACCACTGGTCTACTGCACAGATATACAGGGTCTATATCTAATCTATAAAGGTCGATTATTAAATTGAGACATTTTAAATAAACTTGATTTTTATTGAGGCTCCTGAAATATTTAGTGTCAATATTTACTGTGGTGAGGGTCGTTTATTATACTGTCGGTGAGGGTCGTTGAATATTGACAATATTTTCATCATTCTACCTAGTAGCAACACACTTATAAGTATAGTACATAGTATATATATATATATATATATATATATATATATATATATATAGTAGTCTTATAAGTATAATATATAGTATAATATATAGTACCAAAACTTAAACATGCATGAGCATTAAGTGGACCTCACACGGTCAATATAATTGTATCGCCAGCAACAATCTTTACCGTAAGAGGGCCCCCATGAAGATCGTAACTCACCAAAAATTAAAGCAATTATATTGACCGTGTACCACACTCACCATACTCTTGATACTTGACCATACTCACACGGACAATATAATTGCTTCAATTTTCATTTTCAAAATATTTAGTCAATATTATTGAGTAATTATATTGACTGTGTGAGAGTATCTTAATTTGATTTGACTGGATAAATCTATTATGGGGACAGTAGTTTTTGTAGATTACCAATTTGTAGTAGGTAATACAAAATGAAAATATCTAAGAAATAAATGGATTTATTTGTTGCATTGAAACAGACAATTTTATGGGTTTCGTCGGATTGTTTTGAAATATAATTTGTGGAAATATTCGAGTTGGAATGTATAAATTGTCTAAAAGTACGATAAAAAAGGAAAGAGTTGAGACTAGTCTAGTTCGTGGACGTTGTGCGGAGGAGAAGAGAAAGACGAAATTCTCTCGGTAGTTGATAAAAAACCTCGAATTCCATAGTAAGGGCCAATGTTTACAGATTTGGAATTGGACTGATACAGGTATGCGACTGTCAGCTATAAATTCACGAAGACCATTGTCCTTCTTCAGCCGTCACTGTTCGTGTTTAGTTTCCAAGTCTTAAAGATCTTAACGTTCGGCCAGATAACTGATTCCAGATATCATACCGTAAAACAATTATATAAAAATTATTTGAATTTCTCTCCCCAGCGACGACGAAAAAATCAAAGACAAACGAGTTTTAAATTTTTTTCCGTGGAAATAACATACAATTAAGATTTCGTGTGCGGAGAGACGGCGATAAATTTTTATTTCGTATTGTTGTGTGAAATCATCTTTTTCATTCCTCTGTATACTCGGAAAATGCGGCGGAAACATTTTTACCGGTCGCTGCGGATTTTTTTCCGAGTTATTCGAATTTAATTGAAAGCGAAATAAAAATAGCCCGGCGAGGGACACGCAGGCAAAAACACTTTGTAATTTTAATTTTGATTCATTCCCCTCGCTCGCGGAACAAATACTTTTCGAATCTCATCGCAATTTTTTTTTTTTTTGGTTTCTACCTTCTGTGTGAAATGTTAATTGGATGAAATCGGTCGAAAATCAACGACGAAACACAACGTAATAAATAATTGCTAAAAAAAAAAACAAATCCAAAATATTCTTGCGGAATTACTTTTTTTTTTAACTTAAATTTGCTGCAAAAATTTGTTTGTTTCGCCACAGCAAAAACATATTTTCCTTGAAATTAAATTAAAGCAATTTATTTTGTCAAAATCACAAAATATATAGTTTTTTTTTTGCAAACTTACAAAAATCAAATCGAATGTTTTAATGAATTAAAAAATATTGTTTTATTTTTTATATATCTATTATTTTATGATTTTGATGATTATAGGCAAATTTAGACGGACAATATAGAACAGTTAGAACAGTGGTGCAGTAAACTATTTTCATTTGCGACCCAACTTTTTCTGCAAACTTTTATCGCGACCCCTGGATAGAAGTAACGTGTAACATTGTAATTCCCAAACTGTTGTACTAACATCTCTACAAAAGGTTAATAAACCCCCAAATTAGTTTATGAGAAAACTAAGCTTGACATTTTCAAAGTTTACAAATTTGATTTTCAAGGTTGAATTTACCAAAAAACTGCAATATTTGTTTGAAATAAATATTAAAAAATTGGGAAAATTTGCTAAATATTCTGGAATAGTTCTACAAACATCTCCACAAAATTTGAAAAAATTTGAACATTTCAGTGTTTTCAATTTTAATTTTCGAGGTGAAATTTACAAAAAAAACTGCAATATTTGCTGAAATAAATATTTAAAAATTGGGAAAATTTGCTAAATATTCCGGAACAGTTCTACCAATATATCCAGAAAATTTTAAACAAATCCCCAAATTAGTTTTTGAAAAAATTAAGTTTGAAATTTGCAATTTTTACAAATTTGAATTTCAAGGTGGAATTTACAAAACAAAATGCAATAATTGCTGAAATAAATATTAAAAAATTGGGAAAATTTGATAAACCCTTCGGAACAGTTCTACCAACATCTCCACACAAAATTTGAAACAAATCCCCGAATTTGTTTATGAGAAAATTTAGTTTGAAAATTTCAATTTTTACAAATTTGAATTTCAAGGTGGAATTTACAAAAAAAAATGCAATAATTGCTGAAATAAATATTAAAAAATTGGGAAAATTTGCTAAATATTTTGAAACAGTTCTACCATCGTCTCCACAAAATTTGAAACAAATCCGTAAATTAGTTTTTGATGTTTTTTAAATTCCTTTGTATTGACTTTTCACTCTCTACTTCCCCAGAATTCAACGACCCCAGGGGCGGATGAGCTATAAAACGAACCGGGAAATTTCCCGGTGGGACGGCTGTTTAGAGGCCCGCAGGGCCAGTGGCTGAAAGTACATCTACGTATCTACCATAACAAGTAATTCATAAACATATACTTGTACAGAGGGCCCTCTTTGACCTATGGGACGTCCTAGGCACATTACGATAATGGGACACCTACGACCTTGACAGACCACAATTTTGTTTGAATGGGCAAAGAAAGTAGATAAACAAAATTCTAGATTTTTTTAATTTCTTTATAGTCACATTAATTGTATAGATATAATATAATCAGTGCCGGCACGTGCGCCTGGTCGGACAGGCGATCGTCTTACGGCGCCTAATTTTTAGGGCGGCATATTTTTGTAGCAGCGAATTTTTCGTGAGTTTCCACCGGTTCTTAGTTCTACCTTCTACTTCTAAATAAAAGATGTTATCAAAAGAAATTCCCAAATCACAAAAGATGAGATCAAAGAATTTTTTTTTAAATTATTGAATTTTTAGCAAAATTTAATCCATTTATTAGTGAGCATTTACACAGTTTTCATTTACAGCATGTACACAGTACAAAAAATCCCAATTTTTCTCATTATTTGAGCAAAGAAATTCAAAGTAACTTAATAAATTTGTTAGGAGAAAAAGTACGTGTTACTATTATTTCCAATATTATTTCCCAAATATTACAGCATTATATTGGATTGCACTCCAGATTTTAGTAGAATTGAATAACATATGTATCTTGTTATTCGAGTTATAAATAAAGATAGTGAATAATTTGTTCCTAAAGAATATTTCATCAAATCTTTACCTATAGAATCATCAACTGCGGAGAGTTTAACTGATTTAATTTGGCAAGAATTAGATAAATTAGGTCTCAAAATTAAAAATATACGTGGCCAGGTATACGGTAATGGTCCAAACATGAAAGGTATGCATTCTGGTGTGCAAAAACGAATCTTACATAAGAATCCTAAGGCCTTTTTCTTAACCTGTTCCTGCCAATCTTTAAATTTAGTTGTAAACGACGCCGCCAAAAAATCTAGTGAACTTTTGTAGTGAAATTTTTTTCAAATTCATTCAAAAATTGTTTCTATTCTTTTCTAGTTCTAGCGTAAATTTGTTTCTGATGGAATTTCGTATAAATTATTTTTGGGCAAATAATTTGTAAAAGCTAAAGAAATAGCTAATAATGGAAATATATATTTGGCGACTTGTAAGAAGTCAAATATCATCGCATCACGAAAAAAAATATTAATGTGATGGCTGCCTAACCTTTTTTTAAGATTCGTCGTTCAATAACATGAATTGAATGACTGCAACAAAATATACACTATTATTCCGACAAAAGATATTGTTAAAGACAGGAGAGGTGATATTGTGCCGGGGGATATATTAAAATTCCAAAATTACGATAGAAAAATGCGTGGATGTATACGCAGATTTTGAATGAATATTAAAACCGATTGATACATGCTCAGCATACCCCTATTGTCGGGGTTTGGTGAGCATGTATCAATCGGTTTTAATATTAAACCTATACCAACCCAACACATATACACGTACCGTACAGTTTTGCCTATAATATCAAATGTTCATTTGATGATTTATTGAGTAAATTCATCACTTATACCGGAGAATATTGACCGAAATTATTTTGCTAGAACCTCTATGCGGTAACACCTGCTGTTGAACACGTAATCAAAGTTTTTCATTATCTCTTAAATATTTGTACTAATTCTGTTACAGAAAAATTTACACAATTGGAAAATCATAATCAAATTTTTGAATTTTATACGATATTCCATCATTAGCGCATAAAAATTCAGACGAAAAAATTGTCAGGATTTACATATGTACCAAACAGACGATATAGAACCTTTAAATTTGTCTAACGAATTAAAAATTGGGGCGGCGAAAGTTGTATTCGCCTTAGGCGGCATATTTTGACGTGCCGACCCTGAATATAATCCACAAAAGTAACTCTTTTAGAATTCATAGGTTAGTGCTTAAAAATCTATGTTGATTGAAGAGGTGCCCTTCTAGATTTGAGATGGGCAACATCGTTAATCATTTGTTCAAAATCTATATTTTTGAGCATATTATTGCTTGAGGCTTCATAATCAGGACACGATTTTGAGACGCGAATTTTTAAAATTATGTCTTGGTTCCTCAAGGCTCATAATTAGGACACGATTTTTCAAAATTATATCTTGGTTCCTCAAGGTTCCATAATTAGGACACGATTTTGAAAGGCGTATTTTCAAAATTATGTCTTGGTTCCTCAAGGCGCCATAATTACGACACGATTTTTCAAAATTATATCTTGGTTCCTCAAGGTTCCATAATTAGGACACGATTTTGAGACGCGAATTTTCAAAATTATCTCTTGGTTCCTCAAGGCTCCATAATTAGGACACGATTTTTCAAAATTATATCTTGGTTCCTCTAGGTTCCATAATTAGGACACGATTTTGAAAGGCGTATTTTCCAAATTATGTCTTGGTTCCTCAAGGCTCCATAATTAAGACACGATTTTTCAAAATAATATCTTGGTTCCTCAAGGTTCCATAATTAGGACACGATTTTGAAAGGCTTAATTTCAAAATTTTGTCTTGATTCCTCAAGGCACCACAACTAAGATACGACTTTAAAACGCGAATTTTCAACTTTTTTTGCAAAATTTTATCGCGACCCCTGGATAGAAGTAACGTGTAACATTGTAATTCCCAAACTGTTGTACCAACATCTCTACAAAAGGTTAATAAACCCCCAAATTAGTTTATGAGAATACTAAGCTTGACATTTTCAAAGTTTAAAAATTTAATTTTCAAGGTTGAATTTACCAAAAAACTGCAATATTTGTTTGAAATAAATATTAAAAAATTGGGAAAATTTGCTAAATATTCTGGAATAGTTCTGCAAACATCTCCACAAAATTTGAAAAAAATCCCCAAATTAGTTTTTGAGAAAATTAAGTTTGAACATTTCAGTGTTTTCAATTTTAATTTTCAAGGTGGAATTTACAAAAAAAACTGCAATATTTGCTGAAATAAATATTAAAAAATTGGGAAAATTTGCTAAATATTCCGGAACAGTTCTACCAATATATCCAGAAAATTTTAAACAAATCCCCAAATTAGTTTTTGAAAAAATTAAGTTTGAAATTTGCAATTTTTACAAATTTGAATTTCAAGGTGGAATTTACAAAACAAAATGCAATAATTGCTGAAATAAATATTAAAAAATTTGGAAAATTTGATAAACCCTTCGGAACAGTTCTACCAACATCTCCACACAAAATTTGAAAGAAATCCCCGAATTTGTTTATGAGAAAATTTAGTTTGAAAATTTCAATTTTTACAAATTTGAATTTCAAGGTGGAATTTACAAAAAAAAATGCAATAATTGCTGAAATAAATATTAAAAAATTGGGAAAATTTGCTAAATATTTTGAAACAGTTCTACCATCATCTCCACAAAATTTGAAACAAATCCGTAAATTAGTTTTTGAAGTTTTTTAAATTTCTTTGAATGAACTTTTCACTCTCTACTTCCCCAGAATTCAACGACCCCAGGGGCGGATGGGCTATAAAACGAACCGGGAAATTTCCCGGTAAGACGGCTGTTTAGAGGCCCGCAGGGCCAGTGGCTGAAAGTACATCTACGTATCTACCATAACATGTAATTCATAAACATATACTTGTACAGAGGGCCCTCTTTGACGTATGGGACGTCCTAGGCACATTACGAAAATGGGACCCCTACGACCTTGACAGACCACAATTTTGTTTGAATGGGCAAAGAAAGTAGATAAACAAAATTCTAGATTTTTTTAATTTCTTTATAGTCACATTAATTGTATAGATATAATATAATCAGTGCCGGCATGTGCACCTGGCCGGACAGGCGATCGTCTTACGGCGCCTAATTTTTAGGGCGGCGCATATTCTTGTAGCAGCGAATTTTTCGTGAGTTTCCACCGGTTCTTAGTTCTACCTTCTACTTTTAAATAAAAGATGTTATCAAAAGAAATTCCCAAATCACAAAAGATGGGATCAAAGAATTTTTTTTTAAATTATTGAATTTTTAGCAAAATTTAATCCATTTATTAGTGAGCATTTACACAGTTTTCATTTACAGCATGTACACAGTACAAAAAATCCCAATTTTTCTCATTATTTGAGCAAAGAAATTCAAAGTAACTTAATAAATTTGTTAGGAGAAAAAGTACGTGTTACTATTATTTCCAATATTATTTCCCAAATATTACAGCATTATATTGGATTGCACTCCAGATTTTAGTAGAATTGAACATATGTATCTTGTTATTCGAGTTATAAATAAAGATAGTGAAGAATTTGTTCCTAAAGAATATTTCATTAAATCTTTACCAGTAGAATCATCAACTGGGGAGAGTTAAACTGATTTAATTTTGCAAGAATTAGATAAATTAGGTCTCAAAATTAAAAATATACGTGGCCAGGTATACGGTAATGGTCCAAACATCAAAGGTATGCATTCTGGTGTGCAAAAACGAATCTTAGATAAGAATCCTAATGCCATTTTCGAAACCTGTTCCTGCCATTCTTTAAATTTAGTTGTAAACGACGCAGCCAAAAAAATCTGGTGAACTTAGTAATTTTTTTCAAATTCATTCAAAAATTGTTTCTATTCTTTTCTAGTTCTATATAGAGTTCTATAGCGTCAATTTGTTTCTGATGGAATTTCGTATAAATAGTTTTGGGCAAAAAATTTGTAAAAGTTAAAAAAATAATTAATGAAATGGAATTAAATATTTGGCGAATTGTAAGAAGTCAAATATCATCACGAAAAAAAATATTTATGTGATGGCTGTCTAACCTTTTTTTCTAACTAGTCGAAATTTCAATCAACATGAATTGAATGACTGCAACAAAATATACACAATTATTCCGACAAAAGACATTGTTAAAGACAGGAGAGGTGATATGGTCCCGGGGGATATATTACAATTCCTAAATTACGATAGAAAAATGCGTTGTTGCATGCGCAGATTTTGAATCAATATTAAAACCGATTGATGCATGCTCACCAAACCCCTATTGTCGGGGTTTGGTGAGCATGTATCAATCGGTTTTAATATTAAACCTATACCAACCCAATACATATGCACGTACCGTACAGTTTTGCCTATAATATAAAATGTTCATTTGATGATTTATTGATTAAATTCATCACTTATACCGGAGAAGATTGCCTGAAATTATTTTGCTAGAACCTCTATGCGGTAACACCTGCTGTTGAACACGTAATCAAAGTTTTTCATTATCTCTTAAATATTTGTACTAATTCTGTTACAGAAAGATTTACACAATTGGAAAATCATAATCAAATTTTTGAATTTTATACGATATTCCATCATTAGCGCAAAAAAATTCAGACGAAATTCTTAAAAATTGTCAGGATTTACACATGTACCTAACAGACGATATATAACCTTTAAATTTGTCTAACGAATTACAAATTGGGGCGGCGAAAGTTGTATTCACCTTAGGCGGCATATTTTGACGTGCCGGCCCTGAATATAATCCACAAAAGTATCTCTTTTAGAATTCTCAGGTTAATGCTTAAAAATCTATGTTGATTGAAGAGGTGCCCTTCTAGATTTGAGATGGGCAACATCGTTAATCACTTCTTCAAAATCTATATTTTTGAGCTTATTATTCCTTGAGGCTCCATAATCAGGACATGATTTTGAGACTGGAATTTTCAAAATTATGTCTTGGTTCCTAAAGACTCCATAATTAAGACACGATTTTTCAAAATTATATCTTGGTTCCTCTAGGTTCCATAATTAGGACACGATTTTGAAAGGCGTATTTTCAAAATTATGTCTTGGTTCGTCAAGGCTCCATAATTAAGAAACGATTTTTCAAAATTATATCTTGGTTCCTCAAGGTTCCATAATTAGGACACCATTTTGAGACGCGAATTTTCAAAATTATGTCTTGGTTCCTCAAGGCTCCATAATTAGGACACGATTTTTCAAAATTATATCTTGGTTCCTCAAGGTTCCATAATTAGGACACGATTTTGAGACGCGAATTTTCAAAATTATGTCTTGGTTCCTCAAGGCTCCATTATTAGGACACAATTTTTAAAAATTATATCTTGGTTCCTCAAGGTTCCATAATTAGGACACGATTTCGAAAGGCTTATTTTCAAAATTTTGTTTTGATTCCTCAAGACACCACAACTAAGACACGATTTTGAAACACGAATTTTCAAAATTTTGTCTTGGTTCCTTAAGACATCACAACTAAGACACGATTTTGAATCGCGAAATTTCAAAGTTTTGTCTTGGTTCCACAAGGCTCCATATTCAGAACATCTTTTTGATATGCGATTTTTTTTTCTTGGTTCTTCAAGGCACCGCATCTAAGGCACGATTTTGAAACGCGAAGTTTTATTTTGGTTCTTCAAGGCACCATAATTAAGACACGAAAGTTTGTCACAGCAACTTAAAATATTTTGGAAGAACTTAAATTGGTTTTGGCACAAACAAACAAATCCAAATTTTGGAAAATTCGTAAGAAAATTTGTCTGTCCACAAATTCAAAACCAAATCAAATATTTTGGAAATTCTTGCAATTGTATAAATTTTGGTAACTGATTAAGAAATTTTGTATCTCAACAAATTCAAACTATACTTGTGTTCAGGTCTGGAGACTGTAGCACAAGTGAAGGGAAGGAAAAGAACAAAATTAAAGCCAAATAATAATAGTTTTTTTTATTCTTCATCCTCTCTCTTAATGTGAGTGTCTTCTAATGCCATTATTTTATCAAATGCCTTTTCCATATTCTTTTCGTTCGCACTATTGGAGACAAGAGCTACGACAAAAATTGCTTCTTTTATGTGCAGACATTTCCAAAACCCCATGAACTCATATTTTCCTAACAATTGAGTATAAGGTCTTTCCTTTAACACCTAACCACCTGATTTACGTCTCTCAGACCCAAAGTAGCAGAAATTTTCTCACCTGAGACGTATGGCAGGTCCTTAACCACCTGCCATACGTCTCAGGTGAGAAAATTGCTGCTACTTTGGGTCTGAGAGACGTATATCAGGTGGTTAGGTGTTAAAGGTGTTAAAGTCTCTTTATGGCCTCTATAAAACACCTTGGTCCATTGACTGGGCAATACATGTAACATTCGGAATAGATATCAGCGACACACTGACTAATCTTTTATTCTTTTCAATTTGGAGAAGGGGCGTTCGTTCCCCACTACAGTTATTAACCATATCATGCTAAAAAAATTCTGAATGCGATTTCTCCATTTGGAAATGTATCTTCAATTTTGTTTTCTTTCAAAAGATGATATATTTCCAATATACTATTAGTTTCTTCATTTTTAATATATTTCCAAGTATTCTGTTAAATGCAGACATATAATTTCATTAATAGATTTTAGCAAATTCTTTGTAACTTTGTCGCAACGTCACGGATTTCAGAGTTTTTAAGCGAAAAACATAAACCAAAACGTTAACTAATGTTCTTGTACGAACATAACCGCTGTTCTAGCTGAACGCTCAGGGTATCAATTTTGGGAAGAAACGTTTAGACATTGTATTTCCCTTTTCAGTTGGAATTTCAGTTGGTCTATCGGCGCAGAGCCGTAAAAAATCTTCTACGTCTTGTTCTTAAAAGAATGTGTTTTGCATAGTAAATGTAATCTGATTAAAAAATCTGTAAATGCGTAACACCCTGTAACTGTATATTTTAGCACTATCCGGAAATTAAAAAAGAGCAGACAAATATTATTTCCCGGGCCGCTAAGATGTTGCCCCTGAACGACCCCAAGAGATTCCCTATCGACCCCTCTAGTGCTCGCAACCCATGGTTTGCGCACCACTGCTATAGACCTTTACCTTATATGTATTTCAACAGTTAGTCTAATCTATTTCAAACTCCATCCAATCGTTATCTAAACCTTCTGGTAACCCGAGTAAGCAATGGAAAATAGTGAGTAGATATTTTCGTGTGCCATTTGAAATTGAACCTTCTTCTAATAATAAAAAAGTTGGCTCTGGACCGTCACGATCTACACATTGTCGACATACCGAAGCCAATTGTTACAATTCAACGGCAACTATTTTGAATGTTGTTTACATCTATTTTTACAGCTATCACTATATTTAAAGCACACTTCCTAAAATAAATACTCTAGATTCTAAATAATTATTATTCTATAAATCTTATCTGACTCCCTAAATAACACCCTAAAACAAATACTCTAGATTCTAGATAATAAGTAAAATATACTAAAAGTATTCTATAAATCTAATCCAAAATCGTTGAATTAAGAACTCATTAATTTTGAAAATATTGTTGAAAGATATTTGAATTAAGCATTCTTATTACTCAATGTTATCTATGAATAAAAAAAAACTGATTTATAAATAAATAAGTTAGTTTGTGTGCTGTTATAGATACGAGGGAGACAGGATTCGTGAACGCGCTGACGGCGGCCGGGGTAACGTACGCGGTGACGCGTGCCTGCACGATGGGCGACCTAATAGAGTGCTCGTGCGATAGGAACATGAAGCGCATGAAGAAGAAAGGCAACAAGAAGATCGCCGCCGCCGTCGACGGCAAACTGCCGCAAGACGGCGAATGGGAATGGGGCGGATGCGGCGACAACATCAACTACGGCATTCGCAAATCCAAGGACTTCATGGACTCGCGCTACAAGAAGATGAGCGACATGAAAACTTTGGTCAAATTACACAATTACGCCGCTGGAAGAATGGTAATAATAATCATTTTTTGCAAATCAATTCAAGGATTTTGGTGAATGTTTTTGCAAGTCTAACTTGTTAATATTGTTTGTAATAGGCGATAAAAAAGCATATGAAGAAAGAATGCAAGTGTCATGGTTTGTCTGGTTCCTGTACGGTGAAGTCCTGCTGGTGGAAGATGCCGTCGTTTCGTCAGGTGGGCAATCGGTTAAAAGAACATTTCGACGGGGCCGCGAAGGTGATAGCCGGGAATGACGGGCACAGCTTCATCCCGGAGGGCGAGACCATCAAGCCGCCCAACCGCGAAGATCTGGTTTACTCGGAGGAGTCTCCCAAGTTCTGCACGCCGAACAGTACTGTTGGGTCGTTGGGGACTCAAGGTAGGGAATGCAACGCGACGTCGCAGGGGGAGGAAGGGTGTGATATTTTGTGCTGCGGCCGGGGCTTCAGCACGGTGAAGAAGAAGGAGTTGGTGAATTGCAAGTGCGAGTTTCATTGGTGCTGTGAGGTGAAGTGTCAGGTTTGCGAGGACGAGAAGGAAATTAGTACGTGTTTATAAGGATTTTTTTTCGCGTTTCTTTCTGAGAATAAGGGATGAAAATTTACAGAATTTTTTTATGTAAAAGAATTTCGGATAAATTAGTAATTTTTTTTTTATTAAATTTTCCAGAAATTTTAACAATTTAAAAACATAATTTTGTGAAAACAAAAATTCAAAAACCAAAAACAAAATTTATAATAATTCAGACAATTTGTGGCAGAAAGACCTTGCGGTCGATAGCTTATAGTTACATTTGGTGGAAACAAAGATGATTATTATTATTATTATTTCAGACATTTTATTTTACCAAAACTGCAAGAATAGTATATTTTGTAACTAGGGCGGTAATTTTTAAAATTGGGCGCACGAACGAAGTGAGTGCGCAAATTCGCTCGAGAGGGCAATTGATAATACCGCCTGTGTTACAAACAATATTTTTTATTACTCATGCGAGGGGATGTATCTTACAAGTTTTGGATCCAGGGGCCATCCAAAAAAAAATGGAATAAAAAAATTTGGTTTTTCAATTTTCTCCGGTGGTGTGGATTCGTCATAACAAGTCTAGATATAGAGTTTACATTCATTTTAAAACGTTTTCTTTAATTTTTATTATTATTTTGTAATGAAAAAAAATTCTGACATTTCACTTCATTTTTTTAATATCGAGATCTTGATTGTGTTAATTTTATTATTTTTTGTTTTTTTTTAAATGTAACCTAGCGATATTGAATATTTGCGTGCGTTGCCCAGGTTATGTGGAAATACAACGAGAAGTGGCATTTCTCGTATTAAAAAACGTGCGTCAAGAAGTACCTCCCGCGCATGAGTAATAAAAAAATAATTTTAACAAAACAATTTTTTTTTACAAATTTTGTAAAATCCAAGAAAATAAAAATTCACAGTGAATTTTCATCTCTAGAATTTTCACAAAACTCTCTAAAAAACTTTCTCTCTGTATTAAAAAAAAAAACAAATAATTACAAAACTTTTTTACATGTTCAAATTATCATTTGTAATCAATATTTTTCTAATGAATAGGTGATACCGTTATTATTTGTGATTTGTGCCGCATGGACGTTTTTTTTTTCTCGAAGAAATTTAAAAAAAATTTAAAAAAAAAACTCAAAACGCATGTCGGTCTTGTATTATAAGCCTCTTATTTGTACATAATATAAATATATTTTTACATAATATAGAAAATATTTACGTAAAGTGTTACTTATACAATTACAAGAAAAAAATTATAAAACAGTTTTTTTTGTTTACTAATAAAACGATGTACAGCAACTACAGAATTAGTTTTACTGATTCTCTAAAAATCAAAATCAAAACCTGAAAAATCTTCGACCGATAGCTTTTTGTGGAAATCAAATTTTATTCCCCAAATCACCGATTTAATTCAATAAGTAATTTGTTGAATTAAATTAAATAAAGTAATTTAAGTTAGTTTAAATAAAGCAACTTTAATAAAAAGTATTCCAAGAGATTGATGGACGAACGCAGGTAAGTAATAAAGAAATTACAAACTAAAGAAAAAATCGGCCAAGTGCGAGTTGTGACTCGCGCACCGAGGGTTCCGTACAAACTTGTAAGTAAGGTATCTTTAGGAGGACCTAACTATATGCAACCCATGTGCTTCTGGTGCCTGACAATACCACGCAACACATTAGTGTACTTTCATAAGTTTCTAATAGTAAATTCGCATTTTTCTTGTAATTAAACTACATATTTACGGTTTTCAGATTTTTCCCTTTATATGTGCTGTAAGACCAAATTTCATGATTCTAGGTCAACAGGAAGTACCCTATAGGTTTTGATTCCCTTGTGAAATCGCAAAATATGCGACATAAACGGTCATATCTTTTGATCGCGTTGACTTAGAAGTTTGATTTTTTCACAGCTGAAAGAGACCGCAGACCCGAGTATTTGATACAAATTTTAACTTGTTACCTCTACGCGTTCTTGAGAAAAATGGTCTTGACAGACAGACAGACGGACGGACAGACGAACAGACAGACATACGGACAAAAAAGTGATCCTATAAAGGTTTCGTTTTCGGTACGGAACCCTAAAAAGACGAACTGTAACTTGAATATATAAATATATTCAACCTGTTCGTAGCTCTATAATTATAAGTCTTATTAAGACTACAAAAACAAATCTCATATTGAAACAACTACTTCCCTGGTTATTACCACGCAGGATATTGAATTCTACAACAGACATTTGCATTTACCAGTAGATTTTCATGATCTGCTGAAGATCGCCAGGATTGGGCTACGATCGTCAGAGAGGCCAAGGCCCTTCATGGGCAGTAGCGCCGAGGAGTAAGTAAGTAAGTAAGTAACGAGTACTAGATAAGTGATTCTCAACCTTTTTCCTCTTGCGGTACACTTTCAACTACACCAAAATTTGGCTACACACCAACAATAAAATAAGTTTAATAGTTGTCTATTATGCTAGGGTATAAAATTAAGATTTAACGAGCGGATTGATAAATTGAATTTAAATTCGCGAGTTAAACCTTAATTATACCCGCGATTTTCAAACTTTTATGCAATTTTGCTTTTGTTTAAACAAGTAACAATTCAAAGAAAAGTTGGCAATGATTGTGGTGTTGTCATAGCAACGATAAAATTGTTGATGCGTGCGTCAAAATTTTGTTTAGTGTATTTATTGTCTTTAATTAATTTGTGTTTTATTAACCATAACTGGATACATAGGAAGAATTATTGTTAGATAGAGACGCGGAAAGATTAGTCCGGCAGAAATCATGAGAATTATACAAAAGAAATGTAGGTATAATAAGTTGTGTGATTGGCGATCAAAAAAGAACATCAGCGAAGCAAACATTTGCGGTTATGTTTAAAGTAGACTTCCGAGCAAAGCGGCTCTGGCGACACTAACGCAACGTCAAAGCCGCCACGACATAGCGATAGTATTATGCATTATGGAAATGTATAAGGCGCCAGTCGAGCGCAGCGACATTGACACAGCGTCAGTGTACCGGCATTTGACGAAAAACCAGAGGGGATGCGAAAGCGAGACCGACCCTGAAAAAGATGGAGCGATGATGTGGAAAACGATCTAAGAGAAATGAAAATAAGAAGTTGGAGGAGAAAGGCTCTAGATAGAGAGGAATGGAAGGAAGTAATTAAGCAGGCCAAGGTTCTACATGGACCGTAGTGCCAACAGAAAAAGAAGATAATATTATCGCTATGTCGCCGCGTCAGTATCGCTACGTTAGTGACGCCAGAGCCGCTTTGCTCGGAAGTCTACCTTTACGGAGCGTTGCCTTTAAGTGCGTTGCCATGGAGACTTTTATTACACTAGTAAATAAATCAATGTTTTATTGATCCGTCTGCAAGGAATTAAACATGACTTTATAAGGCAAAATTGAATATATAATAGGAAACTCGGATTATAGCGCATGTAAAGAGGGTGTGCAAGTCACAAGGTAAATTATTTGAAATATTTTTTCTTTTCGTGTCACCACGCGATATATTGTCTGGATCTATCTGTTCTAATATTACCCAATTTAACCATTGATCGAAACTAGGTTAAAACCGTGAAATCAGTAAAATATTGTCTTTTTACGTTAGTTTCTGGCACGGCTTACGTACATCGAGCAACGTTTTAGCCGAAAACTCTGCTAGTAAATACTTTCGTCTGGGTTTAATGCCCATTTGGGGCTTGGTAAAGAATTCGGGTTTTTTTGAACCTTAGTGTTGTTGACATTTTACCTGGTGTAGCTGCTGTTAATCGTCGTTGGCGCTCTTTAACTAAGATCGGAAAGAAACATTAATATCCTAGGTTACCCGGTTCAATAAATACTCGTGTTTTTGTTGTCCTAAAAATTCCCATCTGCAGACGCGTTTGGAGATTAATCTTTTATCAGTGCAGCTTTGCTCTTTGTGTAAATCAAATTTTATTCTCCAAAATCACCACTTTAATTCAAAGTATTCCAAAGAATTAAAGGACGAACGCAGGTAAGTAATAAAGAAATTAATTTAGAAAGTTTTTTTTTGTTGTTGGAATTTTTAAAAATTAAAAATTGATTAAAGTATTCTTTAAAATTAATAACAACCGCGACAAGACTTCGACTTTTAGATCTTGACATAGATTTGTTAAACTAGGTAAGTTGTTAGACAAGGCAGCAAGACATGTTTAGATTTGGTAGACTAGATACGATCAAACAGCATACATTAATTTCCACCCCTAGACCCGACCAGTTCAAAATGAATTTCGAACAAAAAATTTCAAAATATAAAAAAATAGCGAGAAAATGTATTAACTAGGAGTATATTGAAACTTCTACTCAATGTGGATATCCACAATAAGTACCCTTTGACCAAATTTGAACGCTCCGCCTCGAATGAAGGCGACGTGGGAATTTTTTTTTTTTTCAAAAGTTTTTTGCAAATATCTCGTTAAAGCATCAAAATAGGAAATTGTAACCCAGATCTCCATATGTAAGACGTCGGTGTGTACAAAAAAGTATTCTTTGCAAATTTAGTTAAATCATTCGGTTTAGTCACAAAAGAAATATGAAATAAAATATGAAATGCAATTTTTTTCTTCAATGGGTACCCCTTATTTGAATTTCGTTTCTCAACTTACTTGAGTTTGAATGGTCGGGTCTAGGTGTTAAAATTAATGTATGCTAGATATAACAGACAAGTTTAGATTTAATTGACAAATATAGAATTTCTAAACTTATTTTTGGGTAGGTTTTGCCTATGTGACTGTCGTTTACTAAGTCGTTTGTCAATTTCAACATTCAAATGGAACAGTACACAAATTTAAAATGAAAATTTGAAAATTTCAACAAAGTGCCCAAATCGTTGAACTTTATTTCTCAAATCAACGGTCCATTTTTTTGACTCAGCGTGCATATCGTCGTTATTATAATGTGCGGGTTGGACAACTCAGAGTCAACAATAAACCGTCTGGTTGCAAATTTTCGAAAACAAGGGGCAGTACGGAACCTTCCTGGTGCCGAAAGACAACGAACTGTGCAAACGGATGACAATATTGAACGGATACAGGAGAGTATTCGGGAGAAACATCAACCAGGAGAGGTTCGACACAACTTGGCCTCTCACGAGGGTCGCTGCAAAGAATTTTGCTTACAATAAGAATGTTTCCATAAAAAATTCTGTATGCCCAGGAATTGAAACCGAGAGATTACCAGCAACGACTTGATTATGCAATTTATTTCCGGCAAAAAGCAGAAGAAAATTATGATTTTATGCAGAATTTAATTATGAGCGACGAAGCCCATTTCCAATTAAATGGGATCCTTAATAGGCAAAACTGCAGGATATGGGCTACGGAAAATCCAAGAGTAGTTCAACAGCGACAATTACACCCACTTAAGTGTACTGTTTGGTGCGGTGTTTCGTCGGTAAGGATAATTGGCCCATTTTTTAAGTGAAAACTTCTATAGCCGCGCTGAATTTGGGTAGAGGGTAAAATCATACATTTGCGTCGTCGTCATCAATAGCTGCGTTCTTTAGAAAACAAAAATTATTACTCAAAGATGTGTTCAAAAGAACGCATCTATCCGCATATGTTTCAAGTTGGCTCTGAATGTCAAACATAATAGTCAAAGTTTTTGGCAGTGTTGACAGAACGTAGCGTTTCTAAGGAAATATCAACCCGTAGAATTAGTGTGCAGTACAAGAGTAAGTACTTTTACTGGATGTAATAGTAGATGTCCTAGCGCCGGATTATTGGAAAGTTTTTGGCGGTGTTTGCAGCGCCTCTAAGGAAATATCAACCCCTATAATCAGTGTGCAGTACAAGAATAAGTACTTTTGACGGATGTACTAGTAGATATACTAGGGCCGGACTATTGGAATTTTCAGATTACTGGATTGTATAGAAGAATTCATAGTAAATCACGAATCAGTTTCATCAAAGTTTAAGGCAACCAAATGTACTGGTGTGCTTTCCAAAGGAAGGAAACTCCAAAATAAAATTAATAGTCAGCGATATAGAGATAAGAATAAAGAGAAAACTCTTTCAATATTTAATTCAGAAATTTCTAAACATCGAACAATCACAGCTGACAAGGAGGAAAAACGTCGTAAAGAATATTCCAAACAAAAATTAATTTACATACAGATAAATCTTCAAAAGCAGTTATATGGCATGTTTATAAAAGTCAAAATTTCCATAACTCACAAATTGCAGACCCATCAACTCATTTTGCTGACCTATCAACACAGAACCAACCAAACATTCCGGATTCAAATTCATATTATGATGATGGCATTAACAGTCATTCTCCTACAGAAGTGAGTTATGTTCCAGATTTACATAAAACAATACTAACAAACTAAATTTGATTAATTAACATACTGATAAATCCTCAAAACCAGTTTTAAAGCTGTTTTTTCAAAAGTTTTCACCTGAGTCGGCAGTGCCTGACTGCCTATATATTTTTTTTTTAAATGAACACAAAGTCGCCGTTTCCATCACTGGTGATTGATATCGGACAATGTTGGAATTTTTTAAAGGCCAGCTATGGAAAACCATGCGCAAGTATGGTTCCAACCGGCATGAGTAGGCCGGCGCGAGTGGTGTAGTGGTGACGCTCGTGGCCTCTTGTTAGGGCGCTAACTGACAAGTATAGAGATCCGAGTTCTATCCCCAGCGCCGGCCGCATTTGTTCCATAAAGACAAATGTGAAAAATGGCAATTAGCGCAATTTACAATAACAATAGGTTTCTGGGCCTAAGTGAATGTGATAGAATACAATAGGCTACCAATAGGCCGCTGTGTTCAAAGGGTCGGCAAACCCGGTATTCACATCGAACCAACCAGCGCCGGCCGCATTTGTTCCAGAAGACAAATGTAAAAAATGGCAATTAGCGCAATTTACAATAACAATAGATTTCTAGGCCTAAGTGAATGTGATAGAATACAATAGGCTACCAATAGGCCGCAGTGTTCAAAGGGTCGGCAAACCCGGTATTCACATCGAACCAAAAAAATGGTTCCAACAGGATGAAGCCACACTGCGCACACTGCGAAGAACACAATGGCGTATGGTCTTCTTCACAACATCTTTGGTGAACGAATTATTTCGCGTAAAAGCGAATTTAATTGCCTCCGCGTTCACCGGATTTAATCACTCCAGACTGTTTCCTTTGGGGCTATTTAAAAGGAACAGTCTATATTAATAAGCCTAGAACCATCCAGCAATTAAAAAACAATATACGCGACGAAATCAACAACATAGCGCCTGAAGTTTTGCGAAAGGTTATGGAAAATGTTTTGGAAAGAGCACGAATATGCGAAGAAAATGCACGAATATGCGAAGTAGAAAATGGCCACTACTTGCGAGATATAATTTTTCATAATTAAATTAAAAATATTCTCCATTCATATACTGCATTTAAAGGACCTGCTTTTATACTGCAGAAGAGAATATCGGTGAATACCAGTGCGGTTTCCGCACAAACAGGTCAACCACATACCAACTGTTTGGCATTAGGCAGATCCTGGAGAAATGTAATGAGTTCAATATCACGACACACCATCTATTCGTGGACTTCAGAGCAGCATACGACAGCGTTATAAGACACAAACTGTGGGGGATAATGACAAGTTTCGGATTCCCTAAAAAACTGACAGCCCTAACCAGATTAACACTGTCTGAAATATCGTCTGTAGTAAGAATACGAAACAAGTTGTCTGAGACTTTTATAACAGAGGAAGGACTACGACAGGGAGACCCACTGGCAACTTTACTGTTTAACATCGTACTAGAAAAGGCCGTTAGGAGTAGTGGAGTGGATACTAACGGCACTGTGTACTTTAAGTCAACACAACTATTGGCTTACGCAGACGACATTGATATAATTTGCAGAAGCGAACAGGCGACCAAAACTACTTACTCGCTGCTGGAGAAGGAAGCAAATAACCTAGTACTCACTGTCAACGTAAACAAAACGAAATACATGGTGGCTAACGAAACTCATCGGAAGGTAGGACCAACGCTAGAACTAGACGGAAAGCACTTTGACACAGTAGATACATTTGTGTACTTGGGCTCGCAACTGAACAGCGTAAACCGGATGGGCGAGGAGATTAGAAGGCGGATAACTCTTGGTATCAGGTGCTATTATAGGCTACTTAAACTTTTTAGGTCCAAAACAATCCACCCCAAGCATAAGTGCACACTGTACAGGTCACTGATAAGACCGGTGGTAACCTATGGTGCAGAAGCATGGAGCTTAACACAGAGCGAAGAACAGGCTTTAAGTGTATTTGAGAGAAGAATGCTACGTGCAATATTTGGAGCGACCCAAGAACGAGGAATCTGGCGCCGAAGGTATAATCACGAACTATATCAGCTCTACAATCAACCAGATATTGTGAGTTTCATCAAGGTGGCAAGATTGAGATGGACACATGCAGAGAATGGGTGATCATTGGGTCCCGAAAAAGTTGTTCAATGGCCAACCAGAGGCAAGGAGAAGGACCCGAAGGCCAAGAGGGAGATGGAAGAATGCGGTAACAACTGACCTACAAAAACTTCAAGTACGGGACTGGAGAACGTTGGCGAGTGATAGGTCCGCTTGGAGAAACATGCTGAAAGAGGCCCAGACCGGCAATCGGTTGTAGTGCCATTAAGAAGAAGAAGATGTAAAACGATTCAATAAATAAAAAGGCGTAAAATAGTGATATTTGAAAAAAGTGTGACTCATGCCCTTTTCGAAATGACGGGTTCAATTGGATTTCATTGTATAACACATCAGAAATTTTTATGGACTTTTTTGACTTCAACCTTTATTTTTTGCTCTCCACTTCCAAAGTAGAAGTTGTAAAAAAAGGAGGAAACTTGCATTTTGTAAAAGGCTTTAAAAGTGAGAAATAGTTAGCAATTTTTTCTAAACGTTCAAGGAAACATTCAATATCTTGTGCTAATTTGCTAATTCTGAAGATCAAAAACAAGACATTAGAGGCAAGTTTACTAAGTTCTGGCTTAATTTTCTATTTTGGCTTTTTCTAGTGGGGAACTTTTAGTCCGTTCTTTAAAAGTGAGAACTAATTACCAATTTTTGCCACGGAGGTGCTGAACGTTCTAAGAAACATTCAATATCTTAAGCTGAATATTGCACATCCTCTAATTGGATTTTTTTCTATAATTCATGGAAGGAAGGAAGGAAACTTGAATTTTGTAAAAGCCTTTGAACGTAAGAATGTCGAAAAGTAGTCTTTGACCTATCTCCTCTTTTCCAAGAGATACCACTGACCTGGTGACTCACGAGCTAGTACGAAAAATATAATAAACAAAATTTGACCCACTACTCAAAAAGCTTCGCCATCCCTGGTCTAGACTCTAGAGTAAATCGATCAATTTAATTAAATGTATATTACAATATAGATTTCGTAGATTAAATAATTCAGACTAAATTGTGTACAAGCATACAATTTCAAGAGTAGTCAATTTAAATAAGATCTATATTTACATTTTTAGAAAATAATAAATTTTTTGCATGTTATGTAAGTTTTCTGGTCGGAGCAGCGTGAGCTCACATAATTAGAGTAAATAAACAGCGTTAAAATTGAGTGTAACAATTAATCCAACGTCTGGTCTAGCTCAAGCGGTTGTCAGTCAAGTCGGAGTTTGTAAACAGCCGGGGTGCGAACGACGTTTTATTATAACTAACCGATTGCCAGTTGCATTAATAATCTTCTCCTCGCCGCCGCGCCGCCCGCCTGTTTACATCCATTCTGTATCAATCATAATATTTTCGGACGAATCCGTCTAAATATTTATTCGTTACTTGGGGAAGAAAACAGATATAGGAACGACATTTACTAAATAAAGGTCGAAAACAACAAGAAAATTAATATTAAGACTGATTATATTTTTTACTGATTATATTTAAAAACGATAATTTAGAAAATCATCTACTCATAGAGACTCATTATTATATCACTACTCATTAGACTACTCTACTCATTAGAATATCTACTCATACACCAAAATGAACACATTAATAAATACATTATTCTATGTAAAAGATGTAATTATTATAATCGTGTGTAAAAGTATCTAAATCGTGCGTAAAATTCCAATGTAAATCAAATGGAGTTTCATTATTAAACGATTTCTGTTTGTTGTTACTAAGGAAACAAGTCGCGTCACTAAACAAAAAACATAGACGTAGTTGAAAATAAATTTTCTGACGCATATTAAAATTGAATCAAGAAATCTCGACCTCTCAGGCTGGATTTATGTGGCTCTAATATAACTTAAATATCGTAACGTAATCTAGATTAACTTAGATTTAATCTATATTAGGTTATGATTAGGCTATCATAAACTAAAATAGATTAAATCTAAGTTAATCTAGATTACATCGACAACGACCAAATTGTGTTCCCGTCACTGTGCGTTTTTACTAGTTAGCAATTTTTTCCACGGAAGCGCTTAACGTTCTAACCCTAATGTGTCATAGATTTGAAGTATGTTATTTGTCAAAATTACAATATTATTTGTACGAAACAACTATTGGGTTAGGTGGAGAATACGGGTCTGTTGAAAATATTTTTGCGGACTTTTTACCAGGTGTAACTGTTATTAATCGTCTTTGGCACTCTTTAACTAAGATCGGAAAGCAAAAATGAAGCTTCTACGTTGTCTGGTTCAATAAATATTCGTGTTTTTGTTGAAAATAGTTGTTGACGTTTTGTTGGTTGGATTAGTTTTGTCCGCCGCGGACAGATAAATCAAAACAACATACGCGCGGCAGCGCGAACTCTCGATCCAATATAGGTTAGGTTTATGTCAAACTATTTTTAACAAAAACACGAATATTTATTGAACCAGACAACGTAGAAGCTTCATTTTTGTTTTCCGACCTTAGTTAAGTCTTGCCAAAGACGATTAACAAGAGTTACACCAGCTAAAAAGTCCATAACACTAAGTTTCAATAGACCCGTATTCTCCATCAAGTCCATTATTTTATGTTTCATAAAGTTAGGGCACTTGGTTAATAAATATTCGTGTTTTTGTTGAAAATAGTTGTTGACATTTTGGTTGGTTAGATTGGGTTGTCCGCCGCGAAGCGCGAATCAAGACAGATAGGTTAGGTTTATGTCAGCAATTATTTTCAACAAAAACCCGAATATTTATTGAACCAGATAACGTAGAAGCTTCATTTTTGCTTTCCGATCTTAGTTAAATCGTGCCAAGAACGATTAACAAGAGCTACACCAGCTAAAAAGTCCATAACACTAAGTTTCAATAGACCCGTATTCTCCATCAAGTCCATTATTTGATGTTTCATAAAGTTAGACACTTGGTAAATAAATATTCGTGCTCTTGTTGAAAATAGTTGTTGGCATTTTGGTTGGTTAGATTAGGTTGTCCGCCGCGAAGCGCGAATAAAGACAGATAGGTTAGGTTTATGTCAGCAATTATTTTCAACAGAAACCCGAATATTTATTGTACCAGATAACGTAGAAGCTTCATTTTTGCTTTCCGATCTTAGTTAAGTCGTGCCAAGAACGATTAACAAGAGTTACACCAGCTAAAAAGTCCATAACACTAAGTTTCAATAGACCCGTATTCTCCATCAAGTCTATTATTTGATGTTTCATAAAGTTAGGCAATTGGTAAATAAATATTCGTGTTTCTGTTGAAATTAGTTGTTGGCATTTTGGTTGGTTAGATTAGGTTGTCCGCCGCGAAGCGCGAATCAAGACAGATAGATTAGGTTTATGTCAGCAATTATTTTCAACAAAAACCCGAATATTTATTGAACCAGATAACGTAGAAGCTTCATTTTTGCTTTCCGACCTTAGTTAAGTCGTGCCAAGGACGATTAACAAGGGTTGCACCAGCTAAAAAGTCCATAACACTAAGTTTCAATAGACCCGTATTCTTCATCAAGTCCATTATGTTATGTTTCATAAAGTTAGGCACTTGGTTAATAAATATTCGTGTTTTTGTTGAAAATAGTTGTTGACATTTTTGTTGGTTAGATTAGGTTATCCGCCGCGAAGCGGACAGATAAATTGTTGACATTTTGGTTGGTTAGATTCGGTTGTCCGCCGCGAAGCGGACAGATGAATCAAAACAACATACGCGCGGCAGCGCGAACTCTCGATCCAATATTGGTTAGGTTTATGTCAGCAATTATTTTCAACAAAAACCCGAATATTTATTGAACCAGATAACGTAGAAGCTTCATTTTTGCTTTCCGACCTTAGTTAAGTCGTGCCAAGGACGATTAACAAGGGTTGCACCAGCTAAAAAGTCCATAACACTAAGTTTCAATAGACCCGTATTCTTCATCAAGTCCATTATGTTATGTTTCATAAAGTTAGGCACTTGGTTAATAAATATTCGTGTTTTTGTTGAAAATAGTTGTTGACATTTTTGTTGGTTAGATTAGGTTATCCGCCGCGAAGCGGACAGATAAATTGTTGACATTTTGGTTGGTTAGATTCGGTTGTCCGCCGCGAAGCGGACAGATGAATCAAAACAACATACGCGCGGCAGCGCGAACTCTCGATCCAATATTGGTTAGGTTTATGTCAGCAATTATTTTCAACAAAAACCCGAATATTTATTGAACCAGATAACGTAGAAGCTTCATTTTTGCTTTCCGACCTTAGTTAAGTCGTGCCAAGGACGATTAACAAGGGTTGCACCAGCTAAAAAGTCCATAACACTAAGTTTCAATAGACCCGTATTCTTCATCAAGTCCATTATGTTATGTTTCATAAAGTTAGGCACTTGGTTAATAAATATTCGTGTTTTTGTTGAAAATAGTTGTTGACATTTTTGTTGGTTAGATTAGGTTATCCGCCGCGAAGCGGACAGATAAATTGTTGACATTTTGGTTGGTTAGATTCGGTTGTCCGCCGCGAAGCGGACAGATGAATCAAAACAACATACGCGCGGCAGCGCGAACTCTCGATCCAATATTGGTTAGGTTTATGTCAGCAATTATTTTCAACAAAAACCCGAATATTTATTGAACCAGATAACGTAGAAGCTTCATTTTTGCTTTCCGACCTTAGTTAAGTCGTGCCAAGGACGACTAACAAGAGTTACACCAGCTAGAAAGTCTATAACACTAAGTTTCATTAGACCCGTATTCTCCATCAAGTCCATTATTTTATGTTTCATAAAGTTAGGCATTTGGTTAATAAATATTCGTGTTTTTGTTGAAAATAGTTGTTGACGTTTTTGTTGGTTAGATTAGTTTGTCCGCCGCGGACAGATAAATCAAAACAACATACGCGCAGCAGCGCGAACTCTCGATCCAATATAGGTTAGGTTTATGTCAACAACTATTTTCAACAAAAACACGAATATTTATTGAACCAGACAACGTAGAAGCTTTATTTTTGCTTTCCGACCTTAGTTAAGTCGTGCCAAGGACGATTAACAAGAGCTACACCAGCTAAAAAGTCCATAACACTAAGTTTCAATAGACCCGTATTCTCCATCAAGTCCATTATTTTATGTTTCAAAAAGTTAGGCATTTGGTTCAATGCAGACTTGGATAGACGGAATCTATCAAAAAAAACTGTTTCATCTAGGTCCATAAAATAATCAACACGTAATTTAAAACAACTATTTTCAACAAAAAACACGAATATTTATTGAACCAGACAACGTAAAAGCTTCATTTTTGCTTGCCGACCTTAGTTAAATCGTGCCAAGGACGATTAACAAGAGTTACAACAGCTAAAACGTCCATAACACTAAGTTTCAATGGACCCGTATTCTCCATCAAGTCCATTATTTTATGTTTCATAAAGTTAGGCATTTGGTTCAATGCAGACTTAGATAGACGGAATCTATCAAAAAAAACTGTTTCATCTAGGTCCATAAAATAATCAACACGTAATTACTGGGATACACGATACACGAATCCTGGGAACTCTTTGCGTCAGAAAATCTTCCAATTCATCCAATTGATGCTCAAGCAACTCGAATTAACAAAGCTAGGTTATGTTCTACACAAAATGAGAACGGACAACTGCCTAGTAAACAAGCCATTTGACAGACACGCCGTCTGTCAAATGGCGTGTTCACTAGGCAGTTGTCCCTTCTCGCCGGCAAGTAAGTTACGACTAAGTTAAAACTAAAAGATTTTTTTTTAAACTAGAAGCTTGTATCTAAAGTAATTAGAGTTTTTTCTTACAGCAAAATAAAGAAATTGTGCCAAATTGTCCTTTTCTGCAAAATTCTTGCTTACAGTGTCAATTACAATTTCTCAATTTTGCTGTAAGAAAGATAAAAGCGGCAACGCCGAGATTATTGTTTACGCAAACTTTTTATCACGTGACCAGAAATTTATGAGTCGTTGCCTCGAACGTGTCAATTTTTAGGACAACAAAAACACGAATATTTATTGAACCAAGCAATGTAGAAGCTTCATTTTTGTTTTCAAACCTAAGCTAGAGCATGCCGAAGACGATTAACAACAGTTACACAAGCTAAAAAGTCCGCAAAAATATTTTCAAAACAGCCCCGTATTTCCAATATAACCCCTTACAAATTTCAAGTCCTAAAAAGACTCAATAATTGTTATAGAGCTCCGGAAAGGCTAAATATTATGTTTTATATTCAGTAATAATGTTATAAATAGTCAGTAAGTTTGTTTTATATTCAGCCTTTCCGGAGCTCTATAACAATTATTGAGTCTTTAGGACAATAAAAACAAATCGCACATGAAATTTCTAAGTTATATGTAGGTTAGGTTAGGTTACTTGACCAGAAATTTATGAATCGTTGCCTCAGATGTGTCAATTTTTAAGAGAACAAAAACACGAATATTTATTGAACCAAGCAATGTAGAAGCTTCCGTTTTGCTTTCAAACCTAAGCTAAAGCATGCCGAAGACGATTAACAATAGTTACACAAGCTAATAAGTCATAGTTATAAGTCATAGTTATAAGTCATAGTATAAGTTATATGTAGGTTAGGTTAGGTTACGTGACCAGAAATTTATGAATCGTTGCCTCAGATGTGTCAATTTTTAAGAGAACAAAAACACGAATATTTATTGAACCAAGCAATGTAGAAGCTTCCGTTTTGCTTTCAAACCTAAGCTAAAGCATGCCGAAGACGATTAACAATAGTTACACAAGCTAAAAAGTCCGCAAAAATATTTTCAAAACAGACCCGTATTTCCAATATAACCCTTTACAAATTTCAAGTCCTAAAAAGACTCAATAATTGTTATAGAGCTCCGTAAAGGCTAAATATTATGTTTTATATTCAGTAATAATGTTATAAATAGTCAGTAAGTTTGTTTTATATTCAGCCTTTCCGGAGCTCTATAACAATTATTGAGTCTTTAGGACAACGAAAACAAATCGCTCATGAAATTTCTAAGTTATATGTAGGTTAGGTTAGGTTACGTGACCAGAAATTTATGAATCGTTGCCTCAGATGTGCCAATTTTTAGGACAACAAAAACACGAATATTTATTGAACCAAGCAATGTAGAAGCTTCAGTTTTGCTTTCAAACCTAAGCTAAAGCATGCCGAAGACGATTAACAACAGGTAAACAAGGTAAAACGTCCGCAAAAATATTTTCAAAACCGACCCGTATTTCCAATATAACCCCTTAAAAATTTCAAGTCCTAAAAAGACTCAATAATTGTTATAGAGCTCCGTAAAGGCTAAATATTATGTTTTATATTCAGTAATAATGTTATATAAATAGTCAGTAATAATGTTTTATATTCAGCCTTTACGGAGCTCTATAACAATTATTGAGTCTTTTTAGGACAACAAAAATAAATCGCACATGAATTTTCTAAGTTATACGTAGGTTAGGTTAGGTTACGTGACCAGAAATTTATGAATCGTTGCCTCAGACTTGCCAATTTTTAGGACAACAAAATCACGAATATTTATTGAACCAAGCAATGTAGAAGCTTCAGTTTTGCTTTCAAACCTAAGCTAAAGCATGCCGAAGACGATTAACAACAGATACACAAGGTAAAACGTTCGCAAAAATATTTTCAAAACACACCCGTATTTCCAATTTAACCCCTTACAAATTTCAAGTCCTAAAAGGACTCAGTAATTGTTATACAGCTCCGGAAAGGCTTTTTATTATGTTTTATATTCAGTAATACTGTTACAAATAGTCAGTAATAATGTTTTATATTCAGCCTTTCCGGAGCTCTATTACAATTATTGAGTCTTTTTAGGACAACAAAAACAAATCGCACATGAAACTTCTAAGTTATACGTAGGTTAGGTTAGGTTACGTGACCAAAAATTTATGAATCGTTGCCTCAGACGTGCCAATTTTTTAGACAACAAAAACACGAATATTTATTGAACCAAGCAATGTAGAAGCTTCAGTTTTGCTTTCAAACCTAAGCTAAAGCATGCCGAAGACGATTAACAACAGATACACAAGGTAAAACGTTCGCAAAAATATTTTCAAAACACACCCGTATTTCCAATATAACCCCTTACAAATTTCAAGTCCTAAAAAGACTCAATAATTGTTATACAGCTCCGGAAAGGCTTTTTATTATATTTTATATTCAGTAATACTGTTATAAATAGTCAGTAATAATGTTTTATATTCAGCCGTTCCGGAGCTCTATAACAATTATTGAGTCTTTTTAGGACTACCAAAAACAAATCGCACATGAAATTTGTAAGTTATATGTAAGTTGGTAGTCCTAAAAAGACTCAATAATTGTTATAGAGCTCCGGAAAGGTTGAATATATTTATATACTGAAATATTATTTATTATATTTATGACTGAATATATTAATATATTTATATATTCAGGCTGTCTTCCTTTTGTTTTAAGTTTGTATAAACTACTTTTGTCAGAAATTTAACAAATTTTCGCAAAATCTAGTTAATAAGTTAAAACCAAAGCAGACTCACCAACCAAAGCAGAAATTCCAACAGCAATCCCACAAACTGAATGTTGCACAAGTATCTCACAAATTTTTAGCACAATTTTCACTGAATCTCCGCAATTTTAGCTCACAAGAAAATCCACACGCACTGCCCGATCGCCCACCAATAACTAAAAACGTTCGGAATCGTGTGTACCACCTTATCTGCACTGATTACGCTCGCCTCGGCCCGATCTGTTTACATTTTTTATACCCGCAAGGCCGAGAAACTAACGAAACACTACAAATCACCGCCGTTAAACAGAATCGCTGCTCAAATTTAAGGACATTTAATGCAGTTAATAAATTGCTTAATTCTCAATTGCTGATTAAATCGGAGATATGAATAAGTAAGACGGTACTTACGTATTAACGCCATCACCTCTACATTTTTAAATGCCATCAATCTAAACCTAAAATTTTTATGATAAATCATCAAATAAAATATTTTATTTAAAATTAAAACATTTTTAAAACTTAAAATACTTGGGCAGATAAATTAGGACAATATACGCGCGGCAGCGCAAACTCTCGATCCAATATATAGCGGTGGTGGCGTTAATACGTAAGTACCAGTAAGACTAATTGTAAGTCTAAACTAGCTAACCATACGGTTACTATTAGTATTTAATTAACTAATTAAGTTTCTTAATTTCAAGACGACTTTTATAATCAACAAGTGGTAATTAATCAATCAATTAATCAGCCAAAATTCCTCATTCTTCAAAATTTCTCACCTCAAAAATTGGCTCTACAAATTGGATTGTATATACAGCACATTTATTTTTCTCATATCTTCAACCATTCTAGCACATTTTTCGAAGCAAATGATGTGTTCTTCTATTAACACTTCTACTCCGCTGTCCATTATATTTTAAATTTTGCATTTTTAGAAGCCAAATTTCTTTAAAATTTCTCACCTCTTATATAAAATGGCTTGTACATACAGTACAACATTTCTTGCTTCTTATATCGTCAAATCTTTATCAATTCCTAAGTTTTCTTAGCATTTGAAAATTACTTTTAATTCCAGCATCTTCTTCGCGTAATACTCATTATCCACACTTTCTACGTGCGATTCTTCAGGAAATAAATCTTCATCTTCACTGCTGCAACTGTTTACTACTTGAGATGAATCTTGTAAAAAGCGTCACATACAGCGAGATGGAATGTATGGTTAATGCAAATTTTTGGTTGAACAGAACAATTTGTACCATTTTTTTAATTACCCGTGCATATCTTACTCAATAATAATTTCACGGCCATAAATCCCAGGCCCGATCAAACTTTGAAGTTTTTGCGACTAGAAATTGAAAACCGCGTTGAAATCGCTCGATAACTTACGCCGCGACGGCTCTTCAAAATTAGATCTATCGAGGATTAGGTTGCATTTGTTTTTTCAAAATTTCGCAGCTGCCGCAACAAATTCAACGTTTTGTTAGAGCAAAACGTGGTTGGAAAGCGAGACTAAAAACCGCATTGCAAAATCTTTGACAGCGGCGTCGCGACGCCACCGCAAAGTTCAATTGCCTAATGCGGCTGCTGGTTTTTCCGCCGTAGTTTTCGCAATTTTCAAGCTGGCGAAACAAGTTTCACGTTTTGTTGAAGGGAAAGCTTGTCAGGAAGCGGTAGTTGAAACTGCGTTGTAAAATCTTCGAGAACGACATCGCGACGTCGCCGCAAAGTTCAACTTGCTGATCTAGGTCGAATTTCGGGAACTCGCGGTGATTTTTCCGCTGTAGTTTTCGCAATTTTGCAGATAGCGAAATAAATTTGATGTTTTGCTGAAGGGAAAGCTTAGGGTAAAGCGCGACTAAAAACCGCGTTGCGAAATTTTGGCAACGGCGTCGCGACGCCAGCGCGAACTTCAACTTTCCAATCCAAGTCACCCACAATATCATTTCAGAAACTGCTACTAAATGAATGTAAATGTTTTTCAACACTTATTACGATATTATTTGCAGAACAAGCTCCTTCAATTGGCAGAAAGCCTAAATTGCAATAAAAATTGTTTTCTCCTTGAATATTAATGTTTAAGTTAATTCTTGGAACTTTAAAATCATTTCCTTCTTTCTTTCTTCGTATTCCTTTTGAATTAAGGTCAAAACACCTGAAGAACATGCTGGCAATATTTGGTTAGGAAAGCGGCCAGCTATTGCTTTCCGAATAAATGCAGATTTTAAAATTGCGCGAACACATATACCATCGATGGTTGCCAATTTTGCAACAACAGTTTGCAATGTTTGAAAGACCACTAATTCAATGTATTTTATTTATCTTTTGATAAAACCGAAAACCGCGGTTTTTCATAACGGTTATGCGGTTTCGGTTTTTGCACAGAAAACCGCGGTTTTGCGGTTCGGATATATCCGCACCAGAAACCCTACATACAATTAAGTACATATATATATATATATATATATATATATATATATATATATATATATATATATACTAATTCATTGGCTACTATCGAAGGTGAGTGAACTAAGTATTTATGATAAAGCCTATCGTCCACATGGATGTTAAAGGATTTGCGAAAATATCTGTCATTTATGACAGATGAAGTATGTGGTTGAGAATTTGATTTAGGTCAGGGGTGTCCAAACTAATGCGGCTTAAAACTTTTGCGGCTTTCTATATATAGAACACGTCAATGAACAAGAAAGATAATAGTTAGAGACACATACACACAGGGCCGGCGCTTGAAAATATGCCGCCTAAGGCGAATACAACTTTTGGCGCCTTTTTCTCCTCTGCAAAATTATTAATGATGTCGTCTTAGTTGATTTTTTCTGTTATCTCATGTTCTATGGCTAATATAGGTATCTCATAGATAATCTCGCTAGTCATGCACGAGGTGTTCAAGTTCATCCAAGTGGTTTCCAATTTATACTTTAAAAAGCAAAGCTGTACTGATGAGACATACATCTCAAAACTCGTCTGCAGATGGTTATTCACTTAATTTAAATAGAAATAAATGACCTTAAAAAACGATGTTATTTGTCTAGTACTTGTTAATAACATGCAAACGTACTGGTACTAGGAATAACATGCAAATGTCTGTTGTTTAATTCAATTTCTTGCGTGGTATTAGCCAGAGAAATAGTTGTTTCAACATGAGATTTGTCATAGTAGTCTTCATAAGACTTGATATTATGGAGCTACCAACAGGTTGAATATATTAATATATTCAAGCAACATTTTATATTAAAAAAGTTAATGTGATTGTATCTATAATTAATATGGTTTCGCCAATATGTAATGATCGATACATTTTATATATTCTGAACCATTATAGTAAGCTTTCCAAAATGTGTTTGTTTCAATACAACACACCCTTTTTGCTATTTGGAATCCTTTTTGTAACAATTTAATAATTTTTACAAATTATTTGCTCCAAACTATTTATACGAAATTCCATCAGATACAAACTTACGCTATTTAATATTTTAACATATTCTGATAAAATCATATTTGGGCTTATAATATGCCGCCTTAAATGCCTTAATATGCCGACACTGCATACACACATACGTACATACCTATATATACACATATACATACATATATACAGACTTAAAATATACTTTTACACACGATTGTATTTTGATCATCTGTCAGTTTTTGAAAGTGTGATTGATGTGGTGAAAGAGTAATTAGACGCGGATAGGAAGAGAAGAAGGCGGAAACAAATTTACTAAGAAACTAATTAAAAACAATAATAGCGGTTTATGATTCACGTGTGTGAAGAAGGGCTTTTGTGCATGAGTGTAAAGCTTTAATCGAGGTGAGTGCTTTAATCACAATGAGTGCACAAAAGCCCTTCTTCGCACACGTGTATCGTACATTATTTTATCTACGAAGCAGGTTAAAATAGTAATACGTGGTCTGTTAGAAAAGTACCCGACCTTATTTTTTATTTTGAAAACCTGATGGATTTGAATCAAGCGCGCTTGCATTAGCCGAAAGGTCGGATACTTTCTGAAACGGCTAAAGGTCGGATACTTTTCTAACAGACCACGTATGTAGAAAACTTTTTGAGAATTTGACTGAATATGTTCCTGAGACAATCTTCTAGATCTTGTAACTGCTTAAATGTTTAATATCCGTTTCACGAAAATCTACAAACTTTGTCGATTTGTATCTAACGATTTTGACTATACTATACTCTTTTTTATGACTATTATGACTATGACTATTGCCTCTTATACTATGACTAACCTCTTTTAATTTTCATAATTTTTTAAATTTTATAAATTTCTTTAACAAAAATTTGCAAACTCTGTAAATTTGCACACAGCTAATTTTACTAACTCTGTCTATCTTCTAATCTCTTAAGTATTATATTTATTTAACGAGAATTTTTCACCAAGCGATTTTCATCTTGATTGTGATCGTGATTTGTACATTCTTCCCCGAGTACGATCAAGACGGGTATTCCACAAGGTAGCACAATGGGGCCTCTACTTTTCGCTCTATTTATAAATGACCTGCATGCAACCAGCATCTCATTAAGATCAATTATGCGGACTATACATCCCTAATGTTGTTAAATAGTATAATCAACGATATCACCACCAACGCAAAAAGGGCTTCTGAGTCGTTAAAAATGTGGTTTGATGCTGATAGACTTAAACTAAACAAAGAAAAAACTCAAATAATAATCTTCAAAACGAAGCGGAATACGTCGCTATACCCTGAAGAAATATCAACTGAGAGCGCGTATGTTCCAGTAAGTGATTCAGTAAGGCTCGTCGGACTTCATATAGACCAATCCCTGGACTGGGCTACAGATACCAACTTTATGACAAAGAAACTGAGCAAGGCAGTATTAGCAATGAGATCCCTTCAACGTTATGTTGAGACCGACGTCCTAAGGATGGTGTATTTTGCCATCTTGTCTCCTTAGATTTGGGATTATGTTCTGGGGAAATGGTACATACTACAAGTGTGTCTTCAAGATACAAAAACAAGCACTGCGAATACTCTTAAATTTGAACTACCGTGAATCCTGCAGAGGTCATTTTCGTAAAGCGAACATTTTAACAACTACAGCTACATTTATCCATGAGAACATTGTGTTCCTCAAGAAACACAAGCACCTTTTCGTAGATTTTGTTAAACCCACGGAACGGCTAACAAGATACAACAAAGAGATGTATCAGCTACCCAGGCATGTTCTTACGATGACCGAAAGAAATCCCCCGTATATTAGCATGAAACTATTCAATGCTCTGCATCGAGAAACCAAGCAAATTAATAAAATGAAAAGTTTCAAGAAACAGCTATTCCAACTCCTAAATAAAATTGAACCATACGAAGTAGAAGAGTTCTTCTTGAAGGTGTAATTCAAATTGAGTTATATTTCCTATTCCTACCAGCGACACATTTGATTTAGGATGTATTTGTAATGTACCTAATTTACTTACTATACTTGCTTAGATAATGAAATAAATATTTTTGAATTTGATTCTTTCTGTATAGTGTCTATAAAACATTTAATATAATAAACGTATGCGGTCAGGGGACCCCGTCAGGAACGAAGTTCGACTTCCATCCCTTCTGCCTCGAGGACTTCCACAACCCCACCGAACTCTTCTGGGGAGACCAAGTCGATTTCGCAGCGTAATTACAAGACTAAAGTTCTTGTCGTTAAATATTTAGACTGTATCTATTTTGTTAGGCTACTATGAAAGGTGAGTGAACTAAGTATTTAAGATAAAGCCTATCGTCCACATGGATGTCAAAGCATTTGCTAAAATATCTGTAATATCTTGTAGTAATTAAAAATACAAAAAAATCTCATTAATATTGCAGAGGTAAGTGATTCGATCGACGAGAGAACATTCACTGCGTTTCGTTCTGTATTCGATTTATTTTTTAACATACTGTATATAATATGAGTAAAACTCGTTGACATTTTTATGCATTTTACCATAAAAATTTATGCCACGTAATATAATGGCACGCAGCAAGAAACGCGTTGAAAAATAACCGCCCGGTCGTTTTGCTTCTGATGAAGTTGCGCTCGACCACACAGGCCGCCTCCTGGGGGGCGCGAGCCCGAGACATCTTCATGGACCCGGGATATAAATTCGTACGCACGCAACGAACTCAACTCCTCATATCTCTCCGCATGAACCAAAAGAAAAATGATTAACAATTCATATCGTATTCCTCGATTTGTCTTTTTAATATTCAAGATTTCTTTTCGACTATTTACAACTGTCGAATTTACTAGCTATAACCCGCGGCTTCGATCGTGCGGATTTTTATACCACTCAAACTATTTCAGATATGTTTATCAAATATTGATTATCTTGTGAGTAATATGAAGAATAATACACGAAGGAAATCGATGTGCTGAAAACGGTTTTCCAGTTTATTTCGCTCTAAAGTTACAAATAAACAAATTACTTTTTTTGTCGCTTTACACAATCACACATTTCCTACTGATTTGACGTTATCATAACTTTTGAACCGCTCACCACAGAGACTTCTAGTCTTGACCAATCGATTCAGCGTTCCAAAATTAGTCGGCAAACGTATATAATATTCCCTGGGAATCTTTCAGTTAAGAAATACCATCGACTCGGGAAGTCTAGACCGCGGAAACGACGAAATGCGAGAAAATCGATTTTTTCAAAATCGTTATTTTTTGAGTTACAGCAAAATTTAAAAACGTTTATGAAAGCATTTTTGCTGCTGATTACAGATATGCAAATTATATTTCGCTAGCTCTTTCGGTTCACTTTCGCCTGCAAAACTTGAAGAAATTTTTAAGAAATTTCGGCGCTCTAGTAGAGATCTCGGAAAATCGTAAATTTCCTGCGGACAACCTGAGTGTATCCGTAGGAAAATGACCTTCTGAAAATGATGCCGCAATCCGTTTTTAATTGTCTGCAACCGTTTCCGAGATATCTATTTAGCAAATCGAGAATCGGGTAAATTTCAGTTTGAAATTTATGGACGAATTATTGAATATTTCCGGACAATTTACACATCGACTTGTCCTATATATATATAGGATATATATATATATATATATATATATATATATATATATATATATATATATATATATATATATATATATATCCTATATATATACCTATATACCTATATATATATACCTTTATATAGGTATATATATGTCCTATATATATATATATATATATATATATATATATATATATATATATATATATATATACCTTTATATAGGTATATATATTCTTGGGATGTGTTTTCTTGATAGTCTCTTGACGATGTCGATGAAAGCATCACAGTTTTCGGGCGTTGCTTCCAGGGAGGTGATCTCGTGGTCCAGGTCAGCTGCAAGCTCATTCCATCTTGCCTTCCTGAAATTGTATCCTCAGAGAAGGGGTCATCCTCATATAGTGTTCGGTAGCTCTTCAACAGGTCTGCGGATTCTGGAGTAAGAACTTGTATGTATTTGGTTCTGCATCCCCTTGGGATGTGTTTTCATCCCCTTGAGATGTGTCTTTCTTGGGATGTATTTTAGTCTCTTGACGATGTCAATGAAAGCATTATAGTTTTCGGGCTTTGCTTACAGGGAGGTGATATCGTGGTCCAGGTCAGCTGTAAGCTCATTCCACCTTGCCTTCCTGAAATTACTCGCCTTTTTAATGGAAACTTTCAGGCCTCACTTCTGCATAGATTACACGCGTTATGAGGCGGTACTGTGTTTTTGGTATATATATGTCCTATATATATATATATATATATATATATATATATATATATATTTATATATATATAGATATATATATATATATATATATAGGATATACCTATATATATATATATATATATATATATATATATATATATATATATATACCTATATACCTATATATATATACCTATACCTATATCTCCTTACAAATATCAAGAATTTATCAATGATCCAATAATTTGAGCCGATGATAAGTTTAGTCGATTAATCATACGTTTACTCGAAATTAAGTCGATTATTTAAAGACATTGTTCATGCTGAAATCTAGACAGAAAACAGACTAGTCGTACATATATAGAGATCTAGACTACTCTAGAATTATTTTGCTCACTCCATTTATATTTATGGAGGATTCGTAATGAGTTGTTTCGATAATATCAAGACATTATTTTTGTTGTAATATATATTAATATTCACAGCCTAATCACATTTACCTAGAAAATATATTTTATAGACAAACTAATATATTTATATTATTGGTCTACAATATAGACAAACTAATATATTTATATTATTTGTCTATAAACTTTATGTAGATATCAAAACATAAATGGAAAACCTAGAATAAAAAAAAGATATAAAGAATAAAGATAAAAAGTTTTGCAAAAAAACAAAAGGAAGATATTTAAATATTGACTGCGCCGTACACATATGAGGTGAATTGTTTGTTTATTGTTGCAGCTCGGCGCACAAATAACATTTTCTCCTTCCCCCGCGACAGCATATTCTCTCTCCATCTTTTATCTCTTTGTTCGCGTTTTGCAATAATCCCATTAACGGCGTTGAACGGCTCGAGGATGTGTTTATATGCGTGTGTCTATATGGTCTTTCAATGCGATATTAAACAATCCGCGGAGCGGAATGGAAGAACCGTCGAAGGCTATCGTCTTCTCGACGCTGGCAATACCTCCGCCAAGGTTTTCCATTGAGCCGGAGCAAATCGATAGAAATGGTCAAACGTTTTACGATTAATTTTTTCTTTTTGGAAACTACGCGGTGCCCGGTTTGTTTTAAATGAATCTGCTTTTATAAGTTTAACAAAGTTTCTCTAAGTAACTACTAGTTTCTTGCACTAGTTTAACTAACTCTACCCATAGAAAGCTGCAACAAAGTTAAATAGAGTAGAGGGTAAAGTAGCTAGTAGAGATAGTAGAGGTAGAGGTAGATACTAGAGGTAGAATAGAGTAAAAGTATTTTGCAGTGCTTTTGGAGTACCATGGGAAAGTATCTCTACTCTTCAGACCCCCAGCATAGCCATATAGATTTGTAGATTTCAGTGGTGACTAGTATTGCGACCTTCATATATCTATTGTACCTCACATTTTAGTTTAACTAAATTTGCAAAACACATTAATAATTAAATTATCTAGTAGCTAGTAAAGACTACAATATTCTATCTAGACTAAATCATGAGTTATAGACTTTTATTCATAGTTCCATTTCAAATGTCTGCTTTAAAATAGCTCTCTTAGTTTTCAGTTAATATCCTCACTAATATCCCATCTAGTTTAACTAAATTTAGTACAAATATCATGAGTTAAATTATCTAGTAGCTAGTGAAAACTAGAATATTCTATCTAGACTAAATTATGAGTTATAAACTTGTAATGATTGTTCCATTTCAAACGACTGCTTTAATAGATATCTTAGTTTTCACTTGATATATTCATTAATATCCTAACTAGTGTAACTAAATTTGGCACAAATATCACGAATTAAATTATCTAGTTGCTAGTGAAGACTAGAATATTCTATCTAGACTAAATTATGAGTTATAGACTTGTATTCATTGTTCCATTACAAACGACTGCTTTAAAATTGCTCTCTTAGTTTTCACATGATATCCTCGCTAATATCCCATCTAGTTTAACTAAATTTAGTACAAATATCACGAATTAAATTATCTAGTGGCTAGTGAAGACTAGAATATTCTATCTAGACTAAATTATGAGTTATAGACTTGTATTCATTGTGATTAAAAAAAAGCTACATATTACTTTCTAAAACATCTGACTGGACATCTGAAAAAGTTTGCCGACCCCTGATATAGATGATATAGAATTATGTAGATGATATAGAATTATGTAGATAATATAGAATAATGTAGATAATGCTGTTTGTCATAACCATGGACCTCGTGGTCGATAGCCTTTTGTATAAAGTATACAACAAATGTAAAGAAAAAATTAAGATGCATGTTCAGAGTGATGTGACGTCGTGTTGAGACAACTTCGTGTTGATAAAACTTCATGTTGATGCAACTTCGCGTTGATGCAACTTCATGTTCAAATTTTGTGTTGGCACCACTTCAGGATCACGTAACGTCGATTGACAAATTAATTTAGACAGAGTAGACTGGATTAGACATCTAGACATGAACTATAGATCTAGATAGAATACTATAGGTTTAATAGATACATCTACAACCTAGACCAATCTTATCTAGTATGTAATCTTGCTTTATCTGAACAAGATCACATACGCGCTGCGCTGCCGCGCGTAGTTTGTAATATTTATGTATCTGATCAAGACCACATACGCGCGGCACTGCCGCACGTTTCATGTAGTCTTGATTTATTTGATCAAGACAACATACGCGCGGCGCAGCCGCGCGTAGTATGTAGTCTAGATTTATTTGATCAAGAACACATACGCGCGGCGCAGCCGCGCGTAGTATGTACTCTTGATTTATTTTATCAAGACCATATACGCACGGCGCAGCAGCGCGTAGTATGTACTCTTGATTTATTTGATCAAGACCACATACGCGCGGCACTGCCGCACGTTTCATATAGTCTTGATTTATTTGATAAAGACCACATACGCGCGGCGCAGCTGCGCGTAGTATGTACTCTTGATTTATTTGATCAAGACCACATACGCGCGGAACTGCCGCACGTTTCATGTAGTCTTGATTTATTTGATCAAGACCACATACGCGCGGCACTGCCGCACGTTTCATATAGTCTTGATTTATTTGATCAAGACCATATACGCGCGGCGCAGCAGCGCGTAGTATGTACTCTTGATTTATTTGATCAAGACCACATACGCGCGGCACTGCCGCACGTTTCATGTACTCTTGATTTATTTGATCAAGACCACATACGCACGGCACTGCCGCACGTTTCATATAGTCTTGATTTATTTGATCAAGACCACATACGCGCGGCGCAGCAGCGCGTAGTATGTACTCTTGATTTATTTGATCAAGACCACATACGCGCGGCGCAGCCGCGCGAAGTATGTAGTCTTGATTTATTTGATCAAGACAACATACGCGCGGCGCAGCCGCGCGTAGTATGTAGTCTAGATTTATTTGATCAAGAACACATACGCGCGGCGCAGCTGCGCGTAGTATGTACTCTTGATTTATTTTATCAAGACCATATACGCACGGCGCAGCCGCGCGTAGTATGTAGTCTTGATTTATCAAGACCACATACGCGCGGCACTGCCGCACGTATCATGAAGTCTTGATTTATTTGATCAAGACCACATACGCGCGGCGCAGCAGCGCGTAGAATGTACTCTTGATTTATTTGATCAAGACCACATACGCGCGGCGCAGCCATATACGCACACAAGACCATATACGCACGGCGCAGTACATAATAAACAAATCACATAATTAGTTTTATTCCGAGGATAAATTTATAAAATGTATGCTGTTTGTCGGACACAAGGACCTCGTGGTCGATAGCCCTTTGTATAAAGTATACAATAAATGTAAAGAAAAAATGCATTTTCAGAGTGCTGTGACGTCGTGTTGAGACAACTTCGTGTTGATGACACTTCATGTTCAAATTTTGTGTTGGCACCACTTCAGGATCACGTAACGTCGATTGACAAATTAATTTAGACAGAGTAGACTGGATTAGACATCTAGACATGAACTATAGATCTGGATAGAAAACTATAGATTTAATAGATTCATCTACAATTTAGACCAATCTAAAATCTTATCTAGTATGCAGTCTTGATTTATCGGATCAAGACAATATACGCACGGCCGCGCGTAGTATGTCTTGATTTATCTGAACAAGATTATATACGCGCGGAGCTGCCGCGCGTAGTTTGTAATCTTTATTTATCTGATCAAGATCACATACGCGCGGTGCAGCCGCGCGTAGTATGTTGTTTTGATATATTTGATCAATACCATATACGCGCGGCGCAGCCGCGCGTAGCATGTAGTCTTGATTTATTTGAACAAGACCGCATACGCGCGGCGCTGCCGCGCGTAGTATTTAGTCTTGATTTATCTGAACAAGATTATATACGCGAGGAGCTGCCGCGCGTAGTTTGTAATCTTTATTTATCTGATCAAGACCACATACGCGCGGCGCAGCCGCGCGTAGTATGTAGTTTTCATTTATTTCATTAAGACCACATACGCGAGGCGCGTGTTGACCACATAAGACCGCATACATATTTTAAATTATTTGGTTAAAACTAATTATGTGATTTGTTTATTATGTACTGCGCCGTGCGTATATGGTCTTGTGTGCGTATATGGCTGCGCCGCGCGTATGTGGTCTTGATCAAATAAATCAAGAGTACATTCTACGCGCTGCTGCGCCGCGCGTAGTATGTAGTCTTGATTTATTTGATCAAGACCACATACGCGCGGCACTGCCGCACGTATCATGAAGTCTTGATTTATTTGATCAAGACCACATACGCGCGGCGCAGCCATATACGCACACAAGACCATATACGCACGGCGCAGTACATAATAAACAAATCACATAATTAGTTTTAACCAAATAATTTAAAATATGTATGCGGTCTTATGTGGTCAACACGCGCCTCGCGTATGTGGTCTTGATGAAATAAATGAAAACTACATACTACGCGCGGCTGCGCCGCGCGTATGTGGTCTTGATCAGATAAATATAGATTACAAACTACGCGCGGCAGCTCCTCGCGTATGTGATCTTGTTCAGATAAATCAAGACTAAATACTACGCGCGGCAGCGCCGCGCGTATGTGGTCTTTTTCAAATAAATCAAGACTACATGCTACGCGCGGCTGCGCCGCGCGTATATGGTCTTGATCAATTATATCAAAACAACATACTACGCGCGGCTGCACCGCGCGTATGTGATCTTGATCAGATAAATAAAGATTACAAACTACGCGCGGCAGCTCCGCGCGGTAATAATCTTGTTCAGATAAATCAAGACATACTACGCGCGGCCGTGCGTATATTGTCTTGATCAGATAAATCAAGACTGCATACTAGATAAGATTTTAGATTGGTCTAGATTGTAGATGAATCTATTAAATCTATAGTTTTCTATCCAGATCTATAGATCATGTCTAGATGTCTAATCCAGTCTACTCTGTCTAAATTAATTTGTCAATCGACGTTACGTGATCCTGAAGTGGTGCCAACACAAAATTTGAACATGAAGTGTCATCAACACGAAGTTGTCTCAACACGACGTCACAGCACTCTGAAAATGCATTTTTTCTTTACATTTATTGTATACTTTATACAAAGGGCTATCGACCACGAGGTCCTTGTGTCCGACAAACAGCATACATTTTATAAATTTATCCTCGGAATAGTTTGGGATAAATACGTTCATGTATGACTTTTAGAAATGTTTGTAGAACGTGACTCATTAAACTAATGGATTTATTACACAAAAAAATTAATAATTAATTTGATTCGGCTGCTTTAAAATAGCTCTCTTAGTTTTCACTTGATATGCTCACTAATATCCTATCTAGTTCAACTAAATTTGGCACAAATATCAAGAATTAAATTATCTAGTAGCTAGTGAAGACTAGAATATTGTGTATAGACTAAATTATGATTTATGGATTTGTATTCATTTTTCATTTCAAATGACTGCTTTAAAATAGCTCTCTTAGTTTTTACTTGATATCCTCAATAATGTCCTATCTAGTTTAACTAAATTTGGTACAAACATCGCGACTTAAATTATCTAGTAGCTAGTGAAGACTAGAATATTCTATCTAGACTAAATTATGAGTTATAGACTTGTATTCATTGTTCCATTTCAAACAACTGCTTCAAAATAGCTTTCATAGTTTTCACTTGATATCCTCACTAATATCCTATCTAGTTTAACGAAAATTTGGCACAAATATCTCGAATTAAATTATCTAGTTGCTAGTGGAGACTAGAATATTCTATCTAAACTAAATTATGAGTTATAGACTCGTATTCTTTATTGCATTTCAAACGACTGCTTTAAAATAGCTCTCTTAGTTTTCACTTGATATTCTCATCAATATCCTACCTAGTTTAGATCTTGCTAATTTTTGGCGAATACTGTACATTAGTTTCCATCATAATTATAATTTAACACGGACTGACGGCATCATTAAGATTAGTTCTAACTAAATGACGATTAATCTTAATCATATGGTTGTTTTGAAATAATAACATTTAGCTTAAGGGAAAACATCATCGAGTTTTCCCGAGAATGAAAATAAATTAATTTCCGCGATTACAATTATCTCGGTGTTGTTTTCAACTTTCTCGAGAATTAGATGCATTCGTCATCGAGTCCAGTCGATTCTAATAAATTAGCGGCGCAGGTTTTTTCGGTGTATCACGACCACGGCCGGTGGAAACATCGAAGGAATCTTTCCTCTACCTGCCTTTAATTAGGATAGCTATTAGTCGATATTAGTAACTCTGTTACATTTAAATGACTCAGATAACACTATTTCGAATCGATTATAGATGTCGAAACGTCTCAGCCTCGGTCATAAATTACGCACGGAGAAACGAATAAATATTATTTTACGGGAAATATTTTAATTGAATCATCTTTCTACAGCACGTTCGATTTTTAGGCTCAGACTTTTAATGGTTTCATTAATTTTCAAATTTCATAAATTTTATTATCTCACAACTATTTTGATATTTTCTATAAAAAAAATATACCAAAACTAGTTTATCCTCTCGCTGTCTACACACCATTCAACAACAATTTTTATTTGATTTTCTATAAATATTCCAATAAACTAGCTAACTTCTCTAAGTTGTTTTCTTCTTCTTCTTTCGAATAGGCCTATTTTGGACCACGCTTGTTCAATTGTTGAGCTTTGTCTTTTGGCCAGTATTGTTTCTGAGTTGTCTATAAATCGTATTACGGTTTAAGTAGTTTTTGGACAAAGAAGATGAGAATATGTGCAACAAGCTAAAAACATATTTTTATTTCTCATGCGGGATAAGTACTATCTTGACGCACGTTTTTTAATGCGACAAATGGCTGCTTTTGTCCATATTACTACATAACTTGGGTAACGCACGTAAATATTCAACAAAAATCGCAAGGTTACATTTAAAGTTACATTTTAAAAATTAACGTTTTAAAATGTAATAATATTGGTAGAGGATGAGGTTACGGATCGAGATATTAAAAATTAATCGAACATTTTTTTTCTCTCGGAGTATAAAAGTCGGTTAATAATATTCGGCGATAATTTAATTATAATAATTTCGGCCGATTTAATTAACATATTCTGTGTGCGCCGCCGCAATAAATCTCTCTCCGCGGAGCGCGTTTGCCGATAAATGATGGATATTATTAATTCACGGCGACGTTTATTATCACATCCGCAATATTATTATCAATAACGAATTCACTTTGCAGTTTCAACATCCGACCGTATTAATCGATGCACGAGGAAAGCAACAGAGATTAAAGAAGAAGCAACAGTCGAGATTACCAAAAATTGGAAATTACCAAAATGAAAATTGTAAATACATTTTATTCTAATGTTTTACTCTTCTAAACTTCGCACGGCTGTCCCCCATATCTACATCGCAGTTATCGACATAACCGCAAAATCATCATGGAATCAGACAATAAACCATTTGAACGTGATATCTATATTGGGGTTCCGCAGGGCTCAATCAAGGGTCCGACAATGTGGAAAATTTTCTATGATGGAATGCTCAGACTGGAATTAGATACCAGGAAGTGTGGAAACCATCGCATTTGCAGATAATCTGATCTCTATAGTGTGGTTCCGCAGGGCTCAGTCATGAGTCCTACAATGTGGAAAATTCTCTATGATGGAGTGCTCAGACTGGAATTACCAGGAAGTGTGGACACCATCGCGTTGATGAACTGATATCTATAGTGGGGTTCCGCAGGGCTCAGTCATGGATCCCAAAATGTGGAAAATTCTCTATGATAGAGTGCTCAGACTGGAACTACCAAAAAGTATGATAACCATCGAATTTGCAGATGAACTGATATCTATAGTGGTGTTCCGCAGGGCTCAGTCATGGGTCCTACAATCTGGAAAATTCTCTATGATGGGTTGCTCAGACTAGAATTACCAGAAAGTGTGGAAACAATCGCATCTGCAGATGACCTGTTTTCTATAGTGGGCTTCCGCAGGGCTCACTCATGGATCCTACAATGTGGAAAATTCTCTTTGATGGACTGCTCTGACTAGAATTAGGTACCAGGAAGTTTGAAAACCATCGCGTTTTCAGATGACCTGATATCTATAGTGTGGTTCCGCAGGGCTCAGTCATGGGTCCTACAATGTGGAAAATTCTCTATGATGGAATGCTCGGACTGGAATTAACAAGAAGTGTGGAAACCATCGCATCTGCAGATGAATTGATATCTATAGTGAAGTTCCGCAGGGCTCAATCATGGGTCCTACAATGTGGAAAATTCTCTATGGAGGAGTGCTCAGACTGCAATTACCAGGAATTGTGGAAACCATCGCATTTGCAGATGACCTGATAACTATAGTGGGCTTCCGCAGGGCTCAGTCATGGGTCCTGCAATGTGAAAAATTCTCTATGATGGAGTGCTTAGACTGGAATTAGGTACCAGGAAGTGTGGAAACCATCGCATTTGTAGATGACCTGTTATCTATAGTGGGGTTCCGCATTGCTTTGTCATGGGTCCTACAATATATAAAATTCTCTATGGTCGAATGCTGGGAGTGGAATTAACAAGAAGTGTGGAAACCATCGCATTTGTAGATGAACTGATATCTATAATGCTATAGTGTAGCTCCCCAGGGTTCAGTCATGGGTCCTACAATGTGGAAAATTCTCCATGGAGGAGTGCTCAGACTACAATTACCAGGAATTGTGGAAACCATCGCATTTGCAGATGACCTGATATCTATAGTGGGCTTCCGCATGGCTCAGTCATGGGTCCTGCAATATGGAAAATTCTCTATGATGGAGTGCTTAGACTGGAATTAGGTACCAGGAAGTGCGGAAACCATCGCATTTGTAGATGACCTGTTATCTATAGTGGGGTTCCGCATTGCTCAGTCATGGGTCCTAAAATATATAAAATTCTCTATGGTCGAATGCTGGGAGTGGAATTAACAAGAAGTGTGGAAACCATCGCATTTGCAGATGAACTGATATCTATAATGCTATAGGGCAGTTCCCCAGGGTTCAGTCATGGGTCCTACAATGTGGAAAATTCTCTATGGAGGAGTGCTCAGACTGGAAATACCAGAAACTGTGGAAACCATTGCATTTGCAAATGAACTGATATCTATAGTGTGGTTCCGCAGGGCTCAGTCATGGGTCCTATAATGTGGAAAATTCTCTATTATGGAGTGCTTGGACTGGAATTACAAGAAAGTATGGAAACCATCGAATCTGCAAATGAACTAATATCTGTACTGTGGTTCCGCAAGGTTCAGTCATGGGTCCTACAATGTGTAAAATTCTCTATGATGGAATGCTCGGACTGGAATTACGAAGAAGTGTGGAAACCATCGCACTTGCAGATGAACTGATATCTATAGTGCTATAGAGGAGTTCCGCAGGGTTCGGTCATGGGTCCTACAATGTGGAAAATTCTCTCTGATGGAGTGCTCAGACTGGAATTACCAGAAAGTGTGGAAACCGTCGCATTTGCAAATGAACTGATATCTATTGTGGGGTTCCGCAGGGCTCAATCATGGGTCCTACAATGTAGAAAATTCTCAGTGATGGAGTGCTCAGATTGGAATTACCAGGAAGTATGGAAACCATCGCATTTACAAATGACCTAGCATTAGTGGTGTGCGCTACAGCAAACATTGTATTGAAGTTAGTGGATGGAAAAGAGGCAGCTGCAACTGGCACCTGAGAAAACCGAGGCAGATCTCCTCACTGGGAAGAGGTCATTATTTATTAAGTAATGAATTTATAATCCGTTTGACAAGTTAAAATTTTTCGATATCAGACTGGCCGCCAGATCTCAATTTGTCTAGATTCTTCGTCTTAGGAAGCCGTCTACCATCGAAGGTTGGCGATCCCACTCGCTATAATGGTGCGTGAAACCGCAACTCTGAAAATTCCTATAGATGTCCGTCCGAACCATCGACGCAGATCCTTTGCCATGAGTTCTTCCGTCTGTTCACATCGTTTACCCTCGATCTCAGCCACGATGACGAATCTAAGTATCTCACAACTCGAAGTATTGGAGCCTTCCTTCTTTGACGGTTATCATCAGCTCTTTACCTTTACCTATTCTCCTTAGTACTTCCTCGTTGGTTATCTTATCTACCCAGGATATACGGCGGTACAAATACATCTAAAAGACGTCAATGCGGCTCTCCATTGATTGGCTGAATTTGCAGCTCTTGGAGCCATAGAGTAACACTGGGAAGATATAGCAACGAATGCTTAGTCTGTTAGAAAAGTATCCTACCTTATTTTTTATTTCGAAAACCTGATGAATTTGAATCAAGCGCGCTTGCATGAGCCGACCTTGAACCTTCGTGCGCATGCGTGGATTTTTTCCTGCCTGTAGGCAGCGTCGTTACGTTTTAGGATGTTTTTTTTACGTTTTCAGGTGTTACGTTTTCTCTGTTCTGCTGTACGGCGGAGAAGCATGGACGCTAACCGAAGCAACAGAAAGGAAAATAGAGGCGTTCGAGCTTTGGGTATATAGAAAGCTGCTCCGCATATCCTGGCGGGATCACATTACGGATGAGGTGGTAATGCAAAGAATAGGCACGTAGAGGGAAGTTCTGAGCACAATCAAGAAGATAAAAACTGGCTATCTTGGCCATATAATAAGAAACCAGAAATACCGCTTACTACAGCTGGTTCTGCAAGGAAGAGTAGAAGATACAGAGGACCAGGTAGAAGAAGAAACTCGTGGCTAGGAATCCTGAGGCAGTGGTTCTCGCTCACTTCCACACAACTTTTCAGACAGGCTGTAGATAGATCGGAAATTGCTATGTTGATCGCCAACATCCCGAAGGGATAAGGCAAGAAAAGAAGAAGAAGAAGGCAGCGTCAGTTGCTGTCGAGCAATGTTCGAGTGACGTAGTGTGTAGTGCTCTCGTGTGTATGGGCATAATACAGATTAAGGAGTGGTACAACCGGTTTAAAGACGGTCGCACATCGGTGGAAAACGAGCCACGCTCTGGTCGGCCATCACCATGCCGAAATTACCCTGTAATTGCCAAAGTGAACGCTGTGGTGATGCGGGACCTTCGTGTGAGAAATTGCGACTGGAGTTGTGGTTATTAGAAAATTGGCGACACCATCACGACAATGCTCCAGCACATTCTTCGCACGTGGTTTACAATTTTTCAGACTCCTCTGGTTCGACAGGCTCCTTACTCTCCTGATATGACTCCCTGCGACTTCTGGCTATTCCCCAAGGTCAAGAGGCTCTTGAAAGGAACGAGATTTCAGGACATTATGACTGCAGCGACAGCCGAGCTAAAGTCGATTCCGAAAGAGGCTTTTTCGGAATGCTTCCAGCAATGGCGGCACCGCTGGAATGAGTGTGTGAAGCCCCAAGGAGACTACTTTGAGGGTGATAAGGTTTCGAACGCTCCAGGTATGCCAGTTATCGGCTAAAGGTCGGATACTTTTCTAACAGACCACGTCTACGTATGCGGAGCTGTAGGTTTAGGTCTCTTCTAGTAAAGAGAGTCTTCATGTCCTGCTCTATTCCAGGTCTGACTTTCATTTTAGTATCACTGTTCTCGTCTCTCGAGGGCTCCAAGATATTTAACGGATGGCACTTGTTCCACGACCTGGTTCTTAATTTGAAGGACCGTCTGTCTTGGTGTTTTGGAGAACACAACCACCTTGGTCTTGGAAACGTTCATGTGTAGACCACACTGTGTGCTATGTTCAACGAGAAGGTCCTTCTGAATTCTGAAGATGTGGGTTTGCCGATGACTTGAGGTTGCCGGCGAGAACGACTTATCGTCATCGAACCGTAAGGGTGACCTTGATCTTAATGCCCTCTTGCACATCGGCCAGTGCCTTTCAGAACATTGCATCCGAGTATATATTGAAAAGGAAAGCGGACAGGACACACCCTTGTCTAACACCCTGTTTTTTTGGATGTTATGCCCTCTATCTTAATCTCTGCTTGATGTCATTACAGCTGCGTGATGATGTTCAAATCTCTCGCATCAACTCCTGTGTATTTTAGAATCTCAATGAGCTTCTGTTGCGAGACACAGTCGAAAGCTTTACGAAAGTCAATGAAACTAGCGTATATATCAAGATGCATTTCTCTGCATCGCTGTGTGAGAACGTCGAGAGAGAATATTCGCACGTCTCACTAATGTAGTTTACCAGTTACGTATGTTCGTCTAAACTACTACAATGTTTGTAGTTGTTGAATCTAAGAAGGCAAGAAGTCTCAGTCCCTAAGCAATTGAGATTGAGCGTCTATAATACATCCTCAATTGCCGACTTAAACACGTGTTCATGAATTCCATTGCCGGACAATCATTAATGAACATGTGGTAAAAATTGTAAATTAGTTTATGATATAAATTTATTCCCTAGGCCAGCGGTGGCAAACCTATGGCACGCGTGTCACATCTGGCACGTTGAAATGTTTGATTGGCACGCGCCGTATAAAGAGGATAGTTTATGATATAAGTTTATTCCCTTGGCCAGCGGTGGCAAACATATGGCACGCGTGTCACATCTGGCAGGTTGAAATTTTTTATTGGCACGCTCCGTATAAAGAGGATAGTTTATGATATAAGTTTATTCCCTAGGCCAGCGGTGGCAAACCTACGGCACGCGTGTCACATCTGGCACGTTGAAATGTTTGATTGGCACGCGCCGTATAAAGAGGATAGTTTATTATATAAGTTTATTCCCTAGGCCAGCGGTGGCAAACCTACGGCACGCGTGTCACATCTGGCAAGTTGAAATGTTGAATTGGCACGCGCCGTATAAAGAGGATAGTTTATGATATAAGTTTATTCCCTAGGCCAGCGGTGGCAAACATATGGCACGCGTGTCACATCTGGCAGGTTGAAATTTTTTATTGGCACGCTCCGTATAAAGAGAATAGTTTATGATATAAGTTTATACTCTAGGCCAGCGGTGGCAAACCTATGGCACGCGTGTCACATCTGGCACTTTGAAATTTTTTATTGGCACGCTCCATATAAAGAGTATAGTTTATGATATAAGTTTATTCCCTAGGCCAGCGGTGGCAAACCTATGGCACGCGTGTCACATCTGGCACGTTGAAATTTTTGATTGGCACGCTCCTTATAAAGAGGTTAGTTTATAATATAAATTTATTCCCTAGGCCAGCGGTGCCAAACCTATGGCACGCGTGTCACTTCTGGCACGTTGAATTTTTTTAGTGGCACGCTCCTTATAAAGAGGTTAGTTTGTGATATAAATTTATTCCCCAGACTAGCGGTGGCAAACCTATGGCACGCGTGTCACATCTGGCACGTTGAAATGTTTTATTGGCACGCTCCGTATAAAGAGGATAGTTTATGATATAAGTTTATTCCCTGGGCCAGCGGTGGCAAACCTATGGCACGCGTGTCACATCTGGCACGTTGAAATTTTTTATTGGCACGCTCCGTATAAAGAATACGCTTGTGACTACTCCGTTCTTAAATCCAAATTGTCTGTTCCTAGCATCTAACGAATATGCGAGTTTATACGGAGAAAGACCTTGAGAGCATGAGACATCAGGATTATCATTCGGTGGTCGTCGCATAAGAAACGTCGACCTCAGCCAGTCCGTTGGAATTTTCCCAATTTAGTATATTGAGTTGAACCTCAACAGTATATCATCTGCATTGACGATCAATTTCAAAGTTTCCGCGTGAATCTGGTCTGATCCTACAGCCTTGTCGTTTTTCTGAAGTATTATTGCACGTTTCACTTCTTCTATCGTGATAGCAGGACTGGGCTCGTTGATATCATCGTCTCTAGGTGGTTGGTGGGGCCCTGTGTCATTAAAGAGAGCTTCAACAAACTCATTCTATCTTCATCATCTCTAGGTGAATATCATCATCTCTATGTAGCTGGTGGGGTCCTGTGTCATTAAAGAGAGCTTCAACAAACTCATTCCATCTTCATCATCTCTAGGTGAATATCATCATCTCTAGGTAGCTTGTGGGGTCCTGTGTCATTAAAGACAGCTTCAACAAACTCATTCCATCTTCATCATCTCTAGGTGAATATCATCATTTCTAGGTAGCTGTTGGGGTCCTGTGTCATTAAAGAGAGCTTCAACAAACTCATTCCATCTTCATCATCTCTAGGTGAATATCGTCATCTCTAGGTAGCTAGTGGGGTCCTGTGTCATTAAAGAGAGCCTCAACAAACTCATTCCATCTTCTTAGCTTTTCATCAATGCTCGTTAAAATCAAAAATGGTCAGATTGGGGAATGTTAAAGTTTAGTAAGCCAAAGTTGTCTAAATCTCGTGTTCATTATTGTTTGATTGTGTTCATTATTGATTGTCCGGAAATTGCACGAGGCAATCAATCTATATCTAATTTCGCAAGGTTTTCGCAAAATGTGTATATATAGAGAATAGATAGGGGAATAATAGATGTCCAAAACAGATTTGCGTCAGTGAGACGCACCCTCAAGGAAGTCCGCGGATTTTAGGAAAAACCCCGAAGGAAAGGTACCCCCTAGACAGAAGAGAGAAAGGAGTTACACAGGCAGAAGATGCGACAATACTGGGCAAAGATCAAAGCCCAAAAGTTGAACAAGCGCGGTCCAAAGTATCTATCTATAAGTATTCGAAAGTATCGAAGTAACCTATTCGAAACAAGAAGAAGAAGAAGATATTCCGTAAGAGGCCTTTTCGGAATGCTTCCAAAAATGGCGGCACCGCTGGGGGAAGTGTGTAGAGTCCCAAGTAGATTACCTTGAGGGTGATTAAGTTTCCAACGCTCCAGCTATGCCAGTTTTCTTTTATCGGCTAAAGGTCGGATACTTTTCTAACAGACCACGTCTATGTATGCGGAGCTGTAGGCAGTACTGAACTAATTGTAAGTTTTATTACAAAAAAACAAGATTTATATAAATAGATAATTTCACAAATGAATAAAAGCTGAGAATTATATAATTTACGCGATTCTGCGGCCGCGTGCAGTTTACACTGTTGAACAATTAAAATTTTATGGATCTTCTGTTACGAGTCTTGTTTTGTTTGTTTTGTTTTCGTTATTTATAGAATAGAAAAATACGATAATAAAAAAAGATAATTAGCATTTTTGTGGTTCGGACGGTGTATGAAATATATATCTTGGTATACAAAGGCGCGCACACGGACACACACACACAAATTAATTACTGATTAATGCCCCAATTAGTCGAAAACGGTTCGATACTAAAAATAAATTGTCGATAGGAAAAAGAGCTGTCGATAAAAACGAAAATCAACGTATATTAACAGTCCAATTTGCCTTACAAGGATTTTAATTAAAACGTAGCTTTTATATATATAACTTGTGTTGTTATAATTAAAATTCTAAACATTACTTGAATAATTACGTGCTCGTGTAATTAATTACGCATCGACGGTTTACTTCAGGGGATTTTTACTATTTCACTAATTAATAGATCGGGTGACATTTTAAAATGCTCGTCCGCCAGAGATTTACAATTATTTTTATTTTCGTACCGTCCCGTCTAATTTATTCACGCACGAATCTCTGAATGAGAAATAAACATTATCGTTAATACTAACTGCTTTATATATTTGTCGCTTTATTTTTATTTTATTTCTTCCCTGCCAGTAAAAATAGCAACAATTTGGGACTAGAATATTAAATGGTCGTTTAACGGATCTGGAACGAGCGCGCTCAGAATTTGCAAAGAAGCGAGAATTTGCTAATTTCAATTGCATTCTAAAACTCGTACAAATTCAAATAATATGTTTAGTCAGAAATTTGTTTTAAAAATCGATATAAAGGGTCTTCCAATAATAGGTTTCATTTTCAATAACCCGCCATTTTAACAGTTGACGTGAGTCAATCGCTAACAACTTGACAGATGATAAGTCAAAACTACGCCATTAATAAAAATGGAACGATAAACGCGAAAGATACGGCGGTCATCACGACCGAGAATCGGGTAAATTTCAGTTTGAAATTTATCGAATTATTGAATATCTCCGGAGAATTTACACATCGACTTGTTCGTCTTGTCGTGTAGTTTCTAGTTGCCCAAAATGATTTCTCTACTCTTTACCGTTTTCGAAAAAATCGATAAAAATTGAAAAAGCATGTATTTTGTAATCAGTAATCAGTGATTTTTTTTTGCTTACACAAAGGAAATCGTAGTACAGAAAACGGTTTCCCAGTTTATTGCGCTCTAAAGTTACAAATAAACAAATTTTATTTTTTTTTTTTTCGCTGTACACATTCACACATTTCCTACTGATTTGACGCTGCCATAACTTTTGAACCGCTCACCACAGAGACTTCTAGTCTTCACCAATCGATTCAGCGTCCTAAAATTAGTCGGAGAAGGTATATAATATTCCCTGGGAAGCTTTCAGTTAAGAAATACCATCGACTCGGAAAGTCTAGACCGCGGAAACGACGAAATGCGAGAAAATCAATTTTTCTAAAATCGTTATTTTTCGAGTCACAGCAAAATTTAAAAACGTTTCTGAAAGCAATTTTGCTGCTGATTACAGATATGCAAATTATATTTCGCTAGCTCTTTCGGTTTACTTTCGCCTGCAAAAATTGAAGAAATTTTTATGAAATTTCGGCTCTCTAATGGAAATCTCGGAAAGTCGTGAATTTTCCGTGGACAATCTTGGTGCATCCATAGGAAAATGACCTTCTGCAAACGATGCCGCAATCCGTTTTTAATTGCCTGCCACTGTTTCCGAGATATCTACTTAGCAAATCGAGAATCGATTAAATTTCAGTTTGAAATTTATCGCCGAATTATTGAATATTTCCGGACAATTTACACACCGATTTATTCGTCTTGTCGTGTAGTTTCTGTGTGCCCAAAACGATTTCGCTGCTCTTTGCCGTTTTCGAAAAAAACGGAAAAAACCTAAAAAGCATGTATTTTTTTAACGAAATGATGGAAAATTTTTGTCGAATTTTTTTTTGCAAATTTTTTTCGTGATTTTTTCTTGGTTGCACGAAGGAAATCGAAGTGTTGAAAACGGTTTTCCAGTTTATTTCGCTCTAAAGTTACAAATACACAATTTTTTTTTTCTCTGTACACAATCAAACATTTCCTACTGATTTGACGCTGTCATAACTTTTGAACCGCTCACCACAGAGACTTCTTGTCTTCACCAATCGATTCAGCGTCCCAGGGTTAGTCGGAGAACATATATATTATTCCCTGGAAGCTTTCAGTTAAGAAATACCAACGACTCGGAAAGTCTAGACCGCGGAAACGACGAAAGGCGAGAAAATCGATTTTGTTAAAATCGTTATTTTTTGAGCAGAGGTCATCGTTGTTGATCTTAAAACGTTTAAGATAAGCTTTGAAGCACCTGTGTCCGCTTAGGAATTGAGTGAGATGGTAGCCGATATTACCGTGCTTCTTGGTGGTCCATTTGCCTCACAATCTCCATTTGCCTCCATTTGCATTACAAGTCTCGTATGAGTTTCTTGATCCAGGCTGCTTTCTCCGTGTCTTCCTTTGCCATTCCTGGATTATATCCATTTGAATGTCTTCTTTTTCTTTCTTTGTTTTCCTGGTTGCTCTTTTCCTTTGTTCGACCATGAGTTCGATGGGCGTGATCGATGCGACGACCATTACAGCTTCCGCAGATATTGTTCTTCTTATAGATATCGTTCTTTGTAGTGCTCCCAGCACGTTTCAACAGATTTTTTTATTGTGGATATCGCACCGCATCTGTGCGCCATAAAGCATGATGGAGTGCGGGACTGTACCTAGAATGCTAGGTGCTCCTGCCAGATATGAAGTTGATGTGGCCGAATACATAGCCCCAGAGTCTTTCACATAGGCTACGCGAGGTAGTGACGCTGCGCAGTGGATGCGTGCAATAAACGAAGACCTCCAGGTGCATGAAACAAGCAACACATAGTCTATTGTGAAAGCACGGACTGGGGGTCATGGACTCCAAGTGGGTCTCCAAGGTCAAGCTTGATCCCGAAAAAGTTACTCGGGGTTATAAGGCAATATAAGGCGATATGCAGCAACATGTTGTTGATTTCTTAGAGACATGGAGCTCCCGTGGTGCGGCATGACTGTGGCCGAATACATAGCCCCAGAGTCTTTCACATAGGCTACGCGAAGTAGTGACGCTGCGCAGTGGATGCGTGCAATAAACGAAGACCTCCAGGCGCATGAAACAAGCAACACATAGTCTATTGTGAAAGCACGGACTGGGGGTCATCGACTCCAAGTGGGTCTTCAAGGTCAAGCTTGATCCCGAAAAAGTTACTCGGGGGTATAAGGCGATATAAGGCGATATGCAGCAACATGTTGTTGATTTCTTAGAGACATGGAGCTCCCGTGGTGCGGCATGACTCACTCAAAGTTCTTCCGGCGGCTGTCACCGCGAAAGATTCCGAGTTGTTGCAGTTCGACGTTCAAACAACTTTCCTATATGGAGAGCTGAAAGAGACGATCTACGAGGTACCAGAGGGAGTCAACGCTGGAGAAAACAATGGTAGTGGTGTTGTGTGAAATTTTAAACAAATCACTTTATGGCTTAAACAAATTTCCAAGATGCTAGAACCAAATATTCAAAAATTAATTAATTTAGTGTGTAGCGAGGGAGATCCTTGTATTTTTGTGGGCGAATTTAGTGGCGAGACTGTTCTGATGGCGCTGCTTGTGGACGACGGCCTCTTTGCGGCCAAGTCTGAGTTAGTCCACGTTAAATCTAATAGCGAGGCAGCTGAGTGACGAGTTTGGTTCGAGTGAGAAGCTTCTTCGTAGGCGTACAAATTTCATGTGACAGAGTACCGAAAATTCTAGTCATTCATCAAAGTTAGTTTCTTAGAAAAAACATAGAAAATACGGAATGCGCGATGCCAAGGCCGTGAGTGTGTCAACGGATCCTCACGTAGTGACGTCCACTCGAGCCAAGTGGTGTGCCTTAACGCGAGGCTGTTAAATCACTTGTTTTTCTCGCTTGCAAACCACGGAATTGAGCTTTGGTTAAGCCGCGCGGTTAAGAAGATTTTTGCGTATCTAAAAGGGGCGGCTGACTACGGACTGAAGTATGAAAGCGCCAGGTGGAGTTAAGAGGATTCTCTGACGATGATTATACGAGCGACATCCGAACGCGGTGCTAAACCACTGGCCGTATTTTTCTAATTGCCAACGGACCTTTATCCCGGTCCTCGTATAGGAAAAAGTTAGTGGTGCTAAACACAGCACAGTCGGAATACGTCGCAGTACCCAAAATGATTTCACTGCTCTTTACTGTTTCCGAAAAAAATCGAAAAAAACCGAAAAAGCATGTATTTTTCGAACGATATGATGGAAAATTTTCCGTCGAAAATTTTTGTGCAAATTTTTTTCGTGATTTTATTTTGGTTGCACAAAGGAAATCGAAGTGCTGAAAACGGTTATAAAGTTTAATTAGCTCTAAAGTTACAAATAAACGTCGAAATGCGATTTTTTCAAAATCGTTATTTTTTTAGTTACAGCAAAATTTAAAAACGTTTCTGAAAGCATTTTTGCTGCTGATTACAGATACGCAAATTATATTTCGCTAGCTCTTTCGGTTCACTTTCGCCTGCAAAAATTGAAGAAATTTTTATTAAATTTCGGCAATCTAGTGGAGATCTCGGAAAGTCGTGAATTTCGTGCGGACAATCTTAGTGTGTCCATAGGAAAATGACCTTCTGCAAACGATGCCGCACTCCGTTTTTAATTATCTGCAACCGTTTCCGAGATATCTACTTAGCAAATCGAGAATTGGGTAAATTTCAGTTTGAAATTTATAGACGAATTATTGAATATTTTTGGACAATTTACACATCGACATGATGGTCTTATCGTGTACTTCCTGTGTGCCTGAAATGATTCCGCTGCTCTATACCGCTATCGAAAAAATCGACAAAAACCGAAAAAGCATGTATTTTCCGAACGAAATGATGGAAATTTTTTGTCGAAAATTTTTTTGCAAATTTTTTCGGGACTTTTTTTGGTTACACGAAAGAAATCGAAGTGCTGAAAACGGTTTTCCAGTTTATTTAGCTCTAAAGTTATAAATACACAAATTTTATTTATTTTTTTTTTTTTCTCTGTACACAATTTAACATTTTCTACTGATTTGACGCTGTCATAACTTTTGAACCGCTCACCACAGAGACTTCTAGACTTCACCAATCGATTCAACGTCCCAAAATTAGTCGGCGAACGTACATAATAATCCCTGGAAAGCTTTCAGTTAAGAAATACCATCGACTCGGGAAGCCTAAACCGCGGAAGCGACGAAATGCTAGAAAATCGATTTTTTCAAACTCGTTATTTTTTAAGTAACAGCAAAATTTAAAAACGTTTCTGAAAGCATTTTTGCTGCTGATTACAGATATGCAAATTATATTTTGCTAGCTCTTTCGGTTCACTTTCGCCTGCAAAAATTGAAAAAAAAATTATGAAATTTCGGCGCTGTAGTGGAGATCTCGGAAAGTCTTGAATTTCCTGCGGACAGTCTTAGTGTATCCATAGGAGAATGACCTTTTGAAAACGATGCCGCACTCCGTTTTTAATTATCTGCAACCGTTTCCGAGATATCTACTTAGCAAATCGAGAATTGGGTAAATTTCAGTTTGAAATTTATCGATGAATTATTGAATATTTCCGGACAATTTACACATCGACTTGTTCGTCTTGTCGTGTAGTTTCTGTGTGCCCAAAATAATTTCGCTGCTCTTTACAGTTTTCGAAAAAATCGACAAAAACCGAAAAACCATGTATTTTTCGAACGAAATGATGGAATTTTTTCTGGAATTTTTTTTTGCAAATTTTTTTCGTGAATTTTTTTTTTTGGTTACACCAAACAAATCGAAGTGCTGAAAACGGTTTTCCAGTTTATTTCGCTCTAAAGTTACAAATAAACAAGTTTTGCGAATGTTTAAAGAAAAAAAAAATTACGAATGTACGAATTGGTGATGGAAAATTTCATGAAAAGAAAATAGTCCTGCAAGCGTAGCCGCGGCGGCCATTTGGCTAGTATTGTTTTTTATTACTAATGGCATACCCTCCCCTTTACAATTGAATAAATTGATGATTTCGCTTAAAAATACTCGTTTTTTTTTTACATATCAAAATGAAACTTCTTATTGAAAGACCCTATATAATCACGAATAGACCTTTACATAGCTGAAACTTTTTTATGCGCATGCGTCAATTTCCGCCATGGTTTCGGGCACTTTTTTAACGTATAACCCGTGAAAATAACAAAATGTGCCCGAAACTTTCATATTCCCATGTAGTATATATAGTATTAGATTCATATTACATTCATATAGTACTAAATAAAGCCCTTGAAAGAAGGCGGGCGCGCATGCGCTTAACTATCTGTAAAAAGGTCTACTGATCACACACACGGCCCTATGAATTAAATTACTGTCCAAACTATGCCCAAACTTTGAATTTTAGTTTTTGGCGACTTAAATGTAAGTTTTGTATTAACATCGAGCCAAACGTGCATCATCATGTGTATCGTCGGGCCATTTTGCCCGACCATTGCTTCTGAATGGCAAGTTTTCCATTCCAGTATATACATATATATATATATATATATATATATATATATATATATATATATATATATATATATATATATATATATATATATATATATATATATATATATATATATATATATATATATATATATATATATATATATATTTAATGATATTTTTCAGTTTGCTAAACGAGGCCCAAGTTAAACTAATTCTTCTGGTAATCTCGATCGTTTGATCATCGCGGCTTATTCGAATTCCGTGGCCAAGGAGAGCATCAGTTCAATTTCTATGTCGTTTACTGAGATATTACCGCTGCGACGGGGTTGGTCATGAATTGAGTTTTGTTGGTATCTATCTTGAGTTCAGCCTTGCGGGAGGACGCGTATAGCATCTCCAGCATCCGTGTAGTCTCGCCTAGGTCCTCCGCTATTATGAAGATGTCGTCTGCAAATTTTAGATTGTTCAGTTTTTAGCCGTTTATATTGTTGCTTATTGTTTGCCAGCCCAATTCCTTACTAATGTACTCTAATAACCTCGTGAATAGTTTTGGAGATATTACATCTCCTTGGCGTTCTACGAGTTTTACTTTGAGCTTGTTGGTATTGTCGTGTAGTTTTACGCTGGCAGTTGCCTTTGCACTTTCTTTAAAGGGCTTTCTTGAAGAATGTATTCATTGCATAGAGCCTGTGTTGTAGCAAGAAGTCTAATAACATACTAACTCTAGCTAAAGAAATAGCTAAGGACATGGAAATAAATATTTGGCGACTTGTAAGAAGTCAAATATCATCGCATCACGAAAAACAAAATTATGTGATGGCTGTCTAACCTATTTATCAAACGAGTCGTCTTTCAATCAACATAAATTGAATGAATTCAACAAAATATACACTATTATTCCGACAAAAACATTGTTAAAGTCTTGAGAGGTGATATGGTCCCGGGGGATTTATTAAAATTCCTAAATTACGATAGAAAAATGCGCTGTTGTATACGCAGATTTTGAATCAATATTAAAACCGATTGATACATGCTCACCAAACCCCGACAATAGCTATACCAACCAAACACATATACACGTACCGTACAGTTTTGCCTATAATATCAAATGTTCATTTGATGATTTATGGAGTAAATTCATCAGTTATACCGGAGAAGATTGCCTGAAATTATTTTGCCAGAACCTCTATGCGTAAATTTGTTTCTGATGGAATTTCGTAAAAATAGTTTTGGGCAAATAATTTGTAAAAGCTAAAGAAATAGCTAATGAAATGTAAATAAATATTTGGCGACTTGTAAGAAGTCAAATATCATCGCATCACGAAAAAAAATATTTATGTGATGGCTGTCTAACCTTTTTTTCAAATTATTTGTCTTTTAAACCTGAAAAAAACCTGCTGTTGAACACGTAATCAAAGTTTTTCATTATCTCTCAAATATTTGTACGAATTCTGTTACAGAAAGATTTACACAATTGGAAAATCATAATCAAATTTTTGAATTTTATACGATATTCCATCATTAGCGCAAAAAAATTCAGACGAAATTCTTAAAAATTGTCAGGATTTACACATGTACCTAACAGACGATATAGAACCTTTAAATTTGTCTAACGAATTACAAATTGGGGCGGCGAAAGTTGTATTCGCCTTAGGCGGCATATTTTGACGTGTCGGCCATGCTCACGTCTTGCCTGGATCCTAGTTTGGCATTGAGAGACGTCTCTCATAACAATAACAAATACGAACTATAGTATTTGTTCTTCTCGTCGCTTCAAAAACTTGTTCTTAAAACTCCTCCACTTCTTAGTTTGTGCTGCTAAATGTGGATGCAATATAGCATTTGTGGAATAGTTCAAGTAGTAGATAGTAATAGGTAGTAGATATTAATAGATAGTATAGATAGTAGTAGTAGATAGTAATAGGTAGTAGAATAATAGTAGTAGATAGTAATAGTTCAAGTAGATCACTCTGAAGCTTATACTCTCTATTAGAATTATTTTTGCGACGTGCCGCTTGTGTATTATAAATCCTACTCCGCCGTTGGAGGTTACCTCTTCTCTTTTATAATTAAGCTGTTTACACGTGGCTGTGTAAACAGCCAGTAAAATGGAAATGTTTTAAAAAGCAGTCACACAATGTTTCTAAATTTGGGTGGAATCGCACGGATAGTTCGGTAGAGAGGACAGAATTTCTGAAAATTTAAAGAATTTTTCAGAGGTTTTTCTTGTCTTTTTGGTAAATCGCAGCAAGTTCATATGAAAAAATTGCAATGATTTTTAATAATTTCTGCTTTGTCAATTTTTGTACCACGAATTTCAATCTGATTTTGGGTGGAATCGCACGGATTGTTGCAATAGTTTCAGCTAGGGGAGACAAAATTTTGAACAAAATTAATTCATTAGCATTTTGGCAATAAGTTGCTTACGAAAAAAAGGTTATTTTTTGCAACATGGAAATGTTACAGAAGGCTATCGACCGCGAGGCTTTTTTCAACTGTGTATTAGAATTCAATTTGCCATCATTTATTTGTCGAAATAGATTACTAATTTGGTAATAATAAATTTAATTACTAATTAATAATACATTCAACGGAATTGATACCCAAAAACTTAAGGACGAAAATATTAAAAGCGAAACAAAAAATGAAATAAATAGAAATATAGCTGAAATGAAAGAAAAATCATATAACGATATTGAAAAAAAAGGATGGATACAAAGAACACCAGAGTGAAGACGGCAAAACACAGACTTTCACTGGAGGGAGATGAAAAAATTCCACGTTTCTAAAAAAAAAATCTAAATGCTACGTTTTCTCAATACTAACATATGGGGTGGAAACTTGGACCCTGACCGACGCAGCATGTAAACGTCTGGAAGCATTTTATATGTGTTGCTACAGACGCATGCTTAGAATATCATGGATTTAAAAAGGAAGCTGTCCTACAGCGTATGAGAAAACAAAAAGAGGTTTTAAGCGTAACCAAAGAACGCAAACTTTCATACTTTGGAAATGTTATGTGAAACAAGAAATATAGCCTATTTATGCAAGCTTAACGGCAAAAGAGGTTTTTTAGAATTTTTTTTCGTAATCTAAGACAATGGACAGGAATTACAACTATGGAGCTATTTCCGGATGCAGCAAATGAAATCAGATGGGCCATAATAATCGCCAACGTCCACTGAGGATAAGGCACAAGAAGAAGAAGAATACATTCATATAAAACTAGGCTTTGCTCGCGAGATATAGCTACGTACATAAATTTCCAGTCTCATTTTCGTCTATGACTGTGATTTTATTATCGTATTGACGAGAAAACTATTCAGTGCAAATTAAAAGAAGATTTTTATTAGATTCTTAATGCAGGGACTTTGTTTTAACGACTTTTAATACCGAGCGAGGAACAATAAAAACGGAATCTGTTACAAATGATCCGAACTAGACCCCACAAACTAGTTTTAATTGTTAATCAAAAGCTCCTTCAAAGTTTAAATCAAAAACTAAGCGCATAAATCTTTTTACGGGTCCATAAAAATTAACCGAGTTCAACTCATAAATCTTTTCCTTTTTTTTTAAATTTAAATATCAATTGATTTGATCTACGAAATTTATATGTGGAATCTGAATGTTAGGATTTCGCTAGAAATTAAGTTAATAAAAACGCGCCAGGAAATGCCATTGAAATTACCGATTTGATTAATTTTTGGGCTAAAAAATTGAGTAATTAAAGATCATTTGCGGTCACTAAAGGAATAATAACGATGGTTTATTTAATTGCACTGGAACTGAATCCACCTGGGCATTTCTAACGGATGCATCATGTTTCTCGTTCGGCCGCCAAAAAAAATTTAAAAAAAAAATCGCACGGGCACAACGGAACTCATAAATTGGCATCATTTTTTTTTTACATCGATTCTTGGTAGATGAACGACCTTTAATTTAGTTAGTCATAAACATTGATTTAAAAGGAAATAGGCAAGGCCGTTTAAAAGGTCATTTCATTTTTGAACTTTTTAGACATTAGATTTTTTCTCAGCCTAAACGAAAGAAATGGAAATGCTGTACACGATTTTCAGTTCATTCCGTGCAAATGCTCAGAAAATATTTTACAATTTTTGGTCATTTCCTCTGACTTATTGTAAGTTTTTGCTGCAGAATCATTTATACGAATTCCTTACGCATCTCTATATACTAAATTTGTTCAAAGTAAGTATTAAGACCGTGAATCTAATTAACAAGAATTACCCTATATAGTTATAAACTGACGTAAACTTGTTAGTTGGTTAGTATTCATGGACTTAATACAGTTTGGGATAAACCGGGTGAGATGACGCATTTGGCCATTGAATACAACAGTTAGTAATATCTACAATATTTTAATATCTACGATATCCATCTAGATCACATACGCGCGGCGCAGCCGCGCGTAGTATGTAGCCTTGATTTATTTGATCAAGACCACATATATAATATATAGTATATATTTTCGATTTATTTCATCAAGACCACATACGCGTGGCGCAGCCGCGCGTAGTATGTAGTCTTGATTTATTTGATCTAGAACACATACGCGCAATCACATAATTAGTTTAAATCAAATAATTAAAAATATGTATGTGGTCTTATGTGGTCAATACGCGCCGCGCGTATGTGGTCTTAATCAAATAAATCAAAACTACATAATATCCGCGGCCGCGCCGCGCGTATGTGGTCTTGATCAAATAAATCAAGACTACATACTACGCGCGGCTGCCCCACGCGTATGTGGTCTTGATGAAATAAATCGAAACTACATACTACACGCGGCGCAGCCGCGCGTATGTGGTCTTGATCAAATAAATCAAGACTACATACTACGCGCGGCAGCGGCGCGCGTATGTGGTCTTGATCAAATAAAGCAAGACTACATACTACGCGCGGCAGCGGCGCGCGTATGTGATTTTGATCAAATAAATCAAGACAACATACTACGCGCGGCAGCGGCGCGCGTATGTGGTCTTGATCAAATAAATCAAAACTACATACTAGTAGTATGTAGCCTTGATTTATTTGATCAAGACCACATACGCGCGGCGCAGCGGCGCGTAGTATTTAGTTTTGATTTATTTGATCATGACCACAAACGCGCGGCTGCGCCGCGCGTAGTATGTAGTTTCGATTTATTTCATCAAGACCACATACGCGTGGCGCAGCCGCGCGTAGTATGTAATCTTGATTTATTTGATCTAGAACACATACTCGCAATCACATAATTAGTTTAAATCAAATATTTAAAAATATGTATGTGGTCTTATGTGGTCAATACGCGCCGCGCGTATGTGGTCTTAATCAAATAAATCAAAACTACATAATATCCGCGGCCGCGCCGCGCGTATGTGGTCTTGATCAAATAAATCAAGACTACATACTACGCGCGGCTGCCTCACGCGTATGTGGTCTTGATGAAATAAATCGAAACTACATACTACACGCGGCGCAGCCGCGCGTATGTGGTCTTGATCAAATAAATCAAGACTACATACTACGCGCGGCAGCGGCGCGCGTATGTGGTCTTGATCAAATAAAGCAAGACTACATACTACGCGCGGCAGCGGCGCGCGTATGTGATTTTGATCAAATAAATCAAGACAACATACTACGCGCGGCAGCGGCGCGCGTATGTGGTCTTGATCAAATAAATCAAAACTACATACTAGTAGTATGTAGCCTTGATTTATTTGATCAAGACCACATACGCGCGGCGCAGCGGCGCGTAGTATTTAGTTTTGATTTATTTGATCATGACCACAAACGCGCGGCTGCGCCGCGCGTAGTATGTAGTTTCGATTTATTTCATCAAGACCACATACGCGTGGCGCAGCCGCGCGTAGTATGTAATCTTGATTTATTTGATCTAGAACACATACTCGCAATCACATAATTAGTTTAAATCAAATATTTAAAAATATGTATGTGGTCTTATGTGGTCAATACGCGCCGCGCGTATGTGGTCTTAATCAAATAAATCAAAACTACATAATATCCGCGGCCGCGCCGCGCGTATGTGGTCTTGATCAAATAAATCAAGACTACATACTACGCGCGGCTGCCCCACGCGTATGTGGTCTTGATGAAATAAATCGAAACTACATACTACACGCGGCGCAGCCGCGCGTATGTGGTCTTGATCAAATAAATCAAGACTACATACTACGCGCGGCAGCGGCGCGCGTATGTGGTCAAGATCAAATAAAGCAAGACTACATACTACGCGCGGCAGCGGCGCGCGTATGTGATTTTGATCAAATAAATCAAGACAACATACTACGCGCGGCAGCGGCGCGCGTATGTGGTCTTGATCAAATAAATCAAAACTACATACTAGTAGTATGTAGCCTTGATTTATTTGATCAAGACCACATACGCGCGGCGCAGCGGCGCGTAGTATTTAGTTTTGATTTATTTGATCATGACCACAAACGCGCGGCTGCGCCGCGCGTAGTATGTAGTTTCGATTTATTTCATCAAGACCACATACGCGTGGCGCAGCCGCGCGTAGTATGTAGTCTTGATTTATTTGATCTAGAACACATACTCGCAATCACATAATTAGTTTAAATCAAATAATTAAAAATATGTATGTGGTCTTATGTGGTCAATACGCGCCGCGCGTATGTGGTCTTAATCAAATAAATCAAAACTACATAATATCCGCGGCCGCGCCGCGCGTATGTGATCTTGATCAAATAAATCAAGACTACATACTACGCGCGGCTGCGCCACGCGTATGTGGTCTTGATAAAATAAATCGAAACTACATACTACACGCGGCGCAGCCGCGCGTATGTGGTCTTGATCAAATAAATCAAGACTACATACTACGCGCAGCAGCGGCGCGCGTATGTGGTTTTGATCAAATAAAGCAAGACTACATACTACGCGCGGCAGCGGCGCGCGTATGTGGTCTTGATCAAATAAAGCAAGACTACATACTACGCGCGGCAGCGGCGCGCGTATGTGATCTTGATCAAATAAATCAAGACTACATACTAGTAGTATTTAGCCTTGATTTATTTGATCAAGACCACATACGCGTGGCGCAGCCGCGCGTAGTATGTAGTCTTGATTTATTTGATCTAGAACACATACGCGTAATCACATAATTAGTTTAAATCAAATAATTTAAAATATGTATGTGGTATTATGTGGTCAATACGCGCCGCGCGTATGTGGTCTTAATCAAATAAATCAAAACTACATAATATCCGCGGCCGCGCCGCGCGTATGTGGTCTTGATCAAATAAATCAAGACTACATACTACGCGCAGCAGCGGCGCGCGTATGTGGTCTTGATCAAATAAATCAAGACTACATACTACGCGCGGCAGCGGCGCGCGTATGTGCTCTTGATCAAATAAAGCAAGACTACATACTACTCGCGGCAGCGGCGCGCGTATGTGATTTTGATCAAATAAATCAAGACAACATACTACGCACGGCAGCGGCGCGCGTATGTGGTCTTGATCAAATAAATCAAGACTACATACTAGTAGTATGTAGCCTTGATTTATTTAAACAAGACCACATACGCGCGGCGCAGCGGCGCGTATTATTTAGTTTTGATTTATTTGATCATGACCACATACGCGCGGCTGCGCCGCGCGTAGTATGTAGTTTCGATTTATTTCATCAAGACCACATACGCGTGGCGCAGCCGCGCGTAGTATGTAGTCTTGATTTATTTGTTCTAGAACACATACGCCCAATCACATAATTAGTTTTAATCAAATAATTAAAAATATATATGTCGTCTTATGTGGTCAATACGCGCCGCGCGTATGTGGTCTTAATCAAATAAATCAAAATTACATAATACCCGCGGCCGCGCCGCGCGTATGTGGTCTTGATCAATTAAATCAAGACTACATACTACGCGCGGCTGCGCCACGCGTATGTGGTCTTGATAAAATAAATCGAAACTACATACTACACGCGGCGCAGCCGCGCGTATGTGGTCTTGATCAAATAAATCAAGACTACATACTACGCGCAGCAGCGGCGCGCGTATGTGGTTTTGATCAAATAAAGCAAGACTAAATACTACGCGCGGCAGCGGCGCGCGTATGTGGTCTTGATCAAATAAAGCAAGACTACATACTAGTAGTATGTAGATGATATATGACCTTGATTTATTTGATCAAGACCACATACGAGCGGCTGCGCCGCGCGTAGTATGTAGTTTGGATTTATTTCATCAAGACCACATCCGCGTGGCGTAGCCGCGCGTAATATGTAGTCTTGATTTATTTGATCTAGAACACATACGCCCAATCACATAATTAGTTTTATTCAAATAATTAAAAATATGTATGTGGTCTTATATGGTCAATACGCGCCGCGCGTATGTGGTCTTAATCAAATAAATCAAAACTACATAATACCCGCGGCCGCGCCGCGCGTATGTGGTCTTGATCAAATAAATCAAAACTACATAATACCCGCGGCCGCGCCGCGCCTATGTGGTCTTGATCAAATAAATCAAGACTACATACTACGCGCGGCTGCGCCACGCGTATGTGGTCTTGATGAAATAAATGGAAACTACATACTACACGCGGCGCAGCCGCGCGTATGTGGTCTTGATCAAATAAATCAAGACTACATACATAAAACCACATACGCACGGCAGCGGCGCGCGTATGTGGTCTTGATCAAATAAATCAAGACTACATACTAGTAGTATGTAGCCTTGATTTATTTGATCAAGAGGACATACGCGCTGCGCAGCGGCGCGCAGTAATTAGTTTTGATTTATTTGATCAAAACCACATACGCGCGGCTGCGCCGCGCCTAGTTTGTAGTTTCGATTTATTTCATCAAGAACACATACGCGTGGCGCAGCCGCGCGTAGTATGTAGTCTTGATTTATTTGATCTAGAACACATACGCCCAATCACATAATTAGTTTTAATCAAATAATTAAAAATATGTATGTGGTCTTATGTAGTCAATTCGCGCCGCGCGTATGTGGTCTTCTATCTCAAGACTGTGGTATCTCAAGACTGCATACTACGCGCGGCTGCGCCACGCGTATGTGGTCTTGATGAAATAAATCGAAACTACATACTACGCGCGGCTGCGCCACGCGTATGTGGTCTTGATCAAATAAATCAAGACTACATACTACGCGCGGCTGCGCCACGCGTATGTGGTCTGAAAATTGTCCGAGCAATAAATTGAAATATAAGAGTCCCCTCCGGATTGATGGCTGGTCCTTTGGGATTTTTTAATTGAAAGCTCCATAGGGATGTGAAATATGTTTTACGGCTAATTTTGGGACTCTGAATCGAGTGTGTGTGTGTGTATTGTTGTGAATTTGTGGTGGGTAATAGCGATTCAGTGAGAGTGAAACTAATAGCCATTAATAATATACCGCCAACGCTATTTAATGTTAGTCCTCGAGCCATCAGTGCGGTGCGCCCATGAACTTGGATGCAGCTATAAAACTTAATAATAAATCAAATATGTTCGACCGTTTAATTGGCTGAAATTTATACTGGTGAGTCGAGGATCGATGGAACGTTCGACGACTGAAAATAATCCATCACCGGAAAATTATTTGCGTGTGTCTGTATCGATGAAATTGTATAGGTTTAGAGAGCAACTTTGACTTTGAAATATTCAGATTTGCTAATAAATAGACTGCACTAGACTGGACAGATATTATAAGAATAGAGACAAGATTAGGCTATAAAGCGCCTATAAAGGCTATAGTATAGGTTATATATATATATATATATATATATATATATATATATATATATATATGTTGTATTGTTTTCTCGGGGATTCCGCGTTGATGCTGAGGGTTGGCTCTGAAAAGAACCGGATTCTCGACGTTTCGGCGAACTAACATTCGCCATTCTCAAGAGATATATGCGTCCGTGCGGGTCAACCGTTAGACGCATACTTCGCATACTTCGCATACTACAGTATGCGTCTAACGGTTGACCCGCACGGACGCATATATCTCTTGAGAATGGCGAATGTTAGTTCGCCGAAACGTCGAGAATCCGGTTCTTTTCAGAGCCAACCCTCAGCATCAACGCGGAATCCCCGAGAAAACAATACAACACAGGTATCTATCCGCGAAAACCTCAAATACAACATATATATATATATATATATATATATATATATAATAACATTTTTAAACATGTTGCGCCCACCGGCTCAAACTATCTTCCCACCTGGGAAGCTTTGGTACACCGGTATAATGATCCTCGAGCGCTAGTTGAAGCCTATTTGGAAAAGATTTTTGAACTTAATCAACTTCAGATGGAGTCTTGCCAGGGATTAAGTTCCGTTCTGGATGAGTTGTGTGCTCCTATCTCTGCGCTACACCGGCTGAGTCTCGCTGATTTTATTCTAGCCTTCGTTGAGCAGAGAAAGAAACTATGTCCTCCACCTCCACTTCCTGTCAACAAACAACAACCCCACGCGTGGGACTGCATAGACCTCACACCCTGTTTAGCGTGGGGTTACATAGACCTCACACGCTCTTTGTGTTTAAACTACTTAAAAGTAGTTAAAAACTACTTAAAAGTTGATTAAAAGCTAAGTAAAGCTGATTAAAGGCTGATTAAAAGAAAAAGTCAGCTCATATATATAATGTAAGAGAACCTGGGAACCATAATAAATGAAAATAACAATCAAACACAGGAGATAAGGTCCCGAATAGAGTTGGCGAGAACAGCGTTCACGAAATTGAAAAATCTTGTAACCAACAGAGACCTAAACATTTAAATCAGAATCAGTCTCGTAAGATGTTACGTCTTCTATACGGAATGGCGGCATGGACGCTCAATAACAAGATACGGAGAAAATCCAAGCGTTCGAACTATGGGTGTACCGACGTATATTAAGAATAGCGTGGACCGAAAGGAAAACAGTATTAACCCAGATGAACAAAGAACGAGAACTCAATAAAACAAGAAACACCAGAAAACCTCAATATATGAGGCACGTCGTGCGAGGAGATCGTTATGAATTACTACAACTCATTACGCAGGAAAAAAGGAGAGGAGTCCGGGAAGAGGACGGACCTCCTGGCTGAAGAATTTGAGGGAGTGGGTTAGTTGCTCCTCTATAGACCTGCTTAGAGCAGCAGTGTCAAAAATGAGAATTCCATTATGATAACCATCCTCCGGTTGTCATCTTCGGTTCCCATCTTGTTATTCAGTGTCTTGTTAGCCCAGACCGGAGCTACATATAGCATAGCGGATTGCGAGACCGAGCACAACAGCCTCCTTTTGCTGCTTCAAGGACCTCCCAAGTTTGGCATGAGCCTCTTTAAAGTAGCAGCCGTTTTGAGAGCCTTGCTTGAATGGGAGGCTTTCGTAGATCACAACGCCCAGATATTTTACAAAATCTTTCGGTATTATTTTGGCGTTTCTTAATTGAAGGGTGATAGGATGTATTAACACAATAACTTTATTGTGTTTGTATAAAGCCTGAATCTAAATAATTACAAACTTGCTGATTAACATTCAACTGCAAGTTTCTACACAATTTACAGTTTCCAACTCGTTTATTGTTTTCAATAATGAGCTACAAAGAATTGGTAAAACCATACTACATTATAGATAATCATATAGATTAGATTAGAACACAGCCGGAATATATAAATTTATTGAACGTTTCCGGAGCTCTATAATACTATGGAGTCTTTTTAGGACTGCCAAAAACAAATCTCGTGTGAAATTTGTCAGTAATTTTATTTTATAGCTTTCAATCCACCTTCGTCACTCAAGAAAAAAACAGAAAAATAACATTTGTTTTAAAGTGGAAGATGGATGGATACCTTTAGACGCGTTTCGACATTTATCTCTCATTTATCTCTTTATTTAATAGATTTTACAAATTTTATCTTTATACAAATTGTTATACATAAAAGTTATACATAAAAGCAAAGCTGTACTGATGAAATAATACTATAAAGTAACGTCAAATTTCACATGAGATTTGCTCTTGGTAGTCCTAAAAAGGCTCAGTATTAAACAGTTCCGGAAAGGTTGAATATATTTATATATTCAAGTCGGAACAAAACTTTATTAAGTTTATATGAGCTACAAAGTATGCGAATTGATTTTTTTTTTCTTCGAGAAAAAACACCTACATAGTCGAAAGCCTTTTAGGTAATCACAAAACCTATATAATTATTTATTAACCGGAAAACTGGCTCCGGGTGATTTTACTTTCATAAATTATTCACACTGTATTACATAAACCAAATCCACCGCGGGGCTCGACGCCGCCGACGACAACAACAACAACAACGACCACGAAAAAATCGCGCTATTATTCACCAGAGTTTTTTCAGCAGCCGCGATGATTAATAAAATCGTGACGGAAACATTTCGCGATAGATTTCGCCTCTTTGTTAAACCTAGAATTCAGTTTATTAGCGTCTCTTGATTTTGTATCGAGTCTAATGCAATTGTAAGTCATCGCCGCAGATGTGAATTATAAACAACAATAAGAACAATAGATCGGGTAATGATAAATGAGGATTACATCGTGACAGGTTCTGCTGCGTCAGTTCTATCCAGGTGGCGAGTCGTCGACAGGACCGAAATCGTTAAATATTTTAATAACAACTTCATTTTTACTGCTTTACATCAATAATAGTTTATGATACTAGTGTGTGAATAAGTGCTTTAATCGCAATGAGTACAACTACAATCTGTACAGATGGGTGAGATGGCGCAGTATGAAATAAGGAAATTGCACTAAAAAGTTTTCCAATAAGAATTATATCATTTTGAAACGTTATGGTAATAAACTTATACTTGTCAGAATAAAATGCATTGCAGTTTGGGATAAACCGGGTGAGATGGCGCATTTGGTTATTGAATAAAACAGTTCGTAATATCTACAATATTTTAATATCTACGATATCAATCTATACAGATGGGTGAGATAGCGCAGTATGAAATAAGGAAATTGTACTGAAAGGTTTTCCAAGAAGAATGATTTCATTTTGAAACGTTATGGTAACAAAGTTATACTTGTCAATGGTTGTCATTTATGTTCGTATTCTCCAATAAGGATTAGACAGATGAAGATGGAAAGATGTTGTGCCAAGACCCACACCAATGGATGTAGTGCTACCAAAGAACAAGACTCGAACAATTTATTAACGCTAAAGACACAATTCAGGAAATGTTATTAACTTAAGATTTTATGGAAATACACGTTAATTCAAAAAACACAAAATTTGCATCTAAATTAAAAATTTTACAAAACCATAAAACTTTATACATATTTAATTTTAAGTGGAAAGCAAATATATTCAAATCCTTGTAAATGTGTGAATGTGGAAGAAATACTAAATAAAGCTTTCTTGCTCTTAAGCTGCGGCAATATACTTATAACACAAAATGACTTTTTCCAAAACTGACCAAAAGTGAAACAAAAAGATTGGACACCCCTGGTCTAAATAGCCTTCTATGTCTTTTTTTTGGCGAGTCTAGAATTTATCGTGTCTTTTGAGATGTCTTAATAAGCAACTAATCTTTGTAGAAAAAAAACTCGAGATCTTAAGATTACGGTAGACATGTAACATATCTTTGAGTGGCTGCTTAATATAAATACAATATCGAATTACAAAACGTTTCTGGCCGGCGAGAGGTCGTTACGTAAGTGTTTCCTTTTTCCATTCAGGCGCGCTCCGGGCTCGTTACAAAAACTACCCAGAAAGATGTTTTTATTGTTAGTTATTGAACGTGTAGCCTCCATAAAAAATGAATTGTCACGTCCGGCATTTAATGAACTGTATCAGTGCATGCGTTTTGTGTGCTGCGTATCTTTCTCTTTCTTCGGATTTTATTAAATCTGAATATTCGTCGTGCGTTTTAATATGTGAAAGGAAGCGAGATAAAAATGTTACTTCTTGATTTTAAGAGACCAGAAATAAACAGACAAGAATGTAATATAGAGACTAGATTAGACTAGAGAAGTTTAGTTCGGTTTTTGTGTAGAAATAAAAATATATATTATATTATATATAAATATATATATTATATTATACTAAAAGAGTAACGAGCCGCCACTGGAAAAAAAAGGGGGCAAAATCTATGTTTTGGTTAATCGTGACCAAAGGGTACTTAAAATTGGCCGATTCGCATGAAATTAGTCTCAATCGATTCAGACACTCGGCAGCTAGACGGGAAAAATAAATCGTTTGATTAAAATTTTTCGATTTCGCTGTTATTGTGTGATTTTTTTTTGTGGGAATTAAATTAACCGGTTGGTCAGTCAAACGGGCACGACGCACGAAGTCGGGGCTGTTTGATTGACAACTGAATCTTTTAATATGCATGACGTGGGCCCCGTGTTCGCCATATCCGGTAAACAGGTCCATCTCTATTCATCACAAATCTAAATTGTCCTGGGCAAAAAGAACTCTCGCAAAAACCAACGCAAACACTATGCAGACATATTTTTTGTGCGCACCAGATATTCTTTAAATCACACACAAAAGGGCAAAAAAAATTGCAAATAAATAAATAAATGCGAGTAGGAAACTTGTTTTGCAGAAAAGAATAAAATTTACTGCAGTTTGAGATAAACTGAGTGAGATGGCGAATTTGGCTATTGAATACAACAGTTCGTAATATCTACAATATTTTAATAGCTACGATATCAATCTAGACCATACCGCGTAGTATATATTCTTGATTTATTTGATCAAGACCACATACGCGCGGCGCAACCGCGCGTAGTATGTAGTCTTGATTTATTTGATTAAGACTATACAAATAAATCAAGACTACATACTACGCGCGGCGCAGCCGCGCGTTGTATGTAGTCTTGATTTATTTGATCAAGACCACATACGCGCGGCGCAGCCGCGCGTAGTATGTAGTCCTAATTTATTTGATTAATACTATACTACGCGCGGCGCAGCCGCGCGTAGTAAAGTCTTGATTTATTTGATCAAGACCACATACGCGCGGCGCAGCCGCGCGTAGTATGTAGTCTTGATTTATTTGACCAAGACCACACACACGCGGCTACGCAAGTATGTAGATGATGTATGTATATAGATTATATATTTGATCAAGACTATATACGCGCGACGCGTATTGACCACATTAGACCACATACATATTTTAAATTATTTGATTAAAACTAATTGTGTGATTTGTTTCATGTGATCATTTATTTATTATTTATTTATCATTTATTTATGATGATAAATGATCGCGGTATGTGGTCTTGATCAAATAAATCAAGACAAAATACTACGCGCGGCTGCGCCGCGCGTATGTGGTCTTAATCAAATATATAATATATAATATATATATAATATATAATATGTAGTCCTGATCAAATAAAACAACACAACATACTAAAACTATAGATTAGGCGATATACGCGCAGCCGCGCGTATGTGGTCTTAATCAAATAAATCAAAACTTCATACTACGCGCGGCTGCGCCGCGCGTATGTAGTCCTGATCAAATAAATCAAGACAACATACTACGCGCAGCTGCGCCGCGCGTATGTGGTCTTAATCAAATAAATCAAAACTTCATACTACGCGCGGCTGCGCCGCGCGTATGTAGTCCTGATCAAATAAATCAAGACAACATACTACGCGCGGCTGCGCCGCGCGTATGTGGTCTTAATCAAATAAATCAAAACTTTATACTACGCGCGGCGCAGCGTAGTCCTGATCAAATAAATCAAGACAACATACTACGCGCGGCTGCGCCGCGCGTATGTGGTTTTGATCAAACAAATCAAGACTAAATACTACGCGCGGCTGCGCCGCGCGTATGTGGTCTTGATCATATAAATCAAGACTATTCTATTAAATCTATAGAATCTATTAAATCTATAGTATTCTATCTAGATTTATAGTTCATGTCTAGATGTCTAATACAGTCTGCTCTGTCTAAATTTATTTGTCAATCGACGTTACGTGATCCTGAAATGGTGCCAACACAAAATTTGAACATGAAGTTGCATCAACGCAAAGTTGAATTAACAGGAAGTTTTATCAACACGAATTTGTCTCAACACGACGTCACATCACTCTGAACAAGCATCTTAATTTTTTCTTTACATTTATTGTATACTTTATACAAAGGGCTATCGACCACGAGATCATTGTGTCTGACAAACAGCATTATCTACATAATTCTATATCATTTACATCAGGGGTCGGCAACCTTTTTCTGTCGGCGGGCCTTTTTTAAAAAAACAAATTTAAGGCGGGCTCACTGTCAGATGTTTTAGAATGTAATATGTAGCTTAAATAGTTTTTTTTAATCGAAATCGTTTCAAAACTCTCCCACGACTACAGATGGGTGAGATGGCGCAGTACGAAATAAGGAAATTGTACTAAAAGGTTTTTCAATAAGAATGATAAACGTTATGGTAATAAACTTATACTTGTCAGAATAAAATGCATTGCAGTTTGGGATAAACTGGGTGAGACGGCGCATTTGGCTACAACAGTTCGTAATATCTACAATATTTTAATATCTACGATATCAATCTCTACAGATGGGTGAGATGTCGCAGTATGAAATAAGTAAATTGTACTAAGAGTTTTTCCAATAAGAATGATAACATTTTGAAACGTTATGGTAATAAAGTTATACCTGTCAGAATAAAAGTTACCGCAGGTTGGGATAAACCGGGTGAGATGGCGCATTTGGCTATTGAATACAACAGTTCATAATATCTACAATATTTTAATATCTACGATATCAATCAATACAGATGGGTGAGATGGCGCAGTGTGAAATAAGGAAATTGTACTAAAAGGTTTTCCAAGAAGAATGATATCATTTTGAAATGTTATGGTAATCTGTCACTAGTTGTCATTTATGTTTGTATTCTCCAACAAAGATTAAACAGAAGAAGACGGAAAGATGTTGTGCCAAGACCCACACCAATGAATGTAGTGCCACCAAAGAAGAAGACTCGAACAATTTATTGTGGCTAAAGACGCGCTTCAAGAACGTTTTATTATTATCTAAAGATTTTACGTTAATTGAAAATTTGCTTGTAAATTAAAAATATTGAAAGATTTTTTTGTTTTTTTTTTCTTGTGTCGATAATATTTTTTTTGTATGGATGGTGAAGGTGAGTCCGTTGGTAAATTCCGACATGCATATGGGTACTGGTCACGTACGTACGGACGGACATACAGACCGACGGAAGGTGTGAGTAGTTGGGTGTTCGAGCGCTCGGCAATTAGAACGCCTTTTGCAACAGACTAATGATGACCCAGGGACCTCGGGGCGTTAGCTTAGACCACCCAGGCCCACCGAGAGCCCCCGTGCCTTCTTTATTATGTTATTACACAGATATCACCGCGGTCTCGCCGCCCAGGATCGGACTCCACATTATTCACCCATTGATTTTTTCTCGTAATATTCTTCGAAGAAGAATCGATCACGATGACTTTCAAACAGTTCCCTCAACATCTACGTTTTACAATGGAAAGAAGGACTAGATTGATTGTATCAACGGAGATCAGATGGATTAGTCTGCACAAATTACTTTGAAAAAAAATGAAACAATAAACAGGTCTCATCTTCTACCTTGCGGTATACCAAATTACTCTAGTTTTATGTTAAAATTTAGATTTTTATTAATTTTAATATTTTGGAAATTACGTTGGTATTTTAGATTCTAATTTAAACTGTAATTGTTATTATTTTTCTGCGTGGAGAGAGCACATGACAGAGAGTACATGAAAAAATGTGTAAAAAAGATTGAAGATAAAAGCAGGGAAGAAATAAAGATAGATAAAATTAGATTTTTGTCGTAATGCGAGACCGAAATTAGTTTTCGAGATGATGAAAATGATTTAGAAAAATGGTGGCATAATATTAGAGTTTCCGTCCACGTAAAAGGTCCCGACCGAACTGATTTATACACGTAAGATGGTCGCCGTGTGATATTTGCCGCTTTCCCATGCAACAACTCAGAAGTTTCACGGTTAGCCCATTTGATATATATCATGATGGAGTTGTGTCAACTCGCCAACGCAATAGCAACAGGTTTTTATTACACGCTTTTTTCTCTCTCGAGAATTTCTTTTCTTTTTCCACAGACAGACACACAGAATGTCCACGCAGAAAAACAACAATTGCAGTTTAAATAAGAATCTAAAATAGAAACGGAATTTCCAAAATTTATAAAAATCTAAATTTTAATATAAAACTAGAGTAATTTGGTTTACCCCAAGGTAGAATAATGAGACCTGTTTAATATTCAAAATTTACTACTCAAATACAATCAGAAACAGACAGATAAATCTGTTTGTTTTATTGTAAGAATATATAGACTAATTAAATCCCCAATTTTAAAGATTATTTGAGGGCATTTCGTGTTTTGGTCACGTATGGTGTGGTATCGTTCACAAAAGACTTTTCCGAGTTAATTAGACAAATATGCGTGTTATGAGAGAAGCCAATGTAGAAAGAGTGGCAGATATAATGCTAGTCACCGGAGTATTGTTCTTGTGCGCTGTCCATTGTGTAGCTGTCATGGACACGACCGTAGGCATTACGTACCATGAGTCCACACATTTTCGTCTCTCTCGCCTGCCGCATTTCAAAACCGCTCGGATTGAAACGTCTCACCGCCGGATTAAATTATTACCGAGTGTTAATACATTTTTCAAGTGGAATTAGTATCCATCGCACAAATTATAGATCACGCTAATATTTAATGGATAAGTTTCTAAACACAAAATGTAATTAAAGCCGTAAAATGCCTAGTCTTGCCTACATAATGTTGCCTATTTTATTAATCCTTATACATGTAGACTAAAGCTATTCTAATATTATTGTCAGGATATATAGCCTAGTATGCATCTAGACTAGATATATTTTAAGATTACAACTTGTTCATCTAATTGTATCTATATAGATGGAACTAGATAAACAAGTTGTAATTCTAGAATGTATCTAGTCTAGGTTCATTAAGATTTATAAAATAGTTAACTTAGTTAATATTACGACCGTGAATCTAACTAACAAGAATTAACCTAGTTGGTTAGTTAACTAGTAGTTGGTTAGTATTCATGGTCTTAATACAGTTTGGGATAAACCGGGTGAGATGGCGCATTTGGGTATTGAATACAACAGTTCGTAATATCTACAATATTTCAATATCTACGATATCAATCTTTATCATATAGATAAGATATATACGCGCTGCCGCGCGTAGTTTGTAATATTTATTTACTTGATCCAGACCACATACGCGCGGCGTTGCCGCGCGTAGTATATAGTCTTGATTTATTTGATCAAGACCATATACGCGCAGCGCAGCCGCGCGTAGTATGTAGTCTTGATTTATTTGATTAAGACAATATACGCGTGGCGCAGCCGCGCGTAGTATGTAGTTTTAATTTATTTGAACAAGACCATATACGCGTGGCGCAGCCGCGCGTAGTATGCAGTCTTGATTTATTTGATTAAGACAATATACGCGTGGCGCAGCCGCGCGTAGTATGTAGTTTAGATTTATTTGATCAAGACCATATACGCGTGGCGCAGTCTCGCGTAGTATGTAGTTTTGATTTATTTGATCAAGACCATATACGCGTGGCGCAGCCGCGCGTAGTATGTAGTTTAGATTTATTTGATCAAGACCATATACGCGTGGCGCAGTCTCGCGTAGTATGTAGTTTTGATTTATTTGATCAAGACCATATACGCGTGGCGCAGCCGCGCGTAGTATGTAGTTTTGATTTATTTGATCAAGACCATATACGCGTGGCGCGTATGTGGTCTTGATAGTATGTAGTCTTGATTTATTTGATTAAGACAATTAACGCGTGGCGCAGCCGCGCGTAGTATGTAGTTTTGATTTATTTGATCAAGAGCACATACGCGCGGCGCGTATTGACCACATAAGACCACATACATATTTTAAATGATTTGATTAAAACTAATTATGTGATTTGTTTTATGTGATCATTTATTTATAAATGTATTTGATGATGATAAATGTTGTTGATCTGAAGATGCCACTTTGTTGGTGAAACTGAAAATAAATGATCACATTAAACAAATCACATAATTAGTTTTAATCAAATCATTTAAAATATGTATGTGGTCTTATGTGGTCAATACGCGCCGCGCGTATGTGCTCTTGATCAGATGACATACATTAGATGACATACTACGCGCGGCTGCGCCGCGCGTATATGGTTTTGATCAAATAAATCAAGACAACATACTACGAGCGGCTGCGCCGCGCGTATGTGGTCTTGATCAAATAAATCAAGACTACATACTATGCGCGGCAGCGCCGCGCGTATGTGCTCTTGATCAGATAAATAAACATTACATATTACGCGCGGCAGAGCCGCGCGTATGTGATCTTGTTCAGATAAATCAACACTACATACTACGCGCGTATATTGACTTGATCAGATAAATCAAGACTACATACTACGCGCGTATATTGTCTTGATTAGATAAATCAAGATTACATACTAGATAAGATTTTAGATTGGTCTAGATTGTAGATGAATCTATTAAATCTATAGTATTCTATCTAGATCTATAGTTCATGTCTAGATGTCTAATCCAGTCTACTCTGTCTAAATTAATTTGTTAATCGACGTTACGTGATCCTGAAGTGGTGCCAACACAAAATTTGAACATGAAGTTGCATCAGCGCGTAGTTTCATCAACATGAAGTTTTATCAACACGAAGTTGTTTCAACACGACGTCACATCACTCTGAACATGCATCTTAATTTTTTCTTTACATTTATAGTATACTTTATACAAAGGGCTATCGACCACGAGGTACTTGGTTCCGACAAACAGCATTATCTACATCATTCTATATTATTTACATAATTCTATATTATCTACATAATTCTATATCATCTACATCAGGGGTCGGCAACCTTTTACTGACGGTGGGCCTTTTTTAAAAAAACAAATTTTAGACGGGCCGCACAGTCAGATGTTTTAGAATGTAATATGTAGCTTAAATAGTTTTTTTTAATCGAAATCGTTGCAAAATTCTCGCACGATAGATGGGTGAGATGGCGCAGTACGAAATAACGAAATTGTACTAAAAGGTTTTTCAATAAGAATGATAAACGTTATGGTATAAAACTTATACTTGTCATAATAAAATGCATTGCAGTTTGGAATAAACTGGGTGAGATGGCGATGGTTTTCCAATAAGAATTATATAATTTTGAAACGTTATGGTAATAAATTTATACCAGTCAGAATAAAATTTACGGCAGTTTGGATAAACCGGGTGATATGGCGCATTTGGCTATTGAATACTGCAGTTCATAATATCTACACTATTTAAATATCTACGATATCTATCTATACAGATGGGTGAGATGGCGCAGTGTGAAATAAGGAAATTGCACTAAAAGGTTTTCCAAAAAGAATGATATCATTTTGAAACGTTATGGTAATAAACTTATACTTGTCAGAATAAAATGCATTGCAGTTTGGGATAAACCGGGTGAAATGGCGCATTTGGCTATTGAATACAACAGTTCGTAATATCTACAATATTTTAATATCTACGATATCAATCTATACAGATGGGTGAGATGGTGCAGTATGAAATAAGGAAATTGTACTAAAAGGTTTTCCCAAGAGGAATTATAAAAATAGTTGGTTAGTATTCATGGTCTTAATACAAGCTCAACCTTTAACTCCTTATTATCTAGTTACGTAAAACGTGATTGCCAATAGACCTTTTCATTTAGAAAGTTAAATTTTTTTTGTACGCATGTGTCCGCCATGTTATACGTCAAAAGGTGCCCGAAGTTTTTGACGTATAACTAAATATGTGCCCGAAACTTTCATATTAAAACGAAACAAATTTATGCCTTTCAAACTTGGCGGATGTGCATGCGCTTAACTAACCTAAAAAGGTCTATTAGAACTATTCAGTAATAATTAGTCCAATTTAAATTTTATAATCATCAAAATGCCTTCTCTAGTCAACTTGCTACATATCAATCTTGGCCCAGGGTCGTTGAAAGAAACGCGAAGAGTAGACCAATCCAAATCTTGTCATAATAGTCAATAGTCCAGCTATTTTGGCATGTCACCTCGGAATCTAACGCAATAAGCTGAATTTCTGTATAGACCTTCATTTCAGCATTACAAATGTTGTCTCAAAAGTCACATATGCCAACATGCCAACATGTGAGCGTCTTTAGATATTCCAGGTCAAAGGCCACAAAAATCAGTTTTTTGAGAATATCTCGTTTTCTCTGCCTCCAATCGTATTTGCATTTATTATAAAAGTTGTAGAGCATAAAATTCTCTTCAAATTTCATTTGAAACCTATTTTTATACGTCGAACCGTTTTTGAGATGAGTGTGGAGCGCTCAGTTATGCGTACCTTAGCGCAAGGTAAATCCTGAAGGTAAGCTTATACAGCACTAGAATCAGCAGCCCCCGGATTTCGAATCCTGGTAGGGGAGACAACAACTAGGGCGGTTTTTCACTAAACCGTCCGGGTTGCCAACCCTGAATGAATGCAAAATATGCGATACCAGGGTGGCGCATACTAAAAAGCCAAGGTGGAATAGAGTGAGCAGCCCAAACAATCGGTCTCCAAATCAACATCGACAAAACTTTGGGTTTCTTTGGATGAAAATTTCGGTGAAACTGCAACGCTAGTGCAATGTAGAACGGGTACACCAAGAATACAAACACAAGACAACTTGAAACAAGTGAATGAAAGTAGGAACCGGAAGTAGGGGGTGGGGCTTCAAGGTCAGGAGTCAATGTCATCGCGCATTCGCATGTCAGATGAGGAGGAGATTTTTGAACATAGGATCTTTGCTTACTAACGACTTCCAGTAACATCAATAGCAAAGGCTTGGAAGACGCCGAAATTAGAGCGAGGATAATGGCAAATACATCGTATTTCTCAATGGCGAATGTACTCAAGTCCAATGTGATACACAGAGACACAAAAATTAAGGTGTAAAAAACAATCATCCGACCAATACTCACGTATGACTGCGAAGTGTGCATGCTCACCGTAAAAAACGAAGCAAAAATCGACGCGTTCGAGAGGAAAATATTACGGGGGATCCTAAGACCAGTAAGGGAAAATGAAGAATATTGGAGGTATATTCCACACCTTTGCATATTACCTTTTATATATTCCGTTATATACCTTTTGCATATTCCGTGTAGAAAGGCATTAAAGCACCCATGTCTCGCTAGCGCCTGAGTCACATGGTAGTCGAAGTTTCCTTGAACGTAAGCACAGTAACATCCACTACCTTGTGACCCAGGCGCTAACGGGTGCTTTGATGCCCTTCTGTATCGAATAGGCGATCAGTGCTGGTACTGCGAGATGACGCGTGCTACACGATATTCTATTGCGAAAGATGGGTTAAGCTGAGACTAGGGATGGCAAAGAAAACTGGTGTATGGCCAGACAAGGAGAACATGACCGAAACCATGTTAGAAAGCAAAGATAATTGGGACGCAACCGCGGAGTTGCTAATGAAGGCCAAGGAAGTGGATGAGAGGAGACTGAAAGCACGATTACAAATATAAAAGTAACAAAAGTGTGTGAACCCCTAAAGTTGCCGAGTGTTAATACCACGAGAGGGTGTAAATCACAGCAGCGCTTGGGACAAGATGAGAAAAAGGAGGAGGTGGTTTTAGTGTGTATACTATCTCTGGAATAGAATGGAGTCCCACACTACCCAGCTAGAGGGTGCCTGTAAAAGGTTTCCCCTTCCTCCAAAGACTGCGAAGCACTACTCCGCAAGAGACAGATGTACTTTGGGGCACACTGCTAGAACGCAGATGAGTTGCAGTCCTTGAGTCCCACCCAGATCCTAAAATTCCTAAAGGAATCAGAACTAGAGGAGGCAAAATAAATTGGGGTGTATATCAACACTTAGAGGAAGAGGGTATAAAGGTCGCAGTACAAGTCGTCACCACCATATCTACAATCTATCTATCTATCCATATGGAAGACTTAAAATTATAAGCCAAGGGAGAGAAACAACTACAAGGTGAACTGGCACTGATACGTCAATTCAGTGAGAATATCCAGATGGAGTTTGGAGTTTAAAAATGTGCAGTATTACATATACGGAAAGAGGAAAAATAACACAAAGAGAAAACGCGCGATACATTGATATTCAAGATTTATCTGAAGAAAGTTTCAGATGAAATTTGTAGAGACTTTTATTCTCTACAACTTTCATAATAAATGCAAATACGATGGAGGCAGAGAAAACGAGATATTTTCAAAAAACTGATTTTTGTGACCTTCGAACTTGAATATCTAAGAACGCTCACACGGTGGCATATGTGACTTCTGGGACAACATTGGTAATGCTAAAATAATGGTTTATACAAAAATTCAGCTTATTCATTTAGATTCCGAGGTTGACTCCTTTTTTACTAAGATGACTGTACTACAATTTTTAATAGCACATACTATAAGTTATATGGATCTATTATACCATAGATTTTATATTTAAATCATATGGATGTATTATACCATAGATATTATATGCAAATCTTTTCTTATCTATGTATATGTTACGGTAAAAGTACGTAGTTTAGTATATGTACACATTTACCGGTATATGTACAATTTATTTTCTTGGTTGGTAAATGTGAGTTCAACTTACATTTACAAATTATTTCCGGCAAATGTGTACACATGCCTAATGTTGTTGGCAATTTTATAGGGATTTACATTAACATACACAGCGCATGCGCTGTCCAACATGACACACGTGATATTGTATAACACACAAAAAGTATACATTTTCCGGTAAAAGTATATATATATAAAGTTGATCTCAGATTTAAACTCAAACTAAAATTAGTAGATGTATACATATACCGGTAAATGTTTACATTTGCCGATTTTTTACTTTTACCGTTACATTATATTAGCGAAGTCTAATCTAATGTATTCATATTCTAATTTATATAGTTTTGCCTATTTTTTAATCCACTAAATACTATCTAAATTTTATCAGCAACTTATCCATCCATATTAGGCCGAGGCCGCACTACGGTTTTTTCCCTCGAGCGGTAACCGCTATAACCGCGAAACCGCTCGAGAAACACACAGTATGCTATCGGAAAAATCAGTCGCGGGAAAAAACCGTAAGTGAGGCCGCTATTTGCTTACTTGAGTCACAATATCTTGTGATTAAAAACTGCGGCGGTTTAGCCGTAGTGTAGCCTAGGCCCTAGGCGTGCCTAATCTTTTTTGTCAAGTCATGGAGTTTTGGGCGACAAGTATATGGTTATAGCTTAAGAGCCAAAATAAAACATTTCCAACTATTTACTAACTATAGCAAACTATTAGAATAGCAAACTATTACTTCCTCATTTGCACATTTCCAAGTTTTTGAAAATATTGTCTTTCCACTCATAAATAAAATGTGTCTAAAGGTTTACGTCTTGGTGAAACTTGTTTATTGGTTTATGCCTTCTAGTAGTGATTTTATATTATTGCTAATTTAGTCTAAATCTAAATGGCTTTATTATATTTCTATGCCACAGTCTTGTTTAATTACGTTTTCCTAACCTAGTACTAATTATAATTCGAAATATTTGGTGTAGATTGCAGATCTGTGTCAATAATTCTAGGCAAGTAGCAAAAATAAGTCATAAAAATTAAAAAAAAATTAACTTTTCTTTAAATATTAATTAGAAACTATCAACACAGCATCCTCCGCCATATTGCTAATTTCACAATCTATCAAACAGCAAAATTTCAGAAACAACAAAAACTCATTAAATCAAAATTCGCAATGAATAAAACCAACACTAACCTTGTCCATGTGCTTTTTCGCCCCCTTCCGTCCATTTCTGCACAAATTTTCACATCCAAAGTCCTTGGACAAAACTAATTAACGCGAACTGTGACCTCAAGCGACCATGTCTAGGAGGACGGACGAACATCTCGTTCTGTACCACCTTAATAAAACAAAAACTTTTGTTTACTAATGACGTTTTAATAGGTTAAGATTTAGTGTTAATATTTTTTGTTTTGACAGCACTTGCGAAACAAAAGAGAGTCGCAGTCTATACAAGGTGCTTATGTTACAATATACAGGGTGTCAAAAAAAAGCGAGTTTGACAATATTATTTGTATTTTCACATTATTCAATTCAAGAATTCTCGAAATATATAAAATAGAGAGTGAAAATAAATAATATTTATCTATTATATATTTTAAGCGAAAATTCTGATGCATCTATTTTTAAATGTTCGCATAAACTAGACAGGACTAGATAACACAAAATATATAATAGAAATAAAATTTTGATTACGTGAAATGAACTGATATTGATACTGATACTGATTTTTTTTACTGATATCTATTTCCATCATCTAGAAACATCGATAAATCTAAATCACACAACTTAGCAAATTATGATTTCTGGGTAGCTAGACTAGGTAGGTAAGTTTGTATATCTTCACATACTATTTAGTTAACTTATTCTAGATGATACTAGAGAACGATTAGTATTAAAAACTAGATACCGATTAATAGCAAACACTAGACAATTAACAATTAGTAATATATAATATAGAACGATTAGTTGTAGATACTAGCTAAAGATTAGTACTAGGTCCTAGATAACGATTAAAATAAACAGGCAAGAATATACAAATAAATCTGGACAGATAAATCTAGAGAGATAAGACTAGACGGACAAGAGTAGACAGACAAGACTAGACAGACAAGACTAGACAGACAAGACTAGACAGACAAGACTAGACTGACAAGACTAGACAGACAAGACTAGACAGACAAGACTAGACAGACAAGACTAGACAGACAAGACTAGACAGACAAGACTAGACAGACAAGACTATACAGACAAGACTAGACAGACAAGACTAGACAGACAAGACTAGACAGACAAGACTAGACAGACAAGACTAGACAGACAAGACTAGACAGACAAGACTAGACAGACAAGACTATACAGACAAGACTAGACAGACAAGACTAGACAGACAAGACTAGACAGACAAGACTAGACAGACAAGACTAGACAGACAAGACTAGACAGACAAGACTAGACAGACAAGTGTAGACAGACAAGACTAGACAGACAAGACTAGACAAACAAGACTAGGCAGACAAGACTAGACAGACAAGACTAGACAGACAAGACTAGACAGACAAGACTAGAGAGACAAGACTAGACAGACAAGACTAGACAGACAAGACTAGACAGACAAGACTAGACAGACAAAACTAGACAGACAAGACTAGACAGACAAGACTATACAGACAAGACTAGACAGACAAGACTAGACAGACAAGACTAGACAGACAAGACTAGACAGACAAAACTAGACAGACAAGACTAGACAGACAAGACTAGACAGACAAGACTATACAGACAAGACTAGACAGACAAGACTAGACAGACAAGACTAGACAGACAAGACTAGACAGACAAGACTAGACAGACAAGAATAGACAGACAAGACTAGACAGACAAGACTAGACAGACAAGACTCGACAGACAAGACTATACAGACAAGACTAGACAGACAAGACTAGACAGACAAGACTAGACAGACAAGACTAGACACACAAGACTAGACAGACAAGACTAGACAGACAAGACTAGACAGACAAGACTAGACAGACAAGACTAGACAGACAAGTGTAGACAGACAAGACTAGACAGACAAGACTAGACAGATAAGACTAGACAGACAAGACTAGACAGACAAGACTAGACAGACAAGACTAGACAGACAAGACTAGACAGACAAGACTAGACAGACAAGACTAGACAGACAAGACTAGACAGACAAGTGTAGACAAACAAGACTAGACAGACAAGACTAGACAGACAAGACTAGACAGACAAGACTAGACAGACAAGACTAGACAGACTAGACAGACAAGACTAGACAGACAAGACTAGACAGACAAGACTAGACAGACAAGACTAGACAGACAAGACTAGACAGACAAGACTAGACAGACAAGACTAGACAGACAAGACTAGACAGACAAGACTAGACAGACAAGACTAGACAGACAAGACTAGACAGACAAGACTAGACAGACAAGACTATACAGACAAGACTAGACAGACAAGACTAGACAGACAAGACTAGACAGACAAGACTAGACAGACAAGACTAGACAGACAAGACTAGGCAGACAAGACTAGACAGACAAGACTAGACAGACAAGACTAGACAGACAAGTGTAGACAGACAAGACTAGACAGACAAGACTAGACAGACAAGACTAGACAGACAAGACTAGACAGACAAGACTAGACAGACAAGACTAGACAGACAAGACTAGACAGACAAGACTAGACAGACAAGACTAGACAGACAAGACTAGACAGACAAGACTAGACAGACAAGACTAGACAGACAAGACTAGACAGACAAGACTAGACAGACAAGACTAGACAGACAAGTGTAGACAGACAAGACTAGACAGACAAGACTAGACAGACAAGACTAGACAGACAAGACTAGAGAGACAAGACTAGACAGACAAGACTAGACAGACAAGACTAGACAGACAAGACTAGACAGACAAGACTAGACAGACAAGACTAGACAGACAAGACTAGACAGACAAGACTAGACAGACAAGACTATACAGACAAGACTAGACAGACAAGACTAGACAGACAAGACTAGACAGACAAGACTAGACAGACAAGACTAGACAGACAAGACTAGACAGACAAGACTAGACAGACAAGACTAAACAGACAAGACTATACAGACAAGACTAGACAGACAAGACTAGACAGACAAGACTAGACAGACAAGACTAGACAGACAAGACTAGACAGACAAGACTAGACAGACAAGACTAGACAGACAAGACTAGACAGACAAGACTAGACAGACAAGACTAGACAGACAAGACTAGACAGACAAGACTAGACAGACAAGACTAGACAGACAAGACTAGACAGACAAGACTTGAGAGACAAGACTAGACAGACAAGACTAGACAGACAAGACTAGACAGACAAGACTAGACAGACAAGACTAGACAGACAAGACTAGACAGACAAATGTAGACAGACAAGATTAGACAGACAAGACTAGACAGACAAGACTAGACAGACAAGACTAGACAGACAAGACTAGACGGACAAGACTAGACAGACAAGACTAGACAGACAAGACTAGACAGACAAGACTAGACAGACAAGACTAGACAGACAAGACTAGACAGACAAGACCAGACAGACAAGACTAGACAGACAAGACTAGACAGACAAGACTAGACAGACAAGACTAGACAGACAAGACTAGACAGACAAGACTAGACAGACAAGACTAGACAGACAAGACTAGACAGACAAGACTATACAGACAAGACTAGACAGACAAGACTAGACAGACAAGACTAGACAGACAAGACTAGACAGACAAGACTAGACAGACAAGACTAGGCAGACAAGACTAGACAGACAAGACTAGACAGACAAGACTAGACAGACAAGTGTAGACAGACAAGACTAGACAGACAAGACTAGACAGACAAGACTAGACAGACAAGACTAGACAGACAAGACTAGACAGACAAGACTAGACAGACAAGACTAGACAGACAAGACTAGACAGACAAGACTAGACAGACAAGACTAGACAGACAAGACTAGACAGACAAGACTAGACAGACAAGACTAGACAGACAAGACTAGACAGACAAGACTAGACAGACAAGACTAGACAGACAAGACTAGACAGACAAGTGTAGACAGACAAGACTAGACAGACAAGACTAGACAGACAAGACTAGACAGACAAGACTAGACAGACAAGACTAGACAGACAAGACTAGACAGACAAGACTAGAAAGACAAGACTAGACAGACAAGACTAGACAGACAAGACTAGACAGACAAGACTAGACAGACAAGACTAGACAGACAAGACTAGACAGACAAGACTATACAGACAAGACTAGACAGACAAGACTAGACAGACAAGACTAGACAGACAAGAATAGACAGACAAGACTAGACAGACAAGACTAGACAGACAAGACTAGACAGACAAGACTAAATAGACAAGACTATACAGACAAGACTAGACAGACAAGACTAGACAGACAAGACTAGACAGACAAGACTAGACAGACAAGACTAGACAGACAAGACTAGACAGACAAGACTAGACAGACAAGACTAGACAGACAAGACTAGACAGACAAGACTAGACAGACAAGACTTGAGAGACAAGACTAGACAGACAAGACTAGACAGACAAGACTAGACAGACAAGACTAGTCAGACAAGACTAGACAGACAAGACTAGACAGACAAGTGTAGACAGACAAGACTAGACAGACAAGACTAGACAGACAAGACTAGACAGACAAGACTAGACAGACAAGACTACACAGACAAGACTAGACAGACAAGACTAGACAGACAAGACTAGACAGACAAGACTAGACAGACAAGTGTAGACAGACAAGACTAGACAGACAAGACTAGACAGACAAGACTAGACAGACAAGACTAGACAGACAAGACTAGACAGACAAGACTAGAGAGACAAGACTAGACAGACAAGACTAGACAGACAAGACTAGACAGACAAGACTAGACAGACAAGACTAGACAGACAAGACTAGACAGACAAGACTAGACAGACAAGACTAGACAGACAAGACTATACAGAAAAGACTAGACAGACAAGACTAGACAGACAAGACTAGACAGACAAGACTAGACAGACAAGACTAGACAGACAAGACTAGACAGACAAGACTAGACAGACAAGACTAGACAGACAAGACTAGACAGACAAGACTAGACAGACAAGACTATACAGACAAGACTAGACAGACAAGCCTAGACAGACAAGACTAGACAGACAAGACTAGACAGACAAGACTAGACAGACAAGACTAGACAGACAAGACTAGACAGACAAGACTAGACAGACAAGACTAGACAGACAAGACTAGACTGACAAGACTAGACAGACAAGACTAGACAGACAAGACTAGACAGACAAGACTAGACAGACAAGACTAGACAGACAAGACTAGACAGATAAGACTAGACAGACAAGACTAGACAGACAAGACTAGACAGACAAGACTAGACAGACAAGAGTAGACAGACAAGACTAGACAGACAAGACTAGACAGACAAGACTAGACAGACAAGACTAGACAGACAAGACTAGACAGACAAGACTAGACAGACAAGACTAGACAGACAAGACTAGACAGACAAGACTAGACAGACAAGACTAGACAGACAAGACTAGACAGACAAGACTAGACAGACAAGACTAGACAGACAAGACTAGACAGACAAGACTAGACAGACAAGACTAGACAGACAATAGACAGACAAGACTAGAGAGACAAGACTAGAGAGAAAAGTCTAGACAGACAAGACTAGACAGGTAAGACTAGACAGACAAGTGTAGACAGATAAGACAAGCTAGATCAGACTACGCAGACAAGTCTAGACAAACGAGACTAGACAGGCAAAACTAGACAGACCAGATTAGATTTGTCTGTTTAGTTTTGTTTGTCTAACAAGACTAGACAGATAAGACAGATAAGACAAAGCGAAATAGAGAAGACTAAACAGACAAGACAGACAGACAAGTGTAGACAGATAAGACAAGCTAGATCAGACTACGCAGACAAGTCTAGACAAACGAGACTAGACAGGCAAAACTAGACAGACCAGATTAGATTTGTCTGTTTAGTTTTGTTTGTCTAACAAGACTAGACAGATAAGACAGATAAGACAAAGCGAAATAGAGAAGACTAAACAGACAAGACTTCTTCTTTTGGTGCCTATCCGGTCCTGATGTTGGCGATCATTTGGGGTATGTTGTTCCTATTCGTGGCTGCTCTAAAAAGCTCGGTGGCTTTCAAAGAGAACTAGACGTCAGACTAGACTTGTCTATCTAACAAGACTCAACATATAAGACTTAACTAAGAACAAACATATAAACGTACTGCGAATAAACATATAAGAGAAGTCTAGACCAGTGCCGGTGCGTGCGCCTGGTCAGACAGGCGATCGTCTTACGACGCTATATTTTTAGGGCGGCATATTATAATCCCAAATTATGGTTTTATCAGAATCTGCTAAAATATTAAATAGCGTAAATTGGTTTCTGATGGAGTTTTATATAAATAGTTTTTAGCAAATAATTTTTAAAGCTAAAGAAATAGCCAATGAAATGGAAATTAATGCAGATTTTGAAAGCAAGTCTTTCAATTAGAATTATACGTAAAAACATATTTTTTTATTTACAAAGGAACAGACAAACCAATAGAAAATCTGTCTAAACAATTTGTAGTTGAAATTTTGAATTATCTCATTTATCTAAAAAAATTCCTAATATTTAAGAATATTTTTCACTTTACCTATTTCCGTTGCCAGTGGAGAACGTTCGTTCTCTAAATAGACCTTTTCATAGTTGAAATTTTTTTGTGTGCATGCTTCAATTTCTGACATGTTATAAGTCAAAATTGCCCGAACTTCATATTCTCGTCTTTTAAAGTTTGCGGATGCGCATGAGCTTAACTAACCGTAAAAAGGTCTATTAAAAATAATTTGCGATCTTCTATGGTTCAGCAAATATTAATAAATTTCTCTATATTAGTAATAGAACATGAGATAACAGAGAAAATACTGCGATATATAAATATAAATACGACATCATTAATAATTTTGCAAAGAAGAAAGGTACCAGAAGAGTAAATTTTTAATTTTTTTGTTTTATGTATAAAATTATGAAATTATATTTGTTTGTATAAGTTATATATTCTGTCACCAAAACACTGAAGAGCCCATGGAAGGAGAGGAAAATGAACTCACAATACATCCGCCACTACCAGCTGTGGATCCTATACTTGGTCCAATACCAGCCATCACAGTTGGCGGAGTTGAGACCATTATGAAGAAAATGAAAAATGTAAAGGCAACTGGACTGCATGATCTTCCATCGGAGGTGTGGGAGATGCTTGGACTAGTTCCTCAGTTTCTAGCAAATATACCCCAACTCTTCAAGAAGTAAAAACAGCAATTAAGCACTGAAAAATAACAAAGCTCCCGGAATCGATGGTATCAATACTAAAAACGCTAAAATGCTAAAACAAGGGGGGATAAGCTGGCCACCTATATCCATGTACTAATAGCGAAAGTATTGGACGAAGAAACAATGCTGAGCGAATGAACACAAAGTATAATTTGCCCAAACTACAAAAAAGGAGACAAACTATTCTTATGCGAACTAGCATAACATAACAAGCGGCCCATAACAAATCTTGAACACCATCATAAACAATAGAATGAAACCGCTGTGCAAACAACTGATTGGGGAATATCAAGCTGGGTTCAGACCAGGAAAAAAAACCGGCATCGGCAGAAACAACTTATATATATATATATATATATATATATATATATATATATATATATATATGTATATACACATATATATATATATATATATATATATATATATATATATATATATATATATATATATATATATATATATATATATATATATATAAGCACCCTCCAGCGGACCCTATTCTGGGCCATTACTTTGGCTTCACTCCAAGATGTTTTCTGGGCTTTTAGTTCATCTAACACTGTTCTCCTCCATGTTTGAGCCGGTCTTCCTCGTCGTCTCGTTCCTAGGGGATTCCAGTCTAGTGCTGCCCTTGCAATGTCGTCTGGTTTTCTTCTTAGAATGTGGCCGATCCATCCCCATTTTCTTTTCTTAATGTCGTGCTCTATTGTTTCTTCTCCGCATCGTTTAAGAAGTTGCTCATTAGTAATTTTCTGTGGCCAGAAGATTCTGAGGATGATTCGTAGACATTTGTTGGCGAAAACCTGAAGTTTATGTTTTGTGGCATTAGTGTTTTTCCAGGTCTCACATCCATATAAGAGGATTGCTTTGACGTTTGTTCTATATAAACGCAGTTTGCTCTTTGTTTTTATGATGTTGGACCTCCATATTGTGTTTAGTTGCCTGAATGCCATCTGTGCTTTTTGAATTCTGTTTAGAATGTCTAGGTCTGTTCCGCCCGTCTCGTTGAGAATGCTTCCTAGATACTGAAACATTTCTACATTCTCAATTGGTTGGTCGTTTATTTGAAACGGTGCGTCGTTATTTGTGTGCATTCGCATCGCTTTTGTTTTTGAGACATTTATTTTCAACCCTATCTTCTGTGCCATGTCTTATAGTAGGGTGAGTTGCCTTTGTATACTTTAATAAGTATGCGAAAAAAGGCAAATGTCTTCTGCGTATTCGAGATCTTTGAGATTAGAGTAAAGAGACCATCGAATACCATCGTTTGGTCTGCAAGACTTTTCCAGGATATAGTCAAGAGCAATGTTAAAAAGCAAGGTAGAGAGCACACATCCTTGCTTCACTCCTGATCTCACCGGAAAAAGGTTGCTATGTGCTCCGCTATGCATGATACTACATGATACGTCATGGTACAGTTCTCTAATCGTGTCGATGATTTTTGTTGGCACGCCTCTTGTCCGTAGTATCTTCCATATAGCAGAGTGGGATAGGCTGTCAAAAGCACGTTCAAAGTCGATGAAAACAAGATATAGTGGCGATCGCGATTCAACGGATTGTTCTATAATTATTCTTGTTGAATTTATGTGGTCTATGCATGAGCGGTTTGGGCGGAAGCCTGCTTGGTTTGGACGCAGTATGGGTTCGAATGCTTCTGCCAGCCTATGTTGGATTACACTTGCAATAATTTTGTTTATGGTGTTTAACAGCGTTATTCCTCTCCAATTTTTGCATTGCGTTAGGTCTCCTTTCTTTGGCAGTTTGATAATGAGACTATGTTCCATTTCTGCTGGAATTTCTTGGTTTGTCCAGATCCCTTTTATTATTTTTGCAAGTAGAGGTGCAATCCATTTAGGGTCTACCTTGATTAGTTCGGCAGGTATGTTGTCTACCCCTGCCGCTTTGTTGTTTTTCAGCTGCTTGATGGTATTTAGTATTTCTGTTTTTGGAGGCGCGTCTCTTTTTATATTCAGCTGTTCATTTGCATTGGCTTCTGGAGCTATCTCAAGTTCGTCTTCCGTGGGTGAGCTGAGCATCTTCTCAAGAATAATTATAGAACAATCCGTTGAATCGCGATCGCCACTATATCTTGTTACTAGACTGGAATCCCCAAGGAACGAGACGACGAGGAAGACCGGCTCAAACATGGAGGAGAACAGTGTTAGAAAACCCAGAAAAGCCCAGAAAACCTCTTGGAGTGAAGCCAAAGCAATGGCCCAGAATAGGGTCCGCTGGAGGGTGCTTATGGAGGCTCTATGCTCCACCTAGGAGTCCAGAACCCATATATATATATATATATATATATATATATATATATATATATATATATATATATAAGTTGTTTCTGCCATATCAGCAAAGTATTCCTTCCACCTATCGAGCTGAGTTTCTGGGGTGGTCAGTGGGCGGTTGTCTTTGCTTCTAACTATATTTGTGGTCTTTGTGTGCTTTTTGGAGAGCTTGTTTGTCAGTGTGTAAAGAGTCCTCGAGTTGTTATTTTTGGCTGCTCCTTCTGCTTGCTCACATATCAGGTCAATCCATATTCGCTTGTCTTTTTTGGCAGATGCTTTAATTTGTTTGCATAGTTGTGTATATCTCCAGATTGCATCATTTTTTGTCATCGAAGTTTTGCACTGGAGTACCAGTTTCTTCGCATGCTTTCTGTCTTGTATAAGTTGCCATGTTTGGTCTGAGATCCAGTCTTTTCGATTTCTTTCCTTTGTGCCAAGGGTTGTTTTGGCCGATTCGAGTAGCGTCTTGGCTAAGCCATCCCAAGATGTTATGGGATTTTGTTCTGCATTTTCATGCAGGTTTGTTAGGAAAACTTTTTTGCAGTTTGGTTGGCGCAGTTTGTGTAGGTTGAACTTTACTCTCTTTGATTGTTCAGGTTTCTTTGGTACGGCCAGTTTGATTCTGAACGTGCCGAGCAGAAGGTGGTGGTCGCTGGCAATGTCTGCACCCCTTTTGTTTCTGACATCAAGTAGGGATCTCCGCCATGTTTTCGATATGGCAATATGGTCAATTTGGTTTTGGGTTTTCTTGTCGGGGGATATCCATGTGACTTTGTGGATTTGCTTGTGTGGGAACACTGTTCCACCTATAACTAGGTCTGATGTTGAACAGAGTTTCGTGAATAGTTCACCGTCTTCGTTTCTTTCCCCACATCCTTCTTTACCCATGATGTCTTCTAGGTTACTGTTATTTGTCCCGACCTTAGCGTTGAGATCACCCATGAGTATGGTGATATCACCTCTGTTTATCTTCCTTAACGTACTTTCAAAGATATCGTAGAAATTTTCTTTTTCCTCAGCACTCACACTGTTTGTGGGTGCATAGCATAGTACAAAGGTGATATTGATCTGTATTTAGTGTGGAACCTTGCTGTAATTATTCTGTCATCAATGGGGTTCCATGAAATTAGGCTCTTTCTGGATTTTTTAGTAATTATGAAACCAACGCCTCTTTCATGAGACCCAGTTTCTTTGCCACTGTACAGGAAAAGCTCCCCAGATTGTAAGTTGAGCTCCCCCTTGCCAAGCCAGCGAACTTCTGATAAGCCTAAAATTGAGATGTTGTAGTTATTTAATTCTCTCACCGCTTGATGCAGTTTTGATACTTCGTATAGAGTTTTTACGTTCCAGCATCCAAAACGTAACTTTTCCTTAAGTGTAGCCAGTGTTGTCTTCGTTTTGTCCGTCTGGATTTGTGTTGTAGAGGTTTCATTAATAGTATGGTTTAGGCCAAGCAGGTTATTAGCCCACTGTGGCGGTAGTTTGGTGCTGGGGCTGCCAGCTATAGCTTCCAAACCAGCCTCCTGTTTACAGGATTTAAATCAGCCGCCCATTCTGGGTCAGACGCTGTTGCAGCCACCCAATCTGGAACAGACGCTGCGGATTTGTAGCCGCTCATTCTGAGTGCAGACGCTACATTTATAGGTTTTGGTCCGCCTCGGGTATTTGATTTCCCCGGTACCACCTATATCTAGGAGGCATCCCCCTATCCGCCACCTGGGGAGGCGCCCGATGGGGGACCTACAACCCCACACGGGGCAGAAACAACTTACTCACCAACAAAACCGTTCATCTAGCGGCATATGCCGACGACATCAACATCATGAGCCGAACCAAAGCCGTAGCAGAAGAAGCGTACACCCTCCTGAAGGAAGCAGCCAGGGACATAAAAATTAAAGTAACAAAGACTAAAGTGCTAACGCAGGCAAAAACAACGGTAATGGCGATGACAACACAAGACAACTTAGACCAAGTCAGAAGCTTCCGCTATCTAGGGGTGACCCTAGAAAACAACGGAAGCGTAGAAGCAAAGATAAGAGTCAGAACCACAGCGGCAAACAGAGCATACTTCGCACATCATATATGACCAATGGTGATGCGTTTCGCAAATTTGAAATCTGTATTGGAATTAAAATTCTGTATTGGAATTAAATACAAAAAAAGTATTGGAATTCTGTAATTTTCAAAAATTTAGCGCCACGTTTTTGCTTATAACTTCTTTAATATTGGTTTGACAATGAAATTGTATTGGTTATTTGTTCAGAACTCGCCGGGGGCTACTCAGAACTCTTGTCAAAACTCATGAAAAAATTTTTTATCAATTTTTTTATTTTCAAAAAACTTAGCACCGCATTTTTTTTATAACTTCTTTAATATTCGTCGCACGTGGTAATTATAAAAGAGATTTGTTCAGAACTCTCGAGGGGCTACTCAGAACTCCTATCAGAACTGTTGTTCTCTTGTTAAATTTATAAATATTGATTTTACAAAAATGTCTAATAAGCATTTTTTGTTTATCTGCCTTAGTACAATCGAAAACCGTTATCAGATTTTTTATTTTATTTTTCAGAAATTACAAAATTAAAAAAAAAAGTAGAATTATATGCATTATAGATTGAGAACTCTAGAACTCTATATAAAGCTAAAACTGGAATATTAGATCAGAACTCTTTTTCCTGAAAAAGAGTAGGCTACGTGAAGTTGGCCCCCAAATTGTATTTCTCGATTTCTGCCCGAAATTCCCCGAACTGCAATTTTCAAGCAAGAATTCTAGAACTATTCGAAATCTTGCTAGAACTCTAAATAAATTTCAATTTTTCAAAAATTCGGGGGCCAACTTCACACGACTAGAGATATCTTGCTGAACACCGGGTACCTTTCTTCGGAGAACCTTCAGGAGATCATTTATAGGAGAAAGGGAACTCAATATTTAAAAACAAAATTAGTGTGGTCTGAAAGTACATTAAATTCTGAAAGTACACTAAATGCACATGTATTTGATGTATTTAATAATAAAATGTCTCTTCACAAAAAAATCCGGAAAAATCACATTTTTTAGACTTACAACTAGGCTTAATCACTTAATATAGTCTTGTTTAATTACGCTTAGGTAATCTAGAAGTAATTATAATTCAAAATATTTGCTGCAGATTTCATATCTGTGTTAATAATTCCAGGCAATTATCAAAAATAAATTATAAAAATACAAAAAAATGTTTTAACTTTTTTTTAAATTTTAATTATAAAACTATCAACACAGCATCCTCCGCCATATTGCTAATTTCACAATCCATCAAACAGCAAAATTTCAGTAACAACAAAAACTCAATAAATCAAAATTCGCAATGAATAAAACCAACACTAACCTTGTCCGTGTGCTTTTTCGTCCCCTTCCGTCAATCTCTGCACAAATTTTCACATCCAAAGTCCTTCGAAAAACTAATTAACGCGAACTGTGACCTCAAGCGACCATGTCTAGGAGGACGGACGAACATCTCATTCTGTACCACCTTAATAAAACAAAAACTTTCGTTTACTAATGACGTTTTAATAGGTTAAGATTTAGTGTTCATATTTTTTGTTTTGACAACACTTGCTAAACAAAAGAGAATCGCAGTCTATACAAGGTGGCTTATATAGCAATATACAGGGTGTCAAAAAAAGTGAACCTGATAAATTTATTTATATTTTCACATTATCCAGTGCAAGCTCTCGAAATATAGATAATAGTTAGTGAATATAAATAATATTTGTCTATTATATGTTTTAAGCGAAAATTATGATGCATCTATATTTAAATATTCGCAATATCTAGACAAAAATAGATCACGCCAAATATATACAAATCCAGACTTGTTTGTCTAATCTTATCTGTCTAGTCTTCTCTGCCTAGTCTTGTCTGTCTGCCGGGTTCAAATCCTCGTCGGAGAGGCAACAACTAGGGCGGTTTAATCGTCCGGGCTGCCCACCGGTCTGGATGAACGCAAAACATTCGATACTGCGTTGGCCCATACTAAAAGCCAAAAGTAGGTTTAGTGAGAGCTTCCTCAGAACCACTTTAGTCTTGTTTGTCTAGTCTTGTCTGTCTAGTCTTCTCTGTCTAGTCTTTTCTGTCTAGACTTGTCTTCTCAACAGACTACGGCGACTGTATAAAAAGAGCAGAGGCGAACGAAGACAAATAATTAAATAGATTATAACGCTAAATCAAAGGATATAAAAAAAACAAATTCAAAAGTCGAAGAAACTCAATTGGCGAGAAATCTGCATTCGATCTAGACTGGAAAACCTATGGGACATTCTTTTCAAGGTTCTTAGAGGTAGAAAAACCTATACAAGCTACCTAGGTAGACTTGAGGTTATGGATAAATCATTAGATATCTTTGGAACCTCTCACAAACTTCTGGAGACATTATTTCCGCAGGACGACAAGAAGAAGGACAGTCAGCAACACACGTTTGTCAGATTACTTGCTGAGACTGTCAAGGAGGGCAAGACGATATACCGTGCAATATGTTTGAGATTGAACGAGTTATACAAAAGATGAGTCCGAAGAAAGCTCCTTGGGCTGGATGGCATTACCTCTGATATAGTATTGGTTGCCTTCAACTCGGCACCAAACCCGTTTCTTAAACTTTATAACAAGTGTTTGGACAAGTCCATATTCCCGTCCTACTGGAAAGAACAATTAATCAAGATTATCCCTAAACCCAACAAACCAGCGCTATCCATAAAAGACTTCAGACCAATACGTTTGCTTCCAGTGGCCGGGAAGTTGTCGGAAGTTGTTGGAAGACAATCCAAGTTTTCTCATCTCGAGAATTGACCATCACTTTTATCGGAACAAGTTGGTGAATCAAAACCAGCTTGGCTTTGGTGAAGAAGCACAAGCACTGTTCAGACAGTGCCTGTGCTTCTTCACAGTGCTCTTTGGCTTTGGTGAAGAAGCACAGGCACTGTCTGAACAGTGCTTGTGCTTCTTCACCAAAGCCAAACTGGTTTTGATTCACCAACTTGTTCCGATAAAAGTGATGGTCAATTCTCGAGATCAAGTCTCGAGGTCGTCCTTCTTCTTGTCGTCGCCATTTCAAAGGCGGTTAGGTTTATCAGGTAGGCATTAAGATCGAAGCTTTATTGTTCAGCCATAGCCTTGGATATAACTGGGGTCCTGACAATCCTTTTCAATCAGCCTGCAGATCATAAGCGGCCACCAGGCGTTATCAAATGCCCCAGTTATATCCAAGGCTATGGCTGAACAATAAAGCTTCGATCTTAATGCCTGCCTGATAAACCTAACCGCCTTTGAAATGGCCTGAACAGTGCCTGTGCTTCTTCTAAAGCAAAACTGGTTTTGATTCACCAACTTGTTCCGATAAAAGTGATGGTCAATTCTCGAAATGAGAAGACAATCCAACACCTTTATTATGATCTGCAGGCTGATTGAAAAGGATTGTCCTGACAATCCTTTTCAATCAGCCTGCAGATCATATGCGGCCACCAGGCGTCAAGTTAGCCCAGGTCTTACTTTGTAGATCGCAGAGCAGTAATCAGCGAAGTAGGGTTTATACATAGGAAGGAGGATCAGCAAGGGTTGTTCAAAAAGTTCAAAGTCATGTCCAGGTTTCTGGAATACATTATATGGCACCATTTTCGAAAGAGATCTGCCTGAAGATTTCGACATTGTTACTTATGCGGATGATTCGTTTCTACTCAGCAAAAGCAAAACCATCGCGGGCTTAAAGGAGAAAACTGATAATCGGTCTCTAGATAATCTTTGCCAGGGTCTCTGAAACCAGACTTAATTTTAACGCCCAAAAGACCGAGGCCTTTTCTTCGAAGCAAAGGAGTCCCGTATTCACTCTCGAGAATATAACATTTAGAAGCCAAGAACACCTGTATTTCTTATCAAGGTGCCGTACTCTCTCCGAGAACGTAGGCAATCCATCGCGCATACTTGTGGAACGAATCAACCTTTAATATACGGGAGCTTGCAGTTTATCGCCGCTTCTGAACGACACTAGTTGAGAGATTTTTACTAGACAGAATTACTCGTGGTAGTTTGCCCTTGCTTTTCACGAGGTGGACACAGCATAGTTCCGTGAAAAATTTTCCCGGGTTGGCCGGGGATTGTACCCGGGATCTCATGTATAGCTAGCGGATGCGTTCACCACTACACCATTGTACCACTACGGTAACAGACAGATTCCTGAACTTCAAAGATCACATGAAGCTAGCTAGTGGTGGGGTAAAGCGATTCAACATATAGCTAGATATCGCTGCAAGAAAGGAGTGAAGTGATCACAGCTGATTGATATCTACCGCGCCGCTATAGAACCCGCACTATTATACGCTGCTCCAATATGGCAGAAGTCATGTGGCGTGAAAGGAGGCCTAAAGCTTTTGAGCGTACAGCGCCTCAGCACCATCCTGCAAAAGCGTATCGCACAGTCTCCTCTGAGGCAGTCTGTTTGATTACGGGTCTCCTTCCAAGCAACGTTACGGGTCTCGTCTCAAGCAACTGGACCTCCATAACTCTCACCAGATCGCAGACGATGCGCTTAGGTTTATAAATATAATGAGGTTTATAGATATAATGGGCTTACCAGATGCCATCAACGCGCTTGAACTAGCCGTAATACCCAAGAAATAATTCACGCTTCACAATTGTTGCTGATTACATGCCATTTGGCATTGAGAGATGTATTTCAACTCCGGGTGTACACGGATGGTTCGAGTTCGATTAGGGGTATGTAGGCTGCATTCGTCGTCTACTTTCAAGACGAGGAAGTGTACCATAGGCTTATTAAATTTGAAAAGTATGGTTTAATTTTTCATACTGAATTTTTGGCCAAACTGCAAGCCTTGCGTTATATGGAAAGACCCTGTTCAATCATTTGTGAAAGCCGATTTATTCTGGATGCTTTGAAGAAATTAAATGCACCCACTGCTTTATTGTTGAACAGCTGCCAGAGTTTCAAGGAAGAAGAAGATGTGTTGGCATTTGGTTAAGGCCCTCGCTGGTTTTGAAAGCAATGAAGCAGCAGACATGCTTGCCAAACAAGCAGCTGACAAGGAAGATCTGCTAATCTCCTTTAGTAAATTGACCAAACAAGCTTTAAGATCGTGCTCCAAAGGGCATTTCGAGAAACTCTGGCAGGACACATTGGATGTGGCTACAACAGGCTTGTGGACCATACCGCCTATTAAGACCTGGAGGGTTTCAACATCAGTCTGTCCCAGTTGATAACAGGCCATTTTAATTTAAAAGCATACCTCCACAGATTTGGTAAAAGTGTGAGTGTGACCAAAATGACACCGCGGCACACGTACCATTTTAATGCAAAGATACCGAAATATGGAGACGATCTTTGGAGACTGATATGCAGATGCATGAACTTATCTGGCCTAAGGATGAAGATGGCTTGTCTTTGATAAGCATGCCAAACTATTATCTAGACTCATGATCATGATGATCATGATGAAACAGTTCAAAATTCAATAACTCAGGTTCAGAGATCTCGGGAAAGTAGATAAAAATAGAACAGTAAAACTAATAGCATTACAACCAGCATAGTGTCCTTTTGGATGGAATGCTGGCCTTCATGCGCTAGTCTGCACATGAAGGAAATTGCAAATAGGCTGTTTAGTCTTATCAATATCTAGTATCTATTGGTAATGTTGATCTAGTATCTAGTACTAATCGTTATATAGTATATCTTTTTTTTTGTATATCTTACTATTCGTTGTATAGTGTCTACTATTAATCGTTATCTAGTTTTTGGTACTATCGTTATCTAGTATTATCTAGATTAAGTTAACTAAATAGTATGTGAAGATGTACAAACCATTTAAATGTTATCTAGTTCACGGAGTCTACCTACATAGAAAGCATAAATTGCTATGTTTTGTAATTTAGAGTTATCTACATTTCTAGATAATAAACATCAGTAAAAAAACTTGTTTATTTCACGTAATCAATTTTTTATATTTTATTACCTAGTTTTATGTAGATTATGCGAACATTTAAATATAGATGCATGATAATTTTCGCTTAAAATATATAATAGACATGTATTATTTATTTTCGTTAACTATTATCTATATTTCGAGAACCGCTGGACTGAATAATGTAAAAATATAAATAAAATTATCAGGTTCGCTTTTTCTTGACACCCTGTATATTGCAATATAAACACCTGGTATAGCCTGCGACTCTCTTTTGTTTCGCAAGTGCTGTCAAAACAAAAAATATTAACACTAAATCTGTTCCTATTAAAACGGCATTAGTACACAAAAGTTTTTGTTTTATTAGGGTGGTACAGAACGAGATGTTCGTCCGTCCTCCTAGACATGGTCACTCGAGGTCACAGTTCGCGTTAATTAGTTTTTCGAAGGACTTTGGATGTGAAAATTTGTGCAATTTGTGATGGACGGAAGGGGGCGAGAAAACACACGGACAAGGTTAGTGTTAGTTTTATTCATTGCTAATTTTGATATATTGAGTTTCTGTTGTGGATATTATTTTGCTGTGTATGATGGATTGTGAAATTAGCAATATGGCGGAAGATGTTGTGTTGATAGTTTTGTAATTGATAAAAATATTTTTAAAAAAGTTAAAAAAATATTTTGTAATTTTATATATTTTTTTTGCTAGTTGCCTAGAATTATTCACAAAGATATGCAATCTACACCAAATATTTCGAAATATAATTAGTTCTAGGTTAGGTAAAAGTAATTAAACGTTATAGGAATAAGATTAGCCAATTAAATTTAGACTAGATTATCAATAATATAAAATCACTACTAGACCAGCCATAAAAACAAGACGGGACAAGACTGGACAATACTGGACATGACTAGACAAGACTGGACACGACGTGACAAGATTTGACAAGACTAGAAAAGTATAGATGAGATTGAACAAAACTGAATAAGACGGGACAGGATCGGATCAAATCCGGCAAGACGAGCAACTCTTAAAATTCTTACTTTACATGTAATTTTATACAGACCCCTCAGACAATGTTGCAAGTTTTTTATGTCTTCTTTTAAGTCTAAGAATTTTAAGAAAGTTTTAAGAGGTTACTTCTTCCAAAATACAAGGCTTGGATTTTTGTCGTACAATAAATAAGTGTTTTTTTATAAGAAATAGCTGCAAAAATACAAAATTCGGTTTATTCATACAAAAAGCGATTTCTTCATCCAAAAAAGGTTACTTCGTCCAAATAAAATATAAACACCCAATAATCGATTGATTCTTACAAATAACAATGGTTTGTAGATTGTAGATATGGTGGTGACGACTTGTACTGCGACCTTTATAGATCTATTGTACCCCACCCTCCTCCTCCAAGTGTTGGTGTACTTACCCATTTAGAGAAACTAAGCAGGAACAAGCTCAGAATTCTGACAGGAGCCCTGACGGGACACTGCAGACTTAGGAAACATCTTAAAGCCCTAGGCCTAGAGGAGGATGATGGATGCAGATTCTGTGGCTCAGCAGAGGAAACCCCCATACATCTGTTCAAAGACTGCGGAGCATTACTCCGCAAGAGACAGATGTAACTTGGGGCTCACTGCTTGAACACAGAGGAGCTGCAGGCCTTGAATCCCACCCAGATCCTGAGATTCCTAAAGGAATCAGGATTAGAGGAGGCCAGGATTAGCCTCCCAGGATTAGCCTCCTAGGAATCAGGATTAGCCTCCTCTAATCCTGATTCCTTTAGGAATCTCAGAATCTGGGTGGTATTCAAGGCCTGCAGCTCCTCTGTGTTCAAGCAGTGAGCCCCAAGTTACATCTGTCTCTTGCGGAGTAATGCTCCACAGTCTTTGAACAGATGTATGGGGGTTTCCTCTGCTGAGCCACAGAATCTGCATCCATCATCCTCAAATTCAAATTCAAATTCAAATTCAAATTCAAAATCTTTATTTCCCAAATGAGATACATAGTATCTATAGGATGTGTCAACAATTGTATAAAGATAAATAGTATAAAAATAATTAATACAAATTACAACAACAACAAAAATTCATCAACAGAATATACTGGATTTGACTCTAATAAAACTTTTAATTTCTTACGAAATTTTTTATCGGAGGTTTCATTTCTAAGGTCTGCGGGAAGCTTATTGTATATATGGATCCCTTTATTTTCTACACCTTGGCTACAGAGGGCTAAGTTTCTTTTTTCTGTACAGAGAAGATGTTTACTTCTCGTATTGTAATTATGTTTGTCTTCATTTTTTTGGAACTTACTTCGCGATTTGTGTATGTACATAGTGGTTTCGAAGATATATAGACTAACAACTGTTAGAATTCTGATTTTTTTGAAGTGAGGTTTACATGATTCTGTACATTTTAACCCTATGATATTTCGAATAACTCTTTTCTGTGCAATTTGAATGTATTTTATTTGTGACGAAGCTCCCCATAGAATAATGCCGTAGGACAGCAAAGACTGCACTTCTGCATAATACCACTTTAGAAGATCTTCTCTGTTTAGTAGTTTCCTCAGAATAGTTGTTTGATAAGCCTTCTTATGTAGTGCCGAACAGATATTCTGTGTCGTAGTTTCCCAGCGAAGGTGCTCCTCTAAATAAATACCCAGAAACTTGGCATGTTTGGTTCTATTGATTTTGTAGTTTTGTATTTTTAGGTCTAGATCTGTGACATACGTACTTCTTGCTGTTTTGAACACTATGTACTCCGTTTTGCTTTTGTTGAGGTGTAGAGTATTTGCGGAGAACCATTTATTTAGAGATTCTAATAGTAGCTTCGCCTGATCCGTATTCTGGACGATGTTGTTCCCCGACACAATGAAGCTTGTGTCATCGGCGTATAATGTGCAATGCGGCCCTTTCACATAGTTTATCAGATCAGCAGTGTATAATAGAAACAACGTTGGTGCCAGAATGCTTCCTTGGGGGACCCCAATATTTGTAGTTAAAATGTCCGACTGGCCAACTACATTACCACTGCTCACAGAAACGTACTGTTTTCGATTTGAAAGGTAAGATTGAATCCATCTCGAAACTTTCCCTCTGATTCCATAATTATGTAGTTTATTTATTAATCTGTTATGGGAAACACAGTCGAAGGCCTTGGTGAGGTCACAGAATATTCCAATGGGATATTTCCCATTATCTACCTCGTAAATTAGTTTGCTGTGAAATTCTACCAAGGCGGTTGTAGTAGATTTGCCTTTGCAAAACCCATGCTGTTGCTTTGGAATTAGATTATATTTTCCAATAAAAGCAGTCATTCTTATTAACAAAGCATATTCGATTATTTTTGCTAGAATCGGTATGATGACGATTGGTCTATAATTCTGCATTTCCATTTTATCACCTTTCTTGAAAACTGGGATGATTTTACCTATTTTTAATACCTCTGGAAATTGTTCTTCGGTGAATGAGGCGTTAATTATATTTGTAATAGGTTCTACTAATAAATGTTTGAACTCCTTGATTATATTCCCAGGAACTTCATCTGGTCCTCTAGTTGTTTTATTTTTTAATGATATTATTATATCCAGTATTTCGTTTTCAGTGAATTCTTGTAAGTACATAGTTTTTTCTTTAAATTCCATATGGTCATTCGATATCTTTGTTGGAGTAATATTTTCTACAATTGCTTTGGGCGCTTGCTCGAAATAGCTGTTAAAACTGTTGGCTATGTCTTCAGGTGCTGTAACCTTATTATTGTTGTCTGTTATTTGAATGATCCCGGATGGTTTGGATTTATTCGTCTGCTCTTGTATGATATTCCACACGGCTTTAGCCTTATTTGGAGCTTCTAGTATCCTTCGGCTAAAAAAAGAATGTTTAGTGGACGTGATTAAATTATAATGTATACCTTTTTGTTTCGTATAGTGACTTCTTAATTCTGGATATTTTTTTTGTAGTACAAACATGTCTTTTAGTTGTGTAGCAGATCTTCTCACGTCTTCAGTAACCCATGTTTTTATTTTAATTTTGGTTTTTATCATTGGAAAGCAGTTGAAGAAATGATATTGGATGCATTTGATGAAGCCAATTGCCTTGCTGTTGCAGCTGGTATTTTGGAAGACGTCGTCCCATGTTTCTCTTCTGAGATGTTCGGCAAAACGCGTTTTATTTGTTAGCGAGAAATTCCTTATTAGTATGTGGTTTTGTCCTCCTATTTTTTTGTTGATAGTGCTCAATTTTAATAGTCTATGATCAGACATAGGGGTATCTTCTGCTGAGGTCTTTAGTTCAAGACCTTGTGTAGCAAAGATATTGTCGATTCTAGTTTTGGAGTATGTCGTTATTCTTGTGTATTCTTTTATATATTCACCCATGCCATATGCCTCTAATAGGTTGGTGAGGTTGTGTGTTTCTTTTGTGCTGATTGCAAAATTAATATTGAAGTCTCCAACTAAGATGACTTGCATATTATTTCTTGCATATTTCTGTAAGATATTATCTAATGATGCCATGAAAGTACCTATACATCCTAAAGGCTACATCCTCCTCCTCTAGGCCTAGGGCCTTGAGATGTTTCCTAAGTCTGCAGTGTCCCGTCAGGGCTCCTGTCAGAATTCTGAGCTTGTTCCTGCTTAGTTTCAGGCAAGCTCCCGTTCTCTTCTGGTTAAAAGATCCCAGCATCACTTTGGATTGCCTTAGCCCTGGAAGTTCCTTCCAGGTTTTCATCCATTTTCCTCTTATTTCTTCATCTAAACTTTTGCGGATGGTGTTCACGCTCATACCGCAAAAGGGTTCCTATAAGAGGGCTACTGGATCCCTTGTTTGCTAGGTGATCGGCTTCTTCGTTTCCGTCTATACCAGTGTGTCCTGGTACCCAGTATAGCGTTACTTTATTATCCCTGCCAAGCTTGTTCAGCTTCCCTACACAGTCCCATACCAGTTTGGATCTGATGGTGTATGAGCTAATGGCCTTGATGGCTGCTTGACTATCTGACAGGATAGCAATTCGTTTTTTGCGGTAATTCCTGTCGAGGTTAAACTGTGCACATCTTTCGATTGCGTGTACCTCTGCTTGGAAGATACTTGGGGATGTTCCCATGGATTCGAAGTATCTGGTATGAGGTCCAAACACTCCTGCACCGGTGCCTTCCTTTGTCTTCGAACCATCTGTATACCACTTGATGGCATTTTCCTCTATGTGGTATGCTGAGGATTCGTCGATCCAATAGGCTTTACTACTACACAATGCTGTGTAGTTTTTCTCGAAGTGGTATTTGCATACCATTTCGTCTTTTGGTACTTCCAGCCAGGGGATCTTGGCAGCGAGGCTGTTTCGGTCTCTGCTCCCGATTATTTTACCTCTGCCCATTCCTTCCTTCCTGAATCTTACGATCGCCGATCTGGTGGCGCTCTCCACCACAAGGTGCAGCGGAGTCAGATCCAGCAGCAGCTCCAATGCTGCTGTCGGACACGACCCCATCGCCCCCGTGATGCAGACACACGCCAGTCTTTGAATCTTCTCAAGCTGTTTCCTCATAGAGGCCAGCTTGATTCTACTTCCCTACGCAACTGCCCCATAAGTGTTTGCAGGTCTCACTATCATGGTGTACATCCATCGCAGGATAGTGGGGTTACAACCCCACGTTTTTCCTGCCAGATTTCTGCACACCATTAGGGCGCGTTTGGCTTTACCTACCACTGCCTCAGCGTGTCTATTCCATAGGAGTTTGCTATCTAGTGTGATACCCAGATACCTTATCTCCTGTTGGTATTCTACTGCCTTCCCATCTATGAGTCTTCCCAAGAAACCTTCCCATCTATGAGTATGGGATGTAGGCAGTTTAGTTTTCTCCTTCTAGTAAATGGTATCACCGTGGTTTTGCTCGGGTTGAGTCTCAATCCCACTGTTTGACACCATCTGCTAGTTACTTTGAGGCCTCTCTGAACAATTTCACAGAGCGTTCCCTCAAATTTTCCTCTGACCATTATGACTATGTCATCGGCGTAATCTTGACATTTGATGTCTAGGTTGTTTAGCCTAACCAGTTGTTCATCAACTACCAGGCTCCACATTAGCGGTGATAGTACACCTCCTTGTGGGCACCCTCGAGTTGTGGAGATCTTAATGGTATCTCTTCCCACTTGTGTCTCCGCCACTCTAGTTCTCAGCATTTCTCCCATCTACTTTGAGATAGTGCTGTCGATACTCCTTCTCTCGAGGGCCGCCTTGACAGCCTCGTGTGAGGTGTTATCAAAAGCTCCCTATATATCCAAGAAGGCACATATCGCTAATTCCTTTGTCTCTAGTGCTGCGTCTATTTCATTTGTCAGCTGATACAGGGCGGTTTCTGTGGATTTCCCTGCTCTGTAATCATGCTGACTCTTGTGTAGTGGTGTACCTACCAGCACCATAGTCCTAAGGTAATTATCAATCACCTTCTCTATTGTCTTTAACATAAAAGATGTTAGACTAATGGGTCTAAATGACTTCGGTTGAGTGGTGTCTTTCTTTCCCACCTTCGGTGTAAATACCACCTTAGCCCTTCTCCATAGCTCCGGTATATATCTGAGCGCTAAACTACTTCTAAAAATATTTAGAAGATACGGCATTAGTTCTCTCTCTCCCTTTTGTAGGAAGGCAGGAACTAGTCCGTCCACACCTGGGGCCTTAAAAGGCTGGAAAGTGCCGATAGCCCATCTGATTCGGTTTTCCGTACAGATGGACGCTGCCCTCTTCCAGTCGGCCCGACTTGGTTTCCGTGGTTGCATCAAGCCCTCGGTCTCCCAGTATCCTCTACATCCCGGAAAATGGGTTTCTAGTAGGAGGAGAGCTCTTTGCTCTTCATCCTCCGTGAAGGTCCCATCCGGTTTCTTGAGAGTGGTTGTCATTTCCACTCTATTTTTCTAGTGCTTTGTGCAGTCTAGCTGCCACCGGCGTAGATTCTATGTTTTCACAGAAGGTCCTAAAGTTTTCCCTTTTTGCCCTTCTGATCTCTTTGTTGTAGGTGGTAAGCACCTGAGAGTATTTTAGCCAATTTCCGTATTGCTTGGCTTTGTTGAAAAGCCTACGTAATTTTGCTCTTAATGTAGACAAATTTTTGTTCCACCATTTTTCGTCCTTATGCTCCTTCACGGTTTTTACCGGGCAGCTGAATTCAAATGCCGTGGTGATTGCTACATTTATTTCTCTTACAACCTGCTCCAGCACGGTGTAGTATTTGATACTACCCCGCACTGTCACCTGCTCCAGGTTTTCTTTTAGTTGCGAACTAAACATAGGCCACACAGTCTGTCTGGGGTTTCGAATGGGGGTGCTTTCCCCACTCGCTCCTTCCAGCTCAAACTCTATGATCCTATGATCTGACATTGAGGGTTCACTTGAAACCCTCCACTTTTTAATTAGTTTACTTACGTTAGCGCTACCTACCGTAATATCCAGTACCTCATTTCTGGCCTTAGTGACAAAAGTTGGTGTGTTAATAATAGTTTAGTACAATAATTGATGGAATTGTACAAAGTAAATTCACCCAAAAAAAGTTTACAAAAAAGGTTGATCCATCCAAAATTTGTTTGCTCTTTACAAAAAATTTCTTTAAAAACAAAACAGAAAATTCTGAAAATTTCAAATTTTGATTTAATTGTTTGAAAGAGTGTGCGTTCAAATTCAGTTAACATGAATTTAAACCAACAGTGTTGATTTAGCGTGTGCCCAACACATAAGTCTTGAAAATTTATCCCCAAAAACCCGTTTAAAACCATTTGTTATTGCATCAGAAGCATCTGCATGCAATAACAAATGGTTTTAAACGGGTTTTTGGGGATAAATTTTCAAGACTTATGTGTTGGGCACACGCTAAATCGGCAATCGAGAAGAGACTTTTGACTATTCGATTGATTCACTCCATTATGCATCATCACTGGAAGATTTTGAAAAGGCTTCAATCCTTTTCAAATCAAAATACATTGATTTTACTCAAGATGTTCTAGACTTTATCAATTATATGGACGACTATTATTTATTTATTTATTTATTTTTTAACCTACTGGCATATAGAAACCACATACAACAAAAAAATATAAATTTAAAAATAAAAATACAAAAATATCCCAAAACACAAAATAAACTCCAATTTCCTTTATAATACACCTTCTCTGTTACCAGTTTGCTCTTTCCATCTTTTTATCCGTCTCAGCAGTTTCAGACCCTTTCCGCTATCATTCATACATTCCTCCCATTTCTTTCCTTCCCGCCTCTCTCCCTCATTCCATTCACCCTTTGTACACTCTTCCATCCAATGCTCCCAAGTATCCTTTGCTGTCCCACAAACACTACACTTTCTATGCTCCTCACTCACCCAGTATCTTCTACCACGCTCCTCACATCCACACCTATACCTTGCTAAAATGACTTGTGCATCGTCCTCTTGATTTACACTTAAATAGGTTGGTAACCGCCCATGTACCTGTATCTTTACGTACCCTTTATGAAAATTACTACTTTCTATTTTGCTTTGCCGCTCCTGTAGGTCCACTTCTTGCAAACGTTCTACCAACCTTTCGGACCACCCTGCCCTTTCCTGCTTTAGCGTTTCGAGCCCCTCACCAGATATACCACCTCTTTCATACAATTTCCTCTTATTCTTACCCCAGTCACTCCCTTTCATACCGCCTACTCCCACTCGATTTACCATTCTAAAAACCTCTTTTATTAACCTTTCATCTCCCATTTCACTCACCTTATATTCATACCTTATGACCTTTCTTGCAGCCAAGACTGCCACCTTGCACGTATTCACCTCCTGGAGGACAATGTAACTAGGTGTCGACCTATCAAGCTTCAGGATTTTTTTACAATTTAGATTTAGATTTAGTAAGCTTTTTGAAAAACTTTAACTGGACTCTCTCTATCCTATCCTCCTCTCTCGTCCCCCAAACTTCTGAGCCATACAATAAAATGCTTCTGGCACACACCTTCCACACCGTCTCAGCCGCCCTGAAGTTACCTTCGAATTTATTTCTCCATTCATTCCAGACTCGCCCAGCTGCCACCCACGCTTTCTTCGCTACATACTCCACATGTTCTCTATTGCTACCTCCATTTCCAAATACATACTCTAGATACTTAAACCTTTGCACCTCCTCGATTTCCCTCCCTCTCCATTCAAACCTATCTTTCTTGAACTTCCCACCTCTTTTGAACCGCATCCATTTAGTTTTTCCCACATTCACACTCAAATCTCTCCTTTTAAAAACCCTCTCCCTACCACCACTCCTCCAGCTTGTCCGTCTGCCAAAACTCTTTCCAAATCAGCCACATAGAGATTGAAAAGTGTGGGGCTCAATGGACATCCCTGCCTCAGGCCCTTTTTTATCTCGAAATATTCCGTTACACACTCATTCACCCTGATCTTACACACCGTTTCCCTATACACCTCCCTTACATTCCTCCTCACCCTCTCCGAAATACCCTTTTTAACCAAACATTCATACAATCTCCCTCTATCTACGGAATCATACGCTGCTTTCAGGTCGATAAAAAGAGCAAAAAGGCTCCCAGATCTAATTTCCTGATCAATTATAAATCTAAGTGTTATGAGTTGTTCGACTGTGCCTCTTCCCTCTCTGAATCCTGCTTGCACCTCTGGTATTAACTGCTTTGCCTCTGCCTCTTTTCTCAACCGCCCTTCTAGAATCTTGGCGAACATTTTGTAGGAAGAGTTCATCAACATGATACCCCTGTAATTCTCCACCCTTTCCTTGTCCCCATTTTTGTGGATTGGCTGTATTATCCCCTCTTTCCAGCTCTCTGGGATACCCTTTGTCCCTTTCCATATCTTGTTGAACTCCTCCGTAAGCTTGTCGATACATTTATCTGGTACTAACTTCCACGCTTCATTTCCAACTCCGTCCGGTCCCGCCGCTTTCCTCTGATTTAAGGCTGCAATTACCTGGTGTACTTCCCCAGCAGTAATTTCTTCTTCAACTACTTCTTCAACAGTCTGTTCCCTTCTAACACTGTCTTTCCCTCGATCCACCGTTATCTCCACTCCTTCCAATAGAACCATATAGTGCCTTAACCAGGTTTCCTTAGGTATACTGTCTGGAATTCGCTCCTTCCTCCCGCTCTTCTCCTTTAAATATTTCCACAGCTACGCTGCAGTTTTAATCTCCAGTATTCGTGGTCGCTCTCTTCTCTCCCACATTTCTTTCTTTCTCCTCTCCAGGTTTCGTAAGTCCGCTCTCGTACTTAACCACAGTTCCTTGTCACCGGTAGCCTCTCTCCACCTTCTCGTCACCTCCCTATATTTTTGTTTCTCCCTTATGAATTCCTTTACCGCCCATAATCTTCCCACTGTTCCTTCTGTGACTTTCCTCCTGACCATTGCTGTTTCCATTTCATCGGTTATCATATCTATATCCTTTAAATTATCCCAGTCTATTGCCTCCATTCTTAATTTAAACAGCTCCGTCGCACCGCTATCCCACCTGGTAACCCATTTTTCTTTCCTGGACCCCTCTTCTACCTGCTGCTTTAACGTGATCAGTATTGGCATATGGTCAGATTCACCTTTCACTCCGATCTCCATCTCTCTAATTTCTTGCCTCGCGGAGTCGTTAACAACTGCAATGTCTATCACCGACACCCCCCCAGCACTCCCAAATGTATACTGTCCCTCCCAGTCCCCTTCCACACACCCGTTCAAGACATCCCATTGACTTTCCCTTACCCACTCTGCCCATTCTTTTCCTTCCGCATTCCTCGTTTTGTCCTTAGATTTCCTTCGTAGTACTTTACCAGCTCTATCCACCGTGTTGAACTGCTCCTCTCCTATCCTCACATTCCAATCACCTCCTAGCAGCAAGTTTGTCGATGCCGTACCTTCTATATTACACCTTATGCACTCTTTAATTCTTTCCAGTCCCTTATTGTTATATACCGTGGCTATCTGCCACCAGCCTCCCTTCATCTCTACCTCCCTGAAAGCTATACCCTCCACCTCTTGTTGTAATCTCTCCGCTTCCCTGATACCACACTTGATCCTTGTTACTATCCCCCCTTTTGCCCTTCCGTAGCCACTCTCAGTAGCCTCAGGGCCGGTTGCATCTTCCATTTGTACTCCTTGGGAAGTCTCTCTTTACAGTTCTCCCATTCTTTTTCTTGGATCCAGGACTCCACTAGTCCAATTATTTCGAATCCCTTCAAGAAGGCTATGAAAGAGCCGTCCTCCCTTTCCAGTTTTTTCCTAAGCCCAGCCACATTCCAAAATAATATCTTAACATTTTCCCTTTCCGATCCGTCCTTGTGTTTCTGTCCCTTTCTTCTTTGGTCCCTTACTCGTTTTTTTCCCCTTCGGACCAAGGTACCCATTTCTCGTCTATTTCAACTCTTTTATAGCCTACTTTGACCCGATGACCCCTTTCCTTGAGCTCCTTTGCCTTCCTTAATAACTCTTTCTGGATTCCCTGCTCCTTCGGGGTGAAATCGTCTTGTATAAAAGTATTTGTTCCTTTTAGCTTGTGCTTATTTCTCATTATCTCCCTTTTTGCCTCCCAACATTCTAGCTTTAACAAAATTGGGCCTTTGTTCCCTCCTTTAGAGCCGAGCTGGTATGCATTCACGAAACCCTCGTTAATTCCTAACCTTTCCATAAACGTTTTCTTTGCCTCTTATCGCCATGTTTCTCCTTCAATTCCGTAAATTACGATGTTATTTCTTATCTCCCTCCTTAATCTCCTCTCTTCAGTATCCTTTAGGCTAATCAGTTCTTCCCTCAGCGCATGTCGTTCCTCCTCCCACCTACTCTCGGTTCTTTCCTTCTCACCCTTAACTGATTCCGCTGCATCCTCCAGCTTCGACATCCTATTCTTTATTTCCTTATTCTCATCCCTTATTGCCCTCAGCTCCGATAACAATTCTCATTCATTTCACAAAATTATTTCAAAAACAATTCACAAAAACTAAGCCAGCATTAGTTCGTCAATGAAATGATGAACAATGAGGGTTTGCCATTTAATGTGACCACCCCAAATATTTCCGTTACATTTAGAGTGACGCAAAAAAATCGAAAGAGAATTTTATTGATTTCTAAGGGCTGACACAGTGGTTAAAATTACTTTTTGTCAAGGTTACAGTTTTATGTCCTCAAGGTCATCAATGGTATTTCAAATGGGAACATGTTATTTTTTTTTCAAGAAATTGTAGCCACTATTCACGCGAATCCAGCGATCCATAATATCATGACTTATGACCTTTCTTTTTGCATGGATTAACACTGCCCCTTTCGCGGAATAAATGAATAATTAGATCGAAACACGACGGAATGATGATTTCTGTCAGTATAAAGTTCCTGCGCTCGCAAAGAGTTCCTACCGGTCTCACCATGAATCAGAATCATATCCACTTTCTCTGCTTGACTCTGCAATACCATTTTCGATACGGTTATTCAAGTTGTTTCAATAGATACACTTGCCAAATCATTTCAAGGTCATGATATCATGGGTCACTGGATTCGTGTGAATAGTGGCTACAATGTCTTGATACAAATAACATGTTCCCATTTGAAAAACCATTGATGACCTTGAGGACGCATAAACTGTTACCTTGACAAGAACGAATTTTTAACCACCGTGTCAGCCTTTCGAAATCAATAAAATGCCCATTTTTTCGTCACTCTAAAGGTAACGGAGATATTTGTGGTGGTCATGTTAAATGGCCCGCCCTGTATATAAAAAATTAACCACCACATTATAAATTACACATATTACATATTTAATAAATTCATTTAAGAAGTACTTTTTAGGAATTAATATTGTTATAAACCCGCATTGGCCACAGTATCGCTTCTTCTCATCAATCTCTCAACTGCTGCTTTGGATGTTTCGCCCCCGCCAGGTCCATCAAGTATGCCCCTGCGTGTCTCAAACGACACAGTCTCAAGTGTCCTCTTCAACACTCTAGTTTGGATGTAAGCTAATGTTTGGTGGTATTACAAGCTGCTGGATTAGATTAGATTAGATTGTAGATATGGTGGTGACGACTTGTACTGCGACCTTTATAGATCTATAGTACCCCACCCTCCTCCTCCAAGTGTTGGTGTACTTACCCATTTAGAGCGCCTCCTCTAATCCTGATTCCTTTAGGAATCTCAGGATCTGGGTGGGATTCAAGGCCTGCAGCTCCTCTGTGTTCAAGCAGTGAGCCCCAAGGTACATCTGTCTCTTGCGGAGTAATGCTCCGCAAGCTGCTGAATATATCTGCTGTGTATTTTTGTAACCACCCCGTCCCAAGTCATCACATACGGGATAAACTTGGTTGTGCAAGTATTGATATTTCACTCGCTAGCATGTCGCAGGGGAGACCGCGGCTAGTTGTCACACGGGTTAGTTGTCACAAAGCTTATATTGCCTGTAATACAACAATGTGTATGACGGGAAGTTTGCTAGTGCATGTGTTTCGATAATGTGAATTTGTCAAACGTCCATTCAAATTCAAATTGTCGGTTAGGTTGAATTTTAAGTGTGGAAACATAATTGAGTTTAACCCAACTTTTTTTCCAGTTGATTGGCTTATTTGTGCTAAGTTAATATTCTTTATATTATTCTCACTTTTTATTAAGTGACTGTGATAATACATCGTTGTACATATTTATATCAAATATGATTGATAAGTTTATTCGCTAGTTCTATAAAAATAAGAAAATGTAGGTTATTTACAAATGGGGTTAGTGGTCACATTTTCATGGGGTTAGTTGTCTCATTCTACATTTGCTTTCGGACCTACATTTTTGTTACTTAAATAATAAAATTATTTATTTTAAGAAAGACATTTTAAGATGGTAAGAAATTTTAAGGAAACTACGAGTCGTCGACAAACTCCTCCTGACATTATGCTGAAAGCAATAAAGAGTAAAAATTGAACATGTTTCAATTCTCTGAGCCGCTGAGGAATTTCAAATAATTTTGTCGCTATGTTAAAAAAAATAATGTTTATTTGTGAGAATTGCAGTGCAGAAAAATCATAGTTTGTACGAAAAAACCAATTATTGGATGATTACATTTTATTTTGGATGAATTAACCTTTTTTTTTGGATGAAGTAATTTATTTTGTACGAAGTAACCGAATTTTGAATTGATTTTGTATTTATCCAACTATTTATTGTAGAACTTCAACCATTTATTGTATGTTGAATTTTGTATACTTCTAATCGAATATTGGATGAATAAATTTTAAGCGGATTAATATTTATTACATGCAATTCATCTAATGTTCTCTCATATATTCTACTCTCATAATTATGATTCTATCTATATTTCAATACTAACTTATTTATTTTTTAAAGTGTTGGTTGATTCTAAATCGCGGTTTCTCATTCGGATGTGTCGTTTCGCGAACAGTTTCTGTTTCGTGGTCGTTGTTTGTGCCTTTGTGAGATTTCACTTGACGCGGGCAACAAAAACGGCCAAGCTGGCCGAATTGAATCGAATCGCGGGCAAAAAATGTTTTAATGTATTCGCGAAAGAGACAAATCGCGGCGTAAAACATTCAGTTGTGCGTGTCGTCGTCGCCAAGTGAAAGTCCGCCTTAATTCCTTTCCACACAAAATATGTTTTAATGACAACAAAATATCTTTGAGATAATTATGTGAGGATTAATTAGTTATGTGATTTATTATTTAAGTAACTGTGTCAAGATTAAACAGTCAGTTCGGTTTTGAAGGATTTAGACACGTGAGTTTTATAAATATCATTCTTAATCTAAAACTAGATAAAATTCAGGGTATTAACGCCATCACCGCTACATTTTTAAATGCTGACAATCTACACCTACAATTTTTATGATAAATCATAAAATAAAACATTTTATTTTAAATTTAAACATTTTTAAAATTTAAAATACTTATAACCCCGGTTAGACTAGGTTGCCCGCCGCGAAACGGACAGATAAATAAAGACAACATACGCACAGCAGCGCGAACTCTATATCCAATATATAGCGATGATGGCGTTAATACGTACCGTTATATACGTACGTTTACACGTAATAAGTACCAAAACATTTTATTTAAAATTAAAACATTTTTTGAACTAAAAATATTTTATTCTTTAACCTCGGTTAGATTAGGTTCTAATTAGGTTCCGCGAAGCGGAAAGATATATCAAGACAAACACGCGCGGAGGCGCGAACTCTCGATCCAATATATAGCGGTGGTGGCGTTAATACGTAAGTACCCGATTTTTTTTTTAAATTGGTTATTATTCATCGCTTGTTTTATTGGGAATGGGAAATTTATGTACATTTCCCATTCCTAATAAAACAAACGATTTATTTAAAATCGTTGATACAATAATAACGTTGATCGAATTTCAACTATAATCGATTCACTTTCAATTTAATTTAAAAAAACTGCGACGTTATAAATAATCGAAACGTTTGAAAAGATTTATTCGAAACGCAGGTCGCGGTATAACGTTCGAATGTAAGCTGCCGTTGTTAATTAACGCGTAAACAATTTTTCCTCGCGTATTAATCGCGCGGGCATTAATTCATATACTTTAATGGTAAATTAAAAGCAAACCGAAACAATTAATAATAATGATAATAAAGCGGGATGGTGTTATTAAAATTACAAAACAAAAAAATAAGATATGGTATAAATGAAAGGAACGGGAACGGGATAAAATTCCTGTCCGTGTATTTTAAAATAAAATATATCTGCGAAATTTATAACCCGGAAAATGTGGCTCTATCCTAATTTACGGATATAAATTAAAAGCCGGGAATGTCACTGTACTGAAAGCAAAAAAAAAAAACGCTTTATATATAATCACTAATGAGCCAAGTCTGGCAACTAACTGGTTCATAAATTACAAATTACAATGACCCATATTTAACTCTTCAGAAGAGTCTGAAAACCATTTAACCTGGAATCAATTACGCTCAAGTGCTCTTTGTTTTTGCGGTAAATTACTTCTTGTTTCAATTTCCGACAACCACCAATTTTATCATTGTAAATCCTTTGTTAATGCAACAAAATATTTAACAATGGACGATTTATAAAACTCCAGAAACAAGAAATATTTCGAAATAGAACATTCCAAATTAAATCATTTATCCAAAATTTCTTCGACCATATTTCGCTGAATCCTCATAAATTTCGATCGAAATTGGTTTACTTTTACAGACACAATTTGGAACGCCTTTAAAAAACGTTTTCTTGCTCGCCTTGGTTTCATTGAATGGTAAAATAGGTCCATTTTCCAATTTAGTTCGACCCGAAACCGAAGAAAGAGCACGCGCTGTAATCCATCAACAAACACAAAGCACCGCGTTAAACCATCGTTTAACGCTTTAACCCAACAAAATAATATCTCCACAATTTCTCAATCACCTCCTCAACTTCCGAATCGAGCACGGTTTTCTCGGTTTGGGGTGGTTGCGCGACCCGGGTTAGGGTGGATTGATATTCAACTCACCCCAGAATTGCTTCAAGTTGAGAGGGCCGGATTATAATGTACAGCCCTCGTCAATTGTGCAGCTGCACAACAGGGAAGCAATTCTTCAAACCAGAACCATCAACTATTTTCACAATAATAATAGCAAAGAGAAATCGATTCAACTCATTATCAGACTAATTTTAAAATATAAAGCTACATCTTCATTTGTCTATCTAGACTTTAAAGTGTAGTCCTGTAGGTTTAGACTTGTTAGTCCGTGTAGTTTTGTCTGTCTAGACTTTTCTGTCTGGTCGTATCCATCTAGTCTTGTCTGTCGAATCTTATCTATCTAATCTTCTGTGAAAAGTATTGTCCGTCTAAAGGCCGGTCCAGACGCTCCGTTTTGCACAACCTTTTGTCTGCACAGTCTTAAAACTGAATGAAAACGTTGCAATTTGTAGAGCGTTTACACGGTACAGATATATCTGTATAATTTGCACAGTTTTAGTGAAATCGTCATGTAGGAGGTACTAGTCTGGGCATTTTTGAACAAAATGAATCGGAAAACGGAGCTACTGTCTACATGCGCCGACTTGTCCGCAAAGTTCATGAATATCTATGCTATTTAGCTCAGTTATCGCTGATAACTGAGCTAAACTGAGCAACTCTTCCGTCCTCGTGCAGTTTTCAAAACTGCGCTGTTTTCAAAACTGCGCAGTTTTGAAAAGTCTAAAAGTCAGTTTTCCTATTTACACGCAACGTTTTATCTGGAATGTGTTGAACTGCGCAGACAAAAGGTTGTGCAAAACGGAGCGTATGGACTGGTCTTAAACTCAGTTATCGCTGCAATTGTACCGTCTCGGCGCAGTTTTTAAAACTGCTCAGTTTTCCTATCTACACGCAACGTTTTATCTGGAATGTGTTGAACTGCGCAGACAAAAGGTTATGCAAAACGGAGCGTATGGACTGGCCTTAAACTCAGTTATCGCTGCAATTGTACCGTCTCGGCGCAGTTTTCCTATCTACACGCAACATTTTATCTGCAACGCGTTGAACTGCGCAGACAAAAGGTTGTGTAAAACGAGCGTCTGGACTGGCCTTTAGCTCAGTTATCGCTGCAATTGTACCGTCTCGGCGCAGTTTTAAAAACTGCGCAGTTTTCCTATATTCACGCAACGTTTTATCTGGAATGTGTTGAACTGCGCAGACAAAAGGTTGTGTAAAACGGAGCGTATCGACTGGCCTTTAGCTCAGTTATCGCTGCAATTATACCGTCTCGGCGCAGTTTTTAAAACTGCGCAGTTTTCCTATCTACACGCAACGTTTTATCTGGAATGTGTTGAACTGCGCTGACAGAAAGGTTGTGCAAAACGGAGCGTCTGGACTGGCCTTTAGCTCAGTTATCGCTGCAACTGTTCCCTTTCGGCGCAGTTTTCCTATCTACACGCAACGTTTTATCTGAAATGTGTTAAACTGCGCAGACAAAAAGGTTGTGTAAAACGAGCGTCTGGACTGGCCTTTAGCTCAGTTATCGCTGCAATTGTACCGTCTCCCCGCAGTTTTCAAAACTGCGCACTTTTCGTATCTACACGCAACGTTTTATCTGGAATGTGTTGAACTGTGCAGACAAAAGGTTGTGCAAAACGGAGCGTATGGATTGGCCTTTTGCTCAGTTATCGCTGCAATTGTACCGTCTCCCCGCAGTTTTCAAAACTTCGCACTTTTCCTATCTACACGCAACGTTTTATCTGAAATGTGTTGAACTGCGCAGACAAAAGGTTGTGTAAAACGGAGCGTCTGGACTGGCCTTTAGCTCAGTTATCGCTGCAATTATACCGTCTCGGCGCAGTTTTTAAAACTGCTCAGTTTTCCTATCTACACGCAACGTTTTATCTGGAATGTGTTGAACTGCGCTGACAGAAAGCTGTGCAAAACGGAGCGTCTGGCTTGCGCAGTTTTCCTTTCTACACGCAACATTTTATATGGAATGTGTTGAACTGTGCAGACAAAAGGTTGTGCAAAACGGAGCGTCTGGACTGGCCTTTAGCTCAGTTATCGCTGCAACTGTTCCCTTTCGGCGCAGTTTTCCTATCTACACGCAACGTTTTATCTGAAATGTGTTAAACTGCGCAGACAAAAAGGTTGTGTAAAACGAGCGTCTGGACTGGCCTTTAGCTCAGTTATCGCTGCAATTGTACCGTCTCCCCGCAGTTTTCAAAACTGCGCACTTTTCGTATCTACACGCAACGTTTTATCTGGAATGTGTTGAACTGTGCAGACAAAAGGTTGTGCAAAACGGAGCGTATGGATTGGCCTTTTGCTCAGTTATCGCTGCAATTGTACCGTCTCCCCGCAGTTTTCAAAACTTCGCACTTTTCCTATCTACACGCAACGTTTTATCTGAAATGTGTTGAACTGCGCAGACAAAAGGTTGTGTAAAACGAGCGTCTGGACTGGCCTTTAGCTCAGTTATCGCTGCAATTGTACCGTCTCGGCGCAGTTTTTAAAACTGCGCACTTTTCCTATCTACACGCAACGTTTTATCTGGAATGTGTTGAACTGCGCAGACAAAAGGTTGTGCAAAACGGAGCGTATGGACTCGCCTTTAGCTCAGTTATCGCTGCAATTGCACCGTCTCCCCGCAGTTTTCAAAACTGCGCACTTTTCCTATCTACACGCAACGTTTTATCTGGAATGTGTTGAACTGCGCAGACAAAAGGTTGTGCAAAACGGAGCGTATGGACTGGCCGTTAGCTCAGTTATCGCTGCAATTGTACCGTCTCGGCGCAGTTTTTAAAACTGCGCAGTTTTCCTATCTACACGCAACGTTTTATATGGAATGTGTTGAACTGTGCAGACAAAAGGTTGTGCAAAACGGAGCGTCTGGACTGGCCTTTAGCTCAGTTATCGCTGCAACTGTTCCGTTTCGGCGCAGTTTTCAAAACCACGCAGTTTTCCTATCTACACGCAACGTTTTATCTGCAGCGTGTTGAACTGCGCTGACAAAAGGCTTTGCAAAACGGAGCGTCTGGACTGGCCTTTAGCCCAGTTATCGCTGCAATTGTACCGTCTCCGCGCAGTTTTTAAAATTGCGCAGTTTTCCTATCTACACGCAACATTTTATCTGCAACGCGTTAAACTGCGCAGACAAAAGGTTGTGTAAAACGAGCGTCTGGACTGGCCTTTAGCTCAGTTATCGCTGCAATTGTACCGTCTCCGCGCAGTTTTTAAAACTGTGCAGTTTTCCTATCTAGACGCAACGTTTTATCTGCAACGTGGTCAACAGCACTGACAAAAGGTTGTACAAAACGGAGCGTCTGGACTGGGCTTTAGCCCAGTTATCGTTGCAATTGTACCGTCTCCGTGCAGTTTTTAAAACTGTGCAGTTTTCCTATCTAGACGCAACGTTTTATCTGCAACGTGTTCAACTGCACTGACAAAAGGTTGTACAAAACGGAGCGTCTGTACTGGCCTTTAGCCCAGTTATCGTTGCAATTGTACCGTCTCCGCGCAGTTTTTAATACTGTGCAGTTTTCCTATCTAGACGCAACGTTTTATCTGCAACGTGTTCAACTGCACTGACAAAAGGTTGTACAAAACGGAGCGTCTGGACTGGCCTTTAGCCCAGTTATCGTTGCAATTGTACCGTCTCCGCGCAGTTTTTAAAACTGTGCAGTTTTCCTATCTAGACGCAACGTTTTATCTGCAACGTGTTCAACTGCACTGACAAAAGGTTGTACAAAACGGAGCGTCTGGACTGGCCTTTAGCCCAGTTATTGTTGCAATTGTACCGTCTCCGTGCAGTTTTTAAAATTGCGCAGTTTTCCTATCTACACGCAACATTTTATCTGCAACGCGTTGAACTGCGCAGACAAAAGTTTGTGTAAAACGAGCGTCTGGACTGGCCTTTAGCTCAGTTATCGCTGCAATTGTACCGTCTCGGCGCAGTTTTTAAAACTGCGCACTTTTCCTATCTACACGCAACGTTTTATCTGGAATGTGTTGAACTGCGCAGTCAAAAGGTTGTGCAAAACGGAGCGTCTGGACTGGCCTTTAGCTTAATTATTGCTGCAATAGTACCGTCTCGGCGCAGTTTTTAAAACTGCGCAGTTTTCCTATCTACACGCAACATTTTATCTGCAACGCGTTGAACTGCGCAGACAAAAGGTTGTGTAAAACGAGCGTCTGGACTGGCCTTTAGCTCAGTTATCGCTGCAATTGTTCCTTCTCCCCGCAGCTTTCAAAACTGCGCACTTTTCCTATCTACACGCAACGTTTTATTTGGAATGTGTTGAACTGCGCAGACAAAAGGTTGTGCAAAACGGAGCGTCTGGACTGGCCTTTAGCTCAGTTATCGCTGCAATTGTACCGTCTCCCCGCAGTTTTCAAAACTGCGCACTTTTCCTATCTACACGCAACGTTTTATCTGGAATGTGTTGAACTGCCCTGACAGAAGGCTGTGCAAAACGGAGCGTCTGGATTGCGCAGTTTTCCTATCTACACGCAACATTTTATATGGAATGTGTTGAACAGTGCAGACAAAAGGTTGTGCAAAACGGAGCGTCTGGCCTGGCCTTTAGCTCAGTTATCGCTGCAACTGTTCCGTTTCGGCGCAGTTTTCAAAACTGCGCAGTTTTCCTATCTACTCGCAACGTTTTATCTGCAACGTGTTGAACTGCGCTGACAAAAGGCTGTGCAAAACGGAGCGTCTGGACTGGCCTTTAGCTCAGTTATCGCTGCAATTGTACCGTCTCCGCGCAGTTTTTAAAACTGCGCAGTTTTCCTATCTAGACGCAACGTTTTATCTGCAACGTGTTTAACTGCACTGACAAAAGGCTGTGCAAAACGGAGCGTCTGGACTGCGCAGTTTGCAAAACTGCGCAGTTTTAATATCTACACGCAACGTTTTATCTGAAATGTGTTGAACTGCGCAGACAAAAGGTTGTGCAAAACGGAGCGTATGGACTGGCCTTTAGCTCAGTTGTCGCTGCAATTGTACCGTCTCCGCGTAGTTTTCAAAACTGCGCAGTTATCCTATCTAGACGCAACGTTTTATCTGCAACGTGTTGAACTGCGCAGACAAATGGTTGTGCAAGACGGACCGGCCTCAATTTGATCTATCTAGTTTCTGTTTAGTGCCGTCTAATGTTGTTTGTGTAGTCTGCCTGTCTAGTCTGATATATAATTCTAGTTTTATCTGTAATGTTTGAATCTGTTTTAAGTGAATTCTAAAATTAGTAAGACTGTAATAAACAAGTAGATTGTGTTAATGGTAAAGGTTTAAATTTATAAAATTTAGATTAGAAAATAAGAGAAGAAGCGTGTGAGTGTATTAAGTGATAAGTAAAAAGGGGTAGATCAAAGGCAATCGGAGTAATAAAACTGCGCACGAACGTACGACGTATCCATAGCGTACGCATAAAAATGCGCGCCGATAATGAATTGGCCGTACGTTTGATGTAACACACGATGCCGGAACGGTTATCCGGAATCCGTTTAAACAGCCGAACCCGAAACATTTTAATCAAATAGTTTCGGCGGTATGAGAATGAGCATGGTTTGGTTGCATATCACAACCTCGCGCGGCGTTCACACGCTAAACAAATTTGTGTTTTGTGGGGTTCGTTCCAGGATCCACATTCCTCCGCAGGAATTCGCACCGACTGATGATTGCTTATTGAACGCGACGGACGCAGAGAACGGGCTCTTCTGATGCGCGTGTCTTCGCCTCTCTCACACAACCGATTATAATGTACAAGACTAGACAACCAGTTTCATTTTCACTTATTCATACATTGATATCTAAATGTTAAATCTGTTGGAAAATTAAATATTTTATCTACGACCACATTGTAAATGTCCATTATTGGTTACAGTACATGTACTATGTAAATACTATGTAAATAATCATAACACACACGTATGTAACAGTCCGCGATTAATGATAAGTTGTGATTTATAACACACACACACGTGCGTTTGGTTTACGATTCGTTGATTGATTGAGAGCAAGGATGTTATGGAGCTCCGTAACAGTAACCGAAACTATCAGATATTCGAAATAAAATCTATCCGAATCCGATATAAAAGTTTCGAATAATTTCAGATAATTTAGATTAATATGTTTGTAATAATTCCTATAAAATATTTCAATATCTAATTTTCCGGAGCTCTATAACAATTACTTTTTCTTTTGTCTGAGTCTTTTTTGGACTACAAAAACAAAATGCAATTAATTATTGATTGCTTAAGAGAAAAGAGTTCTTTTAACCCCACCGATAATATATTAGAAAATGGATCTAGTTCTGATATCATAAATAATGTAGATTTTATTATTAATAATATTTTAGCTGAAGATTTTCAATTTTATGAAGTTCTCAATTTATCCATTCCTCGTCGTAGAAATAACTCGAAAACTCTCAAAGATTTTCTACCAAAACCACAAACACCGAAACGCCAAAGGAAAGAAATTACAGAAAGAAAATCATATGTAGTTTCTTTTTTACAGTTCAAATTAAACGAAGAAGAAAAATTGATTCAACTGAAAAAAAAAGAAAACACAAACTTAAACAATAATCGGAACATAGCCTGAATATATTAATATATTCAATTTTGAATTGGTAAAACCATACAACATTATAGATGCTGATGAGAGATAAATCATAATTAATAATCACAATAAATTAAGATATCAGAAAGACATGATCTTAAAAACAATGTTAGTTTTATGGTTTTTGTTGAGTGCCACGAAGGTGGAATGAAAGCTATTAAATAACTGAGACATAAATTTCACATGAGATTTGTTTTGGAAGTCCTAAAAAGACTCAGTAATTGTTATAGAGCTCTGGAATGGTTGAATATATTTATATATTATATATTTGTATGAGTATCTATAACGTAAAGAAAAAGTTAAATAAAAAGAAAAAGTAAAAAGAAAAAGTTAAATAAAAAGAAAAACGGCAAAATATAAAATTTAAATCACCAATTTTTTCTTCAAAACTAAGACTAACTCTAATTACAACGTCTTCTGTCACTTTTGGCACACTGAGCTGAAGATGCTTTAGTGTGAGCCGTTTCGCTGCGTCAAGTGACTTGAAACGGTCAAGACCTAGATGTCAGGGGCTGAGACCCAAAAGAAAAACACAGAAGATTGGATATTATTGCCTCGGAGTAACCTGGGAGTTCAGATTCCAAAGAAATCTGGACTAATGCTTCGTCAATACTTGAGGAGCATGATATGTTGATAGGGAAAGGCGACAATCTTGACAAATAACATTATTAGAGTCCTCAGTGGAAAATAAGCAATCCACATAAACCAGAAAGTCACCCCTTATAAGGGGACCGTATAATAAGGAAATCACCGATTCGATTCATTTTTAGTACACACGTAGGTGATGACCAGTAGTATAACAGGTGCAAGTAGTAAGACACAATACTCATCCGTTTCCGAGAAATTAATTAATTGAGAAATTAATTATTTTTAGTGCGTTCGCCTATATCATACGTTAACAAAAATTCAACACACGAGTGGCGCAACGGTTACAGGCGCGCTTCGAAAGCGTGAGGTCGCCGGTTCGAACCCGCCAGCTAGCTTGCGTTTTTTCTTCAAATATTTCACATTTTTTACAAATGCATGTGTCTTGAATATTGTTTATTTTGTAATTAATTGTAATAACTGTTTTTTTTTTTAGCGGGAAAAGGAATTTTGAAAAAATTATGCCGGGAATTTTCAATTTCTTTTTTTTTAATCTCTTAATTTCTACGTTATTTGCATTGCAAATAAAGTATTATACAGTTTTCGTCTGTTTGCAAAAGGCAACTGGCAAATTCGGACCGAGGGTGCAGAAATCGGTAGACGCGTATGCTGAAATGTATACAAACGTTGCATTAGATCCTCAAAATCCGGCAAATTGACAACACCGTTGTACGAAGATTTTTGTATGAATGTGATGAAGCCCTATGCGAAAGAAGAAAAATTTCTGTTAATCGATTCTTGGGGAGGGCAAACAAATCCAGCTTTGTATGATGAGATTTTCAGTGGTAAAGACGGTATATCAACTTGCACAATAAAAATAATTCCAGCAAAATGTACTCCATTAGTGCAGTCTTGCGACGTATATTTATTTTTATCGGCAAGTTAAAAATTTTATTAGAAGATTACAAAACTGTGCCTACATTATAGAACAGGACAGCAATTCAACATCAATTGTCGGCACCAATATTCTGTCCTATGTTAAAATACGCCTGGTTTGCAGTCAAATTGTGCGACGACAGGACATCGTTCATGAACGTCAATGAAGTTTACTTTGCGATAGACGTTTTAAAAAATCCGTGCAAATGCAAAAATACGGCATTTATCACATGCTCAAGATGCCGTAATAATTATTGTTTTCCCTGCTTCTATGACGAATATCATCCAAGTTCGTGCAGTAATACGTCGATCGAACAGGACGATATTGAATAGGGTGAAATAAATTTTCACTATATTATGGAATAGGGATGTAAGGGGGCAAATAATATAGCGACATCATCAGGTTATACTTGGAGCGATTCCAAGATGCTCGGGAAGTTTTCAGGGGGCCACTTGACAAGTTAACTTAATGGTTAACGTCCTACGTCCCGTTAAAAAAATATTTAGAATTGATTCCAAAATAAACATTATTCAAGACACATCAATTTGTAAAAAATGTGAAATATTTGAAGAAAAAATGAAAGCACGCTGGCGGGTTCGAACCGGCGACCTCGCGCTTTCGAAGCGCAACTGTTAGCGTTGCGCCACTCGCTTGTTGAATTTTTGGTTAACGTATAATGCAGACGAACGCACTAAAATAATTAATTTCTCAATTAAATAATTTCTCGGAAACGGATGAGTATTGCGTCTTACTACTTGCATCTGTTATACTCCTGGTCATCACCTACGCGTGTACTAAAAATGAATGAAATCGGTGATTTCCTTATCATACGGTCCCTTTGTCAGACCTTTTCAGGTGCAATATCTAAACAAAACATTATGTACTTCGGCTTGGGACTTCACCTGTTAGCGTGATGTTAATGAAAACAGGTGAAGTACCAAGCTAAACTAGATATTGTTTTTAAAACAAACGGAACACAGCCTGTATATATAAATATATTCAGCCTTTCCGGAGCTCTATAACAATTATTGAGTCTTTTTAGCACTTCCAAAACAAATCTCAAATGAAATTTGTAAGTTATTTTACAGCTTTCAGTCCACCTTCGTGGCATTCAACAAAAACCATAAAAATAACATTGTTTTTAAGATCATGTCTTTCCGATACCTTAAGTGTATAGCCATCTGTGGACGCGTTTCGAGATTTATCTCTCATCAGCACAGCTTTGCTTCCATGAACAATAATTTGTAAACCACTTTCTTGAAACCCCATGTGCTAAACCCTGTGCTGATGAGAGATAAATCTCGAAACGCGTGCACAGAGGGCTCTCCACTTAAGGTATCGGAAAGACATGATCTTAAAAACAATTTCGGCCCATTTCAAATTTCTCTATGAGTCCATCATATATAACTCCATCTTATACTCTCTCATTAAGCATCTGATCTCCCTGAACCAACATGGCTTAATGAAAGGTCGCTCCCCAATCACAAACTTAGTAGCATTCACTGATTTTGTCTCTGCAGTAATTGGTAAGAGGGGGCAGGTGACTCCATCATGATTTAATTATTAGCAAACTGAATTCTTTTGGGTTAACCAACAACTTAATAACCTTACTTTCTTCGTACCTTGTTAATAGAAGCCAATACGTGTTCCACAGTGGTTATTCTTCCTCGATTTTTTTGGCCACCTCTGGTGTTCCACAGGGGTCTAACCTTGGACCGTTATTATTTAAAATTTTTATCAATGACTTAGGTTCTTCTCTCTCTCTGCTCCTCATTTATTTTTTCGGATGACTTCAGCGCCCCCGTGCCACAATTCAAACTAATTGAAATTGACATTGCGTAAATTGGGCCGCCTATTGTAAAAGTCCCGCGTCCCACCGATTTTTAAAAATGTCCCGCTTTATTTATTTATTTTATTTCTTTATTAATTATTATAGTGAATATAAAGAAATAAACACATTAGTAACCATTTTCCGAAAAATAATATTTACTTAATAAAGACGGAACAAAGCTTGAATATATAAATATACTCAACCTTTCCGGAACTCTATAATACTAATGAGTCTTTTTAGGACTACCAAAAACAAATCTCGTATGAAATTTGTCAGTTATTCTATAGCTTTCAGTCCACCTTCGTGGCACTCAACAAAAACCATAAAAATAACATTGAGTTTTAAGATCATGTCTTTCCGATACCTTGAGTGGATAGCTATCTGTGGACCCGTTTCGAGATTTATCTCTCATCAGCACAGCTTTGCTTCCATGAACAATATTTTGTAAATCACTCACTTAAAATCCCATGTGTTGATTAGGGTTAGATGTTTTTAATTTTGACATTTTGCGAGAGAGACATGAACTTCAACATGAACAGCAGGTTATTGATATAAATGATAAATTTTGAATTGGTAAAACCATACAACATTATAGATAATCAGATAAACTTAATAAAGACGGAACAAAGCTTGAATATATAAATATACTCAACCTTTCCGGAACTCTATAATACTAATGAGTCTTTTTAGGACTACCAAGGTCTTTTTAGGACTTTAAGTGAGTGATTTACAAAATATTGTTCATGGAAGCAAAGCTGTGCTGATGAGAGATAAATCTCGAAACGGGTCCACAGATAGCTATCCACTCAAGGTATCGGAAAGACATGATCTTAAAAATCAATGTTATTTTTATGTTTTTTGTTGAGTGCCACGAAGGTGGACTGAAAGCTATAGAATAACTGACAAATTTCATACGAGATTTGTTTTTGGTAGTCCTAAAAAGACTCATTAGTATTATAGAGTTCCGGAAAGGTTGAGTATATTTATATATTCAAGCTTTGTTCCGTCTTTATTAAGTTTATCTGATTATCTATAATGTTGTATGGTTTTACCAATTCAAAATAATATTTACGAAAATGATGTTTTTGATGAAGTGTCATTGTTAAAAAGATACGTTACTCATGAAAAATTAAATGTTGGTTGTCTGCAAATGTGGAAACAGACAAGAAAATGGACTTCATTTTAAACAGAATAATGGTCCTTATCAGAATATTTTGAAAATTGTAAAATATGCGCTCTCCCTTCCAGGAACAAATGCAGCAACAGAACGTAGACAACAGAAAACACGAGGTTGAAAAATTAAAACTGAAAAATCTATATTAAGCGTAAAATAAAAATTGACCAATTCATGTGAGACATTTCACGACATGATCCTTCATTCACCCCATGATCATGAATCATTTTTAAATCATGATCCGAATCTATGTATATGCAAAGTATTCACTCGGATCTAAAACATGACCACGAATGAAAATCTTTTTTTTTCTTCAAATCTTCAAATTATTGTTTTTAAAAAATATTTTTATAGTTACCAATAATTAATAATTAAAAATAATTCATTTTTGTATATTTATAGAAAATTATATGAATGTACACAATAAAATATTTTTTTTATTACTCATGCGAGAAAAGTTCTTCTTCATGCACATTTTTTATTACGAGAAATGTCACCTCTCGTTGTACTTCCACATAACCTGGGTAACGCACGCAAATATTCAATATCGCTAGGTTACGTTAAAAATATAAATATATAAATAAAATTATCACAATCAAGATCTCGATATTTAAAAAAGTGACGGGAAAGTGTCAGAAATTCTTTTCATTACAAAATAATAAAAAAGCTAAAGAAAAAGTTTTAAAATGAGTACATTGAATTGAAAAATTCACTTTGTTTTTTACCACACTTATATTATGTAAAAATGTTATATAACTTATTATTCACAGTTATATAAATTTCTACACATATCACCACTCGAGTTTCGACGTTTGAGGGTCATTTTCAACACTTGAAAATGACCGTCAAACGTCGAAACTGAAACGTCGAAAGTGAATTTTTCAATTCAATGTAAGTATGGATTACCACGTAGTAACTGTCGCAACCATCCTATTCATTTAAAATGAGTGTAAATTCTATAGTGATACCGGAGACTGAGGAAAGTTCTTATGACGAATCCACACCACCGGACAATTAAAAAATCAAATTTCTCATTTTTAATTCCATTTTTATTAGATGGCCCCTGGATCCCAAACTTGTGAGAAACATCCCCTCGCAAGAGTAATAAAAAATAGTGTTTGTAACACGGGCGGTATTAACAATTGCCTTTTCACTCACTTCGTTCGTGCACCCAATATCGCTCTCGCCTCAAATTGACAACTTACCGCCCTAGTTACAAAATATACTATTTTTGAATTATTGGTCTGCTTTCATAACTAAATTATAATTCTCATTTCCTCCCATTTGTCCCGCTTTGTCTCAAGAAAAATGTGGTCACTTTAAGTTTAACCCAAATAAGTACTAAATAATAAGGTTAGGTTAGGTTGTTTAGCTTTCAAGTTAAATAAAGTCGAGTAACAGTTATATATGAAAATACTACTGTTTATTATAATTTTAAATAATGTGCCTAATAGATTAGATTAGATTAAATTATATTCCCGACTTCCTCTAAGGGTTTGGCGCGCGTCAACCTTAAGGCTTATTGTTCTGTCGGTTGATATCAAACTTGCAGTCCGACGTCTGTGTCACTGACTAGTTTCCTTAGTTTTCCTACAAGTTTGGGTTCCCATGTGGTTTGTTGGTTCCAGTCGAGCTGGTGTCGCATTCGTTCTAGGGCAGGGCATTCGAAGAGTACGTGGTTTGCTGTTTCATCTTCCTCTCCGCAGAGTCTACATAAAGGTTCGTCTAAATGTGCCTAATAAGAAATAAGTTTTTTACATCTATCATATTTTTCTAATTAAACAGAAACAAATTAGTGTGGTCGTAGATACAGTATAGTACATAACTCGAGTTGTAAGGCAATTACGTACTCGCGGAATTATGCACTCCACGCTACCCGGGTCGTGCGTAACTGTTGCGAACGTACGTAATATGCTTCTTACAACTCCCGTAACGTAATATACTATTAATTAGTATTATCTTGGATCTGTAGTAGATATAAATAAGTCTCACTGAGAACGAAATATTTGAGTAATAGTTAGGATTTTTTTTGATTATTTCTAGACAAAGTTATGTAAGCACAAGCAAACAAGTTTAAACGTGTTCAAATTATTTCAGATTGAAATCTTCTGGTTTCAAATGAATTATTAAAAGAACACCTAAGTTCCAAATCAAATGAGTCTATCGTACGATGTAAAAAGTATGATGTACGATGTAAACCATACTTTTATTGCCATTATTCACAAGCCATTAGAGTTATAAAAAGCAAGTCTTCATGCAGCACTGATGGTCTACCGGTTAAAGTATTTCTAAACCTTCCTCTTGAAGCAATGAATGCCCTGCCCTCTCTAATCAACCAATCTTTCGAGAAGGGTATTTTCCCTCAGTGCCCAGTTTCCCTCAAGACAGCAATCATTATCCCTCTACATAAAAGAGGTCATAAGGACAGCTGCTGCAACTTCAGACCAATCGTCTTACTACCTGCTCTATCAAAGGTCATAGAGAGGCTCGTCAAGGTACGCTTGATGGCTTTCCTGACTAAACATAGCATCTTAACATCGAATCAGTTCGGGTTCTTATGCAGTAAAAGTTCGAGTGATGCTACATTCTCTGTTCTTAGTGATATCTATCACAATATTACCAACAAGCTTTTCACAGCAACAGTTTTTTGTGACATTGCCAAAGCCTTCGATTGTGTGGACCATGAGATTTCACTAAAAAAATGCATGGAATTCGGGGTACTCCGAAGGAATGGTTCAAATCCTATCTTGACCATAGAAGGCAGTTCGTCTGGGTAAATGACTACTCTTCCTCCTGCAGAGCGGTGGATGTTGGTGCCCCTCAAGGTTCCGTTCTAGGTTCAATACTCTTCCTAGTATTCATCAATGATATAACTAATCCAAAATCCAAATATCAGCGGAAAAAATTGTTCCTTTGCCGATGATACTAGTATCACATGGTCCAAACCTAAACTGTCGCTTCTCCACTCTACTATATCTAATGACCTTGCGTGTATTAAGTCATGGTACGATTCTAACTGTCTAGAATTAAGTACCAAGAAAACTGTAGTTCTACCTTATAAAGGTACACTCCCGCCTCTTTCACTTACACTCTTACACTCTGTTAGATTTATGGGCCTCATCATCGAAAAATCACTCAATTGGTGTGGAGCTCTTAACCAAGAAGCTGTCTTCTGCTTGCTTTGCAATTAGGTCTATTTCCAGGGAGCTACATCTCCAAATATCTAGATCTTCTTATTTCGCTCTTTTCGAATCTCATCTTCGATATGGCTTACCGTTCTGGGGACATTACAACCTTCTCCAACTTGAATCTATCTTCAAGTTACGAAAGAGAGCTAATCGCTATATGTTTGGTGGTAGAACCCATTCTCAACCCTACTTTAAACATTTCAAAACTCTCCCTTCATTATTTATCCTGGAATCCGTTAGCTTAATACATAAACACATTCGTGCTTTACCGGGGAGACCACAACAAAATCACATTACAAGGAACTTGGATCAGGATATTTATCTACTCTTACCTAGATCAGAAATGATAAAAAAATCCATTTTCTACAACGCAAAAAAATGTTCAATCATGTACCTATCCACCTAAAATCTATCACCAATAACTCCAAATTTCGTTCAGATCAATCGATCGATTTGGTATCAGAGAAAAGCATCCTAAATTTATTCAAGGAATTTTTAGTTAGGTAAAACACATTTCACATTTACAAAAGTACATCGCATTAAACTGGAAAGAAGAAACTGTTCTGTGTCTATCTACAAACTTTCCACCATTTAGTTTAATTGACTTGTGCTGTAGCCTTTAATCGAAAATAACTGAAAACTAGTTTTTCTCAAACAAACACAAAAAAGAACGAAATAGTGATAACACTATAATTTGTATCTGAGTTTCATTTCTAAACATTTTTGAAATTTTCATATATTTCATATATATATATATATATATATATATATATATATATATATATATATATATATATATAATGAGTTTTATGGTGTATGTTATGTATAGTGAGCGAGCGTGGGAAAGTTTAAAATATTGTCACAAATATTCGGTGTCGCCGGTCAGGACCATCGGATTCCATATATCTATAGTCCGTCATTAATGGAAAGCTAAAGGACACGGCAGTGTAGGCTTAAAATAAAATAAAACTTAAAAATCTATATTAAGCGTAAAATAAAAATTGACCAATTCATGTGAGAAATTTCACGACATGATCCTTCATTCACCCCATGATCATGAATCATTTTTAAATCATGATCCGAATCTATTGCAAAGTATTCACTCGGATCTAAAACATGACCCCGAAAGAAAATCTTTTTTTTTTCTTCAAATGTTCAAATTATTGTTTTTTAAAAAATATTTTTATAGTTACCAATAATTAATAATAAATTCATTTTTGTATATTTAGAGAAAATTATATGAATGTACACAATAAAATATATTTTTTATTATTCGTGCGAGCAAAGTTCTTCTTCATGCACATTTTTTAATAGGAGCGTGGGAAAGTTTAAAATATTGTCACAAATATTCAATGTCGCCGGTCAGGACCATCGGATTCCATATATCCATGGTCCGTCATTAATGGAAAGCTAAAGGACACGGCAGTGTAGGCCCTGCCACTTACAACAGACGGACAGATACACTCGGGTCATTCCATGTCAATTCAACACAGAAAAATACAATTTTCGTCCTAACAATTTCAGATTTACTTGAAATTTTGCACAGGTGTAATATTTGTATTGACTTGGAAAAATTTGAAATTTTTGTGAGAACTAGACTTTGAATTATAGTGCTTGTAAAGTACTCATGAGTGGGTGAAAAAAGAGGAAAAACTAATTTTTTTAAAAGCTGTAAGAGCCTTTTTAATCGAGCTAGAGACTTTAAATTAGTGCCATTTTACAGCATTTTTTACGCCATTTTCTATGATATACAACATTATATATGTTAATATATGAAAAAAAAATTATAAAACCTAATTTAAAATTAAAAATTTGACACATTTGTAGAGAATTAGTCAGTCTATGACTAATCCCTTAGTTAGTTTTTGCAAAATATTTTATCCCGCCCCTCAAACTCGAACATAACAGAAATTAATAAATTCAAATAACTATAAAATGAAAACTGCAAGAGATATATTGAAATTTCTTTCAGATCTATATAGATTATACATTTTTCTATTGAAATTGACGTTTTGCTATTTTCATGGCCGATAGCCTGGACACATAATGTTTTCTAATAAAGAAAGAAAAAATAATATAAAAAATTACAAATAGATATTTTTTCCGAAGTCTACCAAACATGCATTTAGCACTATTTTATAGAGCAGATTTTCATCTAAAAATTCTAACATTTTCATCTTTCCAAAGCGAACCGTTTGGCTGAATTTTTTTTTGTAAACTAAATTCAGACCTCAAGATTTCAATAAACAAGATCCCTTCTTCTTGTCTGCCATCGGTCCATAAGTCTTTGGCGCGCTCTTTCCTTCGGGGGCTGTCCTCTCATAATTTACGTCGTTTTTCGCTGTGTACTGCAGCAGTTCTTCGTAAACTTTCTCGCTAATCAGTAAGTCTATTGCGGGACTGCTTGCAAGTACCAGTTTATAGCAGCCTGAATATCCATGGAAATTCGGATGTTTCTACTTTCGTAGTCCAACATTAGATTTTCACGGGCACCGATCGCGATTGGAATGCCGTGGTATGTGATCCCAGTATCACAATCTTACCTTAAAAGAATCACCACCACCGCGGCGTCATCTGCGAACCCATCTATTCTCACTGTTCTATACAAGTCGAGGTTTAGCAAGCCATCGTACATAACGTTCCACAAGAATGGTGCAAGAACCGTTCCTTGCGGAACAACCGCCGTTACCTCATACTCGACTTCCTCTTCGACCGTGTAGTATATCCACCTTCGGTCGCTCAAGTAGCTTTTCTGTCAAGTCTTGTACCTCAGGGACAGTACCAGTTCCACTGTGTTTTTGGAGACGTCTGTATACCAGTCCAGCCGAACTTGATTCTTTTCTTACCTTCAGTCCTACGTAGCTGCGTTTTGAAGGGAATAGAATTATTGCCTTTTGGGCATTGAGTCTCGGTCAGAGTCAGCGCCAGAGCCTCCCAAGTGCCATTACACCTGCATCTAAAGGCTTCCATTGCCTCACCCATGATGACGATATCTAGGGCAGCAGGCGGAAATTACTCTTGGAGCACTTCTTCTTTACACACATGTAGGTTTCATGCTTGCTCCCACCTTTTTTGTTACGTCGGCCTATATTTCCGTCGCGTAGAAGATTTTTGAGTGTACTACACTGATGAATAGTTTCTGTTTTAATTGTCTCGCCCCGCCTATGTTCGGTATCAACCGCACCAGACCTGCCACTGTAGATGCTGCCTTTTGCGCTGTTTTGGCTATATGGTCTGCGTACAGCAGATCCTTGTCGAGTTGAACGCCAAGGTGCTTCAATGATTGCGATAAGGGGATGTTTTGTGCTTCCAGAACGAGTTTGAGGCTGTGGGAGGAGGTCCCAGGTCCTACATGGACTGCAGTATCATTGGACAATGGTGTATGGATCCTGGTCTTCGAACGAGTGTGAACGATCGTGGTGTGAATAGCTTCTTGTCCGTGATGAAGTATCGCTTCTGTGTGCCATTGTTAGACCCTGCTCCTTTAACCAATTACTTGCCAGTCGCAGGCTCTCTTCAGTTGCAGTGTGCTTGTCTTCTTTGCAGCCACCACCATTTCGGCTTCATCTGCGAACCCAACTATTCTTACTGTTCTAGGCAAGTCGAAGTTTAGCAAGCCATCGTACATAACGTTCCACAAGAATGGTGCAAGAATCGTTCCTTGCGGAGCACCCGCCGTTAGCCCATACTCGACTTCCTCTTCGACCGTGTAGTATATCCACCTTCGGTCGCTCAAGTAGCTTTTCTGTCAAGTCTTGTACATCAAGGACAGTCCCAGTTCCACTGTGTTTTTGGAGACGTCTGTATACCAGTCCAGCCAAACTTGATTCTTTTCTTACCTTCAGTCCTACGTAGCTGCGTTTTGAAGGGTAGATAGAATTATAGCCTTTTTGGCATTGAGTCTCGGTCAGTATTGAGGTATGGCTCTGATATTACATTCGTTATCGTGGTGTATCTTTCCTCGCCAGAACCTCTCAAGTGCCATTACACCTGAAGGCTCCCATTGCCTCACCCATGATGAAGATATCTAGGACAGCAGGCGGAAATTACTCTTGGAGCACTTCTCCTTTACACACATGTAGATTTCTTGCATGCTCCCACCTTTTTTGTTACGTCGGCCTATATTTCCGTCACGTGGAAGAATTTTGAGTGTACTATGCTGATGAGTAGTTTCTGTTTTAATAACTTCGCCCCGCCCATGTTCGGTATCAATCGCACCAGAGCTGCCACTGTAGGCGCTGCCTTTTGCGCGGTTTTGGCTATTTATAGTTTTATGGTCCGCGTACAGCAGATCCTTGTCAAGCTGAACGCCAGGGTACTTCAATGATTGCGATAAGGGGAATGTTTTGTACTTCCAGAACGAGTTTGGGGCTGTGGGAGGAGGTCCCAGGTCCTACATGGACTGCAGCGCCATTGGACAATGGTGTATGGATCCTGGTCGTCGAACGAATGTGAACGAGCGTGGTGTGAATAGCTTCTTGTCCGTGATGAAGTATCGCTTCTGTGTGCCATTGTTAGACCCTGCTCTTTTAACCAATTACTTACAAGTCGCAGGCTCTCTTCAGTTGCGGTGTGCTTGTCTTCTTTGCAGCCACCACCATTTCGGCTTCATCTGCGAACCCAACTATTCTTACTGTTCTAGGCAAGTGGAGGTTTAGCAAGCCATCGTACATAACGTTCCAGAAGAATGGTGCAAGAACCGTTCTTTGCGGAACACCCGCCGTTACCTCATACTCGACTTTCTCTTCGACCGTGTAGTATATCCACCTTCGGTCGCTCAAGTAGCTTTTCTGTCAAGTCTTGTACCTCAGGGACAGTCCCAGTTTCACTGTGTTTTTGGAGCCGTCTGTATACCAGTCCAGCCGAACTTGACGCGTGATTCTTTTTTTACCTTCAGTCCTACGTAGTTGCGTTTTGAAGGGTAGATAGAAAGATAGCCTTTTTGGCAATGAGTCTCGGTCAGTATTGAGGTATGGCTCTGATATTACATTCGTTATCGAGGTGTACCTTTCCTCGCCAGAGCGTCTCAACTGCCATTACACCTGAAGGCTCCCATTGCCTCACCCATGATGAAGATATCTAGGGCAGCAGGCGGAAATTACTCTTGTAGCACTTCTTCTTTACACACATGTAGGTTTCTTGCTTGCTCCCACCTTTTTTGTTACGTCGGCCCATATTTCCGTCGCGTAGAAGATTTTTGAGTGTACTACACTCAAATGAGTAGTTTCTGTTTTAATTGCCTCGCCCCGCCCATGTTCCGTATCAACCGCACCAGACCTGCCACTGTAGACGCTGCCTTTTGCGCTGTTTTGGCTATATGGTCTGCGTACCGCAGATCCTTGTCAAGCTGAACGCCAGGGTACTTCAATGATTGCGATAAGGGGGATGTTTTGTACTTCCAGAACGAGTTTGGGGCTGTGGGAGGAGGTCCCAGGTCCTACATGGACTGCAGCGCCATTGGACAATGGTGTATGGATCCTGGTCGTCGAACGAATGTGAACGAGCGTGGTGTGAATAGCTTCTTGTCCGTGATGAAGTATCGCTTCTGTGTGCCATTGTTAGACCCTGCTCTTTTAACCAATTACTTACAAGTCGCAGGCTCTCTTCAGTTGCGGTGTGCTTGTCTTCTTTGCAGCCACCAGCATTTCGGCTTCATCTGCGAACCCAACTATTCTTACGGTTCTAGGCAAGTCGAGGTTTAGCAAGCCATCGTACATAACGTTCCAGAAGAATGGTGCAAAAACCGTTCCTTGCGGAACACACGCCGTTACCTCATACTCGATTTCCTCTTCGATCGTGTAGTATATCCACCTTCGGTCGCTCAAGTAGCTTTTCTGTCAAGTCTTGTACATCAGGGACAGTACCAGTTTCACTGTGTTTTTGGAGCCGTCTGTATACCAGTCCAGCCGAACTTGACAAGTGATTCTTTTTTTACCTTCAGTCCTACGTAGTTGCGTTTTGAAGGGTAGATAGAATGATAGCCTTTTTGGCATTGAGTCTCAGTCAGTATTGAGGTATGGCTCTGATATTACATTCGTTATCGCGTGTGTGCCCTTCCTCGCCAGAGCCTCCCAAGTGCCATTACACCTGCATCTGAAGGCTTTCATTGCCTCACCTATGATGAAGATATCTAGGGCAGCAGGCGGAAATTACTCTTGGAGCACTTCTTCTTTACACACATGTAGGTTTCTTGCTTGCTCCCACCTTTTTTCCGTCGGCCTATATTTCCGTCGCGTAGAAGATTTTTGAGTGTACTACACTGATGAGTAGTTTCTGTTTTAATTGCCTCGCCCCGCCCATGTTCGGTATCAACCGCACCAGACCTGCCACTGTAGACGCTGCCTTTTGCGCGCCTTTGGCTATATGGTCCGCGTACAGCAGATCCTTGTCGAGCTAAACGCCAAAGTACTTCAATGATTACGATAAGGGGGATGTTTTGTGCTTCCAGAACGAGTTGGGGGCTGTGGGAGGAGGTCCCAGGTCCTACATGGACTGCAGCACCATTGGACAATGGTGTATGGATCCTGGTCGTCGAACGAGTGTGAACGAGCGTGGTGTAAATAGCTTCTTGTCCGTGATGAAGTATCGCTTCTGTGTGCCATTGTTAGACCCTGCTCTTTTAACCAATTACTTGCCAGTCGCAGGCTCTTTTCAGTTGCAGTGTGCTTGTATTCTTTGCAGCCACCACCACTGCGGCTTCATCTGCGAACCCAACTATTCTTACTGTTCTAGGCAAGTCGAGGTTTAGCAAGCCATCGTACATAACGTTCCAGAAGAATGGTGCAAGAATCGTTCCTTGCGGAACACCCGCCGTTACCTCATACTCGATTTCCTCTTCGACCGTGTAGTATATCCACCTTCGGTCGCTCAAGTAGCTTTTCTGTCAAGTCTTGTACATCAGGGACAGTACCAGTTTCTCTGTGTTTTTGGAGCCGTCTGTATACCAGTCCAGCCGAACTTGACAAGTGATTCTTTTTTTACCTTCAGTCCTACGTAGTTGCGTTTTGAAGGGTAGATAGAATTATAGCCTTTTTGGCATTGAGTCTCAGTCAGTATTGAGATATGGCTCTGATATTACATTCGTTATCGCGTGTGTGCCCTTCCTCGCTAGAGCCTCCCAAGTGCCATTACACCTGCATTTGAAGGCTTCCATTGCCTCACCCATGATGACGATATCTAGGGCAGCAGGCGGAAATTACTCTTGGAGCACTTCTTCTTTACACACATGTAGGTTTCTTGCTTGCTCCCATCTTTTTTGTTACGTCGGCCTATATTTCCGTCGCGTAGAAGATTTTTGAGTGTACTACACTGATGAGTAGTTTCTGTTTTAATTGCCTCGCCCCGCCCATGTTCGGTATCAACCGCACCAGACTTGCCACTGTAGACGCTGCCTTTTGCGCTGTTTTGGCTATATGGTCTGCGTACAGCAGATCCTTGTCGAGTTGAACGCCAAGGTGCTTCAATGATTGCGATAAGGGGGATGTTTTGTGCTTCCAGAACGAGTTTGAGGCTGTGGGAGGAGGTCCCAGGTCCTACATGGACTGCAGCACCATTGGATAATGGTGTATGGATCCTGATCGTCGAACGAGTGTAAACGAGCGTGGTGTGAATAGCTTCTTGTCCGTGATGAAGTATCGCTTCTGTGTGCCATTGTTAGACCCTGCTCTTTTAACCAATTACTTGCCAGTCGCAGGCTCTCTTCAGTTGCTGTGTGCTTGTCTTCTTTGCAGCCACCACCACTGCGGCTTCATCTGCGAACCCAACTATTCTTACTGTTCTAGGCAAGTCGAGGTTTAGCAAGCCATCGTACATAACGTTCCACAAGAATGGTGCAAGAACCGTTCCTTGCGGAACACCCGCCGTTACCTCATACTCGACTTCCTCTTCGACCGTGTAGTATATCCACCTTCGGTCGCTCAAGTAACTTGTCTGTCAAGTCTTGTACCTCAGGGACAGTCCCAGTTCCACTGTGTTTTTGGAGACGTCTGTATACCAGTCCAGCCGAACTTGATTCTTTTCTTACCTTCAGTCCTACATAGCTGCGTTTTGAAGGGTAGATAGAATTATAGCCTTTTTGGCATTGAGTCTCGGTCAGTATTGAGGTATGGCTCTTATATTACATTCGTTATCGTGGTGTACCTTTCCTCGCCAGAGCCTCCCAAGTGCCATTACACCTGAAGGCTCCCATTGCCTCACCCATGATGAAGATATCTAGGGCATCAGGCGGAAATTACTCTTGGAGCACTTCTTCTTTACATACATTTAGGTTTCTTGCTTGCTCCCACCTTTTTTGTTACGTCGGCCTATATTTCCGTCGCGTAGAAGATTTTTGAGTGTACTACACTGATGAGTAGTTTCTGTTTTAATTGCCTCGCCCCGCCCATGTTCGGTATCAACCGCACCAGACCTGCCACTGTAGACGCTGCCTTTTGCGCGCCTTTGGCTATATGGTCCGCGTACAGCAGATCCTTGTCGAGCTAAACGCCAAAGTACTTCAATGATTACGATAAGGGGGATGTTTTGTGCTTCCAGAACGCGTTGGGGGCTGTGGGAGGAGGTCCCAGGTCCTACATGGACTGCAGCACCATTGGACAATGGTGTATGGATCCTGGTCGTCGAACGAGTGTGAACGAGCATGGTGTGAATAGGTTCTTGTCCGTGATGAAGTATCGCTTCTGTGTGCCATTGTTAGACCCTGCTCTTTTAACCAATTACTTGCCAGACGCTGGCTCTTTTCAGTTGCAGTGTGCTTGTCTTCTTTGCAGCCACCACCATTTCGGCTTCATCTGCGAACCCAACTATTCTTACTGTTCTAGGCAAGTCGAGGTTTAGCAAGCCATTGTACATAACGTTCCAGAAGAATGGTGCAAGAACCGTTCTTTGCGGAGCACCCGCCGTTACCTCATACTCGACTTCCTCTTCGACCGTGTAGTATATCCACCTTCGGTCGCTCAAGTAGTTTTTCTGTCAAGTCTTGTACCTCAGGGACAGTCCCAGTTTCACTGTGTTTTTGGAGACGTCTGTATACCAGTCCAGCCGAACTTGATTCTTTTCTTACCTTCAGTCCTACGTAGTTGCGTTTTGATGGGTAGATTGAATGATAGCCTTTTTGGCATTGAGTCTCGATCAGTATTGAGGTATGGCTCTGATATTTCATTCGTTATCGTGGTGTACCTTTCCTCGCCATAGCCTCCCAAGTGCCATTACACCTGCATCTGAAGGCTCCCATTGCCTCACCCATGATGAAGATATCTAGGGCAGCAGGCGGTTATCGTATCGTTACGTCGGCCCATATTTCCGTCGCGTAGAAAGGAAAAAAATAATTAAATTAAAAATAAAAAAAACAAGATTTAAATGGAGAGCACGGTTGGAGGTTTGTAAAGAAATTCTCCGCAAATAAACGGTTCGCTTTGGAAAGATAAAAATTACAAACTTTATAGATGAAATCTGCTGTATCGAACTGTCTTAAATTCATGTTTGTTAAAATTCGCAAAGTTGGACAGAAAATTTTTTTAAAACTACAACCTACATTTAGTTATTTTATAAAAAAACCTGTATCAAGGCTAAATTCAATAGAAAAATGTATAAGCTTTATAGACCTGAAAGAATTTTAAGTTCATCTGTTCAAGTTTTCAAGCTATAGTTACTTGAATGTCCTGCCTTCTGTTCCGCTTTGACTCTGAGAGGCGGCGGTCGCCGGCACAACTAATATTTTGCAAAATTGACACGGCGATTTCATAGGATGATCCTTTATATACAAATGAGTTAAAATGCACTGTACCACGTAGCGCGAAACTTACTAAGATAATTTTTTGAATTAATCCGGACGTGGATGTCCATCACGAATTCCTACCAAAATTGAACACAATTTCAAAATATTAAAAAATAGCAAAATTACGGAATATGGGTATCCATAATAAGTACCCTTTGGCCAAATTTGAATGCTCTGCCAAACTAACTGTAAAAACATCTTTCAATACTTTTAGTAATTTTCACAAACTGCAAAATAAATTATCTCCTATACGATTAGGAATAGATCTAATCAAGTTCGCCACTGTTCCCTGTGGTATGTTCATCCATTCTACTTCTATTCATTCATTTCGGTAACACCAGTGTTTACATTCAGATCCTTCCTTTCCAATAGTTGGTAAGACGCTGCCAACTATTGAACTTATTGTCATTTACCACAATTAGCTCATCCATCGTGCATGCCTCTCCCTTGTTGGGGCATCTCTTGTTGAGGAGGTGGCTGTCGCTCTGAAGCTCTGTCCACGTAGAGATGTCTTGCATAAACCGAGTTGTACCACACTGGTGCCGCGTGGCTGCAGCGGAGAAACAAAGAGCAAGAGCCGACGTACGCAGCACGTCAGGCTGCGGTCCCCATGTTGTGCCAGTTAGCTTCCGGATAATATTATTCCTGGCACAGACTTGTATTCTGTACTTGTACCTTTGTATTCTGGCAATGTTTTTGGAAAGATAGTGTGCGGTCCAGTGTTACGCACAGATACTTTGAAGTGTCGTTTACCCTTTGGACAAATTTTGGGATTTTATATTTTTTACTTTTGCGACTAAACCGAAGGTTTTTGAAAAATTCGCAAGAAATACTTTATTGTAGACATCGAGATCTTACATACGGATATTTCAGTTATAATTTTCTATCTTGAGGCGTTGACGAGATATTTCCAAAAAAATATTGAAGACATCATTCCTCATACCGTCCCCATTGGAGTGGGAGCGTTCAAATTTTGTCAACTGTTACTTCTGGTGGATACCCACATTCAGTAAAAGTATCATCGAACTCCTTCAAATGGTAATAAATTTTTTCGAATTTTTGAAATTTTCGTTATCGTTTTTGGTTGAAATTCGTAATTGACATGTCTGAATTTGTTTAACAAATTATTTTAGTAAGTTTCACGCAACGTGGAACAATACAATTTCACACATTTGTAGAGAATTAGTCAGTCTATGATATCGCTCAGTTAGTTTTGCAAAATATTTTATCTGGCGGCGGTCGCCGCCCCTCAAACTCAAATTCGCACACGAGATCAGACATTCAAATAACTATACTTTGAAAACTTGGATAGTTATATTCAAAATTCCTTTAGTTCAACGTAGCTTTGTATTGAAATTTGAATTTTGGTATTTTCGTGGCCGATAGCCTTAACACAGAATTTTTTTTCTGACCAAGACCAGAAAATCCGCTGCCGCGCGTATGTGGTCTTGATATATCTGGTCTTGATTTATGTGGTTTTCATTCATCTGATCAAGACCACATACGCGCTGTAGCGCGTATGTGGTCTTGATTTGACCAATTTATCTGACCAAGACCACATAGGCGCGACAGCGCAAAGATTGTAAATATTGCAAAACATTAAACTGTGTTCTAAGAATAATTTCCTCTGTTGTCTCCGGGGGCTGCTGCGCCGAGTTTTCAAGTTTTTTTTACTTTTTCGCCCACAACTCGGACAGTTTTCGTCGCACGGACCTGCCTCCGGCACCGACGTGTCCGGAACGTCGCCGCACGTCCAACGGTCACCTCACTTTTCGACATTTTTGCTTTATTCTCTTGGCAAGTGCAAAAAACAACCTTTTTTTTGAAAGTACATATTTTAAAATTTTAAAATTAATTACAATGAATACAAGTAATTCTGCTGTAAATACGAGTAATTGTGCCAAGAGAACCACTCAAATAGTGCCGTTCGGAACCGACGATAAACTGCTAGGTCCCGCATATTAGTGTGTCGATTCGTTCCACAAGTATGCGTGAGAGGTTGCCTATAATCCCACGGCAATAAATCCCAATAAATCCCAATTTTAATAATCCCATGGCAATAAATCCCATCAACCGCGTGTGCTGACCTGTTCCGATTTTGACCTCAACCTAAGACTCAGATTCATTAAATGCTATGTCTGGTCGGTGCTTCTTTACGGTATGGAAGGTTGGACATTAAAGACGGCGGCAATTAACAAATTAGAGGCTTTCGAGATGTGGCTGTATCGCAGAATCCTGAAGATACCTTGGACGGCTAGATTAACAAACCAAGAAGTTCTAAGACGTGTCAACAGACAACGTGAACTGTTTGAATTGATTAAGAAAAGAAAAACGGCATATCTAGGGCATATAATGCGGAACACGAAATATCAATTCTTGCATCTATTGTTCGAAGGCAAGATCGAAGGCCGGAGAGGGATCGGAAGGAAAAAAATGTCCTGGCTGCGAAATATCAGACAGTGGACAGGGCTACGCCATATACAGTCGTTGATACACACCGCAAGGAATAAGGAAGCAATGGAAAATGTTATCGCAAACATCCATTAATGGATACGCATTGCAAGAAGAAGAAGAATAAATCTCAGACTCAATCAAACTTTGAGGTTTTTGCGACCAGAAATTGAATACTGCGTGGAAATCGCTCGATAACTAACGCCGCGACTGTCCATCAAAGTTAGAATTACCGAGGATTAGTTGCATTTGTTTTTTCGAAATTTCACAGCTGCCGCAACAAATTCGATGTATTGTTAGAGCAAAACGGGGTCGGAAAGCGAAACTGGAAACCGCGTTGCGAAATCTTTGATCACCACCGCAAAGTTCAATTTCCTAATTCGGCTGCTGGTTTTTCCGCCGTCGTTATTTTCAAGCTAACGAAACAAGTATGACATTTTGTTGAAGGGAAAGCTTGTCAGGAAGCGGTAGTGAAAACCGCGTTGCAAAATCTTTGATAGCGGCGTCGCGACGTCGCCGCTTAGTTCAACTTGCCAATCTAGGTCGAATTTCGGGAAGTCGCGGTGATTTTTCCGATGTACTTTTCGCAATTTTGCAGATAGCGAAACAAATTTGATGTTGTGGTGAAGGGAAAGTTTTTGGTAAAGCGCGAATAGAAACCGCAATGCGAAATTTTTAACAAAAGCGTCGCGACGTCACCGCGAACTTGAACTTTATAATCCAAGTCACCCATAATATCATTTCCGAAACTTATACTAAATGCTTTTCAACACTGTTTTACAATATTTTTTGCAAAACAAGTTCCTTCAATTCGCAGAAAGCCTAAATTGCAATAAAAATTGTTTTCTCCGTGAATATTTATGTTTAAGCATCTTTGACGTCTCAAACTAATCTAGCATTGTACTAATTTGTAGTCCATTTGCTCTTAATTCTGGAAACTTAAAAAAGCATTTCTTTCTTCGAATTCCTTTTGAATTAAGGTCATAACAACTGAAGAACATGTTGGCAAGATTTGGTTGTGAAATCGCTAATCTATTGCTTTCCGAATAAATGCAGATTTCGAATTTGCTCGAACACATATACCATCAATGTTTGCAATTTTTACAACAACAGTTTGCAATGTTTGACAGAGCAGAAATGTTAGATAAAACCGAAAATCGCTGTTACCGGTTTCGGTTTTTGGACAGAAAATAAATCTGAACAGACTTGATTTGACATATTTCCAAAAAATAATAAACAAAGACTAAAGTTCTAGTTAGATACTACTAGTACGACTAGTTAGACTAAACTAGAACAAGCATATTTCTTATGCTACAATAAACAGATTAATCTAAAAAGACTTGACTAGCATATTTTCCCAAGTATATATTAATGTGATGTTCCATCTGATTGATGTTTGTGTTAAGGGTTTGGAACGGTGACGAGTTAATTAGCGGTTTGACGATGATTGTGATGATTATTATTATTAATTTTATCATCAGTTACAATTAGTAAGCTGCCAAATCCTCGTCATCGATATACTCTTAAAAGCCACTCAACAAATTATCTCGACTAATTGATTTAGATTAAGCGGAACGGAGAGTAGAAGAAAAAAAAACCGAGAATATTTCTTTGGTAATAATTAATTGATTACGAACGTTTCGTGTTTTATTTATGTTGTTGTTAAAGTTTTGAAGATATCTGTTAATCTCCGGGTATCGTTATAAATATTATTTATTCGGGCCAATTAAAAAATATTTATATTTTTTTTCACTTAATTATATTATGATCGTGAATTTATTGCTTATCGATAAAGTTTTTTTATATTTTGATTAAAATTCCTCACCAACTAAAACAACTTTCATTTTTCTCTACAATTCGAGCAAACAAATTATACAGAATCATTCAAACTTTATTTGGTACTTACGTATCAACGCCACCACCGCTACATTTTTAAATGCCGCCAATCTACACCTAAAATTTGTATTAAACATTTTATTTTTATTCATACATTTTATTTAAAATTAAAACATTTTTAAAACTCAAAATACCTTTTAACCCCGGTTAGATTAGGTTACCCGCCGCGAAGCGGACAGATAAAGTAATACAACATATGCGCGGCAGCGCGAATTATTAATGCAATATATAGCGGTGGTGGCGTTAATACGTAAGTACCAACATTTTTTATAACTTTAAGCTATGAAACTTTGTATACATGTAGATCGGTACTTTATTTATGTCCTCTTAAAATTTGAAAGTGATCCACCATTTAGTTTATCCGAAAAAAAAAAATCAAAAATGACATTTTTCCAAATCTTATACACAGGCTCTTATGGCCGACAAGCTTCCGTCACGTCTTTATTTATTTTTTTCGATATTAATTTCGAAACTTTAGGGAATAAAAAACAATATACAGTAAACTCAGATAATTGTAAAACACGATAACGTTAAGGCAATGTGATGTTACCGATGTAATTAATTAAATAATCAAAGTTAAACAATTTTTTTTGAATCTTGTTTATCGACAGTAATTCACATGACGGATGGTTTGGCAACCTCGCGGGAACAGCTGAGATAAAAGAAAAAGATGGAAACATAGTTATATAGAAAGAAAAAATACACCTGACTCTTTTCAATTACTATTGTTTTCTCTCTCTCTCTGTAGTATAAATTTTCAAGACACAATAATGCGCTGTTGCCAAATCTTTCTATTACACCGTATAAATCAATAATAACGTAGTCATTTAATAACTGTATTTTACTAAATAAATAATAATTACCAATTTTCAAATTTGTTATATTAAAAATAATTAATTTTAATAACTATTAAGAAAATTAGAATAATTAGAAAAATATAGAAAAATTCAAACACTAATTTGACTCATTCGTTGCGCTCCAACTTAAAATTTTCTTACTTGGAATCTGAGTTAAAAAGATTTGGATTGGGATCAAAATAGTCTCCTGAGATCAAAACAATATTTTACATTTGTTTTTCTTGTTGTATGTGGGTTAATCCGTCAGCTCGTGTTCGTCCACTCCTGGACATAGGCCTTTCCTGAACTCTTCCAAATGTCTCAAAGTAACAAATGATTTTGTCCTGTGCTTCTTGGTGCCAGTCTTTTCCGGTGGTTTTCTTGAGGTCATCGATCAATCGTATTTGGGGTCTTCCCCTACCTCTTTTCGTTTGCCTGGGGCCATTTCGCAATTTTAACTGTTCAGCGTTCATCCGTTCGTCTTGCGACATATTCAATTCCCACTTTAGTTCTGCGATTCTTTGTATTAGCTCTTTTACTCCAGTTCTCTTCCTGACTTTATCGTTAGTGATTTTGTCTCTTAGATTTATTCCGAGCATTTTCTGTTTTTCGCTGATCCGGTGTTAGAAGGCCGTTGAGACAGTCAAGTTCAACGTTTCCAGGATTGCTTTTATTACAATCTTCGAGGAGGCTCCTTCCTTGTCCCGCAACAGTTAAAACACTGCCCAACTCCAAAATACCTCGGGGTAACACTAGATCGAGTTCTCATGTATAAGCGTCACTGCCACAACACCTGAAAAAAAGGTAGCAACAAGAAACAACTATCTCCAGAAACTGATTCATGGGGAGCATAGCCAGCAACATTGAGAACCTCAGCCCTTGCATTAAGCTTCTCTGCAGCCGAACACGCCGCTCCAGTAAGGTGTGCATCCACTCACGCAAAGCAAATCGACGTTCAAGCAGTCCACCTAATAACAGGTTGCCTGAAGCCTACGCCACTTCATCAGGTATACTGGGGAGCACAGAAGGAGCCTCCACGCGCGCATTTTCTCCTGTATATAGAGAACATACCGGCGCTCCCTGGTAACACTGTCCCAGCAGACATTGGCAAATCCTTCTACCACCCGAAATCACCTGACACGAAAAGTAAGTAAGTATCAGGTATACTCTCTCGCTGGGATAGCACCGCTTCACACCAGGAGAGAGGTAGCCGCTGAGGCAGAAAGAGGCCGCTGGGGGCGACAAGAGACCGATCCAAGGCACCCACTGTATGGCCAACAACTAGCTAGAGCCTCCGATCCCACCACAGCTTTTTGGCCAGAAGAGGACCTTTATAAGTCTCTCAGAAAGCCAGAAGGCTCCAGAAATGGCGCGCTAAGGCCCAAGATCCAATCACCCAACAAAAAGAGGAGCTGGCACTTAGACATTTCCTCCCATATCCAATCTGTAGAACGAACTTCGCACAGGAGACTCAAGGTGCAGATAAAACCTGCAAAAATGGGGAATGCTGCCAGAGGACGATAACCCTCAGTGTTCCTACGGTGTATGGACCGTGTCTCACAAAAATCAAGTTTTCCAGATTAAAACAAGGCTGGTCAACGTCGCCGCCACGTGTGATCGTTCTTTCGGCGCCTTTTTTAAGGGAGGAAATGAGGGATCCCTTAAAATTGTTGTCTTCCAGACGTTGAATGCTGCTGCAGCCTTTTGGGCTGGTTAAACTTAACTTGAAACAATAAACTTAAATGCGTGCACGTGTCGGTCGAGCTTGGTTCGCGCTTCGATTTTTGTCTTTACGCTTCTCACACTCTAAGCATACTCTCGAATCGAATATGAATTCGCGACATAAATTAATAGGTAAATCGCGCGATTTCGGCTATGTGGACACATCTGTCTCCTTCTTTTAATCGATGTCAAAATCGATTCAAATGTTAAATTAAAAATACAGATTTACTAAAATTGGCGCGAACATACGGAGAAATCCAGAATTCTCCACACCTGATCATCTGCACCGACATGTGACAGAGCTGCACAGGGAACGATCCAATTTCAGCAAATGACAGAGCGGCAAACTTTGGAAGGATAAAGTGTGATCCGGACACGAATAGTAATAGAATGCCGAGCAAGGTTCTTTCCATAGTCCTCTGCGTCACTCTCAGTTTGTTTGCGGTTGTTTTTGTTAGCGTGGTTGTCTCTAGCCCGTATTCGATTACAAGAGCTACCTACATTTGTCGAAAACCTTTCCCTTAAGATTTATCTGTGTGATGTTGTTTTGTAATATATATATCTCTAGTGGAAATATTGATCTTGGTGACTGTGAGGTGGAGTTGGTGGATAGGCGCACGTATCTTGGTCATGAAATTAGAATCTCCAGAGACCAAACGTGCGAATTAAAAAGAGGAATTGTGCTCTCTTGGGCTGCATATGGCAGACTTGGGGATGTGTTTAAGAGTAATCTCCCGATTTGTTTAAAACAAAGGGTTTTTAATCAGTGCATTCTACCGGTTATGACCTACGGCGCCGAAACTTTAACGCTGATAGTCACATCTGCTAAGAAGCTTAGATTAACACAACGCAAGATGGAAAGATCGATACTCGGTGTGTCACTTCGTGACCACGTTAGAAATGACGACTTACGGGCGAGAACAGGAGTCACGGATGTTATCTACCAGGTGGCTAAGCTCAAGTGGAGCTGGGCTGGATATGTGGCCCGTATGGCAGATGAGCGATGGACAAAAAGGCTGCTTGAGTGGAGACCAAGAGCTGACAAGAGAAACAGGAATAGACCTCCCACGCGAATAGGTAAATCATTTATTATCAGTTGATTAAAACACCTGAGTTTCAAAGATTTGCCAATAACCAAATGTTTTTCTGAATTTCTCGAATTTTCGTTTCTTTTGAATGCTTACCACCACTTACCATACCACTTACCACACATTTCTCATTTTTGCCGTTTGATCTCCGTTTGCTATTTCCTTAGGCTTATATCCCTCAATTTCTATTACGATTCTTTTTTTCTAATCTTCGACTGTTTGCTGACAGACCCGCGCTTTCTCCACAAACTGTGCCAAATTTAATGTCAAAATTTTGTTAACACCACCTGTTGGTATCTTCTTCCGGGAAAACGGTTTAGAATGTTTATTAGTTAATCGCTGATCTGTTTGCTCAGATGATACCGACGCAAAAATACCAATCAGACTACGAGAACTACAGACTACCTTACTTCCTTATTGGTAGACGAATCCTCCAGCATTGAGAATTGCCTACTACTACCATTAAATATGAAAAAATCCGTTTCCGTCTTAAGAATTATTTTTCGTCTTACACAGGTTGTTTTAAATGGGAAAATGAACGGTCACTAAAAAAATTCCGTGTAATGCAGGTTTTCGTCTTTTACGGGTTCCGTCTTAGACAAGTTTCACTTTAATACCCTTCTTGAATACCTACCCGTCATGGATATTAACTTATAATATGTCAAAAAACGCGAAATTTTTTATAGAACAAACAACTAATAATCTACTTCTGTTCCGGTGAAACGTAAGCCTGAAATTAGCCTTAGATTTTAATATATTTTAATAAGGTTTTTTTTTTATTTCATTTATTTTTATTAATTTAAAAAAGTATATTTTTATCATTTTTTTTTGCATTATCAGTAATAATATTTTGTTATCACTCATGCACAATAGTGCTATCTTGGTGCACGTTTTTTAGTGCGATAAATTGTCACTATTAGTTGTATTACCACATAATTTGGATAACGCACGCAAATATTCATTAAAAAAAAAACACCATCAAAATCAATATTGAAAAAGTGATTTTTTTTTAATAATCTACGTTTTTATTTTGATTTATTGTCCGGCTTGTCTATTAGGTGCAACCGGATGTTTGGGTGTCATAACAACTCCTGCTATCTTATCAGCTGCACGCGAGTAAAGAAATAAAAACAGCTTTCAATCAGCATTATTTTTTTCAATAAAAAATTCTTAAAATCGAACGAATGCGCGCACTAACTTCGTTCGTGCGGTATTGACAACTTATCGCCCTAGTTACAAAATCTACTATTATTAGGTATATTGTATGTTTTTTTTTATTATCAAATTTTGTAATTTACAATTTTTTCAGGAACGTTTTTAAATTTTGCTGTAACTCAAAAAATAACGATTTTGACAAAACCGATTATCTCGCATTTCGTCGTTTCCGCGGTCTAGACTCCCTGTGTCGATGGTATTTCTTAACTGAAAGCTTCTTAGGGAATACTGTATACGCTTTTCGACTAATTTTGGGACGCTCAATCGATTGGTGAAGACTAGAAGTCTCTGTGGTGAGCCGTTCAAAAGTTATGAAAGCGTGAAATCAGTCGGAAATGCGAGATGGTGTACCGCGAAAAAATATATAAAATTTGTTTATTTGTAACTTTAGAGCGAAATAAACTGGAAAAGCGTTTTCAGCACTTCGATTTCCTTTGGGTAACCAAAAGAAAATCACGAAAAAAATTTCCAAAAAAATTTCAACAAAAATTTGCCATCATTTCGTTTGAAAAATATGTGCGTTTTCGGTTTTTTGCAATTTTCTCGAAAACGGTAACTAGCCGCGAAATTATTTTCGACACACAGAAACTACACGACAAGACGAACAAATCGATGTGTAATTTGTCGGCAAAGATTCAATAATTCGTCGCGAAATTTCAAACTGAAATTTACCCGATTCTCGATTTGCTAAGTAGATATCTCGGAAACGGTTGCAGATAATCACAAACGGATTGCGGCATCGTTTTCAGAAGGTCATTTTCCTGTTAATACACTAAGATTGTTCGCAGGAAAGTCACGACTTTCAAAGATCTCTACTCTAGCTCCGAAATTTCTTAAAAATTTCTTTAATTTTTGCAGGCGATAGTGAACGCTAGCAAAATATAATTTGCATATTTGTAATCAGCAGCAAAAATGCTTTCAGGAACGTTTTTATATTTTGCTGTAACTCAAAAAAATAACGATTTTGACAAAATCGATCTTTTCGCATTTCTAGCCTAGACTCCCCGTGTCGATGGTGTTTCTTAACTGAAAGCTACCCAGGAAATAATATATACGCTTTTCGACTAATTTTGGGACGGTGAATCGATTGGTGAAGACTCTGTGGTAACCCGTTCAAAAGTTATGACAGCGTGAAGTCAGTCGGAAATGCAAGATGGTGTACCGCGAAAAAACATATAAAACTTGTTTATTTGTAACTTTAAATCGAAATAAACTGGTAAAACGTTTTCAGCACTTCGATTTCCTTCGGGTAACCTAAATAAAATCACGAAAAATTTTCCACAAAATTTTTCAAAAATTTGAGATGGTGTACCACTATATAAAACTTCCCCGCTTCATATTCAATTTTGCATAGGTCCACGCAAAATATAGCGCCGACCCTACTCAAGGTTACATAACCCATGCATTCTTAAACAAATTGATTCTTGTCAATTTGTTGTCATACCTTCAATGTTGATGTTGACGGCACTGAAGGCAGAACTGAATCTGTTGTTGCCTTCGCATTTGTAGATTCCCGTGTCTTTTTCCGTCGATTTGCGGATTGTTAAACGGTGGCTTTCTGCGAATGAAACAAACAAAATGGGCAAGATTTTATTTTTGGACAAAATCGCCAAAAAATGACTCAAAATTACCAGAGATGTGGAAATGCTCCGACTGCTCGATCCTCTCCTCGTCTTTGTACCAGGCGACCTCAGGCGTCGGATGCCCGTCCACATTGCAAGGAATACTCACATCACTTCTCCAGCTTAATTTCCGTCTTCACCGGCACTAAACAAACAAAAATCAATCCCAAATTCCAAACAAACAAAATCAATTCCAAATCCCAAACAAACAAAATTCGTTAAAATTAGTAAATTAAGTCTAAGAATTAGTTGTTTCCATGCATACCAACAAAAGTACTTCCGTAATCCGGCACTTCCTCTTTGTCCTCCTTAATCTCCGGTGAAATCTCGGTATAGAAAACCGGCTCAACAGTGCTGCTAGGGACTTGCGGCGGCAATACCGGCACTACCTTCTGAGGCCTATACGGGTACTGCACCCTCTTCGATTCTTCAGGCGCCTTGGGTTGATCCACAATGTACTTCATATACTTCTGATCCTCAGGGTTGTTGCTGTAAACTGGACCTTGCGCCATAAATGTCACAGTCCAACTAGTGGCCTTGCCTATGCCATTGTAAGCCTGACAGGTGTACAAGCCTAAATCCTCCAGCTGCACCTTGTTTATCAGCAGGGAGTAGTCCTTCTGGAGCTCGTAATGCGTCGTCTTCAGCGGGATCATGGACTCGTTCCGCCACCAGGTGACCTGCGGGAACGGGAAGCCCAAGGCGTAGCAGCGCAGTCGATCCGGCGACCCCAAAGAAACAATGTTCGACTCGTCGGGCACCTCAAGCACTCGAACCGCGAATGGTTTGCCATCTTCAGGTTTGTTAGAAAAAATGTTAGGTTAGAGACTACAGCTACTTGTTAAGCTTTGACACACTTTCAAGGTTGCACGGTTGCTACCTTGAAGGTATATCCAAAGGTTAGGTTAGATACAGACTTCAGTTATTTTGGAAGAAACTTGAGGAATACCTTGCAGAATCTTCAAGGTTTCATAAGAAAAATTCAAATTAAATTGGAACCTTGTAGATCTTCTTCAGAACCTTTAAGGTTTCATAAGAAAAATTCAAATCAAATTGGAACCTTGTAGCTCTTCCTTAGAACCTTCAAGGTTTCATAAGAAAAATTCAAATCAAATTGGAACCTTGTAGATCTTCCTCAGAACCTTCTAGGTTTCATAAGAAAAATTCAAATCAAACTGGAACCTTGTAGATCTTCTTCAGAACCTTCAAGGTTTCATAAGAAAAATTCAAATTAAATTGGAACCTTGTAGATCTTCTTCAGAACCTTCAAGGTTTCATAAGAAAAATTCAAATCAAATTGGAACCTTGTAGATCTTCCTCAGAACCTTCAAGGTTTCATAAGAAAAATTCAAATTAAATTGGAACCTTGTAGATCTTCCTCAGAACCTTCAAGGTTTCATAAGAAAAATTCAAATCAAATTGGAACCTTGTAGATCTTCTTCAGAACCTTCAAGGTTTCATAAGAAAAATTCAAATCAAATTGGAACCTTGTAGCTCTTCTTTAGAAACTTCAAGGTTTTATAAGAAAAATTCAAATCAAATTGGAACCTTGTAGCTCTTCCTTAGAAACTTCAAGGTTTTATAAGAAAAATTCAAATCAAATTGGAACCTTGTAGATCTTCCTCAGAACCTTCAAGGTTTCATAAGAAAAATTCAAATTAAATTGGAACCTTGTAGATCTTCTTCAGAACCTTTAAGGTTTCATAAGAAAAATTCAAATCAAATTGGAACCTTGTAGCTCTTCCTTAGAACCTTCAAGGTTTCATAAGAAAAATTCAAATCAAATTGGAACCTTGTAGATCTTCCTCAGAACCTTCTAGGTTTCATAAGAAAAATTCAAATCAAATTGGAACCTTGTAGATCTTCTTCAGAACCTTCAAGGTTTCATAAGAAAAATTCAAATTAAATTGGAACCTTGTAGATCTTCTTCAGAACCTTTAAGGTTTCATAAGAAAAATTCAAATCAAATTGGAACCTTGTAGCTCTTCCTTAGAACCTTCAAGGTTTCATAAGAAAAATTCAAATCAAATTGGAACCTTGTAGATCTTCCTCAGAACCTTCTAGGTTTAATAAGAAAAATTCAAATCAAATTGGAACCTTGTAGATCTTCTTCAGAACCTTCAAGGTTTCATAAGAAAAATTCAAATTAAATTGGAACCTTGTAGATCTTCTTCAGAACCTTCAAGGTTTCATAAGAAAAATTCAAATCAAATTGGAACCTTGTAGATCTTCCTCAGAACCTTCAAGGTTTCATAAGAAAAATTCAAATTAAATTAGAACCTTGTAGATCTTCCTCAGAACCTTCAAGGTTTCATAAGAAAAATTCAAATCAAATTGGAACCTTGTAGATCTTCCTCAGAACCTTCTAGGTTTCATAAGAAAAATTCAAATCAAATTGGAACCTTGTAGATCTTCCTTAGAAACTTCAAGGTTTTATAAGAAAAATTCAAATCAAATTGGAACCCTGTAGCTCTTCCTTAGAAACTTCAAGGTTTTATAAGAAAAATTCAAATCAAATTGGAACCTTGTAGATCTTCCTCAGAACCTTCAAGGTTTCATAAGAAAAATTCAAATTAAATTGGAACCTTGTAGATCTTCTTCAGAACCTTTAAGGTTTCATAAGAAAAATTCAAATCAAATTGGAACCTTGTAGCTCTTCCTTAGAACCTTCAAGGTTTCATAAGAAAAATTCAAATCAAATTGGAACCTTGTAGATCTTCCTCAGAACCTTCTAGGTTTCATAAGAAAAATTCAAATCAAATTGGAACCTTGTAGATCTTCTTCAGAACCTTCAAGGTTTCATAAGAAAAATTCAAATTAAATTGGAACCTTGTAGATCTTCTTCAGAACCTTCAAGGTTTCATAAGAAAAATTCAAATTAAATTGGAACCTTGTAGATCTTCTTCAGAACCTTCAAGGTTTCATAAGAAAAATTCAAATTAAATTGGAACCTTGTAGATCTTCCTCAGAACCTTCAAGGTTTCATAAGAAAAATTCAAATCAAATTGGAACCTTGTAGATCTTCCTCAGAACCTTCAAGGTTTCATAATAAAAATTCAAATTAAATTGGAACCTTGTAGATCTTCCTCAGAACCTTCAAGGTTTCATAAGAAAAATTCAAATCAAATTGGAACCTTGTAGATCTTCTTCAGAACCTTCAAGGTTTCATAAGAAAAATTCAAATCAAATTGGAACCTTGTAGCTCTTCCTTAGAACTTTCAAGGTTTCATAAGAAAAATTCAAATCAAATTGGAACCTTGTAGATCTTCCTTAGAACCTTCAAGGTTTCATAAGAAAAATTCAAATTAAATTGGAACCTTGCAGATCTTCCTTAGAACCTTCAAGGTTTCATAAGAAAAAATCAAATTAAATTGAAACCTTGTAGATCTTCTTCAGAACCTTTAAGGTTTCATAAGAAAAATTGAAATCAAATTGGAACCTTGCAGATCTTCCTCAGAACCTTCAAGGTTTTATAAGAAACATTCAAATTAAATTGGAACCTTGTGTCTAAAAATTCAATATGTTTTAACCACACTTATGGTTATGAATAAGTGTGGTAAAAACATAATGAATTTTTCAATTCAATGTAAGTATGAATTACCACGTAGTAACTGTCGCAACCATCCTATTCATACAATTTTTTTAATTACTTGAATGTCTTAAACATAATTTTGAGTTTAAACAAAGCAATGTACCACTTTTTCCAAAGGAAAGAATTAAGAGAAGCAGAGAACCAGTTTTTTAATTAATTTTTTTTATTAAGTTTATAAAATAAATGATACAAGTACGTTTAAATTATAAATAAGTTTTCCTTGTAAAAAACAAATCGAACAAAAAAATATAATAATCACTAATCTACATCGTCGAATATTTACAAGAACTATTTTACACACTTAATTTATCAAATAAATAGTTTCGCTAAACCTTCTATTTACAAATAAAAAAATATGTCTCAATAAATTACTAAAATCTAAAATTTTATAAAACGAACAAGTTATAAAACATAGAAGTCAAAAATAATCGAGTTAAAAAAGAGATTAAAACATGGATGAATAATATTTACAATAAATAGTTTAAATAATAAATTAGTTGGATATTTACAAATTAAGGGCTTTGACTCAGTACACAGTAAAATAAAAAATAATTAAAAAATCAGTCTTTGTTACAAACTATTTTTTTAATACTGATTAGGGTTTAAATATTTTTAGAAAACAGATTTGGTGTTCTTTTATTAACGACCCGCGTTGTTTCAAGATGTTTAAGTACGTATAGAACACCGATTTTTAACGTCTCACTTTATAAACACGTGTTGATGGTTTTCTTCGTTCTGCATACTTCGCATTTCACCTCGCAACACCAATGAAACGTGCAATTGCACCGCTCGACGACGACCACTTCTTGCGTACGGTAACCGCGGCCGCAACACATCAGATCACAACCGTCCACGCCGATCGAAGAATCGTTGCATTGTCTCCCGTGCGTGCCTTGGATCCCAAGCTTGGGATTGCGCTCGCAAAACCCTGGAGACGGCTCCAAATACACCAAATCCTTAACGCTGGGAGGCTTGTGGTCGGGGTTGTAGGGCTTCAGCTGGAAACCGTACTTGTATTTGCGGGGCTTGTTCTCGCGTTTGCTGTGGATGCTGTTGCTGGCTATGCTGTTGGACACCTTGTCGGGTTTTGGGCGGTTGCTGAGGGCGTTGTTGCTGTTGCGCGCGTTACCGTTGTTGCTTACCATCACACGAGACGCGCCGTCGAAACGGTCCTTCAGGTTATCACCGATCACTCTAAACGGTGGTAAACGCATCCAACATGTTTTCACCGTACACGAACCCGACATTCCATGACATTTACATTCCTGACGCATCTGTGATTGAACGTGCTGTAAAACAAAGAAAATATAAATTGTAATCTGAAGGTAATTAATAAGATAATAAAAAAAGTTAAACAAAGAAAGTATAAGTTGTAATCGCTAAAGGTAATTGAAAGTATAAGAAATTGATAATGATAATAAAAAAAGTTGGATACTAAATATTAATGAATCGAAGAAATAAATGGGATTGATTCGGTATATATCGTTAAAACCGGGTGGTCGGTTCACCTTTTATATTAAAATGCATATTAACTTGTTAAGACCGCCCATATTTAATGAAATGACATTTCGCCTCGAGGCGCGACTCTTACTCCACACTAACACTTTATTAACTCGGCTCATTATCCCAAAACAACTCGAATAAAAGAAGTAAAAAGAAATCTGTTTCTATTTCAATTCTCGTTTTAAGATTCGGAACGTGTAGCGTGTTTAAAGCGGTGCTATATCCATGTAATGTGACCCCTGTCGAGCCGCAGATGTCTCTGGATATGTCCCGCTGTGAGACACTGTGTTACACTAGATAATGTCCTATAGTACATGTGTTATTAGTCTACGTGTACACACGGAGCTTACATCTTACCGAATGAGAACAGGAAATTAATATATTTATCATGTTATTGTGGCTGTAAAGTCTTTCTGAGGCTGCTCAATGGACGTACATCTGTTACGGCGGTTTACTAATACGAATTTATTTATTTTATAATTCAATAATGTTTGTAATCAGTTATTTAATCTTAAAAAATTGCAATAGCGATTTATGTTTAAAAAAAATTGCGTTTTTTTTTGTTGCAGAAATTAATTAAAATATTTCTGCAGCGACAAAAATTTCGGCTAAAATTACGAAAATTTCGGATTTTGAATATTTCGGCTAAAATTACGAAATTTTTTTGCCGATTAAGGAGAGGTTCTCATCAAGCTCAACCCAAAATTCTTTTTTTTTTTTTTTTTTTTGCTTAAAAAGTTGGCAAATTTCCTGTAAAATACGAAATTAATAAAATCGGCAAAATTTATTATTTTTTTTAAGTTTTTTTTTTTAAAGTAATACTAAAAAAACCGGAGTCACCTTTTTACACAAAAATGAAATTTACGCGGCAGCGCGTGTTTTCCGTAATTTTGTGCGTTTTTCCATAATTTTCCGCGTGTTTGGGTGACTATTAACCATTGATCATCTTGGGTGAAAATTGTTTTAAATTGCGACAAATTGTAGATTATTTTTTGTTGCATAATTTTGTTTTTTTATCATTCAAGTGCAATATTACTGTCTTGGTGCACGCTTTTAGTGCGATAATTGTGTTATTAATTTGAATCAAGTACGCAAATATTTAATATCGCTAGGTTACATTAAAATAATCAAACAAATAAAAATAAAATGAATACAATGAAGTCCTCGATATTAAAAAAGTGACGTGAAGTGTCAGAATTTTTTTTCATAACAAAGTAAACATAATAATTACAGGAAACGTTTTAAAGTGAGTGTACAATAAAGGGTAATATATCTTTTCGACAGGATTAAAACGTTCACCTGCAAGGGACAAGACTCATCGATATAAAATATATAGCAGTGTGTCAACGAAGAGCCTTCTGAAGTTGAGTTTAATAAAAATAGTCGGGATTGAGGGATGTACGTAAAAAGAGGCGAAATAAAAAGAGGCGAAAAATATTCCAATTTTGATCGACCAAACGCTAATTATCTTCCGGAAATTATTGAACCTTTATTAATAAAGTTGGCCCGATTCTTTCCCCTCTGGACCAATATAATGAAAAAGAAATTCGGGTCACAATACGATGTAGGCAGTTCAGCAAATGTTGAAGCGTACTTCAAGAATTTGAAAAACATTGACATGGGCGACATTGCCGGTCCAATTCGCGCGGATAAATTTATCGTCAAACATATACGTTCCTTCGAAGCGACAAGTAAATTGAAACGAGCTGCTTGCAAAAGAAAACGTTATATTCTTTCCCCTCTGGACCAATGTAATGAAAAAGAAATTCGGGTCAAAATACGATGTAGGCAGTTCAGCAAATGTTGAAGCGTACTTCAAGAATTTGAAAAACATTGACATGATGGGCGGCATTGTCGGTCCAATTCGCGCGTATAAATTTATCGTCAAACATATACGTTCCTTCGAAGCGACAAGTATATTGGAGCGAGCTGCTTGCAAAAGAAAACGTTATAAATTCAATGACAAAAATTTATGATTTTGAATATTTCGGCTAAAATTACGAAATTTTTTGCCGATTAAGGGGAGGTTCTGATCAAGCTCAACCAAAATTTTTTTTTTTTTTTTGTTGCTTAAAAAGTTAGCAAATTTTCCGTAAAATACGAAATTAATAAAATTGGCGAAATTTTTTTTTTTTAAGTTTGTTTAAGTAATACTAAAAAAACCTTTTTTTCACGAAAATGAAATTTACGCGGCAGCGCGTGTTTTCCGTAATTTTGTGCGTTTTTCCATAATTTTGTGCGTGTTTGGGTGACCATTAACCATTGATCATCTTGGGTGAAAATTGTTTTAAATTGCGACAAATTATAGATTATTTTTTGTTGCATAATTTTGTTTTTTTATCACTCATGTGCAATATTACTGTCTTGGTGCACGCTTTTTAGTGCGATAATTGTGTTATTAATTTGAATCAAGTACGCAAATATTCAATATCGCTAGGTTACATTAAAATAAACAAACAAATAAAAATAAAATGAATGCAATCAAGTCCTCGATAATAAAAAAGTGACGTGAAGTGTCAGAATTTTTTTTCATAACAAAGTAAACATAAAAATTACAGGAAATGTTTTAAAGTGAGTGTAAATAATTTGGTGATAGCGGAAACTGAGGAGAGTTCTAATGACGAATCCACACCACCAGAGACAATAATTGAAAAAGCAAATTCTTCGTTTTTGATTACTTTTTTTTTATGTCACCTGGATCACCTGAACTTGTAGGATAGCACGGGCGAAATTATAAATTCTCGTCTCGAGCGATTGCGCGCCGCCCTCATTTTCGAGCTACGTGAAGATGGCCCCCCGAAATTGAAAATATTAAAAAATTAAAATGGGATACGTTTGACCAGGATTTGACCATGATTGACCACCAAATAGTTTTGTTTGCCCATATTCCGTTCAAAAGATATAAAAAATGATCGAAGGCCTTGCCCCCCAAAATACAGTACCCAAAAATCAATCAATGACTCATTCGACTCGACCACGAATAAACGCGAAAACAGTGATCCTATTTTTTCCGTGATTCAGACAGAAAGAAGAGGTAAGCTACATCCAATAAACTTTGTAATCGATATCGAAGACTATGATTGGAAAAACATATCACATGTAAGGAACATCAAGAAATACGTTCGTACCAATGTCTTCGAAAATCCTGGACTGATGTTGGAGTATTGTTACAAGAAAGCGAAACTGCCATATTCATACCATTTAAAAGAGCAAAAATATTAAGTTCAGAGGATAGCATATGGTTAAGGATAAATGGCAAGTGTAACGAATGTAACTCAATATTTGAAGGCCATTGCCTAACAAAACTCAACCAGGAACTGGAATCCGCATAGCAATCACCATATCCGATACTAGAGGTATTCCACATTCAAAAAGTAGACAACTAAAAGGATCGGCACGTTACGATGCTGGAAGAGCATTGTTGAACAAAAAAGCATCTTTTTGGCGCAAAAAAGCTACAAAACGCATAGATTTTGGCGCCCCTACTCCTAGCCACATTCCCAATCCTGGTGTTTTGAGAAAACTCCGCGAAGAAGCCATAAATCACGACCTTGTCATAAAAAAGGTCTTGACGTTATAACTTCCTTGTACCACATCAAGTATGAGGGTGAATTTGGTGGATGTATAAGAGAAATTGGAGTTTTACTGCATATACGCTTCAACTTTACAAATTGTACAAAAACAAAATTAAAACAAGTTTCAATTGATGGAACTGGTGGCGTCATCAAATCCATTAGAAAACCTAACGGAGAAACGAAATGTTCTTTCTTGTATCAATTGGTTATGGGAGGTAAAGAAGAAATCAACCCCATTTTTCAAATGATTTCAGCCAAGCAAGACACACTCACAATCGAATATTGGTTGAAAACATTTTTGAAATTAGCAGATCACGTGCCAAACGAAGTTTAGTCTGAAGTCTTACTCAACGCCATCACATTGAGTTTCAACGAATGTCGTTTGGACGTGTATATATCAGTATGGTTATATCAGTATCAGTATGGTTATATCAGTACGTGTATATATCAGTATGGTTGCATAATGGGAACCGCCAACATCGGCAATGTTTCGTTCGACTGGATATCGCCCACCTCATCAGGATGATCTGCCGGAAGAAAGTTTTTAATGGAAAATCCTTTAAACTGAAAGACTTTTGAGTCAGATGTATTATAGTCATGACATTTTGTGAAATGTTGCAAGAATTCGAAAACCTTCTACTCGTCGTTCTTGTAGTTGCTCTAAGCGAATGCGATGGTCAGGCTTAAATGTAAGTTGACATTGCCAGTCAATAAAGGGCAATATATCTTTTCGACAGGATTAAAACGTTCACCTGCAAGGGACAAGACTCATCGATAGAAGATATATAGCAGTGTGTCGACGAAGAGCCTTCTGAAGTTGAGTTTAATAAAAATTGTCGGGATTGAGGGATGTTCGTCGTTTCATAGAAAGCATTCGGATTTGCGCTGAAAAAGAGGCGAAAGACTGTTCCAATTTTGATCGACCAAACGCTTATTATCTTCCGGAAATTATTGAACCTTCATTAAAGTTGGCCCGATTCTTTCCCCTCTGGACCAATATAATGAAAAAGCAATTCGGGTCACAATACGATGTAGGCAGTTCAGGAAATGTTGAAGCGTACTTCAAGAATTTGAAAAACATTGACATGGGCGAAATTGCCGGTCCAATTCGCGCGGATAAATTTATCATCAAACATATATGTTCCTTCGAAGCGACAAGTAAATTGGAGCGAGCTGCTTGCAAAAGAAAACGTTATAAATTCAATGAGAAAATTATTCAAAAATCCAAAAAGAACGTAAAATCCTACAAGAGAACGAATACTTATTTCATGAAGAGAATTGGAAAGGAAAATATACAAAACTCGATGGCAGTATTGAGGAAAAATTATTAACTAGCGCGGACACAAATATAGATAACCTTTCGGCTCTTTCACCCGTTGGTCGTAACAGATCGATTCAACAAAGTTCTTTGCAATCTTTTCAATCATTTCAATTTTCTCATTGAATTTATAACGTTTTCTTTTGCAAGCAGCTCGCTCCAATTTACTTGTCGCTTCGAAGGAACGTATATGTTTGACGATAAATTTACTCGCGCGAATTGGACCGGCAATGTCGCCCATGTCTATGTTTTTCAAATTCTTGAAGTACGCTTCAACATTTGCTGAACTGCCTACATCGTATTTTGACCCGAATTTCTTTTTTATTACATTGGTCCAGAGGGGAAAGGATATAACGTTTTCTTTTGCAAGCAGCTCGTTTCAATTTACTTGTCGTTTCGAAGGAACGTATATGTTTGACGATAAATTTATCCGCGCGAATTGGACCGGCAATTTCGCCCATGTCAATGTTTTTCAAATTCTTGAAGTACGCTTCAACATTTGCTGAACTGCCTGCATCGTATTTTGACCCGAATTTCTTTTTCATTACATTGGTCCAGAGGGAAAAGAATATAACGTTTTCTTTTGCAAGCAGCTCGTTTCAATTTACTTGTCGCTTCGAAGGAACGTATATGTTTGACGATAAATTTACTCGCGCGAATTGGACCGGCAATGTCGCCCATGTCTATGTTTTTCAAATTCTTGAAGTACGCTTCAACATTTGCTGAACTGCCTACATCGTATTTTGACCCGAATTTCTTTTTTATTACATTGGTCCAGAGGGGAAAGGATATAACGTTTTCTTTTGCAAGCAGCTCGTTTCAATTTACTTGTCGTTTCGAAGGAACGTATATGTTTGACGATAAATTTATCCGCGCGAATTGGACCGGCAATGTCGCCCATGGCAATGTTTTTCAAATTCTTGAAGTACGCTTCAACATTTGCTGAACTGCCTACATCGTATTTTGACCCGAATTTCTTTTTCATTACATTCAGAGGGTTCTGAATGGTTCAGAGGGGAAAGATTCGGGCCAACTTTAATAAAGGATCGCCAAAACACGTTGTTCTCATCAGAAGATTAACATTTTTCTTTAATGGCACCTGGATCACCTGAACTTGTAAGATAGCACGGGCGAAATTATAAATTCTCGTTTCGAGCGATTGCGCGCCGCCCTCATTTTCGAGCTGCGTGAAGATGGACCCCCGAAATTGAAAATATTAAAAAATTAAAATGGGATATTATGTATTTGTGGATTTTACACAGACACGACGAACAAAAAATCAAGAGGAAAATTGGACACCAAAAAAAAATCAACAGAAACATTTTTGACACCGTGTCCAGAAGTACGACTCATCCACGATCGAGTTCCACGACCAGTTTGGATTGGAGAAAGATTGATACAACTGGAAAGCACTTGTTTGATAGGATTGTTGAAGTTGCAAAAATAGCTTACACAGATAATTAATTGTTTCATGATTTTAGGGTTCTAAAAATATTTTTAATTGAAAAGAAAATGTTGGCCAAACATGGTCAAACAAAGTTCTTCAACAACAAACCAAAAAAAAAAAAACAATAAAAATAATAAATTTAAAAAAAAAGCGATTCTGGGGTTCAAAAAAAAAATTAAAAGAAATAGTGGGCAAAATCATGGTCAAACGAAGTTTTGAAGAAATTGGGGAGGGTTGGAAGTTTCAAACCCTCCCCGAAATAGGGACAAACCCGTTAAAATTGGTTCATTTCTGTTACTGTGTTTTCTTTCGTTCTGATGGATATTTTGACATTTAAATTGTTGAAATATCTTTAAAGTTCAAGGAATTAAGACAGTTACAACAAAATTTTCTGTTTTGACAGTTTTTGACAGATAGATGCAGATCGGTTGGGAATTTAAAAAAATGTTTTGAAAAGTTTTTGTGGATAATTTCATTTTGTGTGAAATTCTGAAAGAAATGTTAAAATGTCTTTTAAATTGAAGGAGTTATGACACTTACAGCAAAATTTTCTGTTTTGATAGTTTTTGACAGATAGATGCAAATCGGTTGAGAATTTTTAAAAAAATTGTGAATAGTTTTTGTGAAGAATTGCATTTTGAGTGAAACTCTGTAAAAATTGTTGAAATATCTTTAAAGTTGAAGGAGTTCTGACAGTTACAGCAAAATTTTCTGTTTTGACAGTTTTTGACAGATAGATGCAAATCGTTTGGGAATTTAAAAAAAAGTTGTAAAAAGTTTTTGTAGAGAATTTTATTTTGTGTGAAATCCTAAAAGAAATTTTAAAATATCTTTAAAATTGAAGAAGTTAGGACAGTTACAGCAAAATTTTCTGCTTTGACAGTTTTTGACAGATAGATGCAAATTGGTTGCGAATTTAAAAAAAAGTTGTGAATAGCTTTTGTGAAGAATTTCTTTTGTGTGAAATTCTGAAAGAAATGTTAAAATATCTTTAAAATTGAAGGAGTTATGACACTTACAGCAGAATTTTCTGTTTTCACAGTTTTTGACAGATAGATGCAAATCGTTTGGGAATTTAAAAAAATGTTGTAAAAAGTTTTTGTGGAGAATTTTATTTTGTGTGAAATCCTGAAAGAAATTTTAAAATATCTTTAAAATTGAAGAAGTTAGGACAGTTACAGCAAAATTTTCTGCTTTGACAGTTTTTGACAGATAGATGCAAATTGGTTGCGAATTAAAAAAAAAGTTGTGAATAGCTTTTGTGAAGAATTTCTTTTGTGTGAAATTCTGAAAGAAATGTTAAAATATCTTTAAAATTGAAGGAGTTATGACACTTACAGCAAAATTTTCTGTTTTGACAGTTTTTGACAGATAGATGCAAATCGGTTGAGAATTAAAAAAAATGTTGTGAATAGTTTTTGTTAAGAATTTCATTTTATGTGAAATTCTGTAAAAATTATTAAAATATCTTTAAAATTGAAGGAGTTATGACACTTACAACAAAATTTTCTGTTTGTGAATAGTTTTTGTTAAGAATTTCATTTTGTGTGAAATTCTGTAAAAATTATTAAAATATCTTTAAAGTTGAAGGAGTTCTGACAGTTACAGCAAAATTTTCTGTTTTGACAGTTTTTGACAGATAGATGCAAATCGTTTCGGAATTTAAAAAAAAGTTGTAAAAAGTTTTTGTGGAGAATTTTATTTTGTGTGAAATCCTGAAAGAAATTTTAAAATATCTTTAAAATTGAAGAAGTTATGACAGTTACAGCAAAATTTTCTGCTTTGACAGTTTTTGACAGATAGATGCAAATTGGTTGCGAATTTAAAAAAATGTTGTGAATAGCTTTTGTGAAGAATTTCTTTTGTGTGAAATTCTGAAAGAAATGTTAAAATATCTTTAAAATTGAAGGAGTATGACACTTACAGCAAAATTTTCTGTTTTGACAGTTTTTGACTGATAGATGCAAATCGGTTGGGAATTTAAAAAAATGTTGTGAATTGTTTTTGTTAAGAATTTCATTTTGTGTGAAATTCTGTAAAAATTATTAAAATATCTTTAAAATTGAAGCAGTTATGACACTTACAGCAAAATTTTCTGTTTTGACAGTTTTTTACAGATAGATGCAAATCGGTTGGAAATTTAAAAAAATGTTGTGAATAGCTTTTGTGAAGAACTTCATTTTGTGTGATATTCTGAAAGAAATGTTAAAATATCTGTAAAATTTAAGGAGTTATGACACTTACAGCAAATTTATTTGTTTTGACAGTTTTTGACAGATTGATGCAAATCGGTTGAGAATTTTTAAAAATGTTGTGGATAGCTTTTGTAAAGAATTTCATTTTGTGTGAAATTCTGAAAGAAATGTTAAAATATCTTAAACATTGAAGGAGTTATGACACTTACAGCAAAATTTTCTGTATTGACAGTTTTTGACAGATAGATGCAAATCGGTTGGGAATTAAAAAAAAAGTTGTGAATAGTTTTTGTTAAGAATTTCATTTTGTGTGAAATTCTGTAAAAATTGTTAAAACAACTTTAAAATTAAAGGAGTTATGACACTTACAGCAAAATTTTCTGTTTTGACGCATCAAATGTCGACGCGGGCCGCATAAAATTCGACGCGGGTCGCATAAAATGTTGACGCGGGCCGCATGAATTGTCGACGCGGGCCGAATCAAATGTCGACGCGGGCCGCAATAAATGACGATGCGGGTTGCATAAAATATCGACACGGACAGCATAAAATGTCGACGCTGGTCGCATAAAATGTAGACGCGGGCCGTATAATATGTCGATACGGGCTGCATAAAATGTCCACGCGGGCCGTATAAAATGTCAACGCGGGCCGCATAACGTAAACGACGTAAAATTACAGTCCCCCGACTCGGAGCAGCCCGGCTCAGCCGAGCCGAGCCGGGGTTAAGAGCCTAGACGAGGTTATTACAAGATCAAAGGAGTTTTGACAGTTACAGCTAAATTTTCTGTTTTGACAGTTTTTGAAGGATGGATGCAAATTGGTGGGGAATTTTGAAAAATATTGTTAATAGCTTTTGCGGAGAATTCAATTTTCTGTGAAATGCTGTAAAAACTGTTAAAATATCTTTAAAATTGAAGGATTTATGACAGTTACAGCAAAATTTTCTGTTTTGACAGTTTCTGACAGATAGATGCAAATCGGTAGGTAATTTAAAAAAAAGTTGTGAACAGTTTTTGTGGAGAATTTCATTTTGTTTGAAATTCTGAAAGAAATGTTAAAATGTCTTTTAAATTGAAGGAGTTATGACACTTACAACAAAATTTTCTGTTTTGATAGTTTTTGACAGATAGATGCAAATCGGTTGAGAATTTTAAAAAAAATTGTGAATAGTTTTTGTGAAGAATTGCATTTTGAGTGAAATTCTGTAAAAATTGTTGAAATATCTTTAAAGTTGAAGGAGTTCTGACAGTTACAGCAAAATTTTCTGTTTTGACAGTTTTTGACAGATAGATGCAAATCGTTTGGGAATTTAAAAAAATGTTGTAAAAAGTTTTTGTGGAGAATTTTTTTGAAATTCTGTAAAAATTGTTAAAATATCTTTAAAATTGAAGCATTTATGACAGTTACGGCAAAATTTTCTGTTTTGACAGTTTTTGACAGATTTACTTTCAATTAATTTTCTTGTTCTAGAAGGCAGAAACAGACCCCTCTTGATCGTTACCTTGTGAAATTCGTATCTCAAGGTACCACTGTATTGTGCTTACCATCACCGTTGCACTAGTTATTGCCCCCATTTCGATCGTGCACACAACTTCGCTCTCGACTCATATTGACAACTTTTCACTCTAGCTACAAAATATACTTATTTCTTCTGATATATGCTAAAATGACATTTTTCCACGGTTTACCCTACATGAAAGTGACATTTTTTCATTCTAGAGATGAAAATATTTTCACATCTAGAGATGAAAATGAGCATTTTAAATTTATCATTTTCTCGATTAAAACACTAAACTAACCAAATTTGCATGGACTTTCTTATTAATTACATCAATTTCAATGAAATATGTTATGTACAAACGTAAAACCAGCCTGAAATTATTTAAAAAACTGAAATAAAATACAGGAAATTTGACTTGAAAAGTATCACTTTCTATGAGAATGCAATATGTTACCATGGAAACTACCAAACCAAGAATTAAATTTATATTGACAGTTCTTACAGTTCGCTTCGAATTGGATTTATTAAAGTCGAATTATGGATTCTAGAACCGAAATCAGTAGTAAAAATTGCATTTACTACTCGAGATGAAAGTGGCGTTTTTTTGGTTCGGTGTGATTGCTAACTCGCTGGCGCTCGTGAGCAAACTCCCACCTCACCAAAAAAACGCCATCTCTTGCTGTAAAATATGCTATTATTTGCAAAACTATTTACTTTTTTATCGATTCGTCGCTTTTTTATATTTGAAGGTAGTTTTAAACAAATCTTAATATTTTGTGGAATTATGCGAAATGTCTTTTCATATGCGACTCATTGTCAGTTAAAACAGGGCGGACCTTCGAAAAAAATCATCGCAGATTTTAACGGATTTTTAAAACAGAATTTTATCGGGCTTAAGAAAGAGAGATCGCAATAAAAAACATATTTTTGCATAAAATTTGCATTAAGAAAATAAAATATAAAATTCGATATTTTACTTGTAAATGTTATAATTTTTTAATTACGTTTTATCTCCTTTCTTAATTACGTTCTGATGGATATTTTGACATTTTGCAGAAACCAATTAAAATATTTCACGAGAAAATATTTTTATTGAGCTTGTTTTTAAATATTTTTGCCCGATATCTTGCAATATTTTGCCAATTAAATACAGTTTCAGATTACAACAAATTAGTAAAAATCATGTAATAATTTCGATAATTTTTTTGTAACCCCTTGACATACGAATAAACTGCGCGTTGGCGTGTCCATATACATGTGATCTTATCACAAATAACGTCATGTTACTTCACATCTCAGAAACGTCATTGTAAGTGAAGAAATTAAGCAAATTCCCTTGTGAATTATTGGTTTTAATTGTGAAGATTTAGAAGATAATATGAAATAACACATTCAGTTTTATGAACAGTGAAGGTTTGTTTGATAAAACTAGGAAACGCTTTTGATAAATTCGCTTTGTTTTGTGGATTCGATGTCGATTCGATTGAAATAAAACCGCGATGGATTTACTAAATGACGCGATTGTGTAAACGCGTTTTGTCGTTTTTCGAATCTGGATCGGTCGGTTAACGAAAAATAAACCTCCGCTCTTGGATGAAATGAGCCGCTCGCGATGGCGCAATTAATTAGCCACGATTAAATTCCCATACTAAATTAAAGTTAAAATATATTTTTGTAAAAAAAAAAAAAAACGGGGTCTGAACCACGTATTTTATTTAATATATTCATTTATAATAGTATTTAGACTATTAGCGGAACATGTCGGCTTAACAAATAGTGCAATCAACATCATTTCTCAAACTGACAGATTGCGCCTCACGTTCTCTCTCCACAGTTTATGTTCCGATCGCACGAATTCCCGAAACAGATAACGCTAATTAGTCCCGGCATTTTCTAATTAATTATCACCGGCGATATGAAAACACTTACCATCCGGCCGGCCTCGTTGTTGTGCAGGTTCATTTTTTCGCGCAGACTGCGGCCCCGCTCGCCCGTGTCCACGAATTCCCTGCTGAACTTGAAGCCGAAGGCTATGTTGTCCGAGCAGCCGCCCCATTCCCAATCGCGCACTCCCGACACGGACGGGCTGCCCGACGAGTGCGGACGGCCCTTGTGGTGGCTGTAATCGCAATTGCAGGTCTCGATCGAACCCTCGCTGCATGCTCGCGCTATCGAATGGGTCACCGCTGCACTGGTTATCGCGTAAATGAATGCCGTTTCTCTACAACCTGCAAATAAACAAAAAAAATAAATTTTAATAATTTGATACGATTTGAAGACAATAAACTCCAGGCAAATTTAATTATAATTTTATGTAATTTTAAGGTTTTTGAAAAATTTGAGCTTAATAAAAATAAGATTTATATTTTATGTTTTTTATGTTTTGTACAAAATTTAATGTTCAATATTCGCAATATTGATTTTCGCAAAATTTTGGCAAAAATTTGCTGCATTTGTAAACTTTGCAATTTTTTTGCGATTAAAAGTTAAATTTGCAATATTTGTATATTTTGCAAATTTGTCAAGGTTTTAACTCTAGATTTTGCACAATGTTAACAAATTATTTTCAAAATTTTCAAAAATTCACAAATATAGCAAATTTCTACTTCACTAAATTTCGCAAATTTTATAAAATTATTTAGAAAATTTTGTTTTGAATTTTTTTTCTTAATTTCTGCAATTTTTGCAAATTTTATGAAATTTACAAAATGCAAAATTTAGAAAACTCAAAATATTTTGCAAATTTATCAAAATAACAGCTATCTTGGCAAATTTAATTTAAAATTTTTTGAAATTTTGGCTCGAAATTTATGCAAAATTTTCAATATATGTAAAATTTATGAAAACTTTCGACCAAAAAATGTACTAAATTGTATACAATTTGTATAAAAATGTATATAAATTTAATGAAATTATTACAAATTTAATAAAAATGTTGCAAATTTATAAAATTTGTTAAAAAGCATCGGAAATTTTTTTTCGACAAAAAAATGTATTAAATTGTATACAATTTGTATAAAAATGTATACAAATGTAATGAAATTATTGCAAATTTAATAAAAATGTTGCAAATTTATATAATTTGTTAAAAAGCATCAGCAATTTTTTTTCGACAAAAAAATTTATTAAATTGTATACAATTTGTGTAAAAATGTATACAAATTTAATGAAATTATTGCAAATTTAAAAAAATTGTTGCAAATTTATATAATTTGTTAAAAAGCATCAGAAATGTTTTTTTGACAAAAAAATGTATTAAATTGTATACAATTTGTATAAAAATGTATACAAATTTAATGAAATTATTGCAAATTTAATAAAAATGTTGCAAATTTATATAATTTGTTAAAAAGCATCCGCATTTTTTTCTTTATTTGCTTGCTCAAAATTTCTGCAAGAAATTACACAATAATTCCGCAAAATATTGTTTATAAAATTAATCCATTGTGTTTTTTTTGTCAGAAATTTGTGCAATTTTCGCAATTTTAAAGTTTTAGTAACAAACTTTGACTATTTATTTGCAATTTTTTATTTTGCTTGTTTGAAAGTTAATAATAATTTGTTTAAATTGTGCAAAATCTCTCGTTGAAATCTTAATACATTTGCAATAATTGTGAATTTTGCAAACTTGTCAAAATTTCAACGACAGATTTTGCAAAATTTTAACAAATTATACATATTTTTTGTTGCAAATTTTTGTAAGATTTTCAAAATTTCGCAAATATTGCAAAAGATTCTTCAATATTCGCAAAAAAAAACTATATTACGAAAATCAGCGGTTCTAAAAAATTTATGATTTTTGACCGATTTTAACAAGTTTGATATCCAAATACGTGAAATTTTTAAGTAGATAAGAGAAAATCAACCATTTAATCACTTATGCACAATAGTACCATCTTGGTGCACGTTTTTTAGTGCGATAAATTGTCAATATTAGTTGTATTTTACATAACTTGAATAACGCACGCAAATAGTCAATATCGCTAGGTTACATTAAAATAAACAAACAACTAAAAATAAAATGAATACGGGCGGAAAGACCTAGTGGTCGATAGCCTTTTGTAGACTTTTTGTTTTCAATAAATATTTCTTCTTCTTCTAAAATGAATACAATCAAGACCTCGGGATTAAAAAAGTGTCTGAATTATTTTCATAACAAAATAAAAATTAAAGAAAGCGTTTTAAAGTGAGTGTAAATTCTATGGAGATACTGGAGACTGAGGAGAGTTCTTATGACGAATCCACACCACCGGAGAAAATTGAAAAAGCAAATTCTTCATTTTTGTTTCAATTTTATTTGGATGGCACCAAACTTGTAAGATTGGCACCTTACGTGTGAGTGATAAAAAATATTGTAACTCGGGTGAAATTATCAATTTCACTCTCGAGCGAATGCGCACTCTCACTTCGTTCGTGCGAACTTTTTCGGTCTCGAGTAATATTGACAACCTTTCGCCCTAGTTACAAAATCTACTAATTTATATTTTAGATGATTTTAATGAAATTCAATAAAATCCTTCGCTGTATATGGGTATTTCTCCCATAGTTTTACCTTTTCAAATTACATATATACACAAATATAAAATAACTAAAATCAATAGCTTAATAACTTAAACTCGCCAATTTCCTTGGAGTTTTCTACAAATTTTCCAGTTTTTTGCAATTTTCCAATAAAACAAACTTTAAATGTTTGTAAGCAACCGAAAAATTTGTTCCGCCTTGGAAACTTCCATCTTTAGCATTAAAGAACCAACAAATTTGTTGCTTAAATATCAAGTTTTCTTGCCAATTTCCTCGCAAATTTCAACATTTTCTAATGAATCAATCATTCAGCTTTCATAAACAATTGAATAATCTGCAAGTTTTCTTCGCGAAATTGCAAATATTTAGCAAAACATAAACTTTGTTTACGTTTTAAACTCGCCAATTTCCTTGGGTTTTTCTTCGAAAATTCCCGTTCTTTGCAAATTTCCAACAGAAGAGACTATATTTTTGCAAACAACCAGAAAATTTGCGAATTTCCATCTTGTAAACTTATATTTTTAACATTGAAAAACTAACCAATTTCTTGCTAAAAGTTTTTCCGACAATTTCCTCGCAAATTTTCAGATTTTTCAATAAAACAATCATCAAACTTTCATAAACAATTGAAGAATCTGCAAGTTTTCTTCGCGAAATTGCAAATATTTAGCAAAACATAAATCACAAACTTTGTTTACCTTTTAAACTCGCCAATTTTCTTGGATTTTTCTGCAAAAATTCCCGTTCTTTGCAAATTTCCAACAAAAGAGGCTCTACATTTTTGCAAACAACCGGTAATTTTCCGAATTTCCATCTGGAAAACTTCTATTTTTAACATTGAAAAACAAACAAATTTGTTGCTAAAAATTTTTCGTCAATTTCCTCGCAAATTTTAACATTTTTCAATAAAACAACCATCAAACTTTCATAAACAATTGAAGAATCCGCGAATTTTCTTTCGAAAATGTAAATATTTTCCAAAACGTAAATCAACAATTTTGTCTACATTTAGAACTTGCCAATTTAGTTGGATTTTTTATGCAAATTTTTCAGTTTTTTGCAAATTTTGAATAAAACAAACTTTTAGCATTTGCAAACAACCAATTTCCACCAGGAAAACACTCAATTCTAACAATAAAATACCAACAAATTTGTTGCTAAAATATCAAGTTTTTCGCGAAATTCCTCGCAAATTTCAACCTTTTTGATATAAAATATACATTGAACTTTTATAAACAATTGAAGAATCTGCAAGTTTTCTTCGCGAAATTACAAATATTTAGCAAAACATAAACACAATCTTTGTTTACCTTTTAAACTCGCCAATTTCCTTGGATTTTTCTGCAAAAATTCCAGTTCTTTGCAAATTTCCAACAAAAGAGACTCTATATTTTTGCAAACGACCGGAAAATTTGCAAATTTCCATCTGGAAAACTTCGATTTTTAACATTAAAAAACCAACAAATTTCTTGCTAAAATTTCAAGTTTTTTCGTCAATTTCCTCGCAAATTTTAAGATTTTTAATAAAACAATCATCAAACTTTGAAATAAATACTTTTGAAATTGAAAATATTTTGCAAATCAACAACTTTGTCTGCATTTTAAACTTGCCAATTTAGTTGGATTTTTTATGGGAATTTTCCAGTTTTTTTTTTGCAAAATTTGAATAAAATAAACTTTAAATATTTGCAAACAACCAATTTCCACCAAGAAAACACTCAATTCTAACATTAAAATACCAACAAATTTGTTGCTAAAACATCAAGTTTTTCGCGAATTTCCTCGCAAATTTCAACCTTTTTGCTATAAAATATACATTGAACTTTTATAAACAATTGAAGAATCTGCAAGTTTTCTTTGCGAAATTGCAAATATTTAGCAAAACATAAATCACAATCTTTGTTTACCTTTTAAACTCGCCAATTTCCTTGGATTTTTCTGCAAATATTCCAGTTCTTTGCAAATTTCCAACAAAAGAGACTCTATATTTTTGCGAACAACCGGAAAATTTGCGAATTTCCATCTGGAAAACTTCTATTTTTAACATTGAAAAACCAACAAATTTGTTGCTAAAAGTTTTAAAAGCAGGAAGAGCTCGCCGAGGATATCACCGTGACAGAGGTGGAGGATGTTATTGATTCCCTAAAGCCAAGAAAAGCGGGAGGTTTGGATGGGCTCGGAAATGAAGCGTGGAAAGAAGCACCTGGAATCTGTAAGGAGAAGTTTACGGAGGAATTGAGAAGGATAGGGAGAGGAGAGAAAAGGATACCAGTCAGCTGGAAAGTGGGGATAATTCAACCGGTGTTTAAGAGTGGAACGAGGGACGCACTAGAAAATTATAGAGGTATAACTTTGATGAACTCCTCATATAAAATATTTGCTAAAATCCTGGATTGTCGCTTGAGGAAGGAAATCAATGAAAGGAAGCTTTTGCCGGAAATACAAGCGGGGTTCAGAGAAGGAAGGAGCACGGTGGAACACCTGGTGACCTTGAGAGTCATCATAGACCAAGGAATAAGAAAGAGATGCCTGTTTGCTATTTTCATTGATTTGAAATCCGCATATTACTCGGTGAACAGAAGGAGACTTGACGAGTGTTTGGGCAAGCTAGGTATCTCAGAGAGTGTAAGAAGGAACATCAGGAATTTGTACGAGGAAACGGTCTGTAAGGTAGTAGCGAATGAATGGGAATCGGACTATTTTGAGGTGAGGAAGGGCCTGAGACAAGGCTGCCCTTTGAGTCCCACGCTTTTCAATCTGTATGTGGCAGATATGGAAAAGGTTCTACAGGCCGGGCAAGCTGGAGGAGTGGTGATTGGGAAAAAGAAGGTGTGGAACTTGGCATATGCGGATGACATGGTGGTATTTGCAAAGTCGGCTAGTGAGATGAAGGAAGTGATTGAAAGGCTCGGCAGGTATTTCGAAAAGAGGGATTTAAGGGTGAATGTTGGTAAAACAAAATGGATTCGGTTTAAAAGGGGTGGGCGATATAAGAAAGAAAGGTTTGAATGGCAGGGTACTGAAATAGAGGAAGTTAGTAAATTTAAGTATTTTGGGTATGTCTTTGGGACTGGATACAGTAATAAAGAACACATAGAGTATGTTACAAAGAAGGCATGGGTGGCGGCGGGTCGTATCTGGGAGGTTTGGAAAAGGAACTTTGATGGAAACTTTAGAGCAGCGGAGACCATATGGAAGGTATGTGTGCGAAGCGTGTTACTGTATGGATGCGAGGTCTGGGGAACGAAAGAGGAAGACAAGATCGAAAGGGTGCAGCTAAAGTTTTATAAGAAAGTGTTGAAACTTGATAGGTCGACGCCTGGTCACATTGTGCTTCAGGAAGTGAGTGCTTGTAAGGTGGCGGTAATAGCTGCGGAAAGAGTGATAAAGTTCGAGAATAGGGTGGATGGGTTCGGAGATGAAAGGATAATAAAGGAAATCTTTCGAGTAGTGAATAAAGAGGGGTTAAGTGGTAGAGGAGCGAGCGGTTGGGGGTTGAATAAAAGAAAACTGTATGGGAGAGGCGGGTTATCATCCGAGGGGTTGGAAACGGAAAAAGTGCGGGTGCTCAGTGGAAACGGATGCTAAAAGAGAGGTTATTAGAAGTGGACTTCCAAGAGCGCCAATCGAAAATAAAGGCTAGTAAATATCACCAATGCTACAGTCAGATACAAGTGCACGGCCGTGTTCCTGGTTATTTGAGGACAAGTAAAGGGTCACAGTGTTGGCGAGATTTAGGTGTGGCAATGAAGAGCGTGGAAGGAGACATTGGATGAAGGAGGAAAGTAGAAGGTGTTTGGTGTGTGGGTTGAAGGAAGATATGTGGAGTCATTGGTTGGAAGAATGCACGATGGCGGAGTGGAATGACCAGGAGAGAAGGCGAGGAAAGGATTGGAGGGAGTGTATGGACGAGAGCGGGAAGGGACTGTCGTTTTTACACAGAGTGAAAACATGGAAAGAGCGTGAAATCGTGAGACATGAAAGAGGTTTTTTTTTTTTTTTTTTTGTGAGCTTATGTCCGATGTACAGGTGTTGAAGTATAGGTTTATAGGGTGGTAAAATTTCTTTTTTCTTTTTAATGGGGTTTTAGTTTCACAACTTTTTTATTATTTTTTATTGTTTTATTTTGTATGCATATTTTGTATGGAAATTATTTTAATTATGCCAATAAAGGTTATTATTATTACAAGGAAGTTATAACGTCAAGACCTTTTCTTATGGCAAGGTCGTGATTTATAGCTTCTTCGCGCAGTTTTCTCAAAACACCGGGATTGAGAATGTGGCTAGGAGTAGGGTCGCAAAAATCTTTGCATTTTGTAGCTTCTTTGCGGCATAAAGACGCTTTTTTGTTCAACAATGCTCTTTCAACATCGTAACATGCCGATCCTTTAAGTTGTCTACTTTTTGAATGAGGAATACCCCTAGTATCGGATGTGGTGATTGCTATGCTGATTCCAAATTGATTTTGGGGCTCGTAAAAATAATTTGAATTGAAAAAAAAAATGATGGTCAAACATGGTCAAACGAAGTTCTTCGACACAAAACGAAGAAAAAAATTAAAATAATAATAAAAAAAAAATAATTATTAAAAAAAACGATTCTCAAGTTCAAAAAAAAAAATTAATTAAAAGAAATAGTGGGCAAACATAATCAAACGAAGGTTTTTGATATTGCACAATGAAATATGGAAAAATTGCATTTTGGGGGGCTAGGTCCTCAATATTTTTTTTATATCTCTTGAACGGAATGTGGGCAAACAAAACTATTTGGTGGCCGCCAATCATGGTCAAAGTAGAGTTTGGAGTAGCTTTTGTCGTCAGCAAAGCTTTTAAACAGCATATTACCAACTTCAAACCCATTAACGAAAGATTGTGTGCACTTCGCATAAAGACAACATTTTTCAACATCTGGCTCATTAATGTTCACGCCCCAACGGAGGATAAGGACGAGGCCACTAAGGACGAGTTCTATAGTCATCTTGAATCAATTTATGACTCATTGCCCTCAAATGACATCAAGATCATACTAGGTGACTTCAACGCGAAGGTTGGGAAGGAGGAGACACAAAGAGGAACAACCGGAGGGCACAGTCTCCACGACATTAACAATGACAACGGCCAACGTCTAGTTGATTTCGCCTGCAGTAGAAACGTAATAGTAAGCTCAACGTGCTTCCCGCATCGAAGCATTCACAAAAGAACCTGGGCGTCACCTGATGGAAGGACGTATAACCAGATAGACCACGTTCTCATTGATAAAAGGGCAGCCTCCAGCCTCTTAGATGTAAGAACCTACAGAGGGGCTAACTGCGACTCTGACCACTATTTGGTCAAAGCCTCATTCCGGTGTCGAATCGCAAACAGAAGACCTGCAAAATTCCAACCGACACTCTAATTCGACATCGAGAAGCTGAAAGACGAGTCAACCGCAGGCGCATACGCATCAGCTTTAAACAGACATTTTGACCAAATATCCAACCATCACGAAATGCCAATAGAGCAGTTATGGCTCTCCATCAAAAATGGCATTAAGTCTGTCGCAGATGAGGTTATAGGCCACCAGTCCCGGCGAAAGAAAAACGATTGGTTCGATGATGAATGCCGAGATGCAATAGACAAAAAGAATGTAGCTTACAAACAATTCACCGAACGACCGACAAGAGCCAAGAGAGACATATTTGACGAACTCAGACGATCTGCAAACAAAATTTGTAGAAAGAAGAAAAGAAAGTACCTGAATGACGAGCTATGCAAAATGGACGAACATTTTAAGTCAAATAACACAAAAGCGGCATATGCAATAGTTAAAAACCAAAAACGAGGGTTTCAACCAAGTACGAGCCTATGCAAGGACGCTTAAGAAGAAAATGGATGAAAACCTGGGAAGAACTTCCAGGGCTAAGGCAATCCAAAGTGATGCTGGGATCTTTTAACCAGAAGAGAACTAAAGCTTGCCTGAAACTAAGCAGGAACAAGCTCAGAATTCTGACAGGAGCCCTGACGGGACACTGCAGACTTAGGAAACATCTCAAGGCCCTAGGCCTAGAGGAGGATGATGGATGCAGATTATGTGGCTCAGCAGAGGAAACCCCCATACATCTGTTCAAAGACTGCGGAGCATTACTCCGCAAGAGACAGATGTACCTTGGGGCTCACTGCTTGAACACAGAGGAGCTGCAGGCCTTGAATCCCACCCAGATCCTGAGATTCCTAAAGGAATCAGGATTAGAGGAGGCGCTCTAAATGGGTAAGTACACCAACACTTGGAGGAGGAAGGTGGGGTACAATAGATCTATAAAGGTCGCAGTACAAGTCGTCACCACCATATCTACAATCTACAATCTACAATGCAAGGACGCTGCAGGAGGCATTATTAGCAGCACAGAGGAGATAAAGACGAGATGGGGGCAATATTTCCAACAGTTGCTTAACCCGAATTCACCACCGTCCACTACCGTAACTGACAACTTGACCGAGGCAGCTACTGACGAAAATATAGTGAGCCTCCCTACAGTAGAAGAAGTAAAAGATGCCCTCAACAAATTAAAAAACAACAAGGCGCCGGGCATAGACGACATTCCAGCCGAACTCCTGAAGAGCGGTGGTGAATGCGTAGCTACAAAAATTCACACCTTGCTGCTACAAATATGGACACAGGAAACACTACCTGACGATTGGCGAAAAAGCATTATATGTCCGGTATACAAAAAGGGTGACAAACTGTGCTGCGAAAACTATAGAGGGATTTCATTGCTGTGCACATGCTATAAAATCTTGACGAAGATCATTGAGTCTCGAATTAAACCCTATGCCGAAAATATAATTGGAGAATACCAAGGAGGATTCAGAGCCGGACGATCAATTACGGATCAAATTTTCTCAGTAAAGCAGGTGCTAGAGAAATGCTGGGAATATAACATCGATGTGCACCAAATATTCGTAGATTTTAAACAAGCTTATGACAGTATCGACAGAAGTGTACTGTACACGATAATGCTGGAACTGGGAATACCAGCGAAACTCGTTCGACTGACAAGGCTTACAATGACCAACTCAACATGCCAAGTAAGAATCCATAACGAGCTGACAACAAGCTTCCTAACGCTCTCAGGGCTGAAGCAAGGAGATGGCCTTGCACCCACACTGTTTAATCTGGCTTTGGAATATGTCGTACGAAAACTCCCTGTTGACACCAGAGGGACGCTATTATTTAAATCAACCCAAATAGTAGCTTACGCAAATGACATAAACATAATGGCGCGCTCAAAACTAGACGCCAAGGAAGTATTCGTTAATCTTGACACGGCAGCACTAGAAGTAGGGTTACGCATGAATGAAAACAAAACGAAAGTTATGGTACAATCACGAAGAAACACGCCAATCAGACAAAATCTAACGATAGCAAACTATAACATAGAAAATGTGGACAATTTCATATATCTGGGAGCCAATCTCTCCAAAGACGGCAATGAAATCAACGAAATAAAAAGACGCATAATGATAGCAAACAAGACATATTATTCGGTACTTCCTATAATCAAATGTAAAGACGTGCACAGAAAAACGAAGCTGCGAATCTACAAAACAATAATAAGACCTGTACTCTGCTATGGCAGTGAAACGTGGACCTTTATACAGGCATCAGAAAAAATGGTCAATGCTTTTGAAAGATAGGTATTGCGACGAATCCTCGGACCGGTGAGAGAACAAGGCGCATGGCGAATTCGGTACAATAAGGAATTGTATGCTATTTTTGAGGACCCAGAAGTCTCCACTCTCATCAAACTCCGAAAGCTACAGTGGGCTGGTCATGTACAGCGAATGGAAGACGGAAGAATACCCAAGCGAGTACAAAAAAGAAAAGCGGAAGGAAAAAGACCAGTCGGAAAACCAAGAAAACGCTGGGAGGATTCCATTGACGAAGACAGCAGATCGCTTCTGAAATTTGCAACGTGGAGGACGCGGTCATTGGACCGAGAAAACTGGAGACGGAGCATTCAGGAGGCCAAGGCCCGACTCGGGCTGTAGCGCCATTGATGATGATGAATCATGGTCAAATCTTGGTCAAACGTATCCCATTTTATTTTTTCAATTTCGGAGGGCCATCTTCACGCAGCTCTCGCTACGCGGATCGTATGGTAACTACGAGGGACGTAGTCGTACGCGGGTAACTGTTCCGCTCGTACGTAACATCCTCCTTACAACTCTCATTACGTAATATACTAATACATTTATCTTTATTTCAAGGAAAATTTATTTTATGTATGGATGGACTTGAGCTTTCTAAAAAATTGGAAACGCAATTTCATTGATTTTGAAAGTGGCCCGATGCTATCCGATATAATGACTATGTCATCTGCAAATCTGAGATGACTGAGGTATTTATGGTAATGCCTAGGTGTTGCAGATCAATAGATTTAAACATGTATACGAGTAAGTGAGTAAAAAAAGTCCATTTACAGTCATGAAAAACATATTATTTCTTAAATTACGTTAAATATGTTAAGTGGAGTGATAAAATTGACACTCTTAGAAACACCAAAACATTATTCTACTATGTTATCTGTGACCCATATTTTTAAATTTTATCCAACGCAAACCCTTTAATATCTCGATTCGAACATGAAGTTAGGTCACTTTCAAAATAAACGGCTCGTCTATGTTTGTACTTGGATTTTAAATACTTTTGTTTGAACGTTGTGGGCAGATATTATAGATACATTCGTAATTTTACATACATTCGATTTTTTTTTACCCGCGGACAGGCCAACAAGGACCACGCAAATATCATTTCTTTGTAGGTCTAGTTTCCTTCTTTCACTTCCAGAAGTCTTTCATCCTGGTCGACTGCGCAGCTCTTCTTTCAGCAGTCCACTCTCCTCTGTTGAGATTCCTCTTCTCCCCGACAAGAATTTTGAGGTCAAAAATTCTTTTTCTGTACTCTATTCGGTTTTATATTATTATTTTTCATACATTCGATATTATACATACATTCGTATAATTCTTTCATATTTTCAGAATTTCGCAAAACTATTCCAGACCATCCTTGCCTTTTCCTGACCGTCCCTGTTTAAGCATTTTGCAAAGGGACTGTCGAGAAAGGGGACGGTCAGGAAAACGAAAATGTTTTTTGCACATTTAGTGGGTAAAATTCATCATTTAAAAGTAGGGTTATATATTTCGTAAATGAACAATTTATGTTTTTATCTTTAATATTACAAAATTGTTTCTAAAAAAAAAATGTTTCATTCACTACACTTTTCTTGTTTTTTATTAAGGATATTCGAGCGTAACTAATGGGTCAAAATAGAACTAGAATAGAAGCGATAGAAGAAATAGAATAGACTAGATAGAAGAAATAGAATAGAAGAGTAATCGAACAATTTTAATTTTTTGTATTAAAGTTTGAGAACCGCTGATCTAATATATAGACAAGATAAGACTAATATATAGAGAAGATAAAAATTTCCTTTAATCTAGTTAGACACAGACATTAGACACAGACGTCATATAATATTGTGCAGCGTGCAATGTAAGAAAAAAAAATGGATTTTCACTTAAAAATTTAGTCGTAATCTGGTGTGAAACATCCATAGATTTCTTTCTCAGAGAAATAAGAAAAGAAAAGGAAAAAATTGCAAAAACGGGTGTTCTTCCAAAGAAAAGTTCCCTGGTAGCCGTCCCATAATCACCGCAATAAATGAAAATCTGTCTATTGAACGCTCGGTAGCCGTGACGGATTGTTGTCATTTAGCTTAGACTACTGTCTATCAATACCTTCATAAATCTCTTCATTGAAGCAGGAATTGCGACCAATAAAAACATCATGTCTACGTTATAGCGTACAAACTACCACGTTAGACTAACTCGTAAATTACGTCCGTACTCGCAGACACTTTCCAACCCGCAAAGTTCTTTTTGTACAGAAATTACATGCAGAATCATCATCACGGCAATCGTAAAGATTTATTGACTTATTGTTGCACAATCGTGAATTTATTTTAATGCTAATCTGTGATTTATTCTCGTATTGTAATTATAAATCACGGTAAAGACACAAAAATACTTTCATTTTCCAGATCCGCTTTGTTTCAGAAAAATCTTACAAAAATTGTTTTTATTTACTGTTTCGAATCGAATCTGCGAAAGAACAATATTTCTTTGTTTGAACTATATTTACAAAAGGATTTAAATTAATTTATGAAAGCCTTTAATTTAAATTTATTAAAAAATGTCAATAAATAGATAAATAATCCGAAGCGTCGATATAAATTTAAAGCGATTAAAACGCATAAAGCAAACGAAAAAAATTAATAATCGATCTGGATATAGCGATAAAATACAGTGTTTGTAACAATACATGTGCATGTATATATCAGGTAGATATATATCACGGCGCCCGATGGGGGGCAACGTGATGACGTAATTACCCGGTCCCGCGGCGGGGGGTTCGTATTAACCCAAAGACCATAACTCATAACTTACATGGACGAACTCACACGAGGTCTAAATTTCTTCTGCCTTTATTTTCTCATTCAGCCGAGGAACGAGACGATAAATAAATAGGACGACGCAATAAGTGATCTCAATAATAAATGAAAGGGCTTTATTGTAAGGACAAATCCGGACAAATTGTAATTAGGTTTGAGGATGTTTTTTATTTAATTCAAGCGAAATCAATGCGTCTATTCATGTGAAGGGTTGAGCCCTTTTTTTTGGTTAATCACTATCTTAAATGAAAAAGGGGCCATTCAGCATCTGCTTGTGGGGCGTTACTACATCCGCAGAAAAAAAAATTGTTTGACAAAACTTCCTGAGCTTAGCTTATATATATAATTTTAATATATTAATAATTAATATATTAAATTTTAAATAATTTTTTAAATATATAATTTCCTTTTGTTAGATCCAATTAGTTTTATTGATAAGAAAAAGAAAGTTTCTGCTTTAATAAAATGTAGTTTAATTTGGTCGAAGTGAATTAGTAAAGCTTACGTATCACCAAACAACGCGATCGTTATCATCGGACTCAAATTACCAATCAATTTGGAACTAATAGCCAGTTCGTACAAACTATTTTTTGTATCTTTCGGTATTTTCTGTATTTTAAAAAAAAACAAATAGTCCACCCGAAGATTTATAGATAATGGCTACTTGAAATACCACTTTAAAATATCTCTACCTGAATCTATACTTGATTGAACCAATTTCTTTTTTCTCTCGAGACTTCACGTTGACCCGTCCGACGAATTAGTTTAATTAAATCAGCTGACAAATTAGGTACAAAATCTCCGGCCCGGAATTGGTTAAACGGTCGGAAAAATGGGTTTATCTCTACCAAAAAAAAAAAGAGATAATTTAGTAATTGACACTAACTAATTTCGACAAATATTTAGACAGATTCTTATTTCACAGTTTTTATCTCACTTTTAATAGAGTAATTAATATTGTTTATCTACTCGCACCACAAAATGAAGACATTGTATGGAAAGGATGCCATTATTATAATCGTGTGTAAAAATATCCAAATTTTGCGTAAAAGTCCAATGAAAATCAAGTGGAGCTTCATTATTAAGCGATTTCTGTTTGTTGTTACTATGGCAACAACACGCGTTACTAAGCAAAAAACATAGACGTAGTGACAAAAAAATTCCGACGTATATTAAAATTGAATTAATTTTTCTTATTTTGCTTTATTGTATGTGAAGCATGCCATTATTATAATCGTGTGTAAACATATCCAAATTGTGCGTATAAGTCCAATGTAAATCAAGTGGAGTTTCATTATTAAACGATTTCTGTTTGTTGTTACTATGGCAATAACTCGCGTTACTAAACAAAAAACATAGACGAATTCAGACATAGATTGAAATTGAATTAATTTTTCTTATTTTGAATCAAGAAAGCCGAGATTTCAGAAGAGAGAATCAAGAGAGAAGCTCTCAGTCTGAATTTATCTGGTTCTAACATAACTTAACCTAATCTATATTACATCTAGGTTTACCTAAATTACATCGACAACGACCAAATAGTATTCGGCTTTTGTGCACACTAGTGGTTTATGATGCAAGTGTGTGAAGAAGGGTTTTTGTGCATGAGTTCAGATGTTTAAAGCACGAGCCGAAGGCGAGTGGTTTAAAGGGCCGCATAGAATGATGACACGGGCGGCATAAATTGTCGACGCGGGCAGCATAAAATGTCGATGGGCTTAAGAGCCTAAACGAAGTTATTACAGGCGGGTGGTTTATAAACGACGTGTAAATTACAGTCTCCCGACTCGCCCCTGCCCAGCTCGGCCGAGCCGAGTCTCTCGACACAGCCCAGTGCGGCTGGGCTCGGCCGAGTCGGACTTAAAAGCCGAGACGAAGTTATTACAGGCGGGTAATTTATAAACGACGTGTAAATTACAGTCTCCCGACTCGGCCCAGCCCAGCTCGGCTCGGCCGAGTCTCTCGACACAGCCCAGTGCGGCTGGGCTCGGCCGAGCCGGGCTTAAGAGCCGAGACGAAGTTACTACAGGCGGGTAGTTTATAAACGACGTGTAAATTACAGTCTCCCGACTCGGCCCAGCTCAGCGCGGCCGAGCCGAGTCTCTCGACACAGCCCAGTGCGGCTGGGCTCGGCCGAGCCGGGCTTAAAAGCCGAGACGAAGTTATTACCGGCAGGTAATTTATATACGACGTGTAAATTACAGTCTCCCGACTCGGCCCAGCCCAGCTCGGCTCGGCCGAGTCTCTCGACACAGCCCAGTGCGGCTGGGCTCGGCCGAGCCGGGCTTAAGGGCCTAGACGAAGTTACTACAGGCGGGTAGTTTATAAACGACGTGTAAATTACAGTCTCCCGACTCGGCCCAGCCCAGCGCGGCCGAGCCGAGTCTCTCGACACAGCCCAGTGCGGCTGGGCTCGGCCGAGCCGGGCTTAAGAGCCGAGACGAAGTTACTACAGGCTACAGGCTACAGGTTAGTTTATAAACGACGTGTAAATTACAGTCTCCCGAATCGGCCCAGTCCTGCTCGGCCGAGCCGAGTCGGGCCTAAGAATCGAGACGAAGATATTACAGACGGGTAGTTTGTAAACAACATGTAAATTAAAGTCTCCCGACTCGGCCCAGCCCAGCTCGGCCGAGCCGAGTCTCTCGACACAGCCCAGTCCAGCTCGGCTCGGCTGAACCGGGCTTAAAATCCGAGACGAAGTTATTACAGGCGGGTAGTTTATAAACGACGTGCAAATTATAATCTACCGACGCGGCCCAGCCCGGCTCGGCCGAGCCGAGTCGGGCTTAAGAGTCGAGACGAAGTTATTACAGGCGAGTAGTTTATAAACGACATAAATTACAGCCTCCCGACTCGGCCCAGCCCAGCTCGACTCGGACGAGTCTCCCGACACAGCCCAGTCCGGCTTAGCTCGGCCGAGCCGGGCTTAAGAACCGAGACGAAGTTATTACAGGCGGATAGTTTATAAACGACGTGTAAATTACAGTCTCCCGACTCGGCCCAGCCCGGCTCGGTCGAGCTGAGCCGGGCTTACGAGCCTAGACAAAATTTTCTGTTTTGACAGTTTTTGACAGATAGATGCAAATTGGTTGAGATTTTAAAAAAATGTTGTGAATAGCTTTTGCGAAGAATTCCATTTTGTGTGAAATTCTGGAAGAAACGTTAAAATATCTTTAAAATTGAAGGAGTTATGACAGTTACAGCATTTTTTTCTGTTTTGACAGTTTTTGACAGATAAATACAAATCGGTTGAGAACTTAAAAAAACGTTGTGAATAGCTTTTGTGAAGAATTTCATTTAGTGTGAAATTCTGAAAGAAATGTTAAAATATCTTTAAAATTGAAGAAGTTATGACACAGCAAAATTTTCTGTTTGGACGGTTTTTGACAGATAGATGCAAATTAGTTGAGAATTTAAAAAAAAATTGTTAATAGTTTTTGTGAAGAATTGCATTTTGTGTAAAATTCTGTAAAAACTGTTAAAATATCTTTAAAGTTGAAGGAGTTATGACAGTTACAGCAAAATTTTCTGTTTTGACAGTTTTTGACAAATAAATGCAAATCGGTTGAGAAATTAAAAAAAAATTGTGAATAGTTTTTGTGAAGAATTGCATTTTGAGTGAAATTCTGTGAAAATTGTTCAAATATCTTTAAAGTTGAAGGAGTTATGACAGTCACAGCAAAATTTTCTGTTTTGACAGTTTTTGACAGATAGATGCAAATCTGTTGGGAATTTAAAAAAATGTTGTAAATAACTTTTGTGAAGAATTTTATTTTTTGTGAAATTCTGAAAGAAATGTTAAAATATCTTTTAAATTGAAGGAGTTATGACAGTTACAGCAAAATTTTCTGTTTTGATATTTTTTGACAAATAGATGCAAATTGGTTGGGAATTTAAAACTAATGTTGTGAATAGTTTTTGTGAAGAAATTCATTTTTTGTAAAATTATGTAAAAACTGTTAAAATTACTTTAAAATTGAAGGAGTTATGACAGTTACATCAAAATTTTCTGTTTTGATAGTTTTTGACAGATATATGCAAATCGGTTGGGAATTAAAAAAAATGTTGTGAATAGCTTTTGTGAAGAATTTTATTTTGTGTGAAATTCTGAAAGAAATGTTAAAATATTTTTAAAACTGAAGGAGTTATGACAGTTACAGCAAAATTTTCTGTTTTGACACTTTTTGACAGATAGATGCAAATCTGTTGAAAATTTAAAAAAATGTTGTGAATAGTTTTTGTGAAGAATTTTATTTTGTGTGAAATTCTGAAAGAAATGTTAAAATATCTTTAAAATTGAAGGAGTTATGACACTTACAGCAAAATTTTCTGTTTAGACAGTTTTTGACAGATAGATGCAAATCGAATGGATATTTAAAAAAGTGTTGTGAACAGTTTTAGTGAAGAATTTCTTTTGTGTGAAATTCTGAAAGAAATGTTTAAATTTCTTAAAAATTGAAGGAGTTATGACACATACAGCAAAATTTTCTGTTTTTATAGTTTTTCACAGATAGATGCAAATCGGTTGGGAATTTAAAAAAATGTTGTAAATAGCTTTTGTGAAGAATTTTATTTTGTGTGAAATTCTGAAAGAAATGTTAAAATATCTTTAAAATTGAAGGAGTTACGACACTTACAGCAAAATTTTCTGTTTTGACGCATCAAATGTCGCGGGCCGCATAAAATTCGACGCGGGCCGTATAAAATGTTGACGCGGGCCGCATAAAATGTCGACGCGGGCCGCATAAAATGTCGACGCGGGCCGCAATAAATGAAGATGCGGGCCGCATAAAATGTCGACGCGGGCCGCATAAAATGTAGATGCGGGCCGTATAAAATGTCGATACGGGCTGCATAAAATATCGACGCGGGCCGAATAAAATGTCGACGCGGGCCGCATAAAATGTGTACGCAGGCCGCATAAAATGTCGACACGGGCTGTTATTTGCTCAAGCCTGGTTTAGATAGATTTCCACCTCTTCGTAGTTTTGAGATTTACATCTAGGTTAACCTAGATTACATCGACAACGACAAAATAGTGTTCGGCTTTTGTGCACACACTTGTATCATAATAGCGGTTTATGATGCAAGTGTGTGAAGAAGGGATTTTGGCATGAGTTGCGAAATTTAAAGCACGAGCCGAAGACGAGTTAAAGCAAAGGCGAAGATAAAGTGCCGCATAAAATGATGAAACGGGCCATATAAAATGTCGACACGGACCGCATAAAATGTCGACGCGGGCGGCAACAAATGTCATCGCGGGCCGCATCAAATGTAGTCGCGGGCCGCATTAAATGTCGACGCGGGCCGCATAAAATGTAGATGCGGGCCGTATAAAATGTCGATACGGGTTGCATAAAATGTCAACGCGGGCCGAATCAAATGTCGACGCGGGCTGCAATAAATGACGATGCGGGCCGCATAAAATGTCGACGTGGGCCGCATAAAATGTGGACGCAGGCGGCATAAAATATCGACACGGAACGCATAAAATGTCGACGCGGGCCGCATAAAATATAGACGCGGGCCGTATAAAATGTCAATATGCCCGCATAAAATGTCGACGCGGGCCGTATAAAATGTCGACGCGGGCCGCATAAAATGTAGACGCGGGCCGTATAAAATGTCGATAGGGGCTGCATATAACGTCGACGCGGGCCGTATAAAATGTCAACTCGGGCCGCATAAAATGTGGAAGCAGGCCGCATAAAATATCGATACGGACCGCATAAAATGTCGAAGCGGGTCGCATAGAATGTAGACGCGGGCCGTATAAAATGTCAATACGGGCTGCATAAAATGTCGACGCGGGCCGTATAAAATGTCGACGCGGGCCGCATAAAATGTGGACGCAGGCCGCATAAAATATCGACATGGACCACATAAAATATCGACGCGGGCCGCATAAAATGTAGACGCGGGCCGTATAAAATGTCGATACGGGCCGCATAAAATGTAGACGCGGGCCGCATAAAATGTCGATGCGGGCCGCATAAAATGTAGACGCGGGCCGTATAAAATGTCGACGCGGGCCGGATAAAATGTGGACGCAGGCCGCATAAAATAGCGACATGGACCGCATAAAATATCGACGCGGGCCGCATAAAATGTAGACGCGGGCCATATAAAATGTCGATAAGGGCTGTATAAAATATCGACGCGGGCCGCATAAAATGTAGACGCGGGCCATATAAAATGTCGATAAGGGCTGTATAAAATAACGCGGGCCGCATAAAATGTGGAAGCAGGCCGCATAAAATATCGATACGGACCGCATAAAATGTCGAAGCGGGTCGCATGGAATGTAGACGCGGGCCGTATAAAATGTCAATACGGGCTGCATAAAATGTCGACGCGGGCCGTACAAAATGTCGACGCGGGCCGCATAAAATGTGGACGCAGGCCGCATAAAATATCGACATGGACCGCATAAAATATCGACATGGACCGCATAAAATATCGACGCGGGCCGCATAAAATGTAGACGCAGGCCGTATAAAATGTCGATACGGGCCGCATAAAATGTAGACGCGGGCCGCATAAAATGTCGACGCGGTCCGCATAAAATGTGGACGCAGGCCGCATAAAATATCGACATGGACCGCATAAAATATCGACGCGGGCCACATAAAATGTAGACGCAGGCCGTATAAAATGTCGATACGGGCCGCATAAAATGTAGACGCGGGCCGCATAAAATATCGACGCGGGCCGCATAAAATGTGGACGCAGGCCGCATAAAATATCGATACGGACCGCATAAAATGTCAACGCGGGCCGCATAAAATGTAGACGCGGGGCGTATAAAAGGTCGACACGGGCCGTTATTTGCACAGGCCTGGTTTAGATAGATTTCCACCACTTCGTAATTTTGAGATTTAAATAAGATTGAATTGGTAAAACCATACAACATTATAGATAATCAGATAAACTTAATAAAGACGGAACAAAGCTTGAATATATAAATATACTCAACCTTTCCGGAACTCTATAATACTAATGAGTCTTTTTAGGACTACCAAAAACAAATCTCTTATGAAATTTGTCAGTTATTCTATAGCTTTCAGTCCACGCTTTCAGTTTGTTGAGTGCCACGAAGGTGGACTGAAAGCTATAGAATAACTGACAAATTTCATAAGAGATTTGTTTTTGGTAGTCCTAAAAAGACTCATTAGTATTATAGAGTTGCGGAAAGGTTGAGTATATTTATATATTCAAGCTTTGTTCCGTCTTTATTAAGTTTAAATAAGATTTGTAGAAGTTTTGGACAAATTGATTTATTAAATAAGATTTAGGTTTTGAGCAGCTTTTTTACTAGAAATCATTTCTTCTCTTCAAGGTTTTTTTCTATTTAACATTCCTAGATCTAAGATTGAATATTTTGAGAAAATTCGGAGCATTTCGAGATCTTGGTCCAGTCAAAATCTTATTAGACCAATTCCAACGAACCAAACTGTTTTGACCGACTTTCAACACGTCTTCCAAAATCACCTTCTCTCCAACTGAACCTAATTTTGTCCCTAGTCGAAATACAATTGCAACTACAACGACCTACGTCTTGACCAAAACAAACAAATCTTGCAAAACCTTTAAAAAAAAACAATTTATTTTTGTTAAAATATCTTTATTAACGCCAACGCAAGTCAAAGCGTACACAAAGATCTCTTCATTGAAGAAGAAAAAAAAGTTGTACAGAACTTTTATTATTTATTAGCTTAACTACCTATACTCATATAATATGAAGGTAGACGCACTAAATCAAATCAGTACCATGAAGATGGTTGGTAACATCTACCTGCCACCCGTAGTACAATGTTGGACACCTGCGGAGAAGTGCCCACGCGTTTTATATATTTAGTGTCAGTTCTAAATTCCTAATAATTTTCAGCGAACGTTTTTTCTTGGCCGGTTTTTTTGTGTGTGTGCGTATTTAACTAGGGGCTAATATAGGTGACAACTGTGCTAAGGGAGATTTAATTTGCATAATAATGCTGTTACATTGTCGCGCACAATGGCGAGATTAAGAGTAGTGGATGTTTATTTACTAATAAAGAAAGGGGTGAGAGGATATAAGGGTTGGTTTTTTTGGATTGTAAGCACGCTTTAAGGGCAAAGGGTTGGTCATTGATGAGATTTTATTGTCTCTTTTAAAGAGGGTTTCATTTACTTTATGTAAATGTAGGGAGTTTTTTTTCTATATCAAAATTGTGATAAGAAATTTTGGACGAAAATTTTGCGAAATTATCGAAATAGAAAATATAACGGAGGTAGGTTTAAAGAGGGTTTCATTTGCTTTATGTAAATATTGGGAGTTTTTTTTCCATTTTAAAATTGTAATTGGAGATTCAAATTTTGGACTTTGGAATTTTGCGAAATTATCGAGATAGAAAACATAAGCGAGATAAGTTTCATTTGCTTTATGTAAACACGGGGAGTTTTTTTTTTCCTATCAAAGTTCTAATGGAGATTGAAATTATTGACTGAAAGCGAAAATTTTGTGAAGTTATCGAAAATATAACCGAGAGATAAGTTATGTTTGTGTTGAAAACTAAATAATATGTTTGATTTATGATTACGTTTTATGTCGTTTCGTTTAATTAAAAGATGATAATTCATAATATTTTTTTGTGTTGGCTGATGTTTTATTTACGAATTAAATAATATTTCGTCGTCGGAATAAACGTTTTTTTTTTCATTCAAATTAAGATTTTTAATGTATTCGTCCGGACGGTGTTAAAGTCTTGTAAACATGTTACCTGTAGCACCTGACTGTTTCACCTTTCACCTTATTTCAGAGATAATTAATAATAATCACGTTTTCACGTCTTTATTATTATTAAAACATTTTATGAACCAAAAAAAAACGAAATAATTTTAAATTTCGAATAAACTGACCGAGCTTTAAGAGTAAAATTAAAGAAAATAAAGAGTTAATTAGTTTCAAAAAAGAAAACGTGGATTAAGTGAATTTCATAAACTCGGCAATTTACACGCATAAGAGAATGTTGGAAATTTGTGCTAAATTTCGGAAAAAAAATTTCATAAATTTGGTACATTTAAACCTTGTTCCAGTAATGAAATCTATCCCAATTATCATTTTAATTGTTATAAATCGGTCGATTAATCTTATAAGCGCATAAAAAAGACGGAGAAGAGGAATTTAACGATATCGATAACCGATCAATACAACTGGCATATCTGGTAACACGGCATCGCATTCCATTCATCAATAAACCCATAAACAACGAGAATCATACGCACAGCCTGTCATATCTGACATTGCACATATATATGTTTATTATATGCGTTTTTATTGCATTCTTTATACCTACACGCGATACGTGAACATATTTATTATCCAAATCGGTTTTTGTATTAAAACAATGTTAATTATTAACACAAAATACGCAACTGAAACATTACATAATTATAAAATTACTCAAAAAAGTCTAAAATAAGTCAAAAACTAAGTTTCTAATTAATAGAAAATTTATTATAAATTCGTAAATTTTAATTTTAACATATTTTATGTTAAAATTTTGTGTATTAAAATCAAATGTCAGTTTTAATGTCATAAATTCGGAAAATCTGAAAATTTCGCAAGAATATACAAATTACTAAACGAGTAAATAAATTGCTAAATAATGATAAAAATACGTAAATTATACCAAATTTAACAATCTCGGCACTTTAAAATTTATATCTTTTTTTTTTTTTTTTTTTTTTTTTTTTTTTTTTTTTTTTCAGAGAAGAGGGGGAATGCATTATTGCACACCGGATATTCAAACCCGTGTAGTGTGGGGCTCTCTGATCGAGTTCTTCGTGACCAGCATGCCCACTAAACCCCCTCCTCTGTCTCTACACTACACTCCACCCGGAACTGCGTGAGCATTACTTCAGGTGGGTGGTGGTGTTTGTACCAATTGTTTCCTTACTGTTATTTTTATTGTCCTTTACTCGTTTCGATTTCGTCTTTCGTCTTCTGTCGTATTAGTTATGCAGTCGTGTGATAAACCATTTATAGGTCTTTTCGTCACATATCTAGTCGTCCATGCTAGCTTCTTTGTGTTTCGTGTGATATTATAATCGCCTTCCATTCTCTTTCCATTTGTTCTTTTCCCAACATGATTTCGGTTATGTAAGCTTGTACTGCATCTCAGTTATGCTCACTTTCTAACATAACTTCCATGATGTTCTGTTCTTCTAGTTTTGTACCGCCTAGTGTCTCCGCGAGTCGAGTTCTTTCGTTCTCTGATTCTGTACACATGAAGATAGTGTGTTGTGCGTCGTCTGGGATATGACCGCAATAAGAACACTCCGCCGTGTCTCTTTTTTTAAACCGTTCGAGGTATGCGTTGAAGCACCCATGACCAGTGAGTGCCTGTGTAAGATGGTAACTCATATGTCCGTGTGACCTTTCATACCATGCTGTTACGTTAGGGATAAGTCTGTATGTCCACCTGCCACTAGTGTCGTTATCCCATCTTGTCTGCCATCGGTCCATGAGTCTCTTACGTGCTCTCTCCTTAGCGGCTGCTCTTTCGTGTTTTACTTCTTTTTTCGCCCTGTGTTGTTGCAGGTCTTCGCAGACTTCTTGTTTCTCGCGAATCAGTAAGTCTATTGGGGGTGTGCTTGCAAGTACCAGCGCCGCGGCCTCCGAAACCGTTCTATAGGCAGAAATTACTCTTAGAGCACTTCTTCTCTGTACTCCTTTAAGTTGTTTTCTCGCTCCAATCTTTTTCGTTACGCCCGCCCATATTTCCGCCGCGTAGAGAATTTTTGAGTGTACTACATTGTTGAGAAGTTTCCGTTTCAATTCCCTCGGTCCTCCAATCTTCGGCATCAACCTTACTAGAGCTGTCACTGTAGACGCTGCCTTTTTCGATGTTTTGGTTATATGTCTGTGTATCTCAGAGCGCTATCGAGTTGGACGCCAAGGTACCTCAATGATTTCGATAAAGGGATATTTTGCCCTTCCAGAACGAGTTTCGGTGGGGTGAATAGTCTCTTATCCCTGATAAGTATCGCTTCTGTTTTATGAACTGCCATTGTTAGACCCTGCTCTTTTAACCAATTATTTGCCCGCCGAAGGGTTTCGTTAGTTGCTGGTTCTAGTGTACTTATTTCCTTTGCAGTCACTACCACTGCGGCGTCATCTGCGAACCCAACTATTTGCGCTGTTCTAGGCAAGTCTAGGTTTAGCAAGCCATCGTACATAATGTTCCACAAGAATGGTGCCAAGACCGATCCTTGTGGGACACCCGCCGTTACCTCATACTCAACTTCACCTTCGTCCGTGTGGTATATCAACCGTCGGTCGCTCAAGTAGCTGCTTATCATCTTTCTCAAGTATTCTGGTGTCTGTCTTGATGCTAATGCCTTCATGATTACATCCCACCTTGCTGAATTAAAGGCGTTTTTAACGTCAAGGGTCACTAATGCACAATAACCTTTCGATTGCCGTGTTCCATTTTTGACCTTTTCTGCTGCTCTAATTACTTCAGCAATAGCGTCCACGGTTGATCGACCTTTTCGAAAACCATACTGCCATTGGGACAATCCTCCGTTGTTTTCGATATATGTCTCAAGTCTCCTAAGTATTAGTCTTTCAAAAAGTTTCCCTATGTTGTCCAGGAGGCATATCGGTCGGTATGACGATGGTTCTTCTAATGGTTTGTCCCCTTTTCTCAGTAAGACGAGTTTTTGTCTTTTCCATTGCGTAGCAAAAATTCCCTTTCGAAGACACGCATTGTAAGTTTCCAGCAACAACTCTGGCCACATTTCCACCACTTCTGTGATGATCTCATTTGGAATATTGTCTGGACCAGGTGCTTTCCCTGACAGTAATCGTTTCCTAGCCTCAAAGATCTCCTCTACGCTGAAAGGTGTTACGAGATTTTCAGTGGTTTGCAATTTTTCTGCCGGTCTTCGTTCGTGAACTGGAAATAGTGTGGTAACTATTTCTCTCATCCGTTGTGGGCACGATATCCCAGGTATCAGTTGTCTACCCATTAGTTTTTTCGTAGCAATTCGATATGGGAGGCCCCATGGGTCTTCATTTATGGATTGCCAAAGTTCGAGCCAGCATTTCTGCTTGCTGTTTTTGATGGCCATGCGCAATTCCTTTCTCGCTTTTTTTGAAATTCGCGTCTAGATCCACTTCTTGTCCAGCCATCCTGTCTGTTGTGCTTTGCCGCCGTCTTCTGTGGCGTTGGGCGGACCTGCGTGCCGTAACGTACTTCTTCCTTAGATTATTGATTTCAGCGTTCCACCAGTAAACTGACTTTTTTCCATTTAAGGCAAATTTGCGCTTTGGCATCGAAGCATCACACGCTGTTGTAATGGTTTCGATCGCATATTCTACAAGTCCATCTACGTCACCTATCTCTGAGAGTCTTTGCAACTCTCCATGCGTCTTGGCTACTTCCAGTTTCGCTCTTAGCTGAGTGCTATCGAGTTTCTTCACCAGCCATCCGTTTCTGTTTCCTTGTTCGATGGTAGTGCTTCTCTGTTGACTCTTTGGTTTCGTTTTCAGGCTAAATTCCAGATACTGGTGGTCGCTAAGGGTGGCGTCCTCTAGTACTCTCCACCTCTCCACCCTAGGCGCGATGCCTTCCGATGTTAATGTAACGTCAATAACCGATCCGGTATTTCCTCTTCGGAATGTAAAAGAGTTTCCTTCGTTAAGGATCACTAGGTCCAGCCTCGCTATCATTTCAGACAGAACTTCGCCTCTTCTATCCATTATTCTTGAGCCCCATTCTTGTGATTTGCAATTAAAATCACCTGCCACAAGAACTTCACTGTTCGCCGATCTCAGATTCTCTTCCAGCTCATCTATCTGCCTTAGGAAATCTTCGTGGTCAATATTTGGTGAGATATAGCAGCTATATACTCTTAATCCTTCGATATCGATCCATACAAAGTTGGATGTCTGCTTACTAACTTCCATGATTCGTAGGTTCTTATTTAGCACGGCGATGGCTGCTCTACCTGTCTCATCCTGGAACCATGAACCTGTATCCAGACATCTATATTGCTCGCTGATTATTAGCACATCGGTACATTTTTCCGCAGCAGTCTGTAGCATGAGATCCTGTGCTTCGCGGCCTCTTCCTAAATTTATCTGAAGAAACTTCGTCATTACTTCGTTTTCTTTAATGCCTCCTGGAATGACTGACATCTTATACCGCCAATTAAAATTTATATCTAAAAGTTTATCGTGCGTAAAAGTCCGATGTAAATCAAATGGAGTTTCATTATTAAACGACTTCTGTTTGTTGTTACTATGGCAACAACTTGCGTCACTAAACAAAACACATAGACGTAGTGAAAATAAATTTTCTGACGTTTATTAAAATTAAATTAAGTTTAAAATGAGATGCCATGGTTTGAACCAAATTTAAATTCTATTAAATTGAGTTTTCTTATTTTTTACAAAATTTCAATCATTCTTTTAAACAATATTTTTGAATTGTATAAACATTTGTATTAGTCACGATTTAATACTACTTTATCCACACCAAAATGAACATATTACTAAATACATTATTGTATGTGAAGGATGCCATTATTATAATCGTGTGTAAAAGTAACCAAATCGTGCGTAAAAATCCAATGTAAAACAAATGGAGTTTCATTATTAAACGACTTCTGTTTGTTGTTACTATGGCAACAACTTGCGTCACAAAACAAAAATCATAGACGTAGTGAAAATAAAATTTCTTTAAAAAAACGTTTATTAAAATTAAATTAAGTTTTTTTTTACGTATACCTACTTTTGGGACACTCTGTATGTGTTTCGTTATGTCCTAATGCAATATTTATTATACCGTAGTGCCTATGTGCCTATATGAGATAATTGAGCCAGAAATTAAATCTCAAGAAGGACTGAAATGCCTAAGGTTGGGATAGGGTCCGCAAAAACAAAGTTGTTCAAGAGGGGTCCGCAAATCAAAATTTGTTCGAAAGGGGGTGCTCAGACTACATACGTTTAAGAACACGTGCCTTATTTTATGTGAAGGATGCCATTATTATAATCATGTGTAAAAGTATCCAAATCGTGCGTAAAAGTCCAGTGAAAATCAAATGGAGTTTCATTATTAAACGACTTCTGTTTGTTGTTACTATGGCAACAACTTGCTTCACTAAACCAAAAACATAGACGTAGTGAAAATAAAATTTTCTGACGTTTATTAAAATTAAATTCAGTTTTCTTATTTTGAAGCAAGAAGTCTCAGCTCTAATATAACTTAATCCAGATTGAATCTAAGTTGTCGGCGTTGTCGTAATCCTAATAGTAATTGTGAATTAGTGAAACAATAATTTCATCGTAAAGTTTGATTGATAACTTAATGCTAGTTGCAATATTAGAGAAGTTTAGTATATACTAGCTGAAATACACGCGACAAATTTAGTCTCAATCTCTACGTTTTTATATTATTTCTTATTCTCTTACACTATTTTTTACACTATTTCTTATTCTCTTACACTAAGTACACTAATCTACTTCGCTTAGTTTTCTAATAATAATTTCACTTTTGAATCTGTTGGAGGAAACAAGGTAATTTACAGAAATTATAGGGATATTTGTTAGTCTATACCAGGGGTGGCCAAAAAAAACCTGTTTCTATTCGAGTGCCATTTTTTTTAAATTTTAATATTTTGAAATGCTGACGTGCCAGGTAACTTTTAAAATGAATGAACATTTCTAATTATATGAAAATCCGTTACCGTATTAGCCTGAATATAACACGTCTTATATTTCACACATTTGATGTTGCACAAAGGTGGATTGTGATTTTTTTTTAGAAAAGTAGAAGGTTTTAGAAGGCATGCGTGAAAAATAGTTCGCGTGCCAATACAATTTTCCTACGTGCCAACTATGGCACGCGTGCCATAGCTTCGTATCATTGGTTAAGACAGTCAAGAATTTTCGAAATCTGTTTATGCGTCTCTGATTTCGAAACAAAGCGAGTTTGTCTAATTCAGACTAAGTCCGTTATATGTTAATTAGTCTAGACAGGTGAGAATTATTAGATTTGTTTGGACAGTCTAAATCTGTCGGTTAAGGTTTTAGTTTAGATAACACGCGTGAGAAATATTTCGCGTGTCAATACAATTTCCCTCCGTGCCAACTATGGCACGCGTGCCATAGCTTCGCCATCTTTGGTTAAGCCAGTCAAGAATTTTCGAAATCTGTTTATGCGTCTGTGATTTCTAAACAAAGCGAGTTTTTTCCAATTCAGACTAAGTCCGTTATTTGTTAATTAGTCAAGACAGGTGAGAATTATTAGATTTGTTTGGACAGTCTTAATCTGTCTGTTAAGGTTTTAGTTTTGAAGACACGCGTAAAAAATAGTTATCGTGCCAATACAATTTTCCTCCGTGCCAACTATGACACGCGTGCCATAGCTTCGCCACCACTGGTCTATACTAGTTAAACTAGACAAGATTTAAAGACAAGTTTAGTCTCAATGTCTTCGTTAATTATTTCTCTTTAATTCTAGGTTAACTACGCTAATCTACTTGGCTTAGTCCTCCAGTAATTTAAGAATTAATGAAACAACAATTTCATTTTTGGTTCCGTTCGATAAATCTAGGTAATTTACACGATCTTAATTCGTATTCCAACACAAAACTATAGAATCCCTAAAGCATGCCTATGACATGCTTATTGCGTTTACCAGGCGTGATGTTTACTTTATTATCTACCTGCCACTATTTCATAGATCTAGCACAATTACGATTATTTTCTGTAAATTTATCTTTTATCTACTCACGCACCAAAATGGACGCATTAATAAATACATTATTGTATGTGAAGGATTCCATTATTATAATCGTGTGTAAAAGTATGCAAATCGTGCGTAAAAGTCCAATGTAAATCAAATGGAGTTTCATTATTAAACGATTTCTGTTTGGTGTTACTATGGCAACAATGACGAATATTAAAATTGAATTAATTTTTCTTATTTTTAATCAAGAAGTCTCGGCCAATCAGCCTGGATTTATCTGGCTCTAATACAACATAACCTAACTATAATCTAATCTAGATTGAATCTATGTTAACCTAGATTGCATCGGAGTAGGGAAATATGATTCCTTCTAGGCACTCCAACTCCATTGACCTTTACACTTCCGGTTTCGACTTCCGTTTCAACTTCCGGTTTCGACTTCCGTTTCCGTCTTCACACTTTCAGTTTACACTTTGAATCTAGGTTAACCTAGATTACATCGGAGTAGGGAAAGATGATTCCATCTAGGCACTCCGACTCCATTGACTCCATTGACTCCACATTTCCGGTTTCGACTTGCGTTTCAACTTCCGGTTTCGACTTCCGTTTTCGTTTTCACACTTTCGGTTTACACTTCCGGTTTGCACTTGCGGTTTCCTACATACGCCCGCCTCATATCCTGTTCCTACACTGTGTACGGGAAAATCCAAATTCGATGCGGGCGGGGAAATTTAAAATTTGAAGCAGGCGGGAAAATTCAAAATCGAAACTGGAAGTCGAAACCGGAAGTGTCAAGGTCAGTGGAGGTGGAGGGCTTAGAAGGAATAGTGCAGGAACAGGAAATGAGCACTGCACTATTCCTGCAGGTTTGTTTAGGTTAGGTTTGTTTAGGTTAGGTTTGTTTAGGTTAGTGACCATTTGCAGGAACAGGAAATGGGGCGGGTGGATGTAGGAAACCGGATGTGAAAACCGGAAGTGTAAACCGTAAAGTATGAAACCGGAAGTCGAAACCGGAAGTGTCAAGGTCAGTGGAGGTGGAGTTCTTAGAAGGAATAGTGCAGGAACAGGAAATGAGGCGGGCGGATGTCATCGCTTCATTTCCTGTTCCTGCACGGTGCGCGGGAAAATTCAAAATTCGATGCGGACGGAAAAATTCAAAATTTGAAGCAGGCGGGAAAATTAAAAATTGAAAGTGGAAGTCGAAACCGGAAGTCTCAAGGTCAGTGGAGGTGGAGGAATTAGAAGGAACAGGAAATGGGGCGGGTGGATGTAGGAAACCTGAAGTAGAAACGGGAAGTGTACACCTGAAGTGTGAAACCGGGTTAGTGGCCAAGGTTAGTGCTCATTTAAGACAATGTAATAATTTTTTGACAGGCGATGTCGCGTGACGTCGTTTAGCTGAGTGTCGCGTATATGAGAATCGGTCTTAAGAGTCACATTCTCTAATTGCTTGTTCAATTAGTCACAAGGGCCTGTATGAGAAACATTAAACGTTAGGTTTGTTTAGGTTAGGTTTGTTTAGGTTAGGTTTGTTAAGGTTAGTGCCTATTTGCCCCATGTGCCGGGCACTAAAGTTGCAACGGAAGTCGAAACCGAAAGTGTCAAGGTTAACGGAGTTGAAGTGCCTAGAAGGAAGCATCTTTCCCTACTCCGATGTTATCTAGGTTAATCTAGATTTCCCTGCTCATCGACCAAATAAAGTTCCTCGTTTTTACTAGTTAGCAATTTAATTAAGTTTGACAAATCTCAGAATTGTTGAAATGTCAAAAGTCAAAATTGTTAAAATGTTAAAATTGTTGAAATGGCAAATTTAAAAAATGTTAAAATGACAAATTTCAAAATCGTTGAAATAGCAAATGTCAAAGGTGACAGATGTGTCAAAGGTGACAGCTGACAAACAAGTAGCACTTGATTCTTTATTGTGATTTTGTTGTTGAATGAACTGTGAAATTGTAGAAATTGCAAATATCAAAATGGTTGAAATGACAAATGTCAAAAATGTTGCAGTGACAAATTTCGGAATTGTTGAAATATCAAATGTCAAAATTGTTGAAATGGCAAATTTCAAAAATGTTAAAATGACAAATTTCAAAATTGTTGAAATAGCAAATATCAAAGGTGACAGATGTGTCAAACGTGACAGTTGACAGACAAGTAGCACTTGAATCTTTATTGTGATTTTGTTGTTGAATGAATTGTGAAATTGTAGAAATTGCAAATATCAAAATGGTTGAAATGACAAATGTCAAAAATGTTGCTGTGGCAAATCTCAGAATTGCTGAAATATCAAAAGTCAAAATTGTTGAAATGGCAAATTTCAAAATCGTTGAAATAGCAAATGTCAAAATTGACAAATGTGTCAAAGGTGACAGTTGACAGACAAGTAGCACTTGATTCTTTATTGTGATTTTGTTGTTGAATGAATTGTGAAGTTGTAGAAATTTCAAATATCAAAATGGTTGAAATGACAAATGTCAAAAATGTTGCAGTGGCAAATCTCAGTATTGTTGAAATGTCAAAATTCAACATTGTTGAAATGTTAAAATTGTTGAAATGGCAAATTTCAAAAATGTTAAAGTGACAAATTTTAAAATCGTTGAAATAGCAAATGTCAAAGGTGACAGACGTGTCAAAGGTGACAGTTGACAGACAAGTAGCACTTAATTTTTTATTGTGATTTGGTTGTTGAATGAATTGTGAAATTATAGAAATTGCAAATATCAAAATGGTTGAAATGTCAAAAATGTTGCAGTGACAAATCTCAGAGTTGTTGAAATGTCAAAAGTCAACATTGTTGCAATGTTAATATTATTGAAATAGCAAATTTAAAAATGTTAAAGTGACAAATTTCAAAATGGTTGAAATAGCAAATGTCAAAGGTGACAGACGTGACAAAGGTGACAGGTGACAGGCAAGTAGCACTTAATTCTTTATTGTGATTCTTTGTTGAATGAATTGTAAAATTATAGAAATTGCAAATATAAAAATGGTTGAAATGTCAAAAATGTTTTAGTGACAAATCTCAGAATTGTTGAAATGTCAAAAGTCAAAATTGTTGAAATGGCAAATTTCAAAAATGTTAAAGTGACAAATTTTAAAATCGTTGAAATAGCAAATGTCAAAGGTGACAAACGTGTCAAAGGTGACAGTTGACAGACAAGTAGCACTTAATTTTTTATTGTGATTTGGTTGTTGAATGAATTGTGAAATTATAGAAATTGCAAATATCAAAATTGTTGAAATGTCAAAAATGTTGCAGTGACAAATCTCAGAGTTGTTGAAATGTCAAAAGTCAACATTGTTGCAATGTTAATATTATTGAAATAGCAAATTTAAAAATGTTAAAGTGACAAATTTCAAAATGGTTGAAATAGCAAATGTCAAAGGTGACAGACGTGACAAAGGTGACAGATGACAGACAAATAGCACTTAATTCTTTACTGTGATTTTGTTGTTGACTGAATTGTGAAATTGTAGAAATTGCAAATATCAAAATGGTTCAAATGACAAATGTCAAAAATGTTGCATTAGCAAATCTCAGAATAGCAACATTGTTGAAATGTTAAAATTGTTGAAATGTCAAATTAAAAAAATGTTAAATTGACAAATTTCAAAATCGTTGAAATAGCAAATGTCAAAGGTGACAGACGTGACAAAAGTGACAGATGACAGACAAGTAGCATTTAATGCTTTATTGTGATTTTATTGTTTAATTAATTGCAAAATTATAGAAATTGCAAATGTCAAAATGGTTGAAATGTCAAAAATGTTGCAGTGACAAATCTCAGAATTGTTGAAATGTCAAAAGTCAAAATTGTTGAAATGGCAAATTTCAAAAATGTTAAAATGACAAATTTCTAAATCGTTGAAATAGCAAATGTCAAAGGTGACAGACGTAACAAAGGTGATAGATGACAGACAAGTAGCAGTTCATTCTTTATTGTGATTTTGTTGTTGAATGAATTGTGAAATTGTAGAAATTGCAAATAGCAAAATGATTGAAATGTCAAAAATGTTGCAGTGACAAATCTCAGAATTGTTGAAATGTCATAAGTCAAAATTGTTGAAATGACAAATTTCAAAAATATTAAAATGATAAATTTGAAAATCGTTGAAATAACAAATGTCAAAGGTGACAGACGTGTCAAAGGTGACAGTTGACAGGCAAGTAGCACTTAATTCTTTATTGTGATTTTGTTGTTGAATGAATTGTGAAATTGGAGAAATTGCAAATATCAAAATGGTTGAAATGTCAAAAATGTTTCAGTAATAAATCTCAGAATTGTTGAAATGTCAAAAGTCAAAATTGTTGAAATGACAAATTTCAAAAATATTAAAATGATAAATTTGAAAATCGTTGAAATAACAAATGTCAAAGGTGACAGACGTGACAAAGGTGACAGTTGACAGGCAAGTAGCACTTAATTCTTTATTGTGATTTGGTTGTTGAATGAATTGTAAAATTATAGAAATTGCAAATATCAAAATGGTTGAAATGTCAAAAATGTTTCAGTAATAAATCTCAGAATTGTTGAAATGTCATAAGTCAAAATTGTTGAAATGACAAATTTCAAAAATATTAAAATGATAGATTTGAAAATCGTTGAAACAGCAAATGTCAAAGATGACAGACGTGACAAAGGTGACAGATGACAGACAAGAAGCACTTAATTCTTTATTGTGATTTTGTTGTTGAATGAATTGTGAAATTATAGAAATTTCAAATATCAAAATGGTTGAAATGTCAAAAATGTTGCAGTGACAAATCTCAGAATTGTTGAAATGTCAGAAGTCAAAATTGTTGAAATGGCAAATTTCAAAAATATTAAAATGATAAATTTCAAAATCGTTTAAAACAGCAAATGTCAAAGGTGACAGATGGGACAAAGGTGATAGATGACAGGCAAGTAGCAATTAATTCTTTATTGTGATTTGGTTGTTAAATGAATTGTGAAATTGTAGAAATTGCAAATATCAAAATGGCTGAAATTTCAAAAATGTTGCAGTGGCAAATCTCAGAATTGTTGAAATATCAAACTTATTATTATTTTAAGCTTATTGTGTCAGTGAAAAACCTAAAAATATTGTTGTGTCTAGGCTAGTATATATGCAACGGGCGTTGTATATAAATAACTATTAACCTAACCTAAAAATATTGTCATCGCCTCATTTCCTGTTCTTGCATTGTGCGCGGGAAAATTCAAAATTCGATGCGGGCGGGAAAATTTAAAATTTGAAGCGGGCGGGAAAATTCAAAATCGAAACCGGAAGTGTCAAGGTCAGTGGAGGTGGAGGGCTTAGAAGGAACAGCGCAGGAACAGGAAATGAGGCGGGTGAATGTAGGAAACCGGAAGTGAAAACCTAAAGTGTGAAACCGGGAGTTGCAACGTAAGTCGAAACCGGAAGTGTCAAGGTTAACGGAGTTGAAGTGCCTAGAAGGAAACATCTTTCCCTACTCCGATGTAATCCAGGTTAACCTAGATTTCCCTGCTCATCGACAACGACCAAATAGTCACCGTTACTGTGAGTTTTTACTAGTTAGCAATTTAAGGAGGCGGAGGCGCTGAACGTTCTAACCTTATTGTGTCAGTTATTTGAAGTATATTGACTGTTAAAATTACAATTTTTACAATATTATCGGTAACATAATGCTTTGTAGATAAAATAATTTATAATAATGACACACGTGTGTACACGTGACACACGTGTGTAAAAGGCTTTTGTGCACTCATTGATATTAAACCACTCGCCTTCGTGCAATCGTGCTTTAAACTTCATAATTCATGCGCAAAGGCCCTTCATAATTCATGCACAAAGGCCCTTCTTCACACACTTGTATAATAAACTACCATTTTACAAACAGCTTATATTGTCCACTATGGAAAACCTAAAAATATTGTTGTGTCTAGGCGAGTATATATGCAACGGTCGTGGTATACAAATAACGATTGAAATAGAAAAATGTTTAATGCGGCCCGCGGTCAAATTTTCATACGTAATGTGGCCCTACAGCCAAAAGATATACCTACCCCTGATTTAAACTTGCTGAAATCTTATTTTTAAAAGTTTTAACAAATTTTCACATTTAAATCTCAGTCAAAATTGTTTTAAAAATTCGCTCGAAACCTTGAATAAATGAATTTTGAATAAAAAAATGCCAATTTTGTCAATTAACAATTCTTACCTCTATCGACAATTTTTCCAAATAAATTTTTGCCTCGCAAGAAGTTCCTGGTGGAGCAGTTCCACCTGCGATTCCTAAACTGGTGCTGGCACTCGTGTATGGCCTGATTGGCGCCCTTGGCAATGGCGACTAAAACTCCGGGATTCTCCCTAGCCAGCCGGCGCTGCTTCCTCCGGAGCGTGCTGTGCACCGAAGGATCCATAAATAAAACTCCGGGCGAAAGAGGTGAAAGATTGTTCGGCTCTCCCGCCTTTGCTATCCCCCTGTAAACAGAAATATAGTTTGTGTGTGTAAATGTTGGTTTAGGATTTTTTTTTTAATAAATATTTAATTCTTTCAATATTTGAAGGGGATACGTTTGTGTGCGCGCCCGTTGGAGAGTCATTAAAAGTATCGTGAGATAATAATCAAAGTATTCACCGTGAAATTTTTATAGAGTCGTTTTCAGGTTCGCCTCGGACTATTCGATAAATTAAAATTTATCGTGTGCCTCGTTGATTGGAAATTAGTGAGCGCGTTTTAAATCCCATATTTTTTTTTACCTTTCGGTTTTTAATTTTATTCGTTCTTCCTTTCAAGCGTTTTATTTGGTACGTAAAAGACCACCAAGGACTTTCCACGTCGAAGATTATTCCAAAATTTCGTGCACTTTTTTTTAATAATTATTAAGATAAAAGTAATAACTATAAAATCTTCCACTTAAATTTAAGTATTTTAGATAGTTTGTGGTGTGAATCATTACGAAACTATTATGTAATCGTCGTTTTTTTTTACACAAACGCTAATCTAAATTTAATAACTATAAAATCTTATTCACTCTCCACTTAAATGCAAATGTATTTAGACGGTGTGAATCACCATAAAATTATCTTGGAAATTGAAATTTCTTAATAAACTGAATGATAAATTCCTACTTTTATTAACAATTTTAAATTCAAGTAAAGTAAATTATTGTATGTGAAAGATGACATTATTATAATCGTAATAATAGTAATCGTGCGTAAAAGTTCAATGCAAATCAAATGGAGTTTCATTATTAAACGATTTCTGTTTGTTGTTACTATGGCAACAACTCGGCAACAATTTTAAATTAAATTATTTAAGAAAATAAAATGTAAATCGCGTCTAAACTTTTCTTGGTTTCATAACCTCTATAACTATGATACTATGACCTCAATTATTCTCCTATCCCACTTTTTTAAATCCAGTGTACTTCTAAATCTAATAACTTAATGTCTAAATAACCTTTATCTACTGGCACACCAAAATGAAGATATTAATAAGAAAATTATTGTATGTGAAGGATGTCATTATTATAATCGTGCGTAAAAGTCCAATGTAAATCAAATGGAGTTTCATTATTAAACGATTTGTGTTTGTTGTTACTATGGAAACAACTCGACAACAATTTTAAATTAAATTATTTTAGAATATTAAATGTAAATCGCGTCTAAACTTTTCTTGATTTCATAATTTCTATGACCAAGATTCTATGACCTCAATTATTCTGCTATCCCACTTTTTTAAATCCAGTCTACTTATCTAATAACTTAATGTCTAAATAACATTTATCTACATTAATAAACACAATCATAAGAAAATTATTGTATGTGAAGGATGTCATTATTATAATCGTGCTTAAAATTCCAATGCAAATCAAATGGAGTTTCATTATTAAACGATTTATGTTTGTTGCTACTATGGAAACAACTCGGCAACAATTTTAAATTAAATTATTTTACAATAAAAAATGTAAATCGCTTCTAAACTTTTCTTGGTTTTATAACTTCTATGACCACGATTCATATAAATGGATAGCTGTCACAATGACGTTTGTTATTCTCAAAGTCTAATGTTTCTAATGTCAAATATGACAGATGTAAAGTTGTTTTGTTACTGATGCGATATGTCAACGGTGGAATACCACGTGTTTGCGTGTATCGTATGACACACATAAATGAATACAGCTGTAACAATGCCGTTTGCTTTTATCCAAATCTAATGTTTCTATTGTTAAATATGACAGATGTAAAATTGCTTGGCTTAATGTCAAACTTGTCTAATGTCAAAACTAATATCAAATAACTAATGTCAAATGTAGTTTGACAACGCTGGAATATCACTATTTTACGTGTATCATATGACACACACAAACACATATAAATGAATAGCTGTCACAATGACGTTTGCTTTTACTAATGTCAAATGTAGTTTGACAACGCTGGAATATCACTATTTTACGTGTATCGTATGACACACACACAAACGCATATAAACGAATAGCTGTCACAATGACGTTTGCTTTTATCAAAGTCTAATGTTTTTATTGTCAAATATGACAGATGAAAAGTTGTTTTATTATTGGTGCGATGTGGCAACGGTGGAATAGCACGTGTTTCCGTGTATCGTATGACACACATAATTCCATAGCTGTAACAAAGACGTTTGTTTTTAACAAAGTCTAAGTTTCCATTGTCAAATATGACAAACGCAAAGTTGTTTTATTATTGATGTGGTTTGGCAACGTTGGAATAGCACGTGTTTGCGTGTATTATATGACACACATAAACGCATAGCTGTAACAATGACGTTTGCTTTTATCAAAATCTAATGTTTCTATAGTTAAATATGACAGATGTAAAGTTGCTTGACTTAATGTCAAACTTGTCTAATGTCAAAACTAATGTCAAAAATAGTCTAAATTGCACAAAAACTCGCTCAAATCTATTGTTTCTCTCTAATCTACAACTCGCGCCAGTAAATAAAAAAACATGAAGTTAATTAAATTTAAATCTCGCAACTCGTGCAAAAAAACCCTTCTTCACACACTTGTATCATAAACTACTATTTAGCTTCCAAGAAAATATTTATTTTGTAAATATGGCCTAATATCTAATCGAATATTGTCTTGCTTGACTTAATGTCAAACTTGTCTAATGTCAAAACTAATGTCAAATATTGTCAAAATTTTGCAAAAACTCGCTCAAATCTATTGTTGCACTCTAGTCTACAACTCGCGCTACTAAATAAAAAACGTAGACGTAGTGGGACACAAAGTTAACTAAATCTAAACCTCGCAACTCGTGCACAAAAGCCCTTCTTCACACACTTGTTTCATAAACTACTATTTAGCCTCCAAGAAAATGTTTATTTTGTAAATATGGCCTAATATCTGATCGAATAACGTCTTGCTTGACTTAATGTCAAACTTGTCTAATGTCAAAACTAATGTCAAATATTGTCTAAATTTCACAAAAACTCGCTCAAATCTATTGTTTCACTCTAGTCCACAACTCGCGCCACTAAATAAAAACACATTGGGACACAAATTTAAATCTCGCAACTCGTGCGCAAAAGCCCTTCTTCACACACTTATAACATAAACTGTTATTTAGCCTACAACAAAATATTTATTTTGTAAATATAGCCTAATATCTGATCGAATAACGTATTGCTTGACTTAATGTCAAACTTGTCTAATGTCAAAACTAATATCAAATATTGTCAAAATTTCACGAAAACTCGCTCAAATCTATTGTTTCACTCTAGTCTACACCTTGCGCCACCAAATAAAAAACAAAGTCGTAGTGGGACACAAAATTAATTAAATTTAAACTTCGCAATTCGTGCACAAAAGCCCTTCTTCACACACTTGCATCATAAACTACTATTTAGCCTCCAAAAAATATTTATTTTGTAAATGTGGCCTAATATCTAATTGTGTAATATCTTGCTTGACTTAATGTCAAACTTGTCTAATGTCAAAACTAATGTCAAATATTGTCTAAATTTCACAATAACTCGCTCAAATCTATTGTTTCACTCTATTCTATAACTCGCGCCACTAAATAAAAAACATAGACGTAGTGGGACACATAGTTAAACCTCGCAACTCGTGCACAAAAGCCCTTCCTCACACACTTGTATCATAAACTACTATTTAGCTTCTAAGAAAATATTTATTTTGTAAATATGGGTTAATATCTAATCAAATAATGTCTTGCTTGACTTAATATCAAATTTTTCTAATGTCAAAACTAATGTCAAATATTGTCTAAATTTCACAAAAACTCGCTCAAATTTATTGCTTCTCTCTAGTCTACAACTCGCACCACTAAATAAAAAACATTAATGTTTTAAATTTAAACCTCGCAACTCGTGTACAAAAGCCCTTCTTCACACACTTGTATCATAAAATACTATTTAGCTTCCAAGAAAAGATTTATTTTGTAAATATGGCCTAATATCTGATCGAATAATGTCTTGCTTGACTTAATGTCAAACTTGTCTAATGTCAAATATTGTCAAAATTTCACAAAAACTGGCTCAAATCTATTGTTTCAGGCTAGTCTACAATTCGCGGCGCTAAATAAAAAACATAGACGTAGTGGGACACAAAGTTAAATAAATTTAAACCTCGCAACTCGTGCATAAAAGCCCTTCTTCACACATTTCTATCATAAACCACTACTTGGCTTCTAAGAAAATATTTATTTTGTATATAAGGCCTAATATCTAATCGAATAATGTCTTGCTTGACTTAATGTCAAACTTGTCTAATGTCAAAACTAATGTCAAATATTGTCAAAATTTTAAAATAACTCGCTCCAATCTATTGTTTTAGTCTAATCTACAACTCGCGCCCATAAATAAAAAAACATTGGGACATAAAGTTAATTAAATTTAAATCTCGCAACTCGTGCACAAAACCCCTTCTTCACACACTTGTTTCATAAACTACTATTTAGCCTCCAAGAATATATTTATTTTGTAAATTTGGCCTAATATCTGATCGAATAATGTCTTGCTTGACTTAATGTCAAACTTGTCTAATGGCAAAACTAATTTCAAATATTGTCAAAATTTTACAATAACTCGCTCAAATCTATTGTTTCAGTCTAATCTACAACTTGCGCCACTAAATAAAAAAACATTGGGACACAAATTTAAATCTCGCAACTCGTGCGCAAAAGCCCTTCTTCACGCACTTGCATCATAAACTACTATTTAGCCTCCAAAAAAATATATATTTTGTAAAGATGGCCTAATATCTGATCGAATAATGTCTTGCTTGACTTAATGTCAAACTTGTCTAATGTCAAAACTAATGTCAAGTATTGTCTAAATTACACAAAAACTCGCTCAAATCTATTGTTTGACTCTAGTCTACAACTCGCGCCACTAAATAAAAAATATAGACGTAGTGGGACAAAAAGTTAATTAAATCTATACCTCGTAATTCGTGCAAAAAAGCCCTACTTCACACACTTGTATCATAAACTATTATTTAGCCTCCAAGAAAATATTTATTTTGTAAATATGGGCTAATATCTGATCGAATAATGTCTTGCTTGACTTAATGTCAAACTTGTCTAATGTCAAAACTAATGTCAAATATTGTCAAAATTTTAAAATAACTCGCTCAAATCTATTGTTTTAGTCTAATCTACAACTCGCGGCAATAAATAAAAAAACATTGGGACACAAAGTTAATTAAAATTAAATTTCGCAACTCGTGCACAAAAGCCCTTCTTCACACACTTGTATTATAAACTACTATTTAGCTTCCAAGAAAATATTTATTTTGTAAATATGGCTTAATAACTAATCGAATAATGTCTTACTTGACTTAATGTCAAACTTGTTTAATGTCAAAACTAATGTCAAAAATTGTCTAAATTTCACAAAAACTCGCTCAAATTTATTGTTTCGCTCTAGTCTACAACTCGCACCACTAAATAAAAAACATAGATGTTTTAAATTTAAACCTCGCAATTCGTGCAAAAAAGCCCTTCTTCACACACTTGTATCATAAACTACTATTTAGCTTCCAAGAAAAGATTTATTTTGTAAATATGGCTTAATATTTGATCGAATAATGTCTTTCTTGACTTAATGTCAAACTAGTCTAATGTCAAAACTAATGTCAAATATTGTCAAAATTTCACAAAAACTCGCTCAAATCTATAGTTTCACTCTAGTCAACAACTAGCGCCACTAAATAAAAAACATAGACGTAGTGGGACACAAAGTTAATGAAATTTAAACTTCGCAACTCGTGCACAAAAGCCCTTCTTCACACACTTATATCATAAACTACTTTTTCGCTTCCAAGAAAATATTTATTTTGTAAATATGGCCTAATATCTGACCGAATAATGTCTTGCTAGACTTAATCTCAAACTTGTCTAATGTCAAAACTAATGTCAATTATTGTCTAAATTTCACAATAACTCGCTCAAATCTATTGTTTCAGTCTTATCTACAACTCGCGCCACTAAATAAAAAAACATTGGGACACAAGTTAATTAAATTTAAATCTCGCAACTCGTGCACAAAAGCCCTTCTTCACACACTTATATCATAAACTACTATTTAGCCTCCAAGAAAATATTTATTTTGTAAATATGGCCTAATATCTGATCGAATAATGTTTTGCTTGACTTAATGTCAAACTTGTCTAATGTCAAAACTAATGTCAAATATTGTCAAAATTTCACAAAAACTCGCTCAAATCTATTGTTTGGCTCTAGTCTACATCTAGTTCATTTTTAGTCAAATCGTCAAACTTGTTTAAATTAAGTGGAAAGGTGGAGGAGGTGGATGAGTGGATCAAGTGACTCTAAATCTTGTTTAATTCTGTTCCAGTATTGTCCAAATTTAACAAAATCTTATGAAAAATGTTACAAAATGTGTTTAAAGCTGTTAGAATTTTGTCTAAACTCACTGAAATCCTGCTTCACGTTGTATAAATCTTATCTAAATTTATTCAAACTCATTTCTTAATTTTGGCAAGTTAACCAAACTAAATATAAAATACAAATCAAATTTTAGTAGTTTATGATATAAGTGTGTGAAGAAGGGCTTTTCTGCACGAGTTACAAAGTTTAAATTTAATTAAAATTAATCACAATGAATGCCAATACGTCTATTTGTTTTGTTTAGTGACGCGAGTTGTTGCCTTAGTAACAACAAACAAAAATCGTTTAATAATAAAATTCCATTTTTTGTTTAGTAACGCGAGTTGTTGCCATAGTAACAACAAACATTAAATCGTTTATTAATGAAATTCCATTTTTTTGTTTAGTGACGCGAGTTGTTACCGTAGTAACAAGAAACATAAATCGTTTAATAATGAAATTCAATTTTTTTGTTTAATGAGGCGAGTTGTTGCCATAGTAACAACAAACGTAAATCGTTTATTAATGAAATTCCATTTTTTTGTTTAGTGACGCGAGTTGTTACCATAGTAACAAGAAACATAAATCGTTTAATAATGAAATTCCATTTTTTTGTTTAATGACGCGAGTTGTTACCATAGTAACAAGAAACATAAATCGTTTAATACAGAAATTAAATTTTTTTGTTTAGTGAGGCGAGTTGTTGCCATAGTAACAACAAACAGATATCGTTTATTAATGAAATTCATTTTGATTTTTACGCACGATTTGGATACTTTTACACACGATTATTATAAGTGCATCCTTCACATACAAAAAGATTAATAAGACTTAATATTATAGAGCTACGAATGGGTTGAATATCTTTATTTATTCGAGCTATATTTCGATTTTTGAAGTTTGTTGCATAAACATGGTCTAATTTTGTCTAAATTTATCCAAACTTCTTTAAATTTTTACAAATATTGTCCTAATTGCTAGTATGTCAGGTTAGGTTAAGTTAGATTAGGTTTGTTATTTCTAAAGGTTTTTACAAATTTAAACTTTGCAACTCAACCTATTCGTAGCTCTATAATGTTAAGTCTTATTGAAGTTATTGTATGTAAAGGATGTATAATAATCTTATAATAATCCTTATAATAAACCCTTATAATTCTCGTGTGTAAAAGTATCCAAATCGTGCGTAAAACTCCAATGTAAATCAAAATGAATTTCATTATTAAACGATTTCTGTTTGTTGTTATAATGGCAACAACCCGCGTCACTAAACAAAAAAATGGAGTTTTTGAGGTCTTAGGTTATTTTAATTTTTACAAATATTGTCCTAATTGCAAGTATAGGTTTTTTATGTGTTCAGTTCAGTTCAGTTCAGTTAAGTTCGGTTCAGTTAAGTTCGGTTCAGTTAAGTTCGGTTCAGTTCAGTTCAGTTCAGTTCAGTTCGGTTCAGTTAAGTTCGGTTCAGTTAAGTTCGGTTCAGTTCGGTTCAGTTAAGTTCGGTTCAGTTAAGTTCGGTTCAGTTCAGTTCAGTTCAGTTCGGTTCAGTTAAGTTCGGTTCAGTTCAGTTCAGTTCAGTTCAGTTCGGTTCAGTTAAGTTCGGTTCAGTTAAGTTCGGTTCAGTTAAGTTCGGTTCAGTTCAGTTCAGTTCGGTTCAGTTAAGTTCGGTTCAGTTAAGTTCGGTTCAGTTCAGTTCAGTTCAGTTCAGTTCGGTTCAGTTAAGTTCGGTTCAGTTCAGTTCAGTTCAGTTCGGTTCAGTTAAGTTCGGTTCAGTTAAGTTCGGTTCAGTTCAGTTCAGTTCAGTTCAGTTCGGTTCAGTTAAGTTCGGTTCAGTTCAGTTCAGTTCAGTTCAGTTCGGTTCAGTTAAGTTCGGTTCAGTTAAGTTCGGTTCTGTTCAGTTCAGTTCAGTTCGGTTCGGTTCGGTTCGATTCGGTTCGGTTCGGTTCGGTTTTTATGTGTTAGATATAGAATGTATTGTTAGGTTGCAACAGTTCCCTCTTGCTGGAAAGTATCCAGTTGATTATACAATAAGTTAAGTTCGTTGAAGTAATAAAGCTTCTATTATTCAGTTGTTAGTTTCAATCTTTACCTAACATTCTACGAAAAAATCGCCTTAATATTTACCTTCTTCCTATAAATAAATAAAAAATCATCGTCGTGTTATCAGTGATTAATACCTATACTTATCCAAACTGGGAACTAATAAAATTCTTTTTGAGATAATCTCTAATATTTGTACGCTGGAGAACAGTTTGTTATTCTTGCAGCTAGTGGACGACTTTATATATATATATATATATATATATATATATATATATATATATATATATATATATATATATATATATATATATTTATTTATATATATGTATATATATATATATATATGTTTTTTTGTTGTCGGGTCTGGTGACATACCTTTAGCGGTGGAATTTCTAGATAAGGGGTTAACATATAGTCGACGCGACCACTGCCTGCAGATAACGGCCGAGAGGATGATCAAACACCGTTCTCACGCTCAAGAAAAAAAAAACGCATTTTTTCCCTTAAAATAATAAAATCGTTTTCGTTCCGTTCCGTTTATTTTTTTTTTTTTCGCACAGTTTTTACGTGCGTTAATATTCAAGCCGCGTGCCCCTTGGAAGAAGTGATAAAATATCTTTAAATCTCAATTAGTTTACTAGTACTTTCCGCTGGTAACTGCCTGATTTGTTGAGTTTGTGCGGTTTGAATTTTAATTGGTTTTATAGGGAACATGCATCAATTTTTTAATTCGTTATAACCTTCACCCTTCGTTATTACTTTAGAAATTTGTCTCTAGTTATAACACAGCAAAAAATATAAATACTGTTGAAAGTGTTCAAAATAATATTTTTTATCACTCAAGTACAATAGCACTATCTTGGTGCACGTTTTTTAGTGCGATAAAATGTCACTATTAGTCGATTTACGCATAACTTGGATAACGCACGCAAATATTCAATATCGCTAGGTTACAATAAAATAAACAAATAAATAAAAATAAAACGAATACAATCAAGGCCTCGGTATTAAAAAAGTAAAATGAAGTGTCAGAATTTTTTATTCCATTTTTTGTTTGATTGCACTGAATCCCAAACTTGTAAGATATGACTCGCATGACTAATAATTAAGTTAAGTCTACACGGTTTCTGGTAGTTTGACTGGAAATGATTGCTGAATAAGTGGGTATAATTAGTTTAATCGTAGTGCGTTTAGCTTTTGAGATAACTAAGTTGTTGTGGGATTTTTTGCTAGAGAATTGTTGCAAAGTTGCTTCAAATTGGTTTCAACTTAAAACGGTTGTATCTTGACTAATAATTAAACTAAATCTTCACGCTTTCTGGTAGTTTGAAGGGAAATGAATGGAGAATGAGTGGGTATAATTAGTTTAATCGTAGTGCGTTTAGCCTTTGAGATAACAAGTTGTTGTGGGATTTTTTGCTAGAGAATTGTTGCAAAGTTGCTTCAAATTGGTTTCAACTTAAAACGGTTGTATCTTGACTAATAATTAAATTAAATCTTCACGCTTTCTGGTAGTTTGAAGGGAAATGAATGGAGAATGAGTGGGTATAATTAGTTTAATCGTAGTGCGTTTAGCCTTTGAGATAACTAAGTTGTTGTGGGATTTTTTGCTAGAGAATTGTTGCAAAGTTGCTTAAAATTGGTTTCAACTTAAAACGGTTGTATCTTGACTAATAATTAAATTTAATCTTCACGCTTTCTGGTAGTTTGAAGGGACATGAATGGAGAATGAGTGGGTATAATTAGTTTAATCGTAGTGCGTTTAGCCTTTGAGATAACTAAGTTGTTGTTGGATTTTTTGCTAGAGAATTGTTGCAAAGTTGCTTCAAATTGGTTTCAACTTAAAACGGTTGTATCTTGACTAATAATTAAGTTAAATCTTCACGCTTTCTGGTAGTTTGAAGGGAAATGGATGGAGAATGAGTGGGTATAATTAGTTTAATCGTAGTGCGTTTAGCCTTTGAGATAACTAAGTTGTTGTGGGATTTTTTGCTAGAGAATTGTTGCAAAGTTGCTTCAAATTGGTTTCAACTTAAAACGGTTGTATCTTGACTAATAATTAAGTTAAATCTTCACGCTTTCTGGTAGTTTGAAGGGAAATGAATGGAGAATGAGTGGGTATAATTAGTTTAATCGTAGTGCGTTTAGCTTTGGAGATAACTAAGTTGTTGTGGGATTTTTTGCAAGAGAATTGTTGCAAAGTTGCTTCAAATTGGTTTCAACTTAAAACGGTTGTATCTTGACTAATAATTAAATTAAATCTTCACGCTTTCTGGTAGTTTGAAGGGAAATGAATGGAGAATGAGTGGGTATAATTAGTTTAATCGTAGTGCGTTTAGCTTTTGAAATAACTAAGTTGTTGTGGGATTTTTTGCTAGAGAATAGTTGCAAAGTTGCTTAAAATTGGTTTCAACTTAAAACGGTTGTATCTTGACTAATATTTAAATTAAATCTTCACGCTTTCTGGTAGTTTGAAGGGAAATGAATGGAGAATGAGTGGGTATAATTAGTTTAATCGTAGTGCGTTTAGCCTTTGAGATAACTAAGTTGTTGTGGGATTTTTTGCTAGAGAATTGTTGCAAAGTTGCTTCAAATTGGTTTCAACTTAAAACGGTTGTGTCTTGACTAATAATTAAGTTAAATCTTCACGCTTTCTGGTAGTTTGAAGGGAAATGAATGGAGAATGAGTGGGTATAATTAATTTAATTGTAGTGCGTTTAGCTTTTGAGATAACTAAGTTGTTGTGGGATTTTTTGCTAGAGAATAGTTGCAAAGTTGCTTAAAATTGGTTTCAACTTAAAACGGTTGTATCTTGACTAATAATTAAGTTAAATCTTCACGCTTTCTGGTAGTTTGAAGGGAAATGAATGGAGAATGAGTGGGTATAATTAGTTTAATCGTAGTGCGTTTAGCCTTTGAGATAACTAAGTTGTTGTGGGATTTTTTGCTAGAGAATTGTTGCAAAGTTGCTTCAAATTGGTTTCAACTTAAAACGGTTGTATCTTGACTAATAATTAAGTTAAATCTTCACGCTTTCTGGTAGTTTGAAGGGAAATGAATGGAGAATGAGTGGGTATAATTAGTTTAATCGTAGTGCGTTTAGCTTTTGAGATAACTAAGTTGTTGTGGGATTTTTTGCTAGAGAATAGTTGCAAAGTTGCTTAAAATTGGTTTCAACTTAAAACGGTTGTATCTTGACTAATAATTAAATTAAATCTTCACGCTTTCTGGTAGTTTGAAGGGAAATGAATGGAGAATGAGTGGGTATAATTAGTTTAATCGTAGTGCGTTTAGCTTTTGAGATAACTAAGTTGTTGTGGGATTTTTTGCTAGAGAATTGTTGCAAAGTTGCTTCAAATTGGTTTCAACTTAAAACGGTTGTATCTTGACTAATAATTAAGTTAAATCTTCACGCTTTCTGGTAGTTTGAAGGGAAATGAATGGAGAATGAGTGGGTATAATTAGTTTAATCGTAGTGCGTTTAGCCTTTGAGATAACTAAGTTGTTGTGGGATTTTTTGCTAGAGAATTGTTGCAAAGTTGCTTCAAATTGGTTTCAACTTAAAACGGTTGTATCTTGACTAATAATTAAGTTAAATCTTCACGCTTTCTGGTAGTTTGAAGGGAAATGAATGGAGAATGAGTGGGTATAATTAGTTTAATCGTAGTGCGTTTAGCCTTTGAGATAACTAAGTTGTTGTGGGATTTTTTGCTAGAGAATTGTTGCAAAGTTGCTTCAAATTGGTTTCAACTTAAAACGGTTGTATCTTGACTAATAATTAAGTTAAATCTTCACGCTTTCTGGTAGTTTGAAGGGAAATGAATGGAGAATGAGTGGGTATAATTAGTTTAATCGTAGTGCGTTTAGCTTTTGAGATAACTAAGTTGTTGTGGGATTTTTTGCTAGAGAATAGTTGCAAAGTTGCTTAAAATTGGTTTCAACTTAAAACGGTTGTATCTTGACTAATAATTAAATTAAATCTTCACGCTTTCTGGTAGTTTGAAGGGAAATGAATGGAGAATGAGTGGGTATAATTAGTTTAATCGTAGTGCGTTTAGCTTTTGAGATAACTAAGTTGTTGTGGGATTTTTTGCTAGAGAATTGTTGCAAAGTTGCTTCAAATTGGTTTCAACTTAAAACGGTTGTATCTTGACTAATAATTAAGTTAAATCTTCACGCTTTCTGGTAGTTTGAAGGGAAATGAATGGAGAATGAGTGGGTATAATTAGTTTAATCGTAGTGCGTTTAGCCTTTGAGATAACTAAGTTGTTGTGGGATTTTTTGCTAGAGAATTGTTGCAAAGTTGCTTCAAATTGGTTTCAACTTAAAACGGTTGTATCTTGACTAATAATTAAGTTAAATCTTCACGCTTTCTGGTAGTTTGAAGGGAAATGAATGGAGAATGAGTGGGTATAATTAGTTTAATCGTAGTGCGTTTAGCCTTTGAGATAACTAAGTTGTTGTGGGATTTTTTGCTAGAGAATTGTTGCAAAGTTGCTTCAAATTGGTTTCAACTTAAAACGGTTGTATCTTGACTAATAATTAAGTTAAATCTTCACGCTTTCTGGTAGTTTGAAGGGAAATGAATGGAGAATGAGTGGGTATAATTAGTTTAATCGTAGTGCGTTTAGCCTTTGAGATAACTAAGTTGTTGTGGGATTTTTTGCTAGAGAATTGTTGCAAAGTTGCTTCAAATTGGTTTCAACTTAAAACGGTTGTATCTTGACTAATAATAAAGTTAAATCTTCACGCTTTCTGGTAGTTTGAAGGGAAATGAATGGAGAATGAGTGGGTATAATTAGTTTAATCGTAGTGCGTTTAGCCTTTGAGATAACTAAGTTGTTGTGGGATTTTTTGCTAGAGAATTGTTGCAAAGTTGCTTCAAATTGGTTTCAACTTAAAACGGTTGTATCTTGACTAATAATTAAGTTAAATCTTCACGCTTTCTGGTAGTTTGAAGGGAAATAAATGGAGAATGAGTGGGTATAATTAGTTTAATCTTAGTGCATTTAGCCTTTGAGATAACTAAGTTGTTGTGGGATTTTTTGCTAGAGAATAGTTGCAAAGTTGCTTAAAATTGGTTTCAACTTAAAACGGTTGTATCTTGACTAATAATTAAGTTAAATCTTCACGCTTTCTGGTAGTTTGAAGGAAAATGAATGGAGAATGAGTGGGTATAATTAGTTTAATCGTAGTGCGTTTAGCCTTTGAGATAACTAAGTTGTTGTGGGATTTTTTGCTAGAGAATTGTTGCAAAGTTGCTTCAAATTGGTTTCAACTTAAAACGGTTGTATTTTGACTAGTAATTAAGTTAAATCTTCACGCTTTCTGGTAGTTTGAAGGGAAATAAATGGAGAATGAGTGGGTATAATTAGTTTAATCTTAGTGCATTTAGCCTTTGAGATAACTAAGTTGTTGTGGGATTTTTTGCTAGAGAATTGTTGCAAAGTTGCTTCAAATTGGTTTCAACTTAAAACGGTTGTATCTTGACTAATAATTAAGTTAAATCTTCACGCTTTCTGGTAGTTTGAAGGGAAATGAACGGAGAATGAGTGGGTATAATTAGTTTAATCTTAGTGCATTTAGCCTTTGAGATAACTAAGTTGTTGTGGGATTTTTTGCTAGAGAAGAGTTGCAAAGTTGCTTAAAATTGGTTTCAACTTAAAACGGTTGTATCTTGACTAATAATTAAGTTAAATCTTCACGCTTTCTGGTAGTTTGAAGGGAAATGAATGGAGAATAAGTGGGTATAATTAGTTTAATCGTAGTGGTTTAGCCTTTGAGATAACTAAGTTGTTGTGGGATTTTTTGCTAGAGAATTGTTGCAAGGTTGCTTCAAATTGGTTTCAACTTAAAACGGTTGTATTTTGACTAGTAATTAAGTTAAATCTTCACGCTTTCTGGTAGTTTGAAGGGAAATGAATGGAGAATGAGTGGGTATAATTAGTTTAATCGTAGTGCGTTTAGCCTTTGAGATAACTAAGTTGTTGTGGGATTTTTTGCTAGAGAATTGTTGCAAAGTTGCTTCAAATTGGTTTCAACTTAAAACGGTTGTATCTTGACTAATAATTAAGTTAAATCTTCACGCTTTCTGGTAGTTTGAAGGGAAATGAATGGAGAATGAGTGGGTATAATTAGTTTAATCGTAGTGCGTTTAGCCTTTGAGATAACTAAGTTGTTGTGGGATTTTTTGCTAGAGAATTGTTGCAAAGTTGCTTCAAATTGGTTTCAACTTAAAACGGTTGTATCTTGACTAATAATTAAGTTAAATCTTCACGCTTTCTGGTAGTTTGAAGGGAAATGAATGGAGAATGAGTGGGTATAATTAGTTTAATCGTAGTGCGTTTAGCCTTTGAGATAACTAAGTTGTTGTGGGATTTTTTGCTAGAGAATTGTTGCAAAGTTGCTTCAAATTGGTTTCAACTTAAAACGGTTGTATCTTGACTAATAATTAAGTTAAATCTTCACGCTTTCTGGTAGTTTGAAGGGAAAGGAATGGAGAATGAGTGGGTATAATTAGTTTAATCGTAGTGCGTTTAGCCTTTGAGATAACTAAGTTGTTGTGGGATTTTTTGCTAGAGAATTGTTGCAAAGTTGCTTCAAATTGGTTTCAACTTAAAACGGTTGTATCTTGACTAATAATTAAATTAAATCTTCACGCTTTCTGGTAGTTTGAAGGGAAATGAATGGAGAATGAGTGGGTATAATTAGTTTAATCGTAGTGCGTTTAGCCTTTGAGATAACTAAGTTGTTGTGGGATTTTTTGCTAGAGAATTGTTGCAAAGTTGCTTCAAATTGGTTTCAACTTAAAACGGTTGTATCTTGACTAATAATTAAGTTAAATCTTTACGCTTTCTGGTAGTTTGAAGGGAAATGAATGGAGAATGAGTGGGTATAATTAGTTTAATCGTAATGCGTTTAGCCTTTGAGAAAACTAAGTTGTTGTGGGATTTTTTGCTAGAGAATTGTTGCAAAGTTGCTTCAAATTGGTTTCAACTTAAAACGGTTGTATCTTGACTAATAATTAAATTAAATCTTCACGCTTTCTGGTAGTTTGAAGGGAAATGAATGGAGAATGAGTGGGTATAATTAGTTTAATCGTAGTGCGTTTAGCCTATGAGATAACTAAGTTGTGGGATTTTTTGCTAGAGAATTGTTGCAAAGTTGCTTCAAATTGGTTTCAACTTAAAACGGTTGTATCTTGACTAATAATTAAGTTAAATCTTCACGCTTTCTGGTAGTTTGAAGGGAAATGAATGGAGAATGAGTGCGTATAATTAGTTTAATCTTAGTGCGTTTAGCCTTTGAGATAACTAAGTTGTTGTGGGATTTTTTGCTAGAGAATTGTTGCAAAGTTGCTTCAAATTGGTTTCAACTTAAAACGGTTGTATCTTGACTAATAATTAAGTTAAATCTTCACGCTTTCTGGTAGTTTGAAGGGAAATGAATGGAGAATGAGTGGGTATAATTAGTTTAATCGTAGTGCGTTTAGCCTTTGAGATAACTAAGTTGTTGTGGGATTATAACAAGGATTGTTTCTTAATTTGAGGCATTGAGCGCAAAGGCGGACTAACCCTAACACATAAAACTGAGTTATTTGCAAAATAATTGGATTATAAAGCATTTTTTTTTTCTTCGAAACGTTTTTGCATTTGTTCATGTTATGTAGCTGCTGAGTCTATGCAAGATGTCTATTATTGGAAACAGAACTAGTTACCCCAATATTTATTGAAAAACATTATTTTGATGTGGGTTAGTCCATTTTTGAATTGGCCTGTTTTAAAATTTTGTTGGATAGTCCGTTAACAAATTCATTTAAATGCTAGAGTACGATTTATTAAAACCAAAACTTATTACAAAACTTTATTACACATCTTCTTCACTACAAAAATCAAGTACAGGTACCTCATTTACATCATTGTTGGTGGTTGCGTGATAAATAGGTGGAATATATTCCAACAAACTTAGGTCTTTCTTTTTTAACAGATTTATGCAGCGCCCATTGGGATAAAGTACATCTATTTTTGAGATCAGTTTGGAGGAGTGTCTTTCGCCGATTTGAACAGCACGTCAATATTGTTTGAATATTTGAAATACTTAGATTTTAAACGGCTCTTCTCTCACAAAACGCAATCATTGAATCTTTAACCATTCCACTTGTGATTGGTCCTCAGCAAATTTTCGATTCATTATATTCCTCTCAACCAAATCTAGTGTTTAGCCTTTTGGAATACTGATTTTACGAATATGTTCGAGATTTATTAAAATCATTGTAAATAGAAATGATGACTGTAAGTCCTAGCTTATAAAACTCGTTAAATATTTGAATTTTCCGCTCTTCATTTATCTTCGAATAACACGTGTTACTGTATTGACATGCACCTGTTTTTGGTTGTTTTTTATGTACAAGATTACCCTTCAAATTAACATATTCTTCACCATGTGCATGATTTTGTTTTCTCTGATTCCGCTTCTAAACCTGTTCGTTCCTAACAAGTTTTTTTTCCTTTGATTCGTATTCGTACCATATATTCATATTCGTACAATATATTCATATTCGTACTATATATTCCTCCGTATATTCGTACCACAACTCTCTTCTACTTCCAATTAATCAGGATACAGTATACTTGCAGAAGCCTGGCTATTCTCATCAGATAGCATGTATTCTGAGTTTGATTCTCAAAACTTATCTGGCTCCTCACCAGATTGAATTATAATACAAAAATATTACCGTGCATTTCCTCTCCCACGGTTTTTGATTGTGTTGTCATAACTTATGCACAATATTTGTATATAATACAAAAATAATGGCTTAATAAACCTACAAAACTTCTACTTATTTTCGCAATGGCAAACACATTAATCTATCTTTTTATCTTTTCCATCACATATTTGTATCTGGGCTGAGCGAAAACGGACCAACCAACTTTAGTCCACTATTGCACACAGACAATATAAAAAACATTCAATGCAACAACTCTTTTTATTGTGCCATCTAATTTTGATTAGGAAAATTTGGGTTAATCCACTTTTGCTCGATTCAGAAAGTAAAATAAAGTACTTTAATGCCAAAAACGCAAAATCTGAAAAATTATGGCTTAGTACGCTTTTGCGCTCAATGCCTCATTTCATAGATGGTTAAAGCTAAATTTAGCCGTATTAAGCAACTTTATTGCTGTGTATTAATCTTTTTCTTAAGGTGCCTTACTCTCTGAGAGCGTAGGCAACTTCTCGCGCATACTTGTGGAACGCATCATCCACTAATATTCGGGACCTAGCAGTTTATCGCCGATTCCGAACGGCACTATTTGGGAGGTTTTTACTAGGCAGAATTTCTCGTGGTAGTTTGCTCTTGCTTTCCACGAGGTAGACACAGCATAGTTCCGTGAAAAATGTCCATGGTTTGTCCGGGGATTGAACCCGGGATCTCATGTATAGCTAGCGGATGCGTTCACCACTACACCACTGTGACCACACTATGTATTAATCATCATCATTTCCTTTACTCCTCGTGGGAGCATAGGGCATCAACAAACGCTCTCCATCTGATTCTATTCTGAGCCAGGGCCTTTACCTCGCGCCACTCCTTTCCGCTTGCCCTGGCTTCCTGTACGACTGTCCTCCGCCACGTGATTTTTGGGCGGCCTCTCTTTCTTGAACCTTGGGAGTTCCAGTCAAGAGCTTCTTTTGCAATATCCCCCTCCGGCCTTCTAAGTGTGTGTCCAATCCATTTCCACTTCCTTCTTCTTATTTGGGTTTCAAGACGCTCCATATTTGCTTTTTTCCAAAGTTCAATATTTGCTATGGTATTGGGCCAAAATATTTTTTTTTATGTATTAATCGGTAGACTTTAATTAAGCCTTTGGAAATGGTAATCACTTACAATTAGCTGTTTAACTAATAATAACGGTGAGATTAGGCAAGGTTGGTCAAAGCGAAACAAGACTAGACGAGGCTAAATTGGATAAAATAAATGAATTTTGACTCTAAATTAATCTTAAGATATCTTAACTTTTAGATTTACACGTTAACGCCGGCGTGTACCACCGGTGGTACACCGCCCACCCACGAAACAAAAACACAGTACCGAACTCCGGCGTCAACGTGACAATTCAAAATTATGTAAATTTTACATACAAACTTTCGATTTCGAAACTTTAGATTCAAAAATTCACGAAAAAACTTTTTTTCTGTCTGAAATTTTCAATTTAAAAATTCTAATTGGAACCCAATAAAGGAAATACTCACCCTAAATCCCTGTTACCTTATCGTGTGGCCTCACTAAAGAGACTAAACATCTCCGACAAATTAGTTTTTACGGCGCACTAAAGACCAAATGACTTTATACCCGGTTTTTTTTTTTTGTGACGTTATTGATTTTAGCCTTTTATAAAGACCAACTTTGTGCCTACAAAGTGCCTCGCTTGCGGTAGCCACTCCGATATGGGCAGAAGCATAAAATAAAGCAATTAATTCCCCCGAGAGATAATTAAGTTTTATGTGATTGTAAATTACTTATTCATTCATTTATTAAATATTTAGATTTATTTTACAGAATTGATTGCGTCGAGATTTTTTCCAACGAACAGTTTGTCTTAATAAATAATTTACTTTTTAATTTGAGTGTTATAGCTGTCAAAAATTGTTGTAATATTTTTTTTTTAATTTCCTTTTTTTATCTGTATTAAGGATCTCACACACCGGAGCGGAAGTTTCGCTGCCGCGACCGCTGCGATACCGCGGCGGACCGTTTGATACGGCGGCTTATGTACATGTTCAGACCAACAAGCGCCGAAAATCGCGCTTGTCTCATACACCGGAGCGGAAGTTTCGCTGCCGCGACCGCTGCGATACCGCAGCGGAACGTTTGATACGGCGGCTTATGTACATGTTCAGACCAACAAGCGCCGAAAATCGCGCTTGTTGGTCTGAACATGTACATATGCCGCCGTATCAATCGGTCCGCCGCGATTTCGCAGCGGTCGCGGCAACGAAACTTTCGCGCCGGTCTGTGAGCACCTTTATAGATAAAAAAATGGACAATTTTTAAAAAAACATAAGTTTGGTTTTACAAATAGTAAATTATCATTTAAATCAGTAATCTGCTAAGTTCATGTCTCTCTCACCAAATATCAAATTAAAAATATCTAACCCCTTTGTTACTGTTGCTTGTCTCTGTTTGAAATTTTTTTTGCAAATTGTTTTCGTGAATTTTTTTTTGGTTACCCGAAGGAAATTGATGTGCTGAAAACGCTTTTCCAGTTTATTTTGCTCTAAAGTTACAAATAAACGAAGTTTATATTTTTTGTCGCTGTACACAATCACACAATTCCTACTGATTTGACGCTGTCATAACTTTTGAACCGCTCACCACAGAGACTTCTAGTCTTCACCAATCGATTCAGCGTCCCAAAGTTAGTCGAGGAACGTATATAATATTCCCTGGGAAGCTCTCAGTTAAGAAATAAGAAGTCTAGACCGCGGAAACGACGAAATGCGAGAAAATCGATTTTTTCAACATCGTTATTTTTTGAGTCACAGCAAAATTTAAAAACGTTTCTGAAAGCATTTTTGCTGCTGATTACAGATATGCAAACTATATTTCGCTAGCTCTTTCGGTTCACTTTCGCCTGCAAAAATTGAAGAAATTTTTATGAAATTTCGGCGCTCTAGTGGAGATCTCGGAAAGTCGTGAATTTCCTGCGGACAATCTTAATGTATCAATAAGAAAATGACCTTCTGAAAACGATGCCGCAATCTGTTTTTACTGACCTGCAACCGTTTGCGAGATATCTATTTAGCAAATCGAGAATCGGGTAAATTTCAGTTTGAAATTTATCGACGAATTATTGAATATTTTGGGACAATTTACACATCGACTTGTTCGTCTTGTCGCGTAGTCTCTGCTTGCCCAAAATGATTTCGTTGCTCTTTACCGTTTTCGAAAAAATCGAAAAAAAACCGAAAAAGCGTGTCATTTTTCGAACGAAATGATGGAATTTTTGTCGAAAATTTTTTTGCAAATTTTTTTCGTGTTTTTTTTTTGGTTACACGAAGGAAATCGAAGTGTTGAAAACAGTTTTCCAGTCTATTTCGCTCTAAAGTTACAAATAAACAGATTTTATATATTTTTTTCGCTGTATACAATCACACATTTCCTACTGATTTGACGCTGTCATAACTTTTGAACCGCTCACCACAGAGACTTCTAGTCTTCACCAATCGATTCAGCGTCCCAAAATTAGTCGGAGAACGTATACAATATTCCCTGGGAAGCTTTCAGTTAAGAAATAAGAAGTCTAGACCGCGGAAACGACGAAATGCGAGAAAATCGATTTTTTCAAAATCGTTATTTTTTGAGTCACAGCAAAATTTAAAAACGTTTCTGAAAGCATTTTTACTGCTTATTACAGATATGCAAATTATATTTCGCTAACTCTTTCGGTTCACTTTCGCCTGCAAAAAATGTTATAATTCATAACAGCAAAGCCGCACTGATGAGAGATAAATCTCGAAACGCGTCTGCACATGGCTATTCACTTAAGTTAATAGAAAGACACGGTCTTAAAAACAATGTTATTTTTCCAGTTCTTGTTTAGTGCCACGGAAGTGGACTTAGAACTAATAAATAACTTACAAATTTCATAACTTACATGAGATTTGTTTTGGTAGACCTAAGACTTTTAAACTTAATAAAGTCTGAACACAGCCTGAATATATAAATATATTCAAACCTTTCCGGAGCTCTATAATATTATTGACTCTTTAATAATATTATAGAGCTTCGGAAAGGTTGAATATATATGTATTTTCAGGCTGTGTTCCGACTTTATTAAGTTTAAAAGTCTAGAGTTTTCAAAATTGTGACGAAATAATGAAAATTTTGAATAGGTATATAATTTATAAGGCTTAGCATAATTTATAGGGCACGAGAGTCTCGCTTTTTTATCTCGTCTTCAATGTTTGTCTCTGACACGGACAGCCGTAACATTTTCTTCATAAACTGCTCGTTCTGGGCTCGGGTAAGTTCGGGTTGCTCGGGTTCAAATTTGTAAAGAGAATGTTACGACTTGCCGGAACGAGATCAGAAACGAGACTCTCGTGTGAAGCCCTAATAATTTAAGATTATAGGAATAAGTTTGGTTATAAAATGTTCGAGTTGCAGATTTCATATCTCGATTTAGACTAATTATCTTAAATTTATATTATTCTACTCACAATCACATGTTTCTTGTTTAACATTCTAAAATTGCCATTTCTTTAATAAGCAGTTAAAACAAGTCAGCTTAAGCTCAAATAATTATAATTATTTTTATATTGACTTTTATTTCCCATTGTGATTAATACAATGCGAACGATATGACTTCTGATAAGATTTGTCAAATATTTTGACAGTTTAGGTGTTTATTTTGACAATTTTGACAAGATTTGTCATTTAATTTGACAGTTTTACTATTTTTATAAAAATTTAGACAAAGATTTGTCATTTATTTTTTGGCCTTCTGAATTGAAAGCTAGCTTTGACATCGGGTATGCGTTCAGAGAAACTATTTTTACACACAATGTTGCAAAGTACGGCTACTAAGTAACCAGTAAATTTTAACCTTTCAGGGACACTTACAAAATAAATTAAGTATATGACAGTTTAGGTATTTATTATGACAATTTTGACAAGATTTGTCATTTGATTTGACAGTTTTGCTGTTTTTGAAAAAAAATTGACAATGATTTGTCATTTATTTTGACAGTTGGTCGTTTTTTGTAAAAAATTTGACAAGATTTGTTATTTGCTTTGAAGTTTCGCCGTTTATTGTGACATTTTTTTTCAAGACTTCTCATTACTTTTGACAAGTTTTGTGAAGTGCTACAGATGTCAAATTGTTTTCTAAATTCAAAATAAATTTTATGCAAAATTATTTGGCATAGACGAAAACAAAAGTTAAGATTTTTCAGAATCGCGACTAAATATAACAAAAATCCATTAGGTACATAATTTAAAATTGAAGATGAAGATAAAGTTGAAGAAATTGTTCGAAATTCGAGAGACGAGAATTCAAATACGAGTGACGAAATTTAGAAAAAAAAATTTAGAAAAACTCCGCGGAAACAATATTTTGACAGTTGACAGGTTTTTATTGTGAAAATTTTGACAAGATTTGTCATTTAATTTGACAGTCTTGCCATATTTGTAAATATTTTGATAAAAATTTGTGATTTATTTTAACAATTGGTCGTTTCTTGTCACAATTTTGACAAGATTTGTAATTTGCTTTGACAGTTTTTAAGTTTATTGTGACAATTTTTATCAAGATTTGTCATTTAATTTGACAATTTTGGAAAGTGCTACTATCTGTCAAAAATTGTTCTAAATTTAAAATAAATTTTATATGACTTATAAGATTTGTCAAATATTTTCACAGTTTAGGTGTCTATTGTGACAGTTTTGACAAGATTTGTCATTTAACCCCTTGACATACGAATAAAATGACGTTGACGTGTCCATATACATGTGATCTTATCAGATATACATGACGTCTTAGAGACGTCATTGTATGTAAAGGGGTTAATTTGACGGTTTTGCTATTTTTGTAAGAATTATGACAAAGATTTGTCATTTATTTTGACAGTTGGTCGTTTTTTGTAACAATTTTGACAGGGTTTATAATTTGATTTGGCAATTTCGTCGATTATTTTGACATTTTTTTTTCAAGAATTGTCATTTAATTTGACACTTTTAGAAAGTGGTGTCAATCTATATTTGTAAAAAATGGTCATTGTATGTCAAGGAGTTAATTCGACAGTTTTGCTATTTCTGTAAAAATTATGACAAAGATTTGTCATTTATTTTGACCATATACATGTGATCTTATCAGATATACATGACGTCTTAGAGACGTCATTGTATGTCATGGGGTTAATTTGACGGTTTTGCTATTTTTGTAAGAATTATGACAAAGATTTGTTAATTATTTTGACAGTTAGTCGTTTATTGTAACAATTTTGACTAGGTTTGTAATTTGCTTTGACAGTTTCGTTGCTTATTGTGACATTTCTTTTTCAAGAATTGTCATTTAATTTGACAGTTTTGGAAAATGCTGTCAATCTATATTTGTAAAAAATTGTTCTAAATTAAAAATAATTTGGAATAGATGAAAACAAAAGTCTAGTTTGTTCAAAATTGAGACCAAATATCAAAAAAGTTTGAATATTGTCGAGTAGTTGAGTTTTGAGTTTCATTGAGAGTTAGGTTAGTTATTGAGTTATCTCGAAAGTTAGAGTAATTTAACGACGAACCCGCTCTATGGAACCTCCTTTTAATTTGACAGTTTTGCTTTTCTGTTTTTTGTAAAAATTTAGAAAGACTTGTCGTTATTTTGACAGTTGGTCGCATATTATAACAATTTTGACAAGACTTGTAATTTGCTTTGACAGTTTCGTCGTTTATTGTGACATTTTTTTTTCAATATTTATTATTTAATTTGACAGTTTTAGAAAGTGTTTTGGAAAGTTTTGGAGAGTTTAGGTGTTTATTGTGACAATTTTGACAAGATTTGTCATTAAATTTGACAGTTTTGCGATTTTTGTAAAAATTATTACAAAAATTTTATAATATATTTTGACAGTTTGTCGTTTATTGTAACAATTTTGACCAGATTTGTAATTTGCTTTGACAGTTTCGTCGTTTATTGTAACATTTTTTCTCAAGATTTGTCATTTAGTTTGACAGTTTTGGAAAGTGCTGTCAATCTATATTTGTAAAAAATTGTTCTAAATTTAAAATAATTTGGAATAGATGAAAACAAAAGTCTAGATTGTTCAAAATTGAGACTAAATATCAAAAAAATTGAATACGAACATTATTTAAAATTAAAGAAATACGTTTGATTACAAATTGTTTGAGTTTCGGACTTGGTATCTCGAAATTTAGAGTAACTTAACGACGAACCCGCTCTTTGGAATTGCACGCCAACCAGATTAAAACGCTGATTACAGCGACCGGACAACAATTATTATGCACCTTGAATTTATAAAGTGTCATATCCTTGACACCTTTGTCAATTTTTAGACAGGGTTTTTGTACAGGTTTGTCAAATTTTTGACAGGTTTGTCAAATTTTTGATTAGTTTGTCAAATTTTTGATTGGTTTGACAGATTTTTGACAGGTTGCTCAAATTTTTTATTGGTTTGACAGATTTTTGACAGGTTTGTTAAATTTTTGATTTGTTTGTCAAATTTTTGATTGCTTTGACAGATTTTTGACAGGTTTGTCAAATTTTCGATTGGATTGACAGATTTTTGAAAGGTTTGTCAAATTTTTTATTGGTTCGACAGATTTTTGGCGGGATTGTCAAATTTTTGATTGGTTTCACAGATTTTTGACAGGTTGCTCAAATTTTTGATTGGTTTGACATATTTTTGACAGGTTTGTCAAATTTTTGATTTTTTTGTCAAATTTTTGATTGGTTTGACAGATTTTTGATAGGTTTGTCAAATTTTCGATTGGATTGACAGATTTTTGAAAGGTTTGTCAAATTTTTTATTGGTTTGTTAAATTTTTGACAGGTTTATGAAACCCAAACGTGAAATTTTGGCAGTTTCTTCAAATTTTAATGCCGATTTTTGACATTTTTAACAGTTTTTCAACTCTCTTTTAATTTGACAGTTTTGGTTTTTTTTTTCTAAAAATTTTAGAAAGATTTTCCGTTTATTTTGACAGTTGGTCGGTTATTGTAACAATTCTGACAAGGATTGTAATTTGTTTTGACAGTTTAGTGGTTTATTGCGACATTTTTTTTCAAGATTTGTTATTTAATTTGACAGTTTTGGAAAGTTTTGCAGAGTTTAGTTATTTATTGTGACGATTTTGACAAGATTTGTCATTTAATTTGACGGTTTTGCTATTTTTATAAAAAATTTGACAAATATTTGTCATTTACTTTGACAGTTGGCCGTTTATTGTAAAAATATTAACAAGATTTATCATTTAATTTGACGGTTTTGATATTTTAAAGAAAAATTTCACATGACATTAGGTCGTTTATTGTAATTTATTTTACAAGATTTGTAATTTAATTTGACGGTCTGCGGTTTTTGTAAAAATTTTGACAAAAATTTGTCATTTATGTTGACAGTTGGTCGTTTATTGTAAAAATTTGACAAGATTTGTCATTTAATCTGACGGTTTTGCTATTTCTGTAAAAATTTTGACAAACATTTGACAAACATTTGACATTTATTTTGACAGTTGGTCGATTATTGTAAAAATTTTGACAAGATTTGTCATTTAATTTGACAGTATTGCTATTTTTGTAAAAATTTTGACAAAGATTTGTCATTTATTGTGACAGTTGGTGGTTTCTTGTAATAATTTTGACAAGTTTTGTCATTTAATTTGACGGTTTTGCCATATTTGTAAAAATTTTGACTGACATTTGACAAACATTTGTCATTTATTTTGACAGTTGGTCCCTTATTGTAAAAATTTTGACAACATTTGTCATTTAATTTCACGGTTTTGCCATTTTTGGAAAAAATTTGACAAACATTTGGCATTTATTTTGAAAGATGGTCGTTTATTGTAAAAATTTGGACAATGATTTATCATTTAATTTGACGGTTTTGCAATTTTTGTAAAAATTTTGACTGACATTTGACAAACATTTGTCATTTATTTTGAAAGTTGGTCGTTTATTGTAAAAAGTTTGACAATATTTGTCATTTAATTTTACGGTTTTGCTATTTTTGTAAAAATTTTGACAAACATTTGACAAACATTTTGCATTTATTTTGAAAGATGGTTGTTTATTATAAAAAATTTGACAAAATTTGTCATTTAATTTGACGGTTTTGCTATTTTTGTAAAAATTTTGACAAATATTTAATAAACATTTGTCATTTATTTTGACAGTTGGTCGTTTAATGTAAAAATTTGGACAAGATTTGTCATTTAATTTGACGGTTTTGCTCTTTTTGCAAAAATTTTGACAAAACATTTGACAAACATTTGGCATTTATTTTGAAAGATGGTCGTTTATTATAAAAATTTGGACAAGATTTGTCTTTTAATTTCACGGTTTTACTATTTTTGCAAAAATTTCGAAAACATTTGACAAACATTTGTCATTTATTTTGAAAGTTCGTCGTTTATTGTAAAAAGTTTGACAAGATTTGTCATTTAATTTGACGGTTTTGCTATATATTTGACGATTTATTTTTGTAAAAATTTTGACAAACATTTGTCATTTATATTGAAAGATGGTCGTTTATTATAAAAATTTTGACAAGATTTGTCATTTAATTTGACGGTTTTGCTACATATTTGACGGTTTATTTTTGTAAAAATTTTGACAAACATTTGTCATTTATTTTGAAAGATGGTCGTTTATTATAAAAAGTTTGACAAGATTTGTCATTTAATTTGACGGTTTTGTGGTTAATGTAAAAATTTGGACAAATTTTTGTCATTTATTTTGACAGTTGGTCGTTTATTTTAAAAATTTAATTTGACGGTTTTGCTATTTCTGTTAAAATTTTGACATACATTTGTTATTTATTTTGACAGTTGGTCGTTTATTATAAAATTTTTGACAAGATTTGTCATTTAATTTGACGGTTTTATGGTTTTGTAAAAATTTTGACAAATTTTTGTCATTTATTTTGACAGTTGGTCGTTTATTGTAAAAATTTAATTTGACGGTTTTGCTATTTTTGTTAAAATTTTGACATACATTTGTCATTTATTTTGACAGTTGGTCGTTTATTGTAAAAATTTTGACAATATTTGTCATTTAATTTGACGGTTTTGCTTTTTTTGTAAAAATTTTTACATACATTGGTCATTTATTTTGACAGTTGGTCGTTTACTGTAAAAAAAAGATTTCTTATTAGCTTTAATAGTTTCGCCGTATATTGTAACAATTTTTATCAAGATTTGTCATTTAATTTAATTTCAGGCGAAAATTGACGCAAAAAGTTTCAAATCTAAATCTATTAGATATTAGTTTAAAGCTTCGTTAAATATAATAAGTACATAGATATTGATTGTAGTTTGCAGACGTATATATTATATATGTAATACGTAGATGTTTGTAAAATGAAAATCTTATGGGAAAATAGTTGGGAGTTTGTACGAAATGAGGACATTTCCATCAAAATGCTATTGACTCAAACACAAACAACAGCACTATGTTCAAAATGTCAACAATTCGTACAGAAAAACCAAAGAAATTTTCAAAATTCCTCCGTAATTTGATCGATCGCATAGACGACGAACCCGCGGAAACTCAGCAGCACGTTGTCATTTCAATGGGATTTGAAACGGTGACGGAAATGCGAATCGCAATTTACATGTCCATTCTTCGCATTCTGCACGCAACATTTACATAAATCGCAAACTGATAAATGTTATTAAATATTTTAACAAGCCTTTTCCGAGACTACATGTAAATACGGACGAAACCACATTAGAATTGCTAACTATACATACATAAATATTTTACAATTATTCAAAAAAAATCGACTGGTTTATTGCAAATCCAAAGTTTTGATGTAAATTTCGCTCATTCAATATAAATTCAAAATTTACAAACCAAATTTTATTGATCGCATTTCAATAAAACAGATTTAGTTTCTATATCATACAAAATTTATCTTTATAGATTCAATCACGTCCATCTCTAATTCAAATATCGCCGATAAATCGATGAATAAAGACGTTAAAACGAAACGATCCGATAGATAATTACACACTTATCTTATAACATCATTTAATTAGACTCTAATCTTATTATTATAAATGTTTTCAATTTTAAATTAACCAGGCCTATGCACAGATGATTTATATCATCTCTATAGGTGCACATATATGTACATCTATATGCACATATATGTACATGTATATATGTGCACATATATGTACATCACATATATGTATGTATGTATGTTTTATCCCGGTAAAATAAATTACTTAACGAAATTACAATTTCTTTTGTGTTTGTTTTCCCCACGCGTTCATTTCTGTTCATTGAGAAATTTCTGGCTCCTGTCGGATGTCATAAATTTTGGTAGACTTGACGCGATATATTTCCGATGACACAAGTCAGATAACGTGTCTCTTTTTTATCATCGTTTCGTCCGTCTCGTTCCCTCTTCGTTAACATGCACGTGAAGGAACCATCATCTGTATCAGATCAGAAACGATCGGATTTTTAAATAGTTTGCTTGCTCGATTTCGCTCGAATCTATCCACAATTTTATTACGAAAACAAATATCGATTTGAGTAGAATTCCATTTAACTCTCTAAATATGGTATATGGATATGTCAGATGGTAGGGATATATGGATGATATATGGGTATGTCAGATGGTAATTAAAGAATTCCAAATAGGTTATGGGTAATTAAGGATTACCCATTACCAATAAGGATTACCCATTACCAGATGGTAATTAATGATTTGATTGTTGTGACTTAAGGCTTGATATCTCAAAATTTAGACTGGATATCTCTAATTTAGATCATTGAGACCCTAATAGAAATTGAAACTGGGTATATGGTGGGGTGTGTACGAAGCGCCCGATATAGAATTTAATGCACGATAAAGAAGGTTGGTGTACATTTGAGCGGCGTTTTAGCCTTAATTTTAATTCCCATGATAACTTTATGCTTCCGAGAGTTTTAACCTTATCAGTGTCAGTGACTTATTATTTAGAAACAATTAGAAGTGAATCCTGTTGATACGCGAGAAAAGTAAATTTAAATAGTAGTTTATGATACAAGTGTGTGAAGAAGGGCTTTTGTGCATGATTTGCTGAGTTTAAAGCACAAGCCGCAGGCGAGAAGGAACGATCGTACCGCGGTTGGGTAACGGCTGCCAAAAACATCACTTTGATCGTGTTTGACTTACTTTGAACTTGACGACATGGTTCAACTTCATCAGGCAGAAAATAGATGTTCTGCTTTACTTTAGTGATATAAAACCACTTTTCGTCAATTTGGATGTAATTCATTAAATCCTCAAACTCCCCATTTCTTTCACAAACGACAGACAATAATCCAGACGTGATACCTTGTTATCAGCCTTTAAAAGCGGTTTCAAGGAATTGGAATGCCTCTTAATTTCACCATGTTTTAGCAACCTCCATAGCGAGGAAAAAGCGCGGAATTTCAACTGCAACTTATAACGACCGCAATGTCCCTCTTCTTATGTGACCAACTAATCGAATATTGGCAATTTGTTCTGTTCTGTCCGAATTTTTTTCCGACCCGACTTTCCTTTCTTGTTAGAATCAACAGTCATAGGCGTATTTTTATCCAAACCACAAACAGAATCATTACCTTGTTTCCGTATTCTTTTTATAGTGGCTCTTGATGTTCTGAATTTTTCAATTGCCAAAATCACCGCCCCCTTTTTCAGCCGTCCATTTTTCTGATGTTTCAGTAATAGCCGTTCGTTTTTGGTTGATTAAATTTGGTCTTCTCATCGTTTGAAACTTCCGGCGTTAGAAAACTTTCGCTTAAAAAATCGAATGTTAATTGTTGCTTTTGAAGAATTAAACTGTCAAATATTTGGCGTCCGTGGCACATGTGATTAGGAATTTGGTGTATATTAAGAATATCAAAATAGAAATTAAAAAAATAATTAAGTGTCAATAAGTTTGAAACAAAATCCAAATGGCTCACTTATCATGGAACAGAGGTAGTACTTCAAATCACTGACAGAATGAGGTTAGGCGTTCAGCGCCTCCGTAGCAAAAACTGCTAACTAGTAAAATCGAACTGCGACGGGATATTTTTGTAAAAATTTTGACAAATATTTGTCATTTATTTTGACAATTGGTCATTTGTTGTGACAATTTTGAGAAGATTTGTCATATAATTTGACGGTATTGCTATTTTTGTAAAAATTTTGACTAACATTTGTCATCTATTTTAACAGTTGATCGTTTTTTGTAAAACTTTTGACAAGATTTGTCATTAAATTTGACGGTTTTGCTATTTTTGTATAAAATTTGACTAACATTTGTCATTTATTTTGATAGTTGGTCGTTTACTGTAAAAATTTTGACAAAATTTGTCATTTAATTTGACGGTTTTGCTATTTTTGTAATAATTTTGACAAACATTTGAGAAACATTTGTCATTTATTTTGACAGTTGGTCGTTTATTGTAAAAATTTTGACAAGATTTGTCATTCAATTTGACGGTTTTAATTATTTTTGTAAAAATTTTAACAAATATTTGTCATTTATTTTGACAGCTGGTCGTTTATTGTAAAAATTTGGACAAGATTTATTATTTAATTTAACGGTTTTGCTATTTTTGTAAAAAATTTGACAAACATTTGACAAACATTTGTCATTTATTTTCAGTTGGTCGCTTATTGTAAAAATTTGTGTTTTGTCATTTAATTTGACGGTTTTGCTATTTTTGTAAAAATTTTGACAAATATTTGACAAACATTTGTCATTTATTTTCACAGTTGGTCGCTTATTGTAAAAATTTGGACAAGATTTGTCATTTAATTTGACGGTTTGGCTATTTTTGTAAAAATTTTGACAAACATTTTTCATTTATTTTGACAGTTGGTCGTTCATTGTAAAAATTTTGACAAGACTTGTCATTTAATTTGACGGTTTAGCTATTTTTGTAAAAATTTTGATAAACATTTGTCATTTATTTTAATAGTTGGTCGTTTATTGTAAAAATGCTGACAAGATTTGTCATTTAATTTGACGGTTTAGCTATTTTTGTAAAAGAATTGACAAACATTTGTCAATTATTTTGACAGTTGGTCGTTTATTGTAAAAATTTTGACAAGATTTGTCATTTAGTTTGATGGTTTTGCTATTTTTGTAAAATATTTGACAAAAATTTGTCATTTATCTTGTTTATTCCAAAAATTTTGAAAAGATTTGTCATTTAATTTGACGGTTTTGCTATTTTTGTAAAAATTTTGACGAACATTTGACAAACATTTCTCATTTATTTTGACAGTTGGTCGTTTATTGTAAAAATTTTGACAGAATTTGTCATTTAATTTGACGGTTTTGCTATTTTTGTACAAATTTTGACAAACATTTGACAAAGATTTGTCATTTATGTTGACAGTTGGTCGTTTATTATAAAAATTTTGACAAGATTTGTAATTTGCTTTTACGGTTTTGCTCTTTTTGTAAAAAATTTGACAAACATTTGTCATTTATTTTGACAGTTGGTCGTTTATTGTAAAAATTTTGACAAGATTTGTCATTTAATTTGACGGTTTAGCTATTTTTGTAAAATAAATTGACAAACATTTGTCAATTATTTTGACAGGTGGTCGTTTATTGTAAAATTTTTGACAAGATTTGTCATTTAATTTGACGGTTTTTGCTATTTTTGTAAAAATTTTGACATACATTTAACAAGCATTTGTCATTTATTTTGACAGTTGGTCGTTTATTGTAAAAATTTCGACAAGATTTGTCATTTAATTTGACGCTTTTGCTAGTTTTGTAAAAATAATAATTTGACGGTTTTGCAATTTTTGTAGAAAATTTGACAAACATTAGATATTTATTTTGACAGTTGGTCGTTAATTGTAAAGATTTGTCATTTAATTTGACTGTCTTGCTATTTTCGTAAAAATTTTGACAAGCATTTGACAAAGATTTGTCATTTATTTTAACAGTTTGTTGTTTATTGTAAAAATTTTGACAAGATTTGTAATTTGCTTTTACGGTTTTGCTATTTTTGTAAAGAATTTGACAAACATTTGTCATTTATTTTGACAGTTGGTCGTTTATTGTAAAGTTTTTGACAAGATTTGTCATTTAATATGACGGTTTTGCTATTTTTATAAAAATTTTGTCCAAAATCAGTCATTTATTTTGACAGTTGGTCGTTTATTGTAAAAATTTTGTTACAAGATTTGTCATTTAATTTGACGGTTTTGCTATTTTTATATTCGTCGAAAACTTTATTTTGACTACGTCTATGTTTTTTATTTAGTGACGCGAGTTGTTGCCATGGTAACAACAAATAGAAATCGTTTAATAATGAAAATCCATTTGATTTCCATTGTAGTTTTACGCACCATTTGATACTTTTGCACACGAGTATAATAATGGCATCCTTCACATAAAATAATGTCGGAATCGTATATTATTGGAAATATGAACTTGTTATCTCAAGATTAAGACTAGATATCTCTAATTTTATACCAGATCATTTAAAATTGAAGGAATTTAAATTAAAATTTTAGTCTAAATTGTTTGAAATTAGACTATGATTTGTCATTTATTTTGACAATTGGTCGTTTGTTGTAAAAATTTTGACAAGATTTGTCATTTGATTTGTTCGTTTTGCTATTTTTGTAAAAAAATTTGACAAACATTTGTCATTTATTTTGACAGTTTACTATAAAAATTTTGACAAGATTTGTCATTTAATTTGACGGTTTTGCTATTTTTGTAAAAATTGTGACAAACATTTGTCATTTATTTTGACAGTTGGTCATTTATTGAAAAGCTTTGTAATTTGCTTTGACAGTTTCGCAGTTTATTGTGACATTTTTTTTCTAGATTTGTTTTTTAATTTGACAATTTGGGACAATTTTTGTATGTTTATTATGACAATTTTGACAAGTTTTGTCATTTAATTTGACGGTTTTGTTATTTTTGTAAAAAAATTGTACAAACATTTGTCATTTATATTGACAGTTGGTCGTTTATTGTAAAAAATTGGACAAGATTTGTCATTTAATTTGACGGTTTTGCTATTTTTTGAAAAATGTTGACAAAGATTTGACAAACATATGTCATTTATTTTGACAGTTGGTCATTTATTGTAAAAATTTTGACAAGATTTTGACAAGATTTGTCAAGAATGTCATTCAATTTGAAGGTTTTGCTATTTTTGTAAAAATTTTGACAAACATTTCTCATTTATTTTGACAGTTGGTCGTTTATTGTAAAAAAATTTACAAAATTTGTCATTTAATTTGACGCTTAATTTCCTTAATAACTTTATGCTTTCGATAGTTTTAATTTTATCAGTGTCGGTGGGACTTATTATTTAGAAACAATTAGATGCGAATCATGTTGATACGCGAGAAAAGTAAATTCAAATAGTAGTTTATGATACAAATTTCGGCTCGTGCTTTAAACTCCGCAACTCATGTACAAAAGCCCTTCTTCACACACTTTCGGCTCTTGCTTTAAACTCCACAACTCATGCACAAAAGCCCTTCTTCACACACTCTCGGATCGTGCTGTTGTTATTTAATTTGACAGTTTTGGATAGTTTAGGTGCTTATTGTGACAATTTTGACAAGATTTGGCATTTAGTTTCTCAGTTTTGCTATTTTTGTAAAAATTTTGACATACATTTGTCATTTATTTTGACAGTTGGTCGTTTATTGAAATTTTTTTATAATTTGCTTTGACAGTTTTGCAATTTATTGTGGACATTTTTTTTTCATCAAGATTTGTTTTTTAATTTGACAGTTTTGGGATAGTTTAGGTGTTTATTATGACAATTTTGACAAGATTTGTCATTCAATTTCGTAACTCAAGCACAAAAGTCCTTCTTCACACACTTTCGGATCTTGCTTTTGTTATTTAATTTGACAGTTTGGGTAAGTTTAGGTGTTTATTATGACAATTTTGACAAGATTTGTCAAGATTAATTTCGTAACTCATGCACAAAAGTCATTCTTCACACACTTTCGTCTCGTGCTTTTGTTATTTAATTTGACAGTTTGGGACAGTTTAGGTGTTTATTATGACAAGATTTGTCATTCAATTTATAAGTAATAATAATAAGTGTTTATTATGACAATTTTGACAAGATTTGTCATTCAATTTCGTAACTCATGCATAAAAGTCATTCTTCACACACTTTCGGATCGTGCTTTTGTTATTTAATTTGACAGTTTTGGACAGTTTATGTGTTTAATGTGACAATTTTGACAAGATTTGTCATTTAATTTCTCAGTTTTGCTATTTTTGTAAAAAAATTGACAGACATTTGTCATTTATTTTGACAGTTGGTCGTTTATTGAATTTTTTTGGACAATATTTGTAATTTGCATTGACAGTTTCGCAGTTTATTGTGACATATTTTTTTTCAAGATTTGTTATTTAATTTGACAGTTTAAGACAGTTTAGGTGTTTATTATGACAATTTTGACAAGATTTAACATTTAATTTGTCAGATTTGCTATTTTTGTAAAAATTTTGACAGATATTTGTCATTTATTTTGACAGTTGGTCGTTTATTGAATGTTTTTTGACAAGATTTGTAATTAGCTTTGACAGTTTTTTTTTTTACTTTGACAGCTTTGACACATTTTTTTTTCTCAAGATTTGTTATTTAATTTGACAGTTTTGGAAAGTTTTGGACAGTTTAAGTGTTTATTGTGACAATTTTGACAAGATTTGTCATTTAATTTCGCAACTCATGCACAAAAACCCTTCTTCACACACTTTTATAATACATTATTTTATCTACGAATCATGTTAAAATACTGTTGAATCTAATACAAAATCATTGTTTCTTATCGATAATATTAAAAAATTGTAATTTTGACAGACAAAATACTTCAAATCACTGACATAGTAAGGTTAGAACGTTCAGCGTAGAAAAAAACTACTAACTAGTAAAATCGCACGGGAACAATATTTGGTCGTTGTCAATGTAATCTAGGTTAACCCACATTTTATCTACATTAGGTTATGGTTCGGTTAATTAATATTAAAGCTAATTAAGTCGAGACAGAGAGGAAAAGAAAAATTAATAAAATTTTAATTTTCGTCGGAAAATTTATTTCTACTACGTCTTTGTTTTTTGTTTAGTGACGCGAGTTGTTGCCATAGTATCAACAAAGAGAAATCGTTTAATAATGAAACTTCATTTGATTTACATTGTACGTTTACGCACGATTTGATACTTTTAAACACGATTATAATAATGGCATCCTGAAAAATTAATTAAATTTTAATATTCGTCGCAAAATTTATTTCAACTACGTCTATGTTTTTTGTTTAGTGACGCGACTTGTTACCATAGTAACAACAAACGAAATGGTTTAATAATGAAACTCCGTTTGATTTACATTGGACTTTTACGCACGATTTGATACTTTTAAACACGATTATAATAATGACATCCTGAAAAATTAATTAAATTTTAATATTCGTCGCAAAATTTATTTCAACTACGTCTATGTTTTTTGTTTAGTGACGCGACTTGTTACCATAGTAACAACAAACAGAAATGGTTTAATAATGAAACTCCATTTGATTTACATTGGACTTTTACGCACGATTTGATACTTTTAAACACGATTATAATAATGGCATCCTGAAAAATTAATTAAATTTTAATATTCGTCGCAAAATTTATTTCAACTACGTCTATGTTTTTTGTTTAGTGACGCGACTTGTTACCATAGTAACAACAAACAGAAATGGTTTAATAATGAAACTCCATTTGGACTTTCACGCACGATTTAATACTTTTACGCAAGATTATAATAATGGCATGCTTCACATAAAATAATGTCGGAATCGTATATTATTGGAAATAAGAACATTTATTAATTTATCTCAAGTTATCTCAAGATTAAGACATCTCTAATTTCAATAATTAATTTTTAATTTTTAATTATTAATTTAAGATATCTCTAATTTCATACCAGATCATTTAAACCTTTTGAGACGATTTATTTTTTCTTCAAAAATGGTGAATTTTATAGTGTTTTTCTTTAATGCGTAAATATAAGTATATATAAGTAAATATAAGTATATATAAGTAAATATAAGTATATTTAAGAAGGTTTCTGTATATCGATAATTTTTTAAAATAAAGTAATCAAGCTTTTTATTATGGGATATATAGTTCCAATAGTCTTATATGATGGGATTATATATCCCAATAGACTTGAGAGTTCAAATTTGCTTTGGGACGTATTATCCCGTTAGTCTCGAAAGGGATAAAATTGAAAGAATTGAAATTAAAATTTTAGTCTAAATTGTTCGAAATTAGACTATAAGAGAGAAGAAGAAATATTTATTGAAAAAGTTTACAAAAGGCTATCGACCACTAGGTCTTTCCGCCCGGTAATTGTACACAGATAAAATTAATGATTTAATATAGACTATAAGATTTAGACTATCTATCTCAAATTTTGGATTCAATAAAATCCGTGATTTGATTTTATAAAATGTAGACTATATATCTTACCTATTGACTAGACAGTTTGAAATTAAAACATTAAGATTTTTTGAGAATCTTGATATCCAGATATTATCTGATTTTTAAACTAAAGACTAGATATTCTATTGAATATGAATTCAAGATTTTTGGGAACTTTGAATTCGATTTTAATGTAAACTTTTTTATCAACAAAATTTAACCAAAATCCTATGAATTTACGAATTTGATTTTACTTTAAACTTTTTTATCAGCAAAATTTAATCAAAATTCTATGAATTTAATAGATGTAATATTTAGAGCGTTTAACATAGAAATATTGAAATTGAAACTGGATGTTGAAGTGGTTTCTTTGTGTGAATTTGATTTAGTATAGAGATGTAGTCGGCGGTAATGATTAGTGTAGTTGACACTAAAAAACACAAGGTAAATAAATACGTCTCGTTTGTTAAAACAGAGTAAAAAGATTTGAAAGGACGTTTAATACTAATGAGATTTGGTCTTGAAGCGAAACAAAAAAGTTGTTTAAAGCAGCTGACAGCAGTTTGATTGATCGCCGCGAGTTTCTACAAGATTTAATATCGCGTTTTTCTCGTCCTACATGAAATTCTAATTTGTAAAAAAAGCTTACCACCACATAGATCCTTTCCCTCGTCCTTTGTTCCGCGTATCAACTTCCGCCGAACAACCACCGATCAGACAGAGGAACGTGCACAAAATCACATATAACTCCATGATTTAATTTGAGAAAAGTTATGGGGGTGAAAATGAATTTTTTTTTGTTGTTGTCCACCCGCACAGTAACTCACTGACACCGCGCCGGACGCAAAAAATAAACAATATCACCTGAACTTTAAGTATTTACTTAAATCAGGGGGATGGAAGGGGGTTGATGGGCGATGTTGGACGAGTCGGGCCGATGGTGTCGCGTGAGGAGGAGTCTGTACAGTCTGTGCTGACCACCCACAGCAGAGGCTAAATCTAAACTAAAGCCTGCACGTGTGGTCCTTATACACGTGGAATTTGGGACCGCCTTGGTCCTGCTGCGGGACCAATGGAATCGGACGGTGACGCCTTCAGCGGGCCACTGCTCGACCGCCATTGCACGAGGACGCGATTCCTGCTGACCGATGGTCATCTATTACTTTTGTTAACGATCTCTCTTTTCAATTCATTGAAGGTTTTTTTTTTTGTACTTTTGTTCACCTTTTAGAAACCTTTCAACAATGAGATGATTCCACTTACCTTTTTCTACACACTTGATTTCATCTTATATATTTTTTTCAACAAAGAAACACATTTTACAACCTTCTTCTTTCTAATAAAACTATGTACACAAACCTTTCGTTACAAACCATCATTTTCACAATTAAAAGACTTTAATAAATTAAGGTTTATAACCTTTATGCCAAAAAAAAAAACTGTTAATATTAATATTAATTTTTAATTCTATTTTACACTCTATTAATTCCATTGCAACGTTGTAGTTGCAGTCTCCGATAAAACCATTAGATTCTCATTTAAATGAGGAAATCTCATTAAGGTTTTATTACACAACCATTTGCTACCATTCAAGGAAACTTTTTCCTTCTTTCTCCGCTCCAGGAACGCAACGCAACTTCCTCTGTGTCTCTTTGTTTTTAATTAAAATTCTTGTAACAGATTTATGCAAGTTTTTCTCTGTTGTTTGATGATTATCTCGTGTTTTTCGTTTTGGCTAATCTACTAATCGAAACGGAGTAACTGAATTTAAGCTTTACGTTGGAACAGTAAATGAGTTTGAGATTTATTTAAATCGAAAAATAGATAAAGCTAGAATTGATAGCTCGCCCGATCGGGTGAATGTGTCGGGCCATCCGATCAGGCGGACTGTACAGAAGCCTTCTTCATAGCGTGCTCAACCAGGTTTACAGTTTCATTACTACTAGAGCATCATCAAATATTTCACATGTTTTTTGGTAGATATGTTGGGTTGGCAGAAAGTAATTTCGGTTTTGTGATATGAAAAATAAAATATTTTTAATCTTATTAATTAGATATTTTCCATTTAGTTCAAGGATCGCCATATTATATATTATATATATATATATATATATATATATATATATATATATATATATATATATATATATATATATATATATATATATTGCCATCTTTCGTGCAGCTTTATGTTTAGAGATATTAAGATGTTCTGCTCTTTATCAGACAAAAACTGAAGTAAATGCGATTTAAGGTCATCGTCATTTGTGAAATTTTTACCACTCAAAGAGTTCTGTAAACCTCGGAATAAATTGTTACGGATAGCGTCAGATCAGGACTGTGCCTACGGGGGATGCGACTTGCCTATTAAAACCGATTCCCATATGCGCGACACACAGCTACGCGACGTCACGCGACATCGCCTGTCAAATTATGAGTACATTATTTTAAATGGGCACGTCGCGTAGCCATAGTGAGACCGTGTCCATTTAAAACAATGTTATCATTATTTGACAGTCGATGTTGCGTGACGTCGCGTAGCTGTGTGTCGCGCATATGGGAATCGACTTTATTAGGCAAGTCGCATCCCCCGTAGGTACAGTCCTGATCTGACGCTATCCGATAACAATGTATTCCGAGGTTTACAGAACTCTTTGAGTGGTAAAAATTTCACAAATGACGATGACCTTAAATCGCATTTACTTCAGTTTTTGTCTGATAAACAGCAGAAGATCTTGTGTCCCGTACATGAAAATCGGCCTTAATAAATATAATGATGTATCCGGTATCTATCTATATAATAATGTATCCAGTATAAATCTGGTCCATTCTCATATGCGCGACACTCAGCTACGCGACGTCGTGCGACATTGCCTTCAAATAATGATTACATTGTTCCAAATGCGCACGTCGCGTAGCTGTCGCATAGCCATAGGGAGAACGTTCCATTTAAAACAATGTAATAATTATTTGACAGGCGATGTCGCGTGACGTCGCGTAGCTGAGTGTCCCATATATGAGAATCGGTCTAAATAAACATAATGATGTATCCGATATCTATCTATATAATAATGTATCCAGTATAAATCTGGTCCATTCCCATATGCGCGACACTTAGCTACGCGACGTCACGCGACATTGCCTGTCAAATAATGATTACATTGTTCCAAATGCGCACGTCGCGTAGCTGTCGCATAGCCATAGGGAGAACGTTCCATTTAAAACAATGTAATAATTATTTGACAGGCGATGCCGCGTGACGTCGCGTAGCTGAGTGTCCCATATATGAGAATCGGTCTAAATAAACATAATGATGTATCCGATATCTATCTATATAATAATGTATCCGTTATATATCTGTGATATATCAGGTCGATTCCCATATGCGCGACACTTAGCTACGCGACGTCACGCGACATCGCCTGTTAAATTAGGAGTACATTGTTTTAAATGGGGTGTCGCGTAGCTGTCGCGTAGCCATATTGAAAACGTGCCCGTTTAAAACAATGTAATCATTATTTGACAGGCGATGTGGCACGACGTCACGTAGCTAAGTGTCGCGCAAATGGGAATCAACCGGATACATCACAGATATATACCAGATACATTATTTTATAGATAGATATCGGATACATTATTATGTTTATTAAGGCCGATTCTCATATACGGGACACTCAGCTACGCGACGTCACGCGACATCACCTGTCAAATAATGATTACCTTGTTTTAAATGGGCACGTCGCGTAGCTGTAGTGAGAACGTGCCCATTTAAAACAATGTAATTATTATTTGACAGACGATGTCGCGTGACGTCGCGTAGCTGACTGTCCCGTATATGAGAATCGGCCTTAACAAATATCTGTGTATATACCTGGTTAATATATGTGATGTATCCGGTCGATTCCCATATGCGAGATACTCAGCTACGCGACGTCGTGCGACATCGCCTGTCAAATATTGATTACATTGTTTTAAATGGGCAGCTATCTATATTATAATGTATCCGGTATATTATATCTGTGATGTATTTAGTCGATTCCCATATGCGCGACACTCAGCTACGCATCGTCGTGCGACAACGCCTGTCAAATAATGATTACATAGTTTTAAATGGGCACATAGCTGTCGCGTAGCCATAGTGAGAACGTGCCCTTTTAAAACAATGTAATCATTATTTGACAGGCGATGTCGCGTGACGTCGCGTAGCTGAGTGTCTCGTATATGAGAACCGGTCTTAATAAACATAATGATGTATCCGGTATCTATCTATATAATAACGTATCCAGTATATGTATATCGGTGATGTATCCGGTCGATACCCATATGCGCAACACACATCTAAGCGACGTCGTGCGACATCGCCTGTCAAATAATGATTACATTGTTTTAAATGGGCACGTAGCGTAGCTGTCGCATAGCCATAGCGAGAACGTGCCCATTTAAAACAATGTTATCATTATTTGATAGGCGATGTCGCGTGACGTCGCGCAGCTGAGTGTCCCGTATATGAGAATCGGCCTTAATAAATATAATGATGTATCCGGTATGTATCTATATAATAATGTATCCAGTATATATCTGGTCCATTCCCATATGCGCGACACTTAGCTACGCGACGTCACGCGACATTGCCTGTCAAATAATGATTACATTGTTTTAAATAGGCATGTCGCGTTACTGTCGCGTAGCCATAGTGAGAACGTGCCCATTTAAAACAATGTAATGATTATTTGACAGGGAATGTCGCACGACGTCGCGTAGCTGAGTGTTACGTATATGGAAATCGTCCTTAATAAACATAATGATGTATCCGGTATCTATCTATATAATAATGTATTCGGTATATATTTGTGATGTATCCAGTCGATTCCCATATGCGCGACACTCAGCTACGCGACGTCACGTGACATCGCCTGTAAAATAATGACAGAATAAATTCCTTCAGTTCAGCGTAGCTTATAGATTGTTCTATTGAAATTGACAGTTTTGTATCTTCGTGGCCGATAGCCCTGACACAGATTTTTTTCAAATCTTTTTTCTGACCAACTTTCCAAACTCTACCGAACATGCATTTTGCATTTTTGCAACACTTTGCGATAGAGCAGATTTTTATCTGAAAAGTCTGTCATTTTAAACTTTCCAAAGCAAACCGTTTTTGCTGTGCAATTTTTTTTTAATTTACCTGGTCTTGATTTATCTGATGAATACCGGCAGCGAGGCAGCGCGTATGTGGTCTTGATCCAAAAGAGGATAATGTGGCAACGACTGCCGGTTTAATGCGGGTTAGATTAGGTAGGATACCGCGATGCGGCAGATAAATTAAGTTCAAATACGCGCGGCAGCGCCGCGCGTATTTGGTCTTGATCAGATAAATCAAGATTAAACACGCGCGGCAGTGGTCTTGATCAGATAAATCAAGACCACATACTACGCGCGTCGCTGCCGCGCGTATGTGGTCTTGATCAGCTAAATCAAGACTAAATACGCGCGGCAGCGCCGCGCGTGTGTGGTCTTGATCAGATAAATCAAGGTCACATACTACGTGCGGAGCTGCCGCGCGTATATAGTCTTGATCCGCTAAATCAAGACTAAATACGCGCGGCAGCGCCGCACGTGTGTGGTCTTGATCAGATAAATCAAGATTAAACACGCGCGGCAGTGGTCTTGATCAGATAAATCAAGACCACATACTACGCGCGGAGCTGCCGCGCGTATGTGGTCTTGATCAGCTAAATAAAGACTAAATACGCGCGGCAGCGCCGCGCGTGTGTGGTCTTGATCAGATAAATCAAGACCACATACTACGCGCGGCGCTGCCGCGCGTATGTAGTCTTGATCAGCTAAATCAAGACTAAATACGCGCGGCAGCGCCGCGCGTATGTGGTCTTGATCAGATAAATCAAGACCACATACTACGCGCGTCGCTGCCGCGCGTATGTGGTCTTGATCAGCTAAATCAAGACTAAATACGCGCGGCAGCGCCGCGCGTGTGTGGTCTTGATCAGATAAATCAAGGTCACATACTACGTTCGGAGCTGCCGCGCGTATGTAGTCTTGATCCGCCAAATCAAGACTAAATACGCGCGGCAGCGCCGCGCGTGTGTGGTCTTGATCAGATAAATCAAGATTAAACACGCGCGGCAGTGGTCTTGATCAGATAAATCAAGACCACATACTACGCGCGTCGCTGCCGCGCGTATGTGGTCTTGATCAGCTAAATCAAGACTAAATACGCGCGGCAGCGCCGCGCGTGTGTGGTCTTGATCAGATAAATCAAGGTCACATACTACGTTCGGAGCTGCCGCGCGTATGTAGTCTTGATCCGCCAAATCAAGACTAAATACGCGCGGCAGCGCCGCGCGTGTGTGGTCTTGATCAGATAAATCAAGATTAAACACGCGCGGCAGTGGTCTTGATCAGATAAATCAAGACCACATACTACGCGCGGAGCTGCCGTGCGTATGTGGTCTTGATCAGCTAAATCAAGACTAAATTCGCGCAGCAGCGCCGCGCGTGTGTGGTCTTGATCAGATAAATGAAGACTACATACTACGCGCGGCGCTGCCGCGCGTATGTAGTCTTGATCAGCTAAATCAAGACTAAATACGCGCGGCAGCGCCGCGCGTATGTGGTTTTGATCAGATAAATCAAGACCACATACTACGCGCGGCGCTGCCGCGCGTATGTAGTCTTGATCAGATAAATCAAGACTTAATACGCGCGGCAGCGCCGCGCGTATTTGGTCTTGATCATATAAATCAAGACTAAATACGCGCGGCAGCGCCGCGCAAATTTGATCTTGATCAGATAAATCAAGACTACATACTAAGCGCGGCGCTGCCGCGCGTAGTATGTGCTCCAAAATGTAACCAACGCATTGGTTAAAACGAAAGTGACGTAACATACTATATACATTTTAGGTTAGAAAACAAACGTCAAAAATGTCAAGTTAAAAACGAGAACAGCTGTAGTAAACAATGTACTGAACTGTCATTAGTAATTGACGTCATCAACAGACCGCGCGAAAATATCGGTGTTTGAATTTGTAAAACGCAACACCATGGGTTAAAACGGAAGTGACATAGTAATATATATTGCAAATTGTAAAAAGTTTTGAAAATCTGACGAAAACATTCCCTTCATTTCCCCTGGTTCTCGAAGATTTTCTTGACCATCTCGAAACTCTCGCGCGAGTTCCCAATGTCCAGATTGTCTTTCTTCCCTCTCAACTCCGCGCTGCTGTTCTTCGTGTAGTGTTAGTCGTCCACGTCGAGATTCTGGACTTGAATTTTGATCTCGCTCACAGACTCGATCTGCTTCAAGTCTTTTCTAATCACCGGCGTTAGATTCTTGAGGTTGTGGAATCTCAATCGTTGTGTGTAGCAATCATTTTCCTTGTTGTCTTCGAAGCGTTTCCTCAGCGCGGAAACTTTGTCGGAGGATTGGCGCGGCTCCGACGTCGGTTTCTCCGGATAAATCAAGACTAAATACGTGTGTGGTCTTAAGCGTCTGTGGTCATAAGCGCTGCAGCGCAGCGCGTATTTGGACTTGATCAGATAAATCAAGAAGTGTTCACGGTGAAGGTTTTGTTAAGTACTCGCGCTTTTCTTTCACGGGGCTCAGGTTCTCAAAGACCTTGTCCTCTGGTTTCTTGAAGATGTTCAAGTAAGAGCCGGAGGTTTGGGGTTGAGTTGAATGCGGGAAATTTCCTTCGCTGCTGGAAATTTGACTGGCGGTTGCTTTGCTGCGCTCGGAAAATCCTCGGAATTCTCCTCGATTTGTATTGTTTCGGGGTTCGGAGGCCTCTCCTTGGGGATAGCACCCGACGATTTTTTACTTTCGCTCGGAATCTCCGTCATCCCGCTCATGTTTTCCATTCTCGCAAAATGCGATTTTTTTTTGCCAGATTTTGACAGTTATATATTATGTAAACAAGTTCGTATTGTTTACATTTGTATGTCGTTGCAATCTTTTGGTTAAAAATCAAACGTCAAAAACTTGAAAACGAGAACAGCTGTAGTAAACGATGGATTCAAATGTCAGTAGTAATTGACGTCACCAAGAGACCGCGCGAAAATGGCGGCGTTTAAATAGCTCAAATTTTTAATATTTTTTTTAAATTTTTAAGGTGAATTTATATTTTTTGCTATGTTGTAACGGTGTAAACAGTGAATTAAAGATATTAAAAAAAACATGCATATATCCTAGTCTGACACGTGCGCTCTGTTATGCATTCAACACCATACACTTAACATATCTCTTTGTGAGCCTCTGCAGCTTTCTTTCCTTGACGGAAATAAAAATGTAAAATATGCCAAAAATGTTCGTTCTTGCACTCCATGTTAAAATCAGACAGCAAGCGCATGTTTCTAAATTAACCTCGATATCATAGAAATCAAATGTTAAAATACAATCACAGAATTCATTAAAAAAATTAAATTAATTCTCTCTATTTATGACAACCGAAATTACATTCTTGCCAATACAATGGATGTAATAGGCCCTTTTACGGTTAGTTAAGCGCTTGTGCATCCACGAAGTTTGAAACGCGGAAATTTGAAAGTTTCGGGAAAATAGTAAGGTTATACGTCAAAAAGTCAAAAATTGACACATGTGTACAAAAAAAATTCAAGTATGAAAAGGTCTATTATTTTCAATGTATTTTATTCGTTTTGTAAAAAAAAAATGTTTTCTCCTAAAACTTTCTATTTGAAATAGTGGAATTTTCTAAATTTATATCAAAAAGGTAAAGAAGCAGCTAATAAATTCCAAGAAATTACCATACGTCTCTCACGACGTGTGTACACAACTAATATTTGAGCTTATTAAAAATAAATATTAACTTTTCGATAGGAAACATTAAATAATTACTAAAACGACTTACACATAGACAACACCAAAGATAACACACGAATTTATAAACCGAGCGAAAGAAAAGTGGAAATATAATTAGATAAAAACTGATTTTTGCTTTAGAATTTCACGATTGGGTCAAATAGATGTTTCGGGCGAGATGAAAACCAAGTTGTGAGAGATTTTCGAAATTGCCCAGATCTTATCGCAAAGTTCTGTTTTCTTAACAAATTGAGATTTGACGTGAGACAACAGACATTTTTCTTAACTTCCATATAGATGATACTTGAAATACCAAAGGCTTTATGACAGACAATTTAATTAAAGACACATTTAGACAGTGGTCTAAATTATATCGATAGATCTCTCCCAGAAGAAGCTTTCTCAAAAAAATAAACGTATGCGGTCAGGAGACCCCGTCAGTAACATGGTTCCACTTCCATCCCTTCTGCCTCAAGGACTTCCGCAACCCCACCGAACTCTCCTGGGGACACTAAGTCGATTTGCAGCAGTATCACAAGATTAAACTTTTTGTTGTGGATTATTTAGACTGTATCTAGTTTTTGGCTACTATGAAAGGTAAGTGAACTAAGTATAAAGCCTATCATCCACATGGATTTTAATAGATTTTCAAAAATATCTGTCATATATGACAGATGACGTATGTGGTTGAGTATTTCATTTAGGCCAGGGGTGTCCAAACTGCACTCGCAAGACAAATTGTAATGCGGCTTAAAACAGAACAGTTAATTTAATGAATAAATTCAAACTGAGCCTCATACGGGCAAGATGCAATGCGGTCCAAAATAAATGAAAAACAAATTGTCAAACTGGGGCTAGATAAGTTGAAATGCGGTCAGAAACAAAAGCGTCAATTTGATAAATGAATGAAAAAAATTGTCGGTTTTGTTTTGGGCCGCATTGGAACTTGTCCCGCGGGCCGCAAGACAAGTTCCAATGCGGCCCAAAACAAAACCGACAATTTTTTTCATTCATTTATTTCAGACACCGACTTGTGAGTAAAAGTTTGCAAATTCCGCCACGCAAGCAGTTAGTCTGTAGATTCAGACTAAAATTCACCAATTATTTAGTGTATAGACGAGATTATTATATTACATCAAAACTTGCGGTCGCAAAAAATGTGTGCGAAAATAATCTACTCTGTCATAAATGACACCTGTGTAGTTGAGTATTTGATTTAGATCAGGAGTGTCCAACTCGCGGCCCAAGACCAGTTGCTATGGAAATCAAAACATAGTGTGTGCATGTGTCAATTTTCGCCATGTTTTTCCGACACTTTTTGACGTATAACCAGTGAAAATAACAAAATGTGCCCGAAACTTTCATATACCCGCCTTTTAAAGACTTGACGGACGCGCATGCGTTTAACTAACCGTAAACAGGTCTATTGTCTAATCTGTCATAAATGACAGATGACATATGAAGTTGAGTTACTAAGATAGTTACAGCTTGGAAACTAGCTGCAAGTTCTAGCTAAAACTATCTAGTTTATAGATATTATTAAAGACTTTTAAGTCTTCAATCATTGAAATTTCTAGCTTTTGCAAAAGTCTTCAATTTTGAAAAACTTTTTAATTAGCGATATTCAGCAGTCGATTGCTAAGTTACTAAGATAGTTACAGCTCGGAAACTAACTGCAAAAGTCTAGTTTATTATTTTTAGTCATATATTGAAATCTGCCACTATGCGAAAGAAACAAATAGAGCACGCATTATAGAAATATACACTCAGAGAAAGAGATAGACGTATAATAACGTAACGTTTTCTGCCGGATCTCGTACCGAAACCTCCCTAAACGAACTTTTTTAAAAAATCAGATTATTTCTTTAAATGTTATTTTCTAATTTACGTTCAAGAAATCGACTAGTTTTGTTGTAAAAAAAAGCTGTTTCTATGTTATAGCGGATGAGCTAGATAGCCAAACAGATGTGTCGTTCACTATATAGTTTGAATAGTTTTAAGTAGAGATACGTGTCGGGATTTCAATGAGTCGTCTCCGACTGTCGAGTGTGCGTGTAAAGCCCTAATGGCCCAAACAAACACTCTCGCATGTGTGGAATAATAAACCGAGCAAAACATTTAAACAAACAATTTATTTAACGCAAAATAAAAGCACGAACGCTAATGATCGGCGGGAAAGATTTTTTAACAAATCATCTTGTGAAAGAGAATCCATCTAGGGTTTAGTCACTTGGAGTCGTCAAGATCGTAATCTCTGCGTGTAATTGATATTAAATATATATTTATCTTGTCAATAAGGCATGCGGTTGAAATTAAGGAGAGAGAAATCATCTCTTTGTTGTTGGATTTGTGTTATCTAAAAGAATGAATCTGTATTTGTGGGAAAATTATAGAATGTGTATGAAAGCAGTCGATTACTGCATTAAGCCCTCTGGAATTTATTGTTCTTCTCACGGTTTGAATATTTTTCTTCGACAAAAAAAAAGCAAAAGATTTATGGAATGATTTGTAGAATTGATAGAAATTTATAATTAAGAGATATTAATCTTGATTTTTGTTGGAGGAATTATCTAATTAGTATATTTCGAGATTTCTGAAAACTGTTTGTTTTATTATTCACTGTCTGTCAGTTTAAACTTGTTTTGTGCGAGATTCTAGTTGCTTTCTTTATTTTCAACGATTTTGTGCTTTAGTTAATATCTGTGGAATTCGACATTCCTGTTCGCAGTTGACTAAATGGTAAGTTTTCTTTTTATTGCCGAGGGATAATGGATAAATTTGTGCGATTATTATTTACGATTTTCTCACGGGGCGAATTCCACAAATTCCACGAATGTTTGTCCTCCGTCGCAATTAACGCTGATTAGCACTAATTTAAATCAAAGCAAGAATCTCTTATTTTAACTCAACTCAGATTTCAACTTAAAATTATGATAATTGAAACTAAACTAATTATAAATACAATCATACCAACTTATTAAAGCGGAACATATATATAAGTATATTCAACCTTACCATAGCTCTATAATATTATATATTTTAAGTGGTAAATGACTATTAAGTCTTTTTAGACCACAAAATCAAATCTCATGTTGAAACCTGTTATTCACTAGCAATCAGTCCACTTTCGTGGCACTAAAACAAGAACTAGATAAATAACATTGTTTTTAAGATCAAGATTTTAGTGCCACGAAAGTGGACTGATTGTTAGTGAATAATAGGCAAATATATGTTGTGTTTCAAGATGGGATTTGGTTTTGTGGTCTTAAAAGAACTTAATAATATTGTAGACCTACGGAAAGGTTGAATATATTTAAATATTCAAGCATATGTTCCGCTTTAACAAGTTGGTATAATGGTATCTATGATTAGTTTAGTTTCACCCCTACATTATTTTATTTTAATTATCATATAAATCAATAACTAAAATCAATAAATCAATGATTGTGAAAGTGTGACTGTGTAATTGCATTCCACATCGACACCTCAGCATATGGTTTTCAAGCTAATGTAAGTGTATGCCATTTTATTAGTGCAAAGCTGCACTGATGAGAGATAGATCTCGAAACGTGTCTGCAGATGGCTATTCACTTTGGTTAAATGTAAAGATCTGATCTTAAAAACAATGTTATTTATGTAGTTCTTGTTTTAGTGCCACGAAAGTGGACTGATTACTAGTGAATGGCAGGTAAAAGTGTTTCAACATGAGATTTGGTTTTGTAGTTTTAAGCCTTTCGCTGCAAATTACTTTTTCAACTGATGTGATTGTGTGCTCAATAATCTGAACATTACAATATAGCCCGTGTCCACCTCCGTGTTCACCTCGAATCCTCATTGCAAGGGGGATCTTCAAATTCACGTTGAAACAACTTCATGTTGCGACAACTTCGTGCGGATTATTTTTATAACTTGCAATAATTTGCAAAAATTGTCAAATTTTAAAAAACCAAAATCTCTATTTGAAACAAATTTTGTTTTTTTGTTGATTTGAGTGGACAAACTTTGCAAAATACGTTTGTTTTATGTCAAAATTGGACGAAAACGTTAATATAATTTGCAAAAATTGTCAAATTTTCAAAAACCAAAATCTCTATTTCAAACAAATTTTGTTTTTTTTGTTGATTTTAGTGGACAAACATTGCGAACTACTTTTATTTTAGTCAAAATTCGACGAAAACGTCAAAATAATTTGCAAAAATTGCCAAATTTTAAAAAACCAAAATCTCTATTTGAAACAAATTTTGTTTTTTTGTTGATTTGAGTGGACAAACTTTGCGCAAACTTTACTTTTGTTTTATGTTAAGATTGGAAGAAAACGTCAAAATATTTTGCAAAAATTGTTAAATTTTCAAAAACCAAAATCTCTATTTTGCAAAATACGTTTGTTTTATGTCAAAATTGGACGAAAACGTCAAAATAATTTGCAAAAATTGTCAAATTTTCGAAAACCATAATCTCTATTTCAAGCAAATTTTGATTTGTTGGTGATTTGAGTGGACAAACTTTGCAAAATACTTTTGTTTTATGTCAAAATTAGAAGAAAACGTCAAAATAATTTGCAAAAATTGCCATATTTGCAAGAACCAAAATCTCTAGTTGAAGCAAATTTCGCTTTTTTGTTGATTTGAGTAGACAATCTTTGTGAAATACTTTTGTTTTATGTCAAAATTGAAAGAAAACGTCAAGATAATTTTGCAAAAATTGCCAAATTTTCAAAAACCAAAATCTTTATTTGAAGCAAATTTTGTTTTTTTGTTAATTTAAGTGGACCATCTTTATGAAATACTTTTGTTTTGTGTCAAAATTGGAAGAAAACGTCAAGATAATTTTGCAAAAATTGCCAAATTTTCAAAAACCAAAATCTCTATTCGAAGCAAATTTTGATTTTTTTGTTGATTTGAGTGGACAAACTTTGCAAAATACGTTTGTTTTATACGTTTCAAACTTTGCGAAATACGTTTGTTTTATACGTTTCAAACTTTGCGAAATACTTTTGTTTTGTGTCAAAATTGGACGAAAACTTCAAAATAATTTCCAAAAAATGACAAATTTTCAAAAACTTAAATCTTGTACCTTGTCTGTCTCAGTCTTGTATGTCTTAGTTTTGTCTGTCCCAGTCTTGTATGTCCTATTCTTGTGTATCTTAGTCTTGTCTGTCCTAATCCTGTCTGCCCTAGTCTTGTCTATTCTGGTCTTGTATATCGTAGTCTTGTCTATCCTAATCTTGTCTGTCGTAGTCTTGTCTGTCCTAGTCTTGTATATCCCAGTGCAGTCTGTCCTAGTTTTGTCTCTCCTAGTCTTGTCCGTCTAGTTTTGTCCGAGTAAACTTGTCTATCTAGTCTTGTCTTGTCTGAAACAAATTCCAATTGAAACAACTTCATGTTGCGACAACTTCATTTCGCAAAAACTTCATGTCGAAGCGACTTCATCGAAACAATCTATCTAGTTATCAATCTAACGACGAGAAGAGATTTTTTTCACATCGAATCATCATTTCAATGAGGATCTTCAAACTCACTTTGAAACAACTTTACGTTGCGACAACTTCATGTTGAAACAACTTCATATTAAACTTGAATTAGACTTTTAACCTGAAAAAAATCTTTATTTGAAGCAAATTTTGTTTTTTGTTGATTTGAGTAGACAAATGGATAAACTTTGCAAAATACGTTTGTTTTATGTCAAAATTGGGCGAAAACGTCAAACTAATTTGTAAAAATTATTTAATTTTCAAAAACAAAATTTCTATTTCAATCAAATTTTGTTTTTTTTGTTGCTTTAAGTGGACTAACTTTTCAAAATACTATTGTTTTATGTCAAAATTGGACGTAAACGTCAAAATAATTTGCAAAAATTGCCAAATTTTCAAAAACCAAAATCTCTATTTTAAGTAAATTTTGATTTTTTGGTGATTTGAGTGAACAAACTTTGCGAAATACTTTTGTTTTATGTCAAAATTGGAAGAAAACGTCAAAATGATTTGCAAAAATTGTTAAATTTTAAAAAACCAAAATCTCTATTTTAAGTAAATTTTGATTTTTTGTTGATTTGAGTGGATAAACTTTGCAAAATACTTTTGTTTTATGTCAAAAGTGGACGGAAACGTCAAAATAATTTGCAAAAATTGCCAAGTTTTCAAAAACCAAAATCTCTATTCGAAGCAAATTTTATTTTTTTGTTGAGTCTTGTCTGTTCTATTCTTGTATATCTTAGTCCTGTCTGCCTTAGTCTTGTCTGTTCTTGTCTTGTATATCGTAATCTTGCCTATCCTAATCTTGTGTGTCCTAGTCTTGTCTGTCCTAGTCTTGTATATCCCAGTCCAGTCTGTCCTAGTTTTGTCTCTCATAGTCTTGTCTGTCTAGTTTTGTCCGAGTAAACTTGTCTATCTAGTCTTGTCTTGTCTGAAACAAATTCAAATTGAAACAACTTCATGGCAACAACTTCATGTTGCAAAAAATTCATGTCGAAGCGACTTCATCGAAACAATCTATCTAGTTATCAATCTAACGACGATTAGTCGTTAAAGACTAATTAGTCTTTAGAGATTTTTTTCACATCGAATCCCCATTTCAATGAGGATCTTCAAACTCACGTTGAAACAACTTCACGTTGCGACCAATTCATGTTGAAACAACTTCATGTTGCGACAATTCCATGTTGCGGCCTAGTATTGCGACAACTTCATATTAAACTTGAATTAGACTTTTAACTTAACAGAAATCTTTATTTGAAGCAAATTTTGTTTTTTGTTGATTTGAGTGGACAAATGGATAAACTTTGCAAAATACGTTTGTTTTATGTCAAAATTGGGCGAAAGCGTCAAAATAATTTGTAAAAATTATTTAATTTTCAAATGCAAAATCTCTATTTCAAGCAAATTTTGTTTTTTTTTTGTTGCTTTAAGTGGACTAACTTTGCAAAATACTTTTGTTTTATGTCAAAATTGGACGAAACCGTCAAAAAAATTTGCAAAAATTGCCAAATTTTCAAAAACCAAAATCTCTATTTGAAGTAAATGTTGCTGTTTTTTGTTGATTTGAGTGGACAAACTTTGCGCAAACTTTACTTTTGTTTTTTATCAAGATTGGAAGAAAACGTCAAAATAATTTGCAAAAATTGTGAAATTTTCAAAAACCATAATCTCTATTTCAAGCAAATTTTGATTTGTTGGTAATTTGAATGGACAAACTTTGCGAAATACTTTTGTTTTATGTCAAAATTAGAAGAAAACGTCAAAATAATTTGCAAAAATTGCCAAATTTTCAAAAACCAAAATCTCTATTTGAAGCAAATTTCGTTTTTTTTTGTTGATTTGAGTGGACAATCTTTACAAAATACGTTTGTTTTATGTCAAAATTGGAAGAAAACGTCAAAATAATTTGCAAAGATTGTCAAATTTTCCAAAACCAAAATTTCTATTTCGAGCAAAGTTTGTTTTTTTGTTGATTTGAATGGAGAAATTTTGCAAAATACGTTTGTTTTATGTCAAAATTGGAGGAAAACGTCAAAATAAATTGGCAAATTTTCAAAAACCAAAATCACTATTTGAAGCAAATTTTATTTTTTTGTTGATTTCAGTAGACAAACTTTATGAAATCTTTTGTTTTATGTCAAAATTGGATGAAAACGTCAAAATAATTTGCAGAAATTGCCAAATTTTTAAAAACCAAAATCTCTATTCGATGCAAATTTCGTTTTTTTTTTTGTTGATTTGAGTGGACTCACTTTGCAAAATTCCTTTGATTTATGTCAAAATTGGACGAAAACGTCAAAATAAATTGCAAAAAACTTCTTGTCTGTCCCAGTCTTGTATGTTTTAGTTTTGTCTGTCCCAGTCTTCTATGTCCCATTCTTGTATATCTTAGTCCTATCTGTCCTAGTCTTGTCTGTTCTAGTCTTGTATGTCCTAGTCTTGTCTGTCCTAGTCTTGTATATCCCAGTCCTGTCTGACCTAGTCTTTTGTCTCTCCTAGTCTTGTCGGTGTTAAGTTGTCTATCTAGTCTTGTCTGAAACAAATTCAAATTGAAACGACTTCATGTTGCAAAAACTTCATGTCGAAGCGACTTCATAGAAGCAATCTATCTAGTTATCAATCTAACTACGAGAAGAGATTTTTTCGCTTCCTATCCTCATTTTGATGAGGATCTTCAAATTCACGTTGAAACAACTTCACGTTGCGACAACTTTATTTTGAAACAACTTCATGTTGCCAGAACTCCATGTTGCGACAACTTCATGTTGCAAAAATTTTATGTCGAAGCTTAGTATTTGGACAACTTCAAGTTGCAACAATTTCATATTGAACTTGAATTAGACTATTAACTTATAATAATTAAGACGGAATCCTGGAAAAGTACAATCTAATCCATCTAGTCCAATTCAGTTAGCATTGTAGAGTTCATTCAATTAATTACATTTTAATCTAGTAGACTACATAGACAAGACAAGGAGATAAGACTAGATACAGACAAGAAGAAGACAAGACTAGACAAGATTCGACAAGACTAGACCAGACTAGACAAGACTAGACAAGATTAGACAAGACTAGGCATAAAAAAATTAAAACTAAATATATGGCTATCCGCATAGTTTACAATTATTTTTTGGTGATTTTTTGAAATATTCATCTTTGCAACGATAAGACCCTAGGTGCAGGGGTGAATCTTTCAAAAGAGCAAAGCTGCACTGATGAGAGATTGATCTCGAAACCCGTCTGCAGATGACTATTCACTTGGGTTAATATAACTAACTTAACTAAAAAAGTGTCCTGAATCTTTCACCCAGGGTAACGCAACGCTCCAATGAGAGTGTATATATTTATTAATCTCTTTGTTTTGTTTAAAAAAGTCGCAATGAATTCATGAAGTCGCTAGACTGCTATAGCAGTCTATAGCATCTGATCGCCAAATCAATTGGACTAATATAATAGTCCATAGCATATGGGCGTCAAATCAATTGAACTGCTATAGCAGTCCATAGCAGCGAAAGGGTTAAAATGACTTAATATTATAGATCCACAGAAAGATTGAATATTTAGTTTTTAGTTTTTATTTATTTATAAATATACGAGATCATTTTTAATATCTAATTTACTTGGTGTCGTTATCACATTACGCAAAGATTTTTTTCTTCTATAAGTAGCAAATACATTGAGATGGTTGAGATATATTGCAATAAATTTTGAAGGTTCTTACTCGATTCCGTAGACAACGCCGCCTTTACGGTGATCCGCGTTTGCGAAATTGTACTATTTTTCTTAAACAAGTCACAAACTACCGAATATGATGATAATCTGGTTGTGTTGTGTCCCAAACTTGCCAATCCATCAATAACTTGCTGCGTATATTCGTATCCTAAAGTCATAGGGTAAACTTGATGATGAATTCGTGGAGAATCTACGACTTCCTTAACAACTAACTATCTGACATACGGCTCTCAGGCCCAAAGTAGCCGTAATTTTCTCACCTGAGACGTATGACAGGTGGTTAAGGGTTAATATTTTGACCAAACCCTGTCGTAATTTGTTTACCACCAGAAGCTCCAATGACTAAAATTATGTCTCCATTTTTATCGGTAATTATTGTCGGACTCAGGAGATAAGGGTTGTTTGCCCGGTTTGATTCCATTGTTTGGTGAGCCAGGAATCAATTATTAAAATTATTTCTTATTTTGAATATATTTATATATTAAAGCTATGTTTCGCTTTAGTAAGTTGGTTAAAATTAAGAGATTAAATTTGAAATAAACCGAACTTTTATTTACAATACGTAAATAATTTTTTGTACTTAGAACCTTTAAGAGCAAAGACCTTCAAGATTAATAAACCTTTTCCGTTTTCTAAGAATTTCAGTATTTACTACTAGGATATTCAAAAGAATTTAGACTTGAATGAAGTCGTCTCTAAGGGCGCACACGTTCAATTAATTTCCAATTTTCCAGCCGATCAATAACCGCCCGGACTGATGTCCCAATTGACAAATCCGATGCCTTGCGAACACAAAAACACGATGTAACTAGTTCCTGAAGCAGCCATTTACCACGTGTTGACTTCTAAACTATGATCGATCGCTGCTATCTCTATTTGACGTGTCGCCCATCCATTCACCCGCTCTTACAACAAAAATCCTTAACTAAAAAGAACCAACGTTTTGCACTTACTATCTCTCGATTATCTTCCAATTATGATTTTCTGTCTGTACCAAACAAGCATTTACATAAATCTTTGGCCTCAAAACGTGAGAAATAACAGAAAAATCTAAAAAATATTGTATGTTTAGTCTTGTCCGTCTAGTCTTGTCCATCTAGTTTTGTCTGTCTAGTTTTGTCTGTCTAATCTTGTCTGTCTAGTCTTGTCTGTCTAGTCTTGTCTGTCTAGTCTTGTCTGTCTAGTCTTGTCTGTCTAGTCTTGTCTGTCTAGTCTTGTCTGTCTAGTCTTGTCTGTCTAGTCTTGTCTGTCTAGTCTTGTCTGTCTAGTCTTGTCTGTCTAGTCTTGTCTGTCTAGTCTTGTCTGTCTAGTCTTGTCTGTCTAGTCTTGTCTGTCTAGTCTTGTCTGTCTAGTCTTGTCTGTCTAGTCTTGTCTGTCTAGTCTTGACTGTCTAGTCTTGTCTGTCTAGTCTTGTCCGTCTAGTCTTGTCTGTCTAGTCTTGTCTGTCTAGTCTTGACTGTCTAGTCTTGTCTGTCTAGTCTTGTCTGTCTAGTCTTGTCTGTCTAGTCTTGTCTGTCTAGTTTCTTCTGTCTAGTTTTGTCTGTCTAGTCTTGTCTGTCTAGTCTTGTCTGTCTAGTCTTGTCTGTCTAGTCTTGTCTGTCTAGTTTCTTCTGTCTAGTTTTGTCTGTCTAGTTTCTTCTGTCTAGTTTTGTCTGTCTAGTCTTGTCTGTCTAGTCTTGTCTGTCTAGTCTTGTCTGTCTAGTTTCTTCTGTCTAGTTTTGTCTGTCTAGTCTTGTCTGTCTAGTCTTGTCTGTCTAGTCTTGTCTGTCTAGTCTTGTCTGTCTAGTCTTGTCTGTCTAGTCTTGTCTGTCTAGTCTTGTCTGTCTAGTCTTGTCTGTCTAGTCTTGTCTGTCTAGTCTTGTCTGTCTAGTCTTGTCTGTCTAGTCTTGTCTGTCTAGTCTTGTCTGTCTAGTCTTGTCTGTCTAGTCTTGTCTGTCTAGTCTTGTCTGTCTAGTCTTGTCTGTCTAGTCTTGTCTGTCTAGTCTTGTCTGTCTAGTCTTGTCTGTCTAGTCTTGTCTGTCTAGTCTTGTCTGTCTAGTCTTGTCTGTCTAGTCTTGTCTGTCTAGTCTTGTCTGTCTAGTCTTGTCTGTCTAGTCTTGTCTGTCTAGTCTTGTCTGTCTAGTCTTGTCTGTCTAGTCTTGTCTGTCTAGTCTTGTCTGTCTAGTCTTGTCTGTCTAGTCTTGTCTGTCTAGTCTTGTCTGTCTAGTCTTGTCTGTCTAGTCTTGTCTGTCTAGTCTTGTCTGTCTAGTCTTGTCTGTCTAGTCTTGTCTGTCTAGTCTTGTCTGTCTAGTCTTGTCTGTCTAGTCTTGTCTGTCTAGTCTTGTCTGTCTAGTCTTGTCTGTCTAGTCTTGTCTGTCTAGTCTTGTCTGTCTAGTCTTGTCTGTCTAGTCTTGTCTGTCTAGTCTTGTCTGTCTAGTCTTGTCTGTCTAGTCTTGTCTGTCTAGTCTTGTCTGTCTAGTCTTGTCTGTCTAGTCTTGTCTGTCTAGTCTTGTCTGTCTAGTCTTGTCTGTCTAGTCTTGTCTGTCTAGTCTTGTCTGTCTAGTCTTGTCTGTCTAGTCTTGTCTGTCTAGTCTTGTCTGTCTAGTCTTGTCTGTCTAGTCTTGTCTGTCTAGTCTTGTCTGTCTAGTCTTGTCTGTCTAGTCTTGTCTGTCTAGTCTTGTCTGTCTAGTCTTGTCTGTCTAGTCTTGTCTGTCTAGTCTTGTCTGTCTAGTCTTGTCTGTCTAGTCTTGTCTGTCTAGTCTTGTCTGTCTAGTCTTGTCTGTCTAGTCTTGTCTGTCTAGTCTTGTCTGTCTAGTCTTGTCTGTCTAGTCTTGTCTGTCTAGTCTTGTCTGTCTAGTCTTGTCTGTCTAGTCTTGTCTGTCTAGTCTTGTCTGTCTAGTCTTGTCTGTCTAGTCTTGTCTGTCTAGTCTTGTCTGTCTAGTCTTGTCTGTCTAGTCTTGTCTGTCTAGTCTTGTCTGTCTAGTCTTGTCTGTCTAGTCTTGTCTGTCTAGTCTTGTCTGTCTAGTCTTGTCTGTCTAGTCTTGTCTGTCTAGTCTTGTCTGTCTAGTCTTGTCTGTCTAGTCTTGTCTGTCTAGTCTTGTCTGTCTAGTCTTGTCTGTCTAGTCTTGTCTGTCTAGTCTTGTCTGTCTAGTCTTGTCTGTCTAGTCTTGTCTGTCTAGTCTTGTCTGTCTAGTCTTGTCTGTCTAGTCTTGTCTGTCTAGTCTTGTCTGTCTAGTCTTGTCTGTCTAGTCTTGTCTGTCTAGTCTTGTCTGTCTAGTCTTGTCTGTCTAGTCTTGTCTGTCTAGTCTTGTCTGTCTAGTCTTGTCTGTCTAGTCTTGTCTGTCTAGTCTTGTCTGTCTAGTCTTGTCTGTCTAGTCTTGTCTGTCTAGTCTTGTCTGTCTAGTCTTGTCTGTCTAGTCTTGTCTGTCTAGTCTTGTCTGTCTAGTCTTGTCTGTCTAGTCTTGTCTGTCTAGTCTTGTCTGTCTAGTCTTGTCTGTCTAGTCTTGTCTGTCTAGTCTTGTCTGTCTAGTCTTGTCTGTCTAGTCTTGTCTGTCTAGTCTTGTCTGTCTAGTCTTGTCTGTCTAGTCTTGTCTGTCTAGTCTTGTCTGTCTAGTCTTGTCTGTCTAGTCTTGTCTGTCTAGTCTTGTCTGTCTAGTCTTGTCTGTCTAGTCTTGTCTGTCTAGTCTTGTCTGTCTAGTCTTGTCTGTCTAGTCTTGTCTGTCTAGTCTTGTCTGTCTAGTCTTGTCTGTCTAGTCTTGTCTGTCTAGTCTTGTCTGTCTAGTCTTGTCTGTCTAGTCTTGTCTGTCTAGTCTTGTCTGTCTAGTCTTGTCTGTCTAGTCTTGTCTGTCTAGTCTTGTCTGTCTAGTCTTGTCTGTCTAGTCTTGTCTGTCTAGTCTTGTCTGTCTAGTCTTGTCTGTCTAGTCTTGTCTGTCTAGTCTTGTCTGTCTAGTCTTGTCTGTCTAGTCTTGTCTGTCTAGTCTTGTCTGTCTAGTCTTGTCTGTCTAGTCTTGTCTGTCTAGTCTTGTCTGTCTAGTCTTGTCTGTCTAGTCTTGTCTGTCTAGTCTTGTCTGTCTAGTCTTGTCTGTCTAGTCTTGTCTGTCTAGTCTTGTCTGTCTAGTCTTGTCTGTCTAGTCTTGTCTGTCTAGTCTTGTCTGTCTAGTCTTGTCTGTCTAGTCTTGTCTGTCTAGTCTTGTCTGTCTAGTCTTGTCTGTCTAGTCTTGTCTGTCTAGTCTTGTCTGTCTAGTCTTGTCTGTCTAGTCTTGTCTGTCTAGTCTTGTCTGTCTAGTCTTGTCTGTCTAGTCTTGTCTGTCTAGTCTTGTCTGTCTAGTCTTGTCTGTCTAGTCTTGTCTGTCTAGTCTTGTCTGTCTAGTCTTGTCTGTCTAGTCTTGTCTGTCTAGTCTTGTCTGTCTAGTCTTGTCTGTCTAGTCTTGTCTGTCTAGTCTTGTCTGTCTAGTCTTGTCTGTCTAGTCTTGTCTGTCTAGTCTTGTCTGTCTAGTCTTGTCTGTCTAGTCTTGTCTGTCTAGTCTTGTCTGTCTAGTCTTGTCTGTCTAGTCTTGTCTGTCTAGTCTTGTCTGTCTAGTCTTGTCTGTCTAGTCTTGTCTGTCTAGTCTTGTCTGTCTAGTCTTGTCTGTCTAGTCTTGTCTGTCTAGTCTTGTCTGTCTAGTCTTGTCTGTCTAGTCTTGTCTGTCTAGTCTTGTCTGTCTAGTCTTGTCTGTCTAGTCTTGTCTGTCTAGTCTTGTCTGTCTAGTCTTGTCTGTCTAGTCTTGTCTGTCTAGTCTTGTCTGTCTAGTCTTGTCTGTCTAGTCTTGTCTGTCTAGTCTTGTCTGTCTAGTCTTGTCTGTCTAGTCTTGTCTGTCTAGTCTTGTCTGTCTAGTCTTGTCTGTCTAGTCTTGTCTGTCTAGTCTTGTCTGTCTAGTCTTGTCTGTCTAGTCTTGTCTGTCTAGTCTTGTCTGTCTAGTCTTGTCTGTCTAGTCTTGTCTGTCTAGTCTTGTCTGTCTAGTCTTGTCTGTCTAGTCTTGTCTGTCTAGTCTTGTCTGTCTAGTCTTGTCTGTCTAGTCTTGTCTGTCTAGTCTTGTCTGTCTAGTCTTGTCTGTCTAGTCTTGTCTGTCTAGTCTTGTCTGTCTAGTCTTGTCTGTCTAGTCTTGTCTGTCTAGTCTTGTCTGTCTAGTCTTGTCTGTCTAGTCTTGTCTGTCTAGTCTTGTCTGTCTAGTCTTGTCTGTCTAGTCTTGTCTGTCTAGTCTTGTCTGTCTAGTCTTGTCTGTCTAGTCTTGTCTGTCTAGTCTTGTCTGTCTAGTCTTGTCTGTCTAGTCTTGTCTGTCTAGTCTTGTCTGTCTAGTCTTGTCTGTCTAGTCTTGTCTGTCTAGTCTTGTCTGTCTAGTCTTGTCTGTCTAGTCTTGTCTGTCTAATCTTGTCTGTTTATTATTTCAGTTTTGGGATGAGGGATTTATAATTGGCAACATTTTTACAGGTATTTTGGATCAAATTTAATTTATTTTTGGATTATAATAAAGGAACGAGGAGATAAACCTTAATTAATAATAAAGATAAGTGTTAATTAAATGTGTGGTGGAGTTGAAGGGGATGTAAAGACGAAGGATGTGCCGATATAAAGCTATTAGTGTAATCTCGAGGAATTTATTATAAGACGATGGAACGAGCAGCTGCATCTGGTTTCTGGGCACAGAGAGGGAAAAAATGCGTATAAAACGAAACAGTTTAGTAGGAATTTAAAAATGTTGTGTGGGGAAAAACCGCCGAGAGCACTTGAAGAAAGTATGAGAGATTACTTCCTTTGCCTCCACTTAAAGGGTGCAGACCGTTATACTTTCTCACCTCAACAAAATATTCGAAAACTAAGAAATATAAACATAGTCATAGACATTTTGTGTTACAGACATCCCGCGATTAACGCGATTTCGCTTAACGCGAAACCCGATTCTTGCCTCTTTTCCATATCGTTTATTAAATTCGCTTAACGCGACAATTTCTAGCAAACCATTAACTGCGCTAATCGGGGGATGCCCGTAAATAACATTTCAATCAAACACAATTTAAAACAAGATATTTAATTAGATAATCTAATATATAAAACCTCATTTGAAAGTCTTTCCCATTTGTGTTCTATTAAGTAACCTACCTTTATCTTTGTTCTATTATGTTTGTTCTATTAAGTTCTATTGGTTTACAATTTAACGTTTAAATGTAATGTTCTTGTATGAAATGTAGGAGAGGTGTAATAAATTCTCACCCTCAAAGTCTGAAAAGGAATTTGTTCTGGACGCGGTTGCCATCTTGTTCGCGCGAAGATTAAAGTCATTTCTATGGGCGCTGTTTATTAAACATATTTATCAAGGTGGTAGCAACGTACGGAGGGTGCAGATCAAAAGTGGCCGGCCGGCGCCGAAAAGGTCCATTCACGCTTACGATAGAAGGTGTTTTGAGCTGCTTGGGTGGCGCTCACACCGTGACCAATCAACCGACGACCGGGCCCCGAATTTCCTATACCTTTTACACCCATATGCTGCTGCTACTCGCAAATGCACATCTCAATGAAATCATTTTCACACAAGGCGAATTATCCCCAATTATCCACACTCTTATTATGTTTCCTCGCCGACACAACTTTTATCAATAGCGTTTCGTTATTTACAGGAAACCCCTTTTTTGGAATTTAGCAATAAATCAGTTTGTTCCTTAGAAAATGTATTAGAAGACAAAACAGCATTTTTTTATTTGTGTCTTGTGATTAGTCCAATTCGTTCAAGTTGAAGTTGAATCATCATCAGAATGAAGTGGATTCAAATATAAACTGTATCATCTATGAATAAGATGGTTGCGGCTGCTACTACGTGGTAATTCATACTTACATTGAATTGAAAATTCATTCAATTCATTTTGTTTTTATGGTAAAATATAATATAATTACTTAAATTATGGTTTAATATAAGTATGGTATAATATAATAAAATTGTTAAAATATGGTAGAATTTTTCAATTCAATGTATGTATCATCTATACCTATTTAGTAGTTTATGTGGAGGAGAGTTGCACATGAGGAGAGTTGAGAGAGCCGTCTTTACTTTAAAACTGTATAGTAACTTATTGTTAATGAATTCACCACAGATTGCATTGAAGATTTTTAATTAAAATTATGTGTATATTCGTATAATATTAGAGATGTCTAACTGGTCCAACATAGGCTATTCTCCCTATTTAGTAGCTACAGTTGAATTTCCCTAAGTCGAACTATCATAGTTCACGAAAAAAAATTGGAGTTATAGAGATTATTTTCTATGTAAAATTTTACCATTGTACGTAAATATTACTAAAATTACGTATTAAATTACGTATTAAATGGGCACGTCGCGCAGCTGTAGTGAGAACGTGCCCATTTAAAACAATGTAATTATTATTTGACAGATGATGTCGCGTGACGTCGCGTAGCTGACTGTCACGTATATGAGAATCGGCCTTAACAAATATCTGTGTATATATCTGGTTAATATATGTGATGTATCCGGTCGATTCCCATATGCGAGATACTCAGCTACGCGACGTCACGCGACATCGCCTGTCAAATATTGATTACATTGTTTTAAATGGGCAGCTATCTATATAATAATGTATCCGGTATATTATATCTGTGATGTATCTGGTCGATTCCCATATGCGCGACACTCAGACACGCGACGTCACGCGACATCGCCTGTCAAATAATGATTACATTGTTTTAAATGGGCACGTCGCGTAGCCATAGTAAGAACGTATGGGAATTGACCAGATACATCACAGATATAATATACCGGATACATTATTATATAGCTAGCTGCCCATTTAAAACAATGTAATCAATATTTGACAGGCAATGTCGCGTGACGTCGCGTAGCTGAGTGTCCCGCATATGAGAATCGGTCTTAATAAACATAATGATGTATCCGGTATCTATCTATATAATAATGTATCCGGTATATATCTGCTCGATTCCCATATGCGCGACACTCAGCTACGCGACGTCACGCGACATCGACTGTCAAATAATGATTAGATAGTTTTAAATGGGTACGTAGCTGTCGCGTAGACATAGTGAGAACGTGCCTATTTAAAACAATGTAATCATTATTTGACAGGCGATGTCGCGTGACGTCGCGTAGCTGAGTGTCCCGTATATGAGAATCGGCCTTAATAAACATAATGATGTATCCAGTATCTATCTATATAATAATGTGTCCGGTATATATCTGGGATGTATCCGGTCGATTCCCATATGCGCGACACTCAGCTACGCGACGTCGTGCGACATTACCTGTTAAATAATGACAGTATAAATTTCTTTCAGTTCAGTTCAGCGTAGCTTATAGATTGTTCTATTGAAATTGACATTTTGGTATCTTCGTGGCCGATAGCCTTAACACAGATTTTGTTTTTAATACTGTGAAGTGTTCGTTGAAATTTTTCAAACCTTTTTTCTGTCCAATTTTCCAAACTCTACCGAACATGCATTTTGCATTTTTGCAACACGTTTCGTTTTCACGAGCAGATTTTCATCTAAAAAGTCTGTCATTTTAACCTTTCCAAAGCAAACCGTTTTTGCTGTGCAATTTTTTTTTATTTATCTGGTCTTGATTTATCTAATCAAGACCGGCAGCGCGGCAACGCGTATGTGGTCTTGATCCAAAATAGGATAATGTTGCAACGACTGCCGGTTTAATGCGGGTTAGATTAGGTTGGATACCGCGATGTGGCAGATAAATTAAGTCCAAATACGCGCGGCGCTGCCGCGCGTATTTGATCTTAGCCGCGACTAAGTCTAAAATCGTTTAAAAGCTAAGTTGGAAACTTAACTCGAAGTTTGGAGAATATATTTCAAATTCGATTGGGTCGATAGCCTTATTATTTCCCGAGATATTTAGGTTTGAGGGAATGTCTTTTGTGGTGACATTGTTGATCTTTGAGGGAATTCTTCGAAGATTTTGACGTTTTTTCTGAAACGATTGTCGTTAGCTACTACTAGTGAGTTATCAGGGCGCATAGCCTTATTAGGTCTTGGGATTACCAATTCATAAAGCGAGAAGGGTTTATGAGAGTTTAGTCGAGTCTGTAGCTTAAAATCTAGCCGGGACTAAGTCTAAAAACTAAGTTGGAAACTTAGCTTGAAGCTTGGAGAAAATATTTCAAATTCGAATGGGCTGATAGCCTTATTATTGCCTGAGATATTTAGGTTTGAGGGACTGTGTTTTGTGTGACATGGTTGAACCTTGAGGGAATTTTGCGAAAATTTTGACGTTTTTACTGAAGCGATTGGGGTTAGCTAATACTACGTTTCAAAATCATGTTCTAATTATGGAGCCTTGAGGAACGAGGACAAAAATTTGAAAATTCGCGTTTCAAAATCGTGTCCTTATTATGGAACCTTGAGGAAACAAGTTATTATTTTGAAAATTCCCGTCTCAAAATCGTATCCTAATTATGGTGTCCTGAGGAACCAAGACAAAATTTTGAAAATTCGTAAACTGAGGCTTTGAGAAACTGCTTCAGTTTGAATTGGATCAATAGCCTTATTATTTATTGAGTTATATACATTTGAACAGAAATCGAACTTAGATCATTTTAAATAAAAGTTTAACTCTCTATAGCTTGAAGACTAAATGAAATTGAGAACTAATTCTTACTCAATCGCTTAAATTGGAATATCAAGAAAGCATTTCAGTTGAATTTGGGTCGATAGCCTTATTACTTGTCGAGATATACGCGCTTGATTGATTGCGTTTCCTGGTCCCATTGTGGAACCTTGAGGAGAAAATCGCAAAGAATTGTGACCGAGAAAATTATTGAGTTAGCAAAACTAATACTAATGAGTCATCAAGGTCGAGAGCCTTATTACTTCTTGAGATAACTAATTGAGAAAGTACCGAGAAATTTAAAAACGTTTGCAAGGCTGTAAAATGAAAACTCAACACAACAAAGCCTAAGAGTTAATTGCGAGACTTAAATTGAGCTTTTAAGAAACTGCTTCAATTTGAGTTGGGTCGATAGCCTTATTATTTCTTGAGTTATACAAATTTAAACAGAAATCGAACTTTAGGAATCGAAATCAAAGTTTGACTGACTATAGCTTGAAGACAAAGAGAAATTGAGAACTAACTCTAACTGAAGCGAATAAATTGGGATATTAAGAAAGCATTTCGGTTGGATCTGGGTCGATAGCCTTGTTGCTTGTCGAGATATTCGAGCTTGAATGATTGGCCCCTGGTCGCATTGTGGAACCTTGAGGGGAAAACCGCAAAGAATTGTGACCGAGAAAACGATTCAGTTACCAAAACTAATCCTAATAAGTCATCAAGGTTGATAGCCTTATCACTTTTGGAGATCACTAATTTAGAAACTAACGAGATATTTCAAAAAGTTTGCAAGAATGTAACATTAAAGACACAACAAAGCCCAATAGTTAACTGGACGACTTAAATTGGGGCTTTGAGAAACTGGTTAAGTTTGAATTAGGACGATAGCCTCATTAATTGTTGAGATATAAAACGTTAAATCCAAAACAAATTGAGTCTAACTGAGGAACTGAGTCTAACTGCTAACTGCAAAGTTAGCTTTAGGTAACTAATTCAGTTGCCTTTGGGGTTAATAGTCTTATTACTTCACAAGATATTGAAACTCAAAGGTTGCGTTGAAACTGATCGTCTGTAGCTTAAAAACTAAGTTGGAAACTTAAATCGAAGTTTGGAGAATATATTTCAAATTCGATTGGGTCGATAGCCTTATTATTTCCCGAGATATTTAGGTTTGAGGGAATGTCTTTTGTGGTGACATTGTTGATCTTTGAGGGAATTCTTCGAAGATTTTGACGTTTTTTCTGAAACGATTGTCGTTAGCTACTACTAGTGAGTTATCAGGGCGCATAGCCTTATTAGGTCTTGGGATTACCAATTCATAAAGCGAGAAGGGTTTATGAGAGTTTAGTCGAGTTTGTAGCTTAAAATCTAGCCGGGACTAAGTCTAAAAACTAAGTTGGAAACTTAGCTTGAGCTTGGAGAAAATATTTCAGATACGAATGGGCTGATAGACTTATTATTGCCTGAGATATTTAAGTTTGAGGGACTGTGTTTTGTGTGACATGGTTGAACCTTGAGGGAATTTTGCGAAAATTTTGACGTTTTTACTGAAGCGATTGGGGTTAGCTAATACTACGTTTCAAAATCATGTTCTAATTATATAGCCTTGAGGAACGCAGACAAAAATTTGAAAATTCGCGTTTCAAAATCGTGTCCTTATTATGGAAACTTGAGGAAACAAGTTATTATTTTGAAAATTCCCGTCTCAAAATCGTATCCTAATTATGGTGTCCTGAGGAACCAAGACAAAATTTTGAAAATTCGTAAACTGAGGCTTTGAGAAACTGCTTCAGTTTGAATTGGATCAATAGCCTTATTATTTATTGAGTTATATACATTTGAACAGAAATCGAACTTAGATAATTTTAAATAAAAGTTTAACTCTCTATAGCTTGAAGACTAAATGAAATTGAGAACTAATTCTTACTGAATCGCTTAAATTGGAATATCAAGAAAGCATTTCAGTTAGATTTGGGTCGATAGCCTTATTACTTGTCGAGATATACGCGCTTGATTGATTGCGTTTCCTGGTCCCATTGTGGAACCTTGAGGAGAAAATCGCAAAGAATTGTGACCGAGAAAATTATTGAGTTAGCAAAACTAATACTAATGAGTCATCAAAGTCGATAGCCTTATTACTTCTTGAGATAACTAATTGAGAAAGTACCGAGAAATTTAAAAACGTTTGCAAGGCTGTAACATGAAAACTCAACACAAGAAAGCCTAATAGTTAATTGCGAGACTTAAATTGAGCTTTTAGGAAACTGCTTCAATTTGAGTTGGGTCGATAGCCTTATTATTTCTTGAGTTAAACAAATTTAAACAGAAATCGAATGTTAGGAATCCAAATCAAAGTTTGACTCAATATAGCTTGAAGACAAAGAGAAATTGAGAACTAACTCTAACTGAAGCGAATAAATTGGGATATTAAGAAAGCATTTCGGTTGGATCTGGGTCGATAGCCTTGTTGCTTGTCGAGATATTCGAGCTTGAATGATTGGGCCCCTGGTCCCATTGTGGAACCTTGAGGGGAAAACCGCAAAGAATTGTGACCGAGAAAACGATTCAGTTACCAAAACTAATCCTAATAAGTCATCAACGTTGATAGCCTTATCACTTTTGGAGATCACTAATTTAGAAACTAACGAGATATTTCAAAAAGTTTGCAAGAATGTAACATTAAAGACACAACAAAGCCCAATAGTTTAATAACTGGACGACTTAAATTGGGGCTTTGAGAAACTGGTTGAGTTTGAATTAGGTCGATAGCCTTATTAATTGTTGAGATATAAAACGTTAAATCCAGAAAAATTTGAAAATCACGATTTAATTTAAGTCAAGTTTGAGCGACTGTAGGTTAAAAACCGGGTGGAACTGAGTCTAACTGCTAACTGCAAAGTTTAAATTTAGGCTTTAGGTAACTAATTCAGTTGCCATTTGGGTTAATAGTCTTATTACTTCACAAGATATTGAAACTCAAAGGTTGCGTTGAAACTGATTGTCTGTAGCTTTAAATCTAGCTGCGACTAAGTCTAAAAACTAAGTTGGAAACTTAACTCGAAGTTTGGAGAATATATTTCAAATTCGATTGGGTCGATAGCCTTATTATTTCCCGAGATATTTAGGTTTGAGTGAATGTGTTTTGTGGTGACGTTGTTGATCCTTGAGGGAATTTTTCGAAGATTTTGACGTTTTTTCTGAAACGATTGTCGTTAGATACTACTAGTGAGTTATCAGGGCGCATAGCCTTATTAGGTCTTGTGATTACCAATTCAAAAAGCGAGAAGGGTTTATGAGAGTTTAGTCGAGTCTGTAGCTTAAAATCTAGCCGGGACTAAGTCTAAAAACTAAGTTGGAAACTTCGCTTGAAGCTTGGAGAAAATATTTCAGATTCGAATGGGCTGATAGCCTTATTATTGCCTGAGATATTTAGGCTTGAGGGAATGTGTTTTGTGGTAACATGTTTGAACCTTGAGGGAATTTTGCGAAGATTTTGACGTTTTTACTGAAGCGATTGGGGTTAGCTAATACTACGTATCAAAATCATGTTCTAATTATGGAGCCTTGAGGAACGGAGACAAAAATTTGAAAATTCGCGTTTCAAAATCGTGTCCTAATTATGGAACCTTGAGGAAACAAGTTATTATTTTGAAAATTCCCGTCTCTAAATCGTATCCTAATTATGGTGTCTTGAGGAACCAAGACAAAATTTTGAAAATTCGTAAACTGAGGCTTTGAGAAACTGCTTCAGTTTGAATTGGATCAATAGCCTTATTATTTATTGAGTTATATACATTTGAACAGAAATCGAACTTTGATAATTTTAAATAAAAGTTTGACTCTCTATAGCTTGAAGACTAAATGAAATTGAGAACTAATTCTTACTGAATCGCTTAAATTGGAATATCAAGAAAGCATTTCAGTTAGATTTGGGTCGATAGCCTTATTACTTGTCGAGATATACGCGTTTGATTGATTGTGTTTCCTGGTCCCATTGTGGAACCTTGAGGAGAAAATCGCAAAGAATTGTGACCGAGAAAATTATTGAGTTAGCAAAACTAATACTAATGAGTCATCAAGGTCGATAGCCTTATTACTTCTTGAGATAACTAATTGAAAAAGTACCGAGAAATTTAAAAACGTTTGCAAGGCTGTAACATGAAAACTCAACACAACAAAGCCTAAGAGTTAATTGCGAGACTTAAATTGAGCTTTTAAGAAACTGCTTCAATTTGAGTTGGGTCGATAGCCTTATTATTTCTTGAGTTATACAAATTTAAACAGAAATCGAATGATAGGAATCGAAATTAAAGTTTGACTGACTATAGCTTAAAGACTAAAAGAAATTGAGAACTAACTAACTGAAGTGATTAAATTGGGATATTAAGAAAGCATTTCGGTTCGATCTGAGTCAATAGCCTTGTTGCTTGTCGAGATATTCGCGCTTGAATGATTGGCCCCTGGTCCCATTGTGGAACCTTGAGGGTAAAATCGCAAAGAATTGTGACCGAGAAAACGATTCAGTTACCAAGACTAACCCTAATAAGTCATCAAGGTTGATAGCCTTTTTGAGATTCCAAGATTGTAACATGAAAGACACAACAAAGCCCAATAGTTAACTGGACGACTTAAATTGGGGCTTTGAGAAACTGGTTTAGTTTGAATTAGGTCGATAGCCTTATTAATTGTTGAGATATAAAACGTTAAATCCAAAAAAATTTGAAAATCACGATTTAATTTAAGTCAAGTTTGAGCGACTGTAGGTTAAAAACTGGGTTGAACTGAGTCTAACTGCTAACTGCAAAGTTTAAACTTAGGCTTTAGGTAACTAATTCAGTTGCCTTTTGGGTTAATAGTCTTATTACTTCACCAGATATTAAAATTCAAAGGTTGCGTTGAAACTGATCGTCTGTAGCTTAAAACCTAGCCGCGACTAAGTCTAAAAACTAAGTTGGAAACTTAACTCGAAGTTTGGAGAATATATTTCAAATTCGATTGGGTCGATAGCCTTATTATTTCCCGAGATATTTAGGTTTGAGTGAATGTGTTCTGTGGTGACGTTGTTGATCCTTGAGGGAATTTTTCGAAGATTTTGACGTTTTTTCTGAAACGATTGTCGTTAGATACTACTAGTGAGTTATCAGGGCGCATAGCCTTATTAGGTCTTGGGATTACCAATTCATAAAGCGAGAAGGGTTTATGAGAGTTTAGTCGAGTCTGTAGCTTAAAATCTAGCCAGGACTAAGTCTAAAAACTAAGTTGGAAACTTAGCTTGAAGCTTGGAGAAAATATTTCAGATTCGAATGGGCTGATAGCCTTATTATTGCCTGAGATATTTAAGTTTGAGGGACTGTGTTTTGTGTGACATGGTTGAACCTTGAGGGAATCTTGCGAAAATATTGACGTTTTTACTGAAGCGATTGGGGTTAGCTAATACTACGTTTCAAAATCATGTTCTAATTATGGAGCCTTGAGGAGCGAAGACAAAAATTTGAAAATTCGCGTTTCAAAATCGTGTCCTAATTATGGAACCTTGAGGAAACAAGTTAATATTTTGAAAATTCCCGTCTCAAAATCGTATCCTAATTATGGTGTCTTGAGGAACAAAGACAAAATTATGAAAATTCGTTAACTGAGGCTTTGAGAAACTGCTTCAGTTTGAATTGGATCAATAGCCTTATTATATATTGAGTTATATACATTTGAACACCAATCGAACTTTGATAATTTTAAATAAAAGTTTGACTCTCTATAGCTTGAAGACTAAATGAAATTGAGAACTAGTTCTTACTGAATCGCTTAAATTGGAATATCAAGAAAGCATTTCAGTTAGATTTGGGTCGATAGCCTTATTACTTGTCGAGATATACGCGCTTGATTGATTGCGTTTCCTGGTCCCATTGTGGAACCTTGAGGAGAAAATCGCAAAGAATTGTGACCGAGAAAATGATTGAGTTAGCAAAACTAATACTAATAAGTCATCAAGGTCGATAGCCTTATTACTTCTTGAGACAACTAATTAAGAAAGTACCGAGAAATTTAAAAACGTTTGCAAGGCTGTAACATGAAAACCAAACACAACAAAGCCTAAGAGTTAATTGCGAGACTTAAATTGAGCTTTTAAGAAACTGCTTCACTTTGAGTTGGGTCGATAGCCTTATTATTTCTTGAGTTATACAAATTTATACAGAAAACGAACGTTAGGAATCGAAATTAAAGTTTGACTGACTATAGCTTGAAGATTAAAAGAAATTGAGAACTAACTCTAACTGAGGCGATTAAATTGGGATATTAAGAAAGCGTTTCAGTTGGATCTCGGTCGATAGCCCTGTTGCTTGTCGAGATATTCGCGCTTGAATGATTGGCCCCTGGTCCCATTGTGGAACCTTGAGGGTAAAATCGCAAAGAATTGTGACCGAGAAAACGATTCAGTTACCAAGACTAACCCTAATAAGTCATCAAGGTTGATAGCCTTTTTGAGATCACCAATTTAGAAACTAACGAGATATTTCAAAAAGTTTCCAAGATTGTAACATGAAAGACACAACAAAGCCCAATAGTTAACTGGACGACTTAAATTGGGGCTTTGAGAAACTGGTTTAGTTTGAATTAGGTCGATAGCCTTATTAATTGTTGAGATATAAAACGTTAAATCCAAAAAAAATTGAAAATCACGATTTGATTTAAGTCAAGTTTGAGCGACTGTAGGTTAAAAACCGGGTGGACCTGAGTCTAACTGCTAACTGCAAAGTTTAAATTTAGGCTTTAGGTAACTAATTCAGTTGCCTTTTGGGTTAATAGTCTTATTACTTCACCAGATATTAAAATTCAAAGGTTGCGTTGAAACTGATCGTCTGTAGCTTAAAACCTAGCCGCGACTAAGTCTAAAAACTAAGTTGGAAACTTAACTCGAAGTTTGGAGAATATATTTCAAATTCGATTGGGTCGATAGCCTTATTATTTCCCGAGATATTTAGGTTTGAGTGAATGTGTTCTGTGGTGACGTTGTTGATCCTTGAGGGAATTTTTCGAAGATTTTGACGTTTTTTCTGAAACGATTGTCGTTAGATACTACTAGTGAGTTATCAGGGCGCATAGCCTTATTAGGTCTTGGGATTACCAATTCATAAAGCGAGAAGGGTTTATGAGAGTTTAGTCGAGTCTGTAGCTTAAAATCTAGCCAGGACTAAGTCTAAAAACTAAGTTGGAAACTTAGCTTGAAGCTTGGAGAAAATATTTCAGATTCGAATGGGCTGATAGCCTTATTATTGCCTGAGATATTTAAGTTTGAGGGACTGTGTTTTGTGTGACATGGTTGAACCTTGAGGGAATCTTGCGAAAATATTGACGTTTTTACTGAAGCGATTGGGGTTAGCTAATACTACGTTTCAAAATCATGTTCTAATTATGGAGCCTTGAGGAACGAAGACAAAAATTTGAAAATTCGCGTTTCAAAATCGTGTCCTAATTATGGAACCTTGAGGAAACAAGTTAATATTTTGAAAATTCCCGTCTCAAAATCGTATCCTAATTATGGTGTCTTGAGGAACAAAGACAAAATTATGAAAATTCGTTAACTGAGGCTTTGAGAAACTGCTTCAGTTTGAATTGGATCAATAGCCTTATTATATATTGAGTTATATACATTTGAACACCAATCGAACTTTGATAATTTTAAATAAAAGTTTGACTCTCTATAGCTTGAAGACTAAATGAAATTGAGAACTAGTTCTTACTGAATCGCTTAAATTGGAATATCAAGAAAGCATTTCAGTTAGATTTGGGTCGATAGCCTTATTACTTGTCGAGATATACGCGCTTGATTGATTGCGTTTCCTGGTCCCATTGTGGAACCTTGAGGAAAAAATCGCAAAGAATTGTGACCGAGAAAATGATTGAGTTAGCAAAACTAATACTAATAAGTCATCAAGGTCGATAGCCTTATTACTTCTTGAGACAACTAATTAAGAAAGTACCGAGAAATTTAAAAACGTTTGCAAGGCTGTAACATGAAAACCAAACACAACAAAGCCTAAGAGTTAATTGCGAGACTTAAATTGAGCTTTTAAGAAACTGCTTCACTTTGAGTTGGGTCGATAGCCTTATTATTTCTTGAGTTATACAAATTTATACAGAAAACGAACGTTAGGAATCGAAATTAAAGTTTGACTGACTATAGCTTGAAGATTAAAAGAAATTGAGAACTAACTCTAACTGAGGCGATTAAATTGGGATATTAAGAAAGCGTTTCAGTTGGATCTCGGTCGATAGCCCTGTTGCTTGTCGAGATATTCGCGCTTGAATGATTGGCCCCTGGTCCCATTGTGGAACCTTGAGGGTAAAATCGCAAAGAATTGTGACCGAGAAAACGATTCAGTTACCAAGACTAACCCTAATAAGTCATCAAGGTTGATAGCCTTTTTGAGATCACCAATTTAGAAACTAACGAGATATTTCAAAAAGTTTCCAAGATTGTAACATGAAAGACACAACAAAGCCCAATAGTTAACTGGACGACTTAAATTGGGGCTTTGAGAAACTGGTTTAGTTTGAATTAGGTCGATAGCCTTATTAATTGTTGAGATATAAAACGTTAAATCCAAAAAAAATTGAAAATCACGATTTGATTTAAGTCAAGTTTGAGCGACTGTAGGTTAAAAACCGGGTGGACCTGAGTCTAACTGCTAACTGCAAAGTTTAAATTTAGGCTTTAGGTAACTAATTCAGTTGCCTTTTGGGTTAATAGTCTTATTACTTCACCAGATATTAAAATTCAAAGGTTGCGTTGAAACTGATCGTCTGTAGCTTAAAACCTAGCCGCGACTAAGTCTAAAAACAAAGTTGGAAGCTTAACTCGAAGTTTGGAGAATATATTTCAAATTCGATTGGGTCGATAGCCTTATTATTTCCCGAGATATTTAGGTTTGAGTGAATGTGTTTTGTGGTGACGTTGTTGATCCTTCATGGAATTTTTCGAAGATTTTGACGTTTTTTCTGAAACGATTGTCGATAGATACTACTAGTGAGTTATCAGGGCGCATAGCCTTATTAGGTCTTGGGATTACCAATTCAAAAAGCGAGAAGGGTTTATGAGAGTTTAGTCGAGTCTGTAGCTTAAAATCTAGCCGGGACTAAGTCTAAAAACTAAGTTGGAAGCTTAGCTTGAAGCTTGGAGAAAATATTTCAGATTCGAATGGGCTGATAGCCTTATTATTGCCTGAGATATTTAGGTTTGAGGGAATGTGTTTTGTGGTGACATGGTTGAACCTTGAGGGAATTTTGCGAAGATTTTGACGTTTTTACTGAAGCGATTGGGGTTAGCTAATACTACGTATCAAAATCATGTTCTAATTATGGAGCCTTGAGGAACGTAGACAAAAATTTGAAAATTCGCGTTTCAAAATCGTGTCCTTATTATGGAACCTTGAGGAAACAAGTTATAATTTTGAAAATTCCCGTCTCAAAATCGTATCCTAATTATGGTGTCCTGAGGAACCAAGACAAAACTTTGAAAATTCGTAAACTGAGACTTTGAGAAACTGCTTCAGTTTGAATTGGATCAATATCCTTATTATTTATTGAGTTATATACATTTGAACAGAAATCGAACTTTGATCATTTTAAATAAAAGTTTGACTCTATAGCTTGAAGACTAAATGAAATTGAGAACTAATTATTAATCAATCGCTTAAATTGGAATATCAAGAAAGCATTTCAGTTGGATTTGGGTTGATAGCCTTATTACTTGTCGAGATATAAGCGATTGATTGATTGCGTTTCCTGGTCCCATTGTGGAACCTTGAGGAGAAAATCGCAAAGAATTGTGATCGAGAAAATGATTGAGTTAGCAAAACTAATACTAATAAGTCATCAAGGTCGATAGCCTTATTACTTCTTGACATAACTAATTAAGAAAGTACCGAGAAATTTAAAAACGTTTGAAAGGCTGTAACATGAAAACCAAACACAACAAAGCCTAAGAGTTAATTGCGAGACTTAAATTGAGCTTTTAAGAAACTGCTTCACTTTGAGTTGGGTCGATAGCCTTATTATTTCTTGAGTTATACAAATTTAAACAGAAATCGAATGATAGGAATCGAAATCAAAGTTTGACTGACTATAGCTTAAAGACTAAAAGAAATTGAGAACTAACTAACTGAAGTGATTAAATTGGGATATTAAGAAAGCATTTCGATTCGATCTGAGTCAATAGCCTTGTTGCTTGTCGAGATATTCGCGCTTGAATGATTGGCCCCTGGTCCCATTGTGGAACCTTGAGGGTAAAATCGCAAAGAATTGTGACCGAGAAAACGATTCAGTTACCAAGACTAACCCTAATAAGTCATCAAGGTTGATAGCCTTTTTGAGATCACCAATTTAGAAACTAACGAGATAATTCAAAAAGTTTGCAAGAATGTAACATGAAAACTAGACACAACAATGTCCAATAGTTAACTGGAAGACTTAAATTGGGGCTTTGAGAAACTGGTTTAGTTCGAATTAGGACGATAGCCTTATTAATTGTTGAGATATAAAACGTTAAATCCAAAACAAATTTGAAAGTCACGATTTAATTTAAGTCAAGTTTGAGCGACTGTAGGTTAAAAACTGGGTGGGACTGAGTCTAACTGCTAACTGCAAAGTTAGCTTTAGTTAACTAATTCAGTTGCCTTTTGGGTTAATAGTCTTATTACTTCACAAGATATTAAAACTCAAAGGTTGCGTTGAAACTGATCGTCTGTAGCTTAAAAGCTAGCCGCGACTAAGTCTAAAAACTAAGTTGGAAATTTAACTCGAAGTTTGGAGAATATATTTCAAATTCGATTGGGTCGATAGCCTTATTATTTCCCGAGATATTTAGGTTTGAGTGAATGTGTTTTGTGGTGACATTGTTGATCCTTGAGGGAATTCTTCGAAGATTTTGACGTTTTTTCTGAAACGATTGTCGTCAGCTACTACTAGTGAGTTATCAGGGCGCATAGCCTTATTAGGTCTTGTGATTACCAATTCAAAAAGCGAGAAGGGTTTATGAGAGTTTAGTCGAGTCTGTAGCTTAAAATCTAGCCGGGACTAAGTCTAAAAACTAAGTTGAAAGCTTAGCTTGAAGCTTGGAGAAAATATTTCAGATACGAATGGGCTGATAGCCTTATTATTGCCTGAGATATTTAGGTTTGAGGGAATGTGTTTTGTGGTGACATGGTTGCACCTTGAGGGAATATTGCGAAAATTTTGACGTTTTTACTGAAGCGATTGGGGTTAGCTAATACTACGTTTCAAAATCATGTTCTAATTATGGAGCCTTGAGGAGCGAAGACAAAAATTTGAAAATTCGCGTTTCAAAATCGTGTCCTAATTATCGAACTTTGAGGAAACAAGTTATTATTTTGAAAATTCCCGTCTCAAAATCGTATCCTAATTATGGTGTCTTGAGGAACCAAGACAAAATTATGAAAATTCGTAAACTGAGGCTTTGAGAAACTGCTTCAGTTTAAATTGGATCAATAGCCTTATTATTTATTGAGTTATATACATTTGAACAGAAATCGAACTTTGATAATTTTAAATAAAAGTTTGAATCTCTATAGCTTGAAGACTAAATGAAATTGAGAACTAGTTATAACTGAAACGTTTAAATTAGGATGTTAAGAAAGCAATTCAGTTGGATTTGGGTCGATAGCCTTATTACTTGTCGAGATATTGGCGATTGTATGATTACGTTTCCTGGTCCCATTGTGGAACCTTGAGGAGAAAACTGCAAAGAATTGTGACCGAGAAAACGATTGAGTTACCAAAACTAAAGCTAATAAGTCATCAAGGTCGATAGCTTTATTACTTCTTGAGATCACTAATTGAGAAACTAACGAGGAAACTTAAAAAGTTTGCAAGACTGTAACATAAAAACTAGAGGCAACAACGCCCAATAGTTATTTGGGAGACTTAAACTGAGGCTTTGAGAAACTGCTTTAGTTTGAATTCGATCAATAGCCTTATTATTTATTGAGTTATATACATTTGAACAGAAATCGAACTTTAATAATTTTAAATAAAAGTTTGACTCTCTATAGCATTTAGATGACTAAATGAAATTGAGAACTAATTCGCTCGAAATACTCAATCGCTTAAATTGGAATATCAAGAAAGCATTTCAGTTGGATTTGGGTCGATAGCCTTATTACTTGTCGAGATATACGCGTTTGATTGATTGCGTTTCCTGGTCCCATTGTGGAACCTTGAGGAGAAAATCACAAAAAATTGTCACCTAAAAAACGATTGAGTTAGCAAAACTAATACTAATAAGTCATCAAGGTCGATAGCCCTATTACTTCTTGAGATAACTAATTGAGAAAGTACCGAGAAATTTAAAAACGTTTGAAAGGCTGTAACATGAAAACTAAACACAACAAAGCCTAAGAGTTAATTGCGAGACTTAAATTGAGCTTTGAGCTTTTAAGAAACTGCTTCAATTTGAGTTGGGTCGATAGCCTTATTATTTCTTGAGTTATACAAATTTAAACAGAAATCGAATGTTAGGAATCGAAATCAAAGTTTGACTCACTATAGCTTGAAGACAAAGAGAAATTGAGAACTAACTCTAACTGAAGCGAATAAATTGGGATATTAAGAAAGCATTTCGGTTGGATCTGGGTCGATAGCCTTGTTGCTTGTCGAGATATTCGAGCTTGAATGATTGGCCCCTGGTCCCATTGTGGCACCTTGAGGGGAAATCCCGCAAAGAATTGTGACCGAGAAAACGATTCAGTTACCAAAACTAATCCTAATAAGTCATCAAGGTTGATAGCCTTATCACTTTTGGAGATCACTAATTTAAAAACTAACGAGATATTTCAAAAAGTTTGCAAGAATGTAACATTAAAGACACAACAAAGCCCAATAGTTAACTGGACGACTTAAACTGGGGCTTTGAGAAACTGGTTTAGTTTGAATTAGGTCGATAGCCTTATAAATTGTTGAGATATAAAACGTTAAATCCAGAACAAATTTGAAAATCAGTTTTATTTTAAGGTTACGATTACGATTTAGTTTAAGTCAAGTTTGAGCGACTGTAGGTTAAAAACTGGGTGGAACTGAGTCTAACTGGTAATTGCAAAGTTTAAACTTATGCTTTAGGTAACTAATTCAGTTGCCTTTTGGGTTAATAGTCTTCTTACTTCACAAGATATTGAAACTCATAGGTTGCGTTGAAACTGATCGTCTGTAGCTTAAAACCTAGCCGCGACTAAGTCTAAAAACTAAGTTGGAAACTTAACTCGAAGTTTGGAGAATATATTTCAAATTCGATTGGGTCGATAGCCTTATTATTTCCCGAGATATTTAGGTTTGAGTGAATGTGTTTTGTGGTGACGTTGTTGATCCTTGAGGGAATTCTTCGAAGATTTTGACGTTTTTTCTGAAACGATTGTCGTTAGATACTACTAGTGAGTTATCAGGGCGCATAGCCTTATTAGTTCTTGGGATTACCAATTCAAAAAGCGAGAAGGGTTTATGAGAGTTTAGTCGAGTCTGTAGCTTAAAATCTAGCCGGGACTAAGTCTAAAAACTAAGTTGGAAACTTAGCTTGAAGCTTGGAGAAAATATTTCAGATACGAATGGGCTGATAGCCTTATTATTGCCTGAGATATTTAGGTTTGAGGGACTGTGTTTTGTGTGACATGGTTGAACCTTGAGGGAATTTTACGAAAATTTTGACGTTTTTACTGAAGCGATTGGGGTTAGCTAATACTACGTTTCAAAATCATGTTCTAATTATGGAGCCTTGAGGAACGAAGACAAAAATTTGAAAATTCGCGTTTCAAAATCGTGTCCTTATTATGGAACCTTGAGGAAACAAGTTATTATTTTGAAAATTCCCGTCTCAAAATCGTATCCTAATTATGGTGTCCTGAGGAACCAAGACAAAATTTTGAAAATTCGTAAACTGAGGCTTTGAGAAACTGCTTCAGTTTGAATTGGATCAATAGCCTTATTATTTATTGAGTTATATACATTTGAACAGAAATCGAACTTAGATAATTTTAAATAAAAGTTTAACTCTCTATAGCTTGAAGACTAAATGAAATTGAGAACTAATTCTTACTGAATCGCTTAAATTGGAATATCAAGAAAGCATTTCAGTTAGATTTGGGTCGATAGCCTTATTACTTGTCGAGATATACGCGTTTGATTGATTGCATTTCCTGGTCCCATTGTGGAACCTTGAGGAGAAAATCACAAAGAATTGTCACCTAAAAAACGATTGAGTTAGCAAAACTAATGCTAATAAGTCATCAAGGTCGATAGCCCTATTACTTCTTGAGATAACTAATTGAGAGAGTACTGAGAAATTTAAAAACGTTTGCAAGGCTGTAACATGAAAACTAAACACAACAAAGCCTAAGATTTAATTAGGAGACTTAAATTGAGCATTTAGGAAACTGCTTCAATTTGAGTTGGGTCGATAGCCTTATTATTTCTTGAGTTATACAAATTTAAACAGAAATCGAACTTTAGGAATCGAAATCAAAGTTTGACTGACTATAGCTTGAAGACTAAAAGAAATTGAGAACTAACTCTAACTGAAGCGAATAAATTGGGATATTAAGAAAGCATTTCGGTTGGATCTGGGTCGATAGCCTTGTTGCTTGTCGAGATATTCGCGCTTGAAAGATTGGCCCCTGGTCCCATTGTGGAACCTTGAGGGGAAAATCGCAAAGAATTGTGACCGAGAAAACGATTCAGTTACCAAGACTAATCCTAATAAGTCATCAAGGTTGATAGCCTTATCACTTTTTGAGAACACTAGTTTAGAAACAAACGAGATATTTCAAAAAGTTTACAAGAATGTAACATTAAAGACACAACAAAGTCCAATAGTTAACTGGACGACTTAAATTGGGGCTTTGAGAAACTGGTTTAGTTTGAATTAGGTCGATAGCCTTATTAATTGTTGAGATATAAAACGTTAAATCCAAAAAAATTTGAAAATCACGATTTAATTTAAGTCAAGTTTGAGCGACTGTAGGTTAAAAACTGGGTTGAACTGAGTCTAACTGCTAACTGCAAAGTTTAAACTTAGGCTTTAGGTAACTAATTCAGTTGCCTTTTGGGTTAATAGTCTTATTACTTCACAAGATATTGAAACTCAAAGGTTGCGCTGAAACTGATCGTCTGTAGCTTAAAACCTAGCCGCGACTAAGTCTAAAAACTACGTCGGAAACTTAACTCGAAGTTTGGAGAATATATTTCAAATTTGATTGGGTCGATAGCCTTATTATTTCCCGAGATATTTAGGTTTGAGTGAATGTGTTCTGTGGTGACGTTGTTGATCCTTGAGGGAATTCTTCGAAGATTTTGACGTTTTTTCTGAAACGATTGTCGTTAGATACTACTAGTGAGTTATCAGGGCGCATAGTTTTATTAGGTCTTGGGATTACCAATTCAAAAAGCGAGAAGGGTTTATGAGAGTTTAGTCGAGTCTGTAGCTTAAAATCTAGCCGGGACTAAGTCTAAAAACTAAGTTGGAAGCTTAGCTTGAAGCTTGGAGAAAATATTTCAGATACGAATGGGCTGATAGCCTTATTATTGCCTGAGATATTTAGGTTTGAGGGACTGTGTTTTGTGTGACATGGTTGAACCTTGAGGGAATTTTGCGAAAATTTTGACGTTTTTACTGAAGCGATTGGGGTTAGCTAATACTACGTTTCAAAATCATGTTCTAATTATGGAGCCTTGAGGAACGGAGACAAAAATTTGAATATTCGCGTTTCAAAATCGTGTCCTTATTATGGAACCTTGAGGAAACAAGTTATTATTTTGAAAATTCCCGTCTCAAAATCGAATCCTAATTATGGTGTCCTGAGGAACCAAGACAAAATTTTGAAAATTCGTAAACTGAGGCTTTGAGAAACTGCTTCAGTTTGAATTGGATCAATAGCCTTATTATTTATTGAGTTATATACATTTGAACAGAAATCGAACTTAGATAATTTTAAATAAAAGTTTAACTCTCTATAGCTTGAAGACTAAATGAAATTGAGAACTAATTCTTACTGAATCGCTTAAATTGGAATATCAAGAAAGCATTTCAGTTAGATTTGGGTCGATAGCCTTATTACTTGTCGAGATATACGCGTTTGATTGATTGTGTTTCCTGGTCCCATTGTGGAACCTTGAGGAGAAAATCGCAAAGAATTGTGACCGAGAAAATTATTGAGTTAGCAAAACTAATACTAATGAGTCATCAAGGTCGATAGCCTTATTACTTCTTGAGATAACTAATTGAAAAAGTACCGAGAAATTTAAAAACGTTTGCAAGGCTGTAACATGAAAACTCAACACAACAAAGCCTAAGAGTTAATTGCGAGACTTAAATTGAGCTTTTAAGAAACTGCTTCAATTTGAGTTGGGTCGATAGCCTTATTATTTCTTGAGTTATACAAATTTAAACAGAAATCGAATGATAGGAATCGAAATTAAAGTTTGACTGACTATAGCTTAAAGACTAAAAGAAATTGAGAACTAACTAACTGAAGTGATTAAATTGGGATATTAAGAAAGCATTTCGGTTCGATCTGAGTCAATAGCCTTGTTGCTTGTCGAGATATTCGCGCTTGAATGATTGGCCCCTGGTCCCATTGTGGAACCTTGAGGGTAAAATCGCAAAGAATTGTGACCGAGAAAACGATTCAGTTACCAAGACTAACCCTAATAAGTCATCAAGGTTGATAGCCTTTTTGAGATCACCAATTTAGAAACTAACGAGATATTTCAAAAAGTTTCCAAGATTGTAACATGAAAGACACAACAAAGCCCAATAGTTAACTGGACGACTTAAATTGGGGCTTTGAGAAACTGGTTTAGTTTGAATTAGGTCGATAGCCTTATTAATTGTTGAGATATAAAACGTTAAATCCAAAAAAATTTGAAAATCACGATTTAATTTAAGTCAAGTTTGAGCGACTGTAGGTTAAAAACCGGGTGGAACTGAGTCTAACTGCTAACTGCAAAGTTTAAACTTATGCTTTAGGTAACTAATTCAGTTGCCTTTTGGGTTAATAGTCTTATTACTTCACAAGATATTGAAACTCAAAGGTTGCGTTGAAACTGATCGTCTGTAGCTTAAAATCTAGCTGCGACTAAGTCTAAAAACTAAGTTGGAAACTTAACTCGAAGTTTGGAGAATATATTTCAAATTCGATTGGGTTGATAGCCTTATTATTTCCCGAGATATTTAGGTTTGAGTGAATGTGTTTTGTGGTGACGTTGTTGATCCTTGAGGGAATTTTTCGAAGATTTTGACGTTTTTTCTGAAACGATTGTCGTTAGATACTACTAGTGAGTTATCAGGGCGCATAGTTTTATTAGGTCTTGTGATTACTAATTCAAAAAGCGAGAAGGGTTTATGAGAGTTTAGTCGAGTCTGTAGCTTAAAATCTAGCCGGGACTAAGTCTGAAAACTAAGTTGGAAGCTTAGCTTGAAGCTTGGAGAAAATATTTCAGATTCGAATGGGCTGATAGCCTTATTATTGCCTGAGATATTTAGGTTTGAGGGAATGTGTTTTGTGGTGATATGGTTGAACCTTGAGGGAATTTTGCGAAGATTTTGACGTTTTTACTGAAGCGATTGGGGTTAGCTAATACTACGTATCAAAATCATGTTCTAATTATGGAGCCTTGAGGAACGTAGACAAAAATTTGAAAATTCGCGTTTCAAAATCGTGTCCTAATTATGGAACTTTGAGGAAACAAGTTATTATTTTGAAAATTCCCGTCTCAAAATCGTGTTCTAATTATGATGCCTTGAGGAATCAAGACAAAATTTTGAAAATTGGCGTTTCAAAATCGTGTCTTAGTTGTGATGTCTTGAGAAACCAAGACAAAATTTTGAAAATTCGCGTTCCAAAATCGTGTCCTAATTATGAAACCTTGAGGAGCCAAGATATAATTTTGAAAATGTGCGTTTCAACATCTTGTCCTAATTATGGAGCCTTGACTTGTGGTATCCAGATATCTTGATATCAAGATATCAAGGTGATATCAAGGTATCAAGATATGTTTTTTGAAAATTCGCGTTTCAAAACTGTGTATTAATTATGGAACCTTGAGGAACCAAGATATAATTCACGTTTCAAAATCGTGTTCTAATTATGGAGCCTTGAGGAACCTAGACAAAATTTAAAAAATTCGCGCTTCAAAATCGTCTCTTAGTTATGGTGTTTTGAGGAATAAAGAATATTTTTTTTGAAAATTCGCGTTTCAGAACTGTGTTTTAATTATGGAACCGTAAGGAACCAAGATATAATATTGAAAATTCGCATCTCAAAATCGTGTCCTAATTATGGAGCCTTGAGGGAACAAGACAAAATTTTGAAAATTCGCTTATCAAAATCATGTTTTAATTATGGATCCTTGAGGAACCAAGACAAAAATTTGAAAATTCGCGTTTCAAAATCGTGTCCTAATCAAGAATTTTTTTTTGAAAATTCGCGTTTCAAAACCGTGTATTAATTATAGAACCTTGAGGAACCAAGACAAAAGTTTGAAAATTCGTTTTTCAAAATTGTGTCCTAATTATGAAACCTTGAGGAACCAAGATATAATTTTGAGAATCCGCGTCTAAAAATCTTGTCCAAATTATGGAGCCTTGAGGAACCAAGACAAAATTTTGAAAATTCGCGTTTCAGTCAGCTCTCTGCAGACCATGCTATCCCTAAAACGTCAGTGAGAAGGGTATTAAAAAAAGAAAGCTTTAAACCGTAGAAAGCCCATTCAGTTCAGGAATTATCTGAAGATGACTTTGGCCGCAGGGTTGAATTTTCAGAAATAATGTCTCAACTAATAAATGATAACGATAATTTCATGAAGAACATTGAGATGTCCGATGAAGCCACATTCCAATTGAATGGTTGTGTGAATAGACACAACTGTAGATACTGGCATCAAGTAAATCCACATGTAAAAATTGAATTGAATTCCCAGATAAATGTGTGGTGTGGGATATTAGATGGTATTATAATCGGCCTTTTTATGGAACACTAACATCTGAAAAGTACCTACGAATGTAACGTACACAAATTGTCAATCCAATGATACCAAAAACGACCTATGATGTCATTAAAAAAAAACGTATGTGGCGCCACCACTCGGAAACAATTGTTACTAACAAATTAAAAATATCGTCAAAATATGCACTGGTGGAACTAGTGAATGGAACCTTAAAATATCATGTATTAAATCGCGCGCGTATTAATTCTACATAGCTTGGTGCAGCACTTTTGACGGACCCTGTATACATAGATTTAGTAGAGGCATGTGATAATAATTACAATGGAAACAATAGTTAAATGACAGGGTACGAGTCTATAATTTTGACTTTTAAGTGAGGAATATCACACCACAGGGAGCCCGTTGGTGCGACCGGGGGGTCATTATATCCCTCCTCATCACCTGACCGCAAGACATTGGGTGGCCAGAAAAAAAAGAGACTTCATAATAACCAAAAAGGACGTGTGCATACATTTAAGATGAAAAAACCCGGCGAAATTCGCAGTTAACTGTTTTCGCACCCTTCTGCCAATCTCGTGCTTTGACCGTGCCCGATCGCACAAAATTGCGAATTTCAAAGCGGAACAACTATCTGTTTTGTCCCGTCGAAACTCACTTTAATTCCTCAATATTCAACAATGGATTAATGATGTTTTTACAGTGCTTACATTTACATGGTGAATTTAATTTTTTTTTTTTTTTTGGGGAAAAGTTTTTAAGTAGTTTTACCTGTGTGGCTCTTTTTTGTTCTGTTTATTTTTTTTTTGGAAATCGTACAAAACGGTCTCAATTACAGCTTAACTTTTTCTCACGCTTTTTATTTGACCTACTTCACTTAAATCTGTTCTGTTCTGCTTCCCAATTTTACATACAATCATTTTGGATAAATCACTAAAGATAATAAAACAAAACAGTTTACAAATTTTAAAAATCGTTTAATTTAACCCTTAACCACCTGCCATACGTCTCACAGATCTTGTCGTATATAAAACCGCGAATATTTTTGTATACTAGGTAGTCAAGGGTTAAATATCAATTAGATTAGAAACTAGTCAAGATTTTGAAAAAACTAAAGTTATTATATTGATTGTATGTGATGTTAATTTTTGATTTAATGTTATGTGAAGAATACCAGGTAAACACTAATAGAGTCATAATGCGAGGTGGACCGAGATGTATCGAGAGAGAGCATCTGCATACGAATGACCGGCAAATAGGGCCCATAAACATGCCCTTTGTCAACACCTGAACAACGGAGCGCACCGAACAGAAACCCCCTGGGAGCGCAGCGCGGCCCCCCATAAAACGTTTTGTTTATTGTATTTATTCAATTTATTGCGTCTTCCACTTTCGGTGGCTTTATGGCGCGACCCCCGAAATTCTAACAAATTTTTGTTTTTATGTTCGGCAGCTTTCCGTTCGGAGAAAATCCGAAAATTTATTGCCGGAAGCGAAAATTCTTTTTAATTAACAACTCTATATTCATTATTAAGACATTCTGCACTTCATTCACAACAAAGAGAAACAATTTTTATTCACGAATTATTTAACATTCTTTAATTTATTTCTCGTTTTCGTATTGCAATTTCGATTCAGAAAATTGTTTTAAAATTCTTTAATTTATTTTTACTTTTACTTTTCGTATTGCAATTTCGATTCAGAAAATTGTCTCAAATTCTTCAATTTTCGCAACAACAGCAACAACAAAAAAAACGTTTCCTTTCCACATTCCAATTTCTCACGCATTTCTTTAATAAACACTTTTTATTTCCGAAATAATTTATATTCTTCGCATTAAGTTCTTAAGATATTAACGTCTCCCGACCACTGAAAGACCGTGGAAAATCGACCGTCATATTTATGTTAAAAACTCTGTCAAATCTTTTTCAGAATTATCTTTTTTTTTTGTACCACACACAAAGTCCGACTGATCATGATACATTTCATTAAATATTACTTTTCTTCGGTCTTATCTGATCTTATTTAAACGTTGCTATTCTAGTCCTATATATAGTTTCTTTAGTTTCGTGTATAGCTTACGGTATAAGTACATTTCCAGGATAATGTATACATTTGTCGGTAAATGTATACAGGGCGTATATATACAGGGTGTTAGATAAACATGCGCCTAAAATTCAAGGGGTTATTCCTGGGGCTATTCTAAGAATATTTTGTACTACGATGATTTTTGAAAAACTCTTTTGTTTCGAAGATACAGTGTGAACAAAATTTGCGACAGCCATATTCGATATTTTTGATATCATTAATGTTAATAAAAGTATATACATACTTTTATTATGAGTTTATCAAGTAGTATACATGGGTTTATCAAGTACAAAGAAATTAATGAGTACAAAACATTGTTGACGATAATTTGGAACGGCCGTTTTATCTACTAACGTACTAGTGGATTTAATTTGAATACATTTAAAAAAAAAACACTTTTTTTAACATTAATGATATCAAAAATATCGAATATGGTTGTCGCAAATTTTGTTCACCCTGTATCTTCGAAACAAAGGAGTTTTTTAGAAAACATCATAGGACAAAATTTTCTTAGAATAGGCCAAGGCATGAATACCCTTAGGCCCTTTGAATTTTAGGCGCATGTTTACCTAGCACCCTGTATATATGCGCTCTGTATACATTTACCGACAAATGTATACATTATCCTGAAAATATACCTATACCGTCCTATATTCACGAAGCTAAAGAAAGTGATCATCACCTGTATCGGTCGCAGTTTATTATATTGGGTGACGTCCTCTACCTAATAGTCCTCTACCATGTATACGAACGCCGAGATGGCTGACATGCATTTCAGGTATGGACTTGCTGATGGCAATTCATCAAACTTTGCAACACATGCACAAAAGCCCTTCTTCACTCGCTTTCGGCTCGTGCTTTAAACTTCGCAACTCATGCACAAAAGCCCTTCTTCACACACTTGTATCATAAACTACTAAAGTGAGTTATAATAACATCTAGGGTGATGTTACCAGGAAAATTGCCCAAAGGGATAAGACTCTCCGGGGGGACAGTCTAATGACGGAAGTCAAGAAACTGTTCCCAGTACATGAGCCAGTGGACGGGCTGGAACCAGTGGGATGGAGATCGGCGCCCCTTTTCACTTCAGCCGAGCTGCAGAGTGCAGTTGGCCGGATGAAGGAGGGAAAAGCGCCGGGTCCTGGTGGTGTTCCACCCGAAGCGTGCAAGGTGTTTGGATATGTGCTTGAGCATGAATTGTTGATGAATGGCAGTTTCCCCAAGGAGTGGAAGAGAGCAAGACTGGTGATGATTGGAAAGGAGAGGAAGCCAAATACAGGCCAACCTGTCTACTGAATGGGATGGCGAAGATGTTTGAGAGTATGATCGGAGCTAGGTTAAATGAGGATCTCTCGAGGGCAGGGGATCTTTCAGAGAAACAGATGCATGACGATGCGTTTGATAGAGAGAGATTAACCAATATGAGTCCATGGATTACCTGTAGCTACTGCGTGCTTGTAACCTTGGACGTGTAAAATGCAATTTCAATTCAGTCGATGGGGCGGAATCATGGAGGCTTTGGAACGGAAGGGGGTAGCTCCCTACCTTCGAAAGATGGTGAGCTGCTACTTGAATGATAGAAGAAAATCAAAAGGAGTACGGGTGTTCCACAGGGTTCGGTTCTTGGGCCGATACTCTGGAACATATTTTATTAAGAGGTTTTGAGGCTGCCAGACGGGGTTACACTCGTCGGATACGCTGATGAATATGTGCGCTGATGAAGCTTGTCGCTGTAGCAAGAAAGGAATTATGAATGAAGCAATGTAACTCCCTACCTTCAAAAGATGGTGATGAACTTCTTGAATGATAGAGAAAAATCAAAATGAGCGCGGGTCCATCGGTTCTTGGGCCGATACTATGGAATATATTTTATGATGAGGTTTTGAGATTGGGGCTGCCAGACGGGGTTACACTCGTCGGGTACGCTAATGACTTTGTGCGCTGATGAAGGTTGTCGCTGTCGCAAGAACGGAAGAAAGGCTGAAAGCTATAATGAATGAGGCAATGTAGTTCCCTACCTTCGAAAGATGGTGGACGCTACTTGAATGATAGACAAAAATAAAATGAGTGCGGGTGTTCCACAGGGTTCGGTTCTTGGACCGATACTGTGGAACATATTTTATGATGAGGTTTTGAGATTGAGGTAGCCAGACGGAGTTACACTCGTGGAGTACGCTGATGACTTTGTGCGCTGGTGAAGGTTGTCGCTGTAGCTAGAAAGGGATTATGAATGAAGCAATGTGACTCCCTACTTTCAAAAGATGGTGATGAACTTCACGAATGATAGAGAAAAATCAAAATGAGCGCGGACGTTTCACAGGATTCGGTTCTTGGGCCGATACTGTGGAACATATTTTTTGAAAAGGTTTTTAGATTGAGGCTACCAAACGGGGTTACACTCGTTGAGTACGCTATTGACTTTGTGGGCTGATGCAGGTTGTCGCTGTTGTCGAAGGTTGTCGCTGTTGTCGAAGGTTGTCGATGCGAATCTAAATTCTCGCAGCTGACCGTCGAACTCGCAGATTGGCGGCCAAAAAGGCTTTTACGGATTTTTTTTCGGCATTTCGGCGAGCACCGGCTGAAGGGAGCGACGCAGGAAGCCGCGAGTGGTATCGAAATACGCGTATCGGCGGGCTGCATCGCCCCGTGCAGCAAAAGACGGATTCAGCAAAAAATCGTCAAAAAACCGTGCAAAAAGAATTGTGGTATTTTCAGACGTCGGCAGCTCGACGGGGAAGACTCGGATCGCTAACCCTTAAATGTAAGAGAGGCGCATGCGTCCTTCCCGAACCGAACGCGCGCAGTTTCGAGTCGCTCCGCCCGAAAACGGCGAAACTGCAGCGGTCAGACTGACCCCACCTTCGGGCGAAAATTTCGTAGTTTGGGCCGATACGTTTCGATTTGTGGCGGGCGACTCCGTGGTCGCAGCGACGCGGCGCCAGTACCAAAATGCGTGTCTCGGCGGGGCCCACGTGCCAGTCGACTTGGTATTTAAAAAAAGCGACATCCCGGTGTCCCAAATCGACATTCAAGTTTTTCTCCGTGCAGATTAACAGTTATATGTTAACAGTTATATATCGGTGCCGAAAGCACCGTTCTACAAACAACCGTTCTACAATCCACGGAAAAATCTAAAACATTCACCGGGGTGCTGCTAAAATATGGACGTTTTACTCTCGTCACTTTTTTCCTACAATACGGCGAGTTTGGGCGGACGTCGCGACTGTCGCAGACGACGCAGCGCGTTGCCACTTGCAGGAAAAGATGAAACGTTCAATTCCCTGCGGGAATCGCGCAAAATTGTTCCCGCAGAGCTTAAGTTGGCGGTTTTGTAGAAGTTTTCCAGAACGTCCAAAAAACGTAGTTTTTATGGCGTCACGGCGCCATCTTTGGCGCAATCGGGATTAAATTCCCAAACAAACTAAAAGTTTGGACGCCCTAAGGATCCCCGCAAAATGCCTCTGGTTTTTCGCACTTTTTGCGCATTTTTCTCTTCAAACTGCCGCAGATTTGCAAGAAGTCGTCGCAGTTTAAAAATTATTGCCGGAATGGCTGCGGGCAAGTGTTCTGAAGTAAACGAACCCAGCCGGCGACCTGGAGCCCCTCAAATAAGTCCTGGGCGTCCGTCGAAGTGAGTGCAAAATCTGCAAAAAAAAAGATGTGGTGAACGGTAAAAAAGGTGAACGGGACGTTGCAGGACGGTGAGCGAGGGCTCTAAACACGTGGCGCGACGGCGGCTAGAGGATCCGGAGAAAAATTGAGATCCGACCACAAATGCGCTTCAAAAGAAAAAAATCGTGACTGCAGTTTTTCGGGCTGGTGCGTCCAAACCTGGGGGAGTCGAGTCACGAAAATGGCACCGCTCGACGGGGATCTCGTTTCTACACCGGAAAAATGTAGAATCCCGTTTTGCGCCGCCGACGCCGCTTTCGTCGGGCCGATTCCGCGAAAAACGTCGATTTTCAGGTGGGTTTTGGATCCGCGGAGCGGCGCAGCAAGGCGGGGGACGAAACTTGGGGATGCGTAACGTACGGACAGACATCCTCAGTTAAACCGTCGAAGACGGGCGGTTAAAACACCAAAGATCTGGACGTTCAAAAAACGTAGTTTTTATGGCGTCACGGCGCCATCTTTGGCGCAATCGGGATTAAACTCCCTGACAAACTAAAATGTTCTACGGCCGATCGAACGACACCGGTCCGGTTTCGATCCGTTAATTTGTTCGGACGCCCTAGGTATCCCCGCAAAACGACTCTGGTTTTTCGTATTTTTTCGCATTTTTCTCTTCAAACTGCCGCAGATTCGCATAAAGTCGCAGTCGCAGTTTAAAAATTCTTCCCGGAATGGCTGCGGGCAAGTGTTCTGAAGTGAACGAACCCAGCCGGCGACCTGGAGCCCCTCAAATAAGTCCTGGGCGTCCGTGGAAGTGAGTGCAAAAAAAGTAATTTATTGGCTCTCGCACCAGGTGAACGGGACGTCGCAGGACGGTGAGCGAGGGCTTTAAACACGTGGCGCGGCGGCGGCTAGAGGATCCGGAAAACAAATTTGAGATCCGAACACAAATGCGCCTTAAAAGTAAAAAATCGTGATTTCAGTTTTCGGGCTGGTGCGTCCGAACCTGGGGGAGTCGAGTGGCGAAAATGGCACCGCTCGACGGGATCTCGGTTCTAGACCGGAAAAATGTAGAATCCCGATTTGCGCCGCCGCCTCCGCTTCCGTCGGGCCGATTCCGCAAAAAACGTCGATTTTCAGGTGGGTTTTGGATCCGCGGAGGGGCGTAGCAAGGCGGGGGACGAAACTTGGGGATGCGCAACGTACGGACAGACAACCTCAGTTAAACCGTCGAAGACGCGCGGTTAAAATACCCAAGATCTGCCGCCTCCGTCGGCATAAATAAGCCAAATTTGAATGTTTTAAAATTCACGTGGTGCGGTACCCCAGATGAAATTCGGGAAACGCCACACGTCAGTCGTCTCAGAATTGTTTGAATTTAGCGATTTCGTCGCAACCGGGCGAATCAGGGCGAACTCTTCCCCACATGGACCCCAAAATTTTGCATTAAAAAAATTACCACTTTTACGGAAGACGCGGCGAAGATGCCCGGAGGAAATTAAAGTCACGCAAGGATTCCGGTAGGAAACTTCGAGACGCGTCATCAGATACAACTCTCGTCGCTGCGCGACTTTTATCGGCGAAGTTATTCACATTTTTCTGCGAATCCGGGCCCCCGACTAAAAGGCCGCCTTCTACGTCTGAGAGAAACGGTGCATCAGATTCTTGTAGCCAAAGAACAGACGAACGACCCCACGTACGGCGATTTTCGATGAGACTTGCGGATCGCGTCATTTAGGCGTCCAAAAATGGACGAATTTTTTGCAAGAAAATGTCGAGTTTTTAGCCCTTGCAAAAAAAATTAAGTGAAAATGTCGAAAAGTGAGGTGACGGTCGGACGTGTGGCGACGTCCCGGATATGCCGGTGCCGGTGGCAGGTCCGTGCGACGAAAACTGTTCGAGTTGTGGTTGAAAAGGGGAAAAAGTTGTAAAACTCTGCTCAGCAGGCCCCCGGAGACGGTAGAGAGTTGAAATTATTTTTAGAAAACAGTTAATTATTCTGAAGTTTTTTTTGGTGCAATTGGTGCAATTATTAAATAATTTTTTGTAGATTCAACAGTATTTTAACATGCTTCATAGTTAAAATAATGTATGACAGACGTGTGTGAAGAAGGGCTTTTGTGCATGAGTTGCGAAGGTTAAAGCACGAGCCGAAGGCGAGTGCTTTAATCATCATGCACAAAATCCCTTCTTCACTCGCTTTCGGCTCGCGCTTTAAAGTTCGCAACTCATGCACAAAAGCCCTTCTTCACACACTTGTATGATAAACTACTAAAGTCAGTTATAAATGAACTTACTCTAGATTAAATTATCTACAAAATGAAATATTATTCAATAAAATTGCTTTCGAATTACAATAGGCCAAGGAATAATTTTTGCCGCATGTTTACCTAACACCCTGTATATTAAATATAATTTAATACCGCTTGATTGGTGTAATTATTTGACAGAAATTGCTGCGGCAGAAGAGACATAAAATGTATTGTCTCAAATAGTGGAAAGACTACAAAATGTTCGCATTGACTCGAGTTTAAGCTACCTCGAGCTAATCGAGGGATGCCTGTACATCAATAATTGCTAGTAGAAACGCTAAAATCAATGTGTTTTTAAGAAAAAACATGTATTTACAAATTAATCCATCTTCTAAAAGAAGAATTGAAAATTAAACTTGGTTTCTATTGCTTAATTATTTAATATAATAGGATCTCTATGAAGGTCTTGTCTAATTATTCTAACAAATTTTATTTATAGACGAAGACAAGAATGAATTACAATGTAGCAATTGTCGGTGTGGAATTTTGCCGTTTCATTATAATTAATATTTCCGTATGAAAATAATAAATTTCGGGTGGCGATTATGATTTCGGGCGTTCGGTAATAGTATTGTTTTGACGCTATTGTAGTTGGTAGGCAGGAGCAAGAACGGCCGGCCCAAAATATTAATCAACGTCAGCGTATGCCTAGTGGACCGGCGGATGCAACGGACCGCGCAATTGATCGCCGATCGGCGCGACCGAAAGGTGTGTAGTAATCGTCTGGGCGGGCGCGAGCCGCGGGATCGAAAAAAATACGGTATAAGCATTAATAATAGCATATCTTTATTAATGTGTCGGTGTAAATTTGTGTGTGGTCCCGAAAAACTACTAAACTTTACAGATGGTTTTATTATTAATTTTTTTTTGCCTTTTGACACCCTGGGTAATGTAACTGGGCATTATGCTATTTGGAGCTTCGAATTCTTCTTGTAGGTTTCGTTCTCGCACTTTACCTGTGTGCACACGGTTATTCGTACCTTACAGATTCCTGATTCGTTACACCGATCTGTGTGGCGACCACAGACTATGAAGACTCTATTATCATTTCATTATTTCGTAAAGATTACCGATAATTATAGCCGCTCATTTTTTCTCTTCTTTAATTTGATTTATTATGTATTTTCAAATACCTTCTTTCTCCTCCTATTACTTCTACTTCGATATTACAACACCTACAAAACTACAAATTTTTAAACTGCTATATTTAGTTACGACTTATTTATCTGCCTTTTTCCAACAATCCATCATTTTTACATTTCACCTTTCCTTTTATAAATGCCTACAAATTACCAGTCTGTTAATCTTGAATAGATAAGATACATTATGAACTAATAAATGATTTATGGATAATAGCAAATTGCTCAATCTGGATTAAATATATATTCTAGATTAGGTGGCATCAGACCACGGCTCTTTGCTTAGTCATTTGCGGCTGGTCGAACAGGAAACACATTGGTTTTCATTTACCCAATTTTGATTTTTTTATTGATATTTTTATACATTTCCAGAATTTTTATTATTTACGTTTTCACAATTTGATAGATTTTTTTTGATTTTACAGAATATAAATTTAAAAAAAAAACGTATTGTGCACAAATTATAACTTTTTTTCATACTCGCAAACCAAAATGAACACATTAATAAGCGAATTATTGTATGTCATTATTATAATCGTGTGTAAAAGTATCCAAATCGTGCGTAAAAGTAAATTATGCGTAAAAAAACTGAAAGAAACATTAACTAATATAAATCAAATGGAGTTTCATTATTACACGATTTCTGTTTATTGTTACTATGGCAACAACTCGCGTCACTAAACAAAAAACATAGACGTGGTGAAAATAAATTTTCTGACGTTTGTTTTTTTTTTTTTTTTTTTTTGAATCAAGTCTCGGCCTCTCAGTCAGGATTTATCTAGCTCTAATATAACTTAACATAACCTAATAATCTATAACCTAAATATAGATAATAACCTAATCTAGATTAAATCTAGGTTAACCTAGATCAGCGATGCCGAACCTATGGCACGCGTGTAACAGCTGACACGTTTGAAATTTTTATTGGCACGCGGTAGAATGACGGTAACGTTAACATGCTCGTTGAACAAACACCGTGGGAAGAGGATTTATATTGAACATAATATCTTTTACATTGTGTACAATGGCTGTGTACATTAGCGTAATAAACTGTTTTTCTAAATATCGTCTAAGTATTCTCATCGCATACACAAACCTATTGAGTTTCTTTGATAAATTAATTATGTGCGTTTCCCAATCCAAATTCCCGTCAAAATATATTCCCAACAGTTTAACGCATTTTTGAGCTTTTAGTGTGTTGTCCGAGATTACTATTTCTTTGGGGAATAATCTTTGGTCCCGTTTTGTTTTAAAAACTATTACGTTCATAATTAATTTATTTTCTTCAAACCACGTGTTTAGTAATTTAATGGTAGCTCTAACTTTCTCCGGAATATCTTCTAAATATTTGTTTGTAGTTATGAGGCTTGTGTCATCTGCGTAATTTATCATGACTGTATCTGTTTCTATAGTCGTTTTAACAAGTCATTTACATATATAATATAGGGCCCAAGACACTTCCCTGCGGAATCCCCACATTGGTAATTCAGATTTCGGACCACTGCGTAATTTATCATGAATGTATCTGTTTCTATAGTCGTTTGAAGCCGATCATTTACATACATAATATAGGGCCCAAGACATTTCCCTGCGGAATCCCCACATTGGTAATTCTGATTTCGGACATCTGCGTAATTTATCATGACTGTATCTGTTTCTATAGTCGTTTGAAGCAGATCATTTACATATATAATATAGGGCCCATGACATTTCCCTGCGGAATCCCCACATTGGTAATTCTGATTTCGGACATCTGCGTAATTTATCATGACTGTATCTGTTTCTATAGTCGTTTGAAGCAGATCATCTACATATATAATATAGGTCCCATGACATTTCCCTGCGGAATCCCCACATTGGTAATTCTGATTTCGGACATCTGCGTAATTTATCATGACTGTATCTGTTTCTATAGTCGTTTGAAGCAGATCATTTACATATATAATATAGGGTCCAAGACACTTCCCTGCGGAATCCCCACATTGGTAATTCTGATTTCGGATATCTGCGTAATTTATCATGACTGTATCTGTTTCTATAGTCCTTTGAAGCAGATCATTTACATATATTATAAATAATTTAGGGTCCAAGACACTTCCCTGCGGAATCCCCACATTGGTAATTCTGATTTCGGACTTCTGCGTAATTTATCATGACTGTATCTGTTTCTATAGTCGTTTGAAGCAGATCATTTACATATATAATATAGGGCCCAAGACACTTCCCTGCGGAATCCCCACATTGGTAATTCTGATTTCGGACATCTGCGTAATTTATCATGACTGTATCTGTGTCTATAGTCGTTTGAAGCAGATCATTTACATATATAATATAGGGCCCATGACACTTCCCTGCGGAATCCCCACATTGGTAATTCTAATTTCGGACATCTGCGTAATTTATCATGACTGTATCTGTTTCTATAGTCGTTTGAAGCAGATCATTTACATATATAATATAGGGCCCAAGACACTTCCCTGCGGAATCCCCACATTCGTAATTCTGATTTCGGACATCTGCGTAATTTATCATGACTGCATCTGTTTCTATAGTCGTTTGAAGCAGATCATTTACATATATAATATAGGGCCCAAGACACTTCCCTGCGGAATCTCCACATTGGTAATTCTGATTTCGGATATCTGCGTAATTTATCATGACTGTATCTGTTTATATAGTCCTTTGAAGCAGATCATTTACATATATAATATAGGGCCCAAGACACTTCCCTGCTGAATCCCCACATTGGTAATTCTGATTTCGGACATCTGCGTAATTTATCATGGCTGTATCTGTTTCTATAGTCGTTTAAAGCAGATCATTTACATATATAATATAGGGCCCAAGACGCTTCCCTGCGGAATCCCCACATTGGTAATTCTGATTTCGGACATCTGCGTAATTTATCATTACTGTATCTGTTTCTATAGTCCTTTGAAGCAGATCTTTTACATATATTATAAATAATTTAGAGCCCAAAACACTTCCCTGCGGAATCCCCACATTGGTAATTCTGATTTCGGACATCTGCGTAATTTATCATTACTGTATCTGTTTCTATAGTCGTTTGAAGCAGATCATTTACATATATAATATAGGGCCCAAGACACTTCCCTGCGGAATCCCCACATTGGTAATTCTGATTTCGGACATCTGCGTAATTTATCATTACTGTATCTGTTTCTATAGTCGTTTGAAGCAGATCATTTACATATATAATATAGGGCCCAAGACACTTCCCTGCGGAATCCCCACATTGGTACTTCTGATTTCGGGCTTGATTTCATCCTGTCCTGTCCTATTTAAAGTCCATCAAAGTCCCCAAATTGCTACTTTTAGTTATATAATGTATGTCTGGGTTAGATATTAAAATGTTGGTATCATCAGCGCACCAAATATAATTGCATTGAACATTCTTTGTTTGCGGCAGATCATTAACAAATATCAGGAATAGAGTTTGTCCCATTAGAGAGCCTTGTTCTACCACCCACTTCTTTAATTTTCTTTCCGATTTTGAATCGTTTACGATCTCTGTTAATGCAAAGAAGATTTTACCACGCTCTTGGCGACTCCAATATCTGTCATCTGCGTAATTTATTATGACTGTATCTGTTTCTATAGCCCTTTAAAACAGATCATTTACATATATTATAAATAATATAGGGCCCAAGACACTTCCCTGCGGAATCCCCACATTGGTAATTCTGATTTCGGACATCTGCGTAATTTATCATGGCTAGTTCAAAAGTTATTGCCGAAAAACAAAAAATGACAGTTTGGATAGGTCAGGTTATGTTAGCTTGGTTGCTGGATTAATGTCAAAGAATAGAATAGAATAGAATAGGATAGGATAGGATAGGATAGGATAGGATAGGATGTGATAGGATAGGATAGGATAGGAAAGGATAGGATAGGACGGGATAGGATAGGATAGGATAGGATAGGATAGGATAGGATAGGATATGATAGGATAGGATAGGATAGGAAAGGATATGATAGGATAGGATAGGATAGGATAGGATAGGATAGGATAGGATAGGATAGGAAAGGATAGGATAGGATAGGATAGGAAAGGATAGGATAGGATAGGATAGGATAGGATAGGAAAGGATAGGATAGGATAGGATAGGATAGGATAGGATAGGATAGGATAGGAAAGGATAGGATATGATAGGATAGGATAGGATATGAAAGGATAGGATAGGATAGGATAGGAAAGGATAGGATAGGAAAGGATAGGATAGGATAGGATAGGATAGGATAGGATAGGATAGGATAGGAAAGGATAGGATAGGATAGGATAGGATAGGATAGGATAGGAAAGGATAGGATAGGAAAGGATAGGATAGGATAGGATAGGATAGGATAGGATAGGATAGGAAAGGATAGGATAGGATAGGATAGGTAAGGATAGGATAGGATAGGATAGGATAGGATAGGATAGGAAAGGATAGGATAGGATAGGATAGGATAGGATAGGAAAGGATAGGATAGGATAGGATAGGATAGGATAGGATAGGATAGGATAGGATAGGATAGGATAGGATAGGATGATGGGAGAATTTTTGCGAAAAAAAAATTCGATAAAATAATTTCCAGTTAAAAAGTCAAGAAATGGGCCAATTTAATGTAGATATTCCACACGTAGACAAAGTAACGGGTTGTGCCATAACGATATAAAAATAGATAGGAATTCAAAATACGTTCAATATAATAAGTCAATCTTAAGTTATTTGCTAAAGAAAATATGTTCTTGGTGAAAGTTCAACTAGTTATTTCTCCACAATTTCCAACATTTTTCCAAATTTATTTAATTTTTAACAAATTCCTTCCTGAAACTAATTAATCGCGGCCGCGCATAAACAAAGTTTCTAATTGGCTCTCATTATTTCCCATCCTCTTCCAAACCGATAAAATACAATAATAAACGTTAAAACGTCTCAATTCAGGATGTTGCCGCTTAAAAATAATTATAATCCTATATCTCATCCGAGTTTATTATTAATAGACACAAATTTATTTCTATCGTTCCATCCAGATTCGAATTCAATTAACAGTTTCTGTTACGAAACTCCGAAAATCGAACAGTTTTAAGGACTTCACATACGCACATATTTCATCTTAGAATAATTATATGTGAAAAGTGTATTTTATCTCAAACATTACATTATGTCAAAATTTCACCAAGTAAGAGCTAAAACAGTGTCAGAATTAAGAATAAGAGGTTGTTATTCCAGCAATTCATCTAATTACTAAATATTCATTACAGCCACGTAGTAATTAATTGCAGATTTAACTCAATTTATTGAATTTTAATTTATTTCTAATTCAATATGCAGTCATATAAGATTTCGCTAATTTAAAAATAGTAGTTTATGATACAAGAAGGGCTTTTGGGCATGAGTTTAAAAGCTTTATTCGCAATGAGTGCCTTTCAATGAAAAGCCCGTGTAACAAACACTATTTTGCCTACGAAGCATGTTCTTAAAATACTACATGAATCAATAAATCTAAAAAAAATTGTTTCTTACCGATAATATTATAAAATTGTCATTTTGACAGATAAAGACTTCAAATCAATGACACAATAAGGTTAGGTTAGTTTAGGTTAGGTTTAGGTTAGGAACGTTCAGCGCCTCCGATATTTGGTTGTTTTCGATGTAATCTAGGTTAACCTACATTTAATATAGATTAGGTTCTGGTTAGCTTAACTTATATGAGTTAGATAAATTCAGACTGAGGGGATGAGACTTTTTGGTTGAAAATTAATTCAATTTTGATAAACGCCAGAATTGTTGCGGATAGTGACGCGAATTGTTGCCATAGTAACAATAAACAGAAATCGTTTAATAATGAAACTCCATTTGATTTACATTGTAGTTTTACGCACGATTATAATAAAGACATCCTTCACATATAATAATTTACTTATGTGTATATTTTAGTGTGTGAGTAGATCTTTTAAGTTAAACACAATTATTCAGTTTAAGATAAATGATCAATTCACTCAAGCCAACAATAAAATATGTTTGTGTAAATTGTTCAGTGTCAGTTACAAAAACGTAATCGGCTTACGGCGATAAATCCGTTTCAGGTAACTAATTACAGCTAGAGTGAACAAAACGTGATAATCTAGAAATCATGACAAATGTAAATAACGAGATTTTTGACGAACGGTATTAGGGTTTTGGCGGAATTATACACGGTTGAACAAGGTAGGAAACAATACCGAACAGGTAGCTTTGGTATTAGCTACCTATTGGGTATTGTACACGTAATAATTACTAATCCACATGAACCGAAACGTTTAATTCCATTTCAAAACGTTAATATTTTAATACTTTAAAGGAAATTAAATAATTTAACAATTAGATATGACTGAACAAGTTTATTCAAATCATTTAATTTTGTTTGGATTCTATTTATAATATTTGTTATTATTGATTTTTTGTTGGATTGTATAGAATTAGTATTAGAATCATGGAAAAGTGTTGAAAGGGCGAAGTAGATAATTGGTCTGCAGTATCCATCACAAAGCGACAAGTAACGCGATAGTTTGAGCCGGCGGAGAGAGTAAATGTAGTTTTGGCATCGGAGATAACAGGATAAGTAGTTAGCCGGCAGCTGAGAAAGAGGAGAGGACACAGTATAACAATTCTAGACAACCATCACACGATGATACATGCAGAGATAACCATCGGAAAGGTTTTCATTTTCTGAATACCGACAGATAACTCGACCATGAGAGTTCACCCGTTACGTATTAAAACGCAGGGTAGCATTTTGGTCCCCTTACATATTAAAAACTTGCTTTTTTTGTTTGGTCGCCAAGCTTATCCGTCCATTGTGTAAGACCATTGAAGAATAATGTTTTTTTTCCTTTTGCTTCTTTCAACGAACTACCGAGTATTAATACACATTAAGATGGTACTGATTAAGCGGAGAATAAAAGGATTAGTCGACTGTCATTTACCAGCTATTATCCCCGGGCCGTTTTCGTTAAAAACTACTTGTTACATCAAGTTAATACTCTTTAACACATTTCTAAAATTATGTAAACGTTTTTTCTCTTTTTGTGATAATTCAGTTAATTTACGCATGTAAGTCTCTTTTTTGTGCACGTCCAATCTTGTAATTACATTTTATCGTGCGGCGGTAGGTAAGAACAAGAACTTACCGAGTTAAAATCTTTCTCAGAATTTTTGGTTTTTACGATTCCGTCTACGGGATTTTTCCCAACTATATTTTTCCGGCAATAAAATCTTTAATGCAACATAATAAACGTATAAATATTTCCACTACCGAAAAAAAAGGTGAAATTTTTTTTTGGAAAATTATCGTACTGGTCAAAGCAGGTATTGTTTACTTCTACCCGACAATAAAAACCGAACAAATAAATCGCTTAAGCAAACAAATCCCCAAACAATAAAACCCTAGCTATAATAATTACTAGCTAGAATTTTATATCGGAGAAATTGATTCAATATTTCCGAAGCCGGAGTAAGATTTGAAAATTGTTACGAAAGTCTCGGGTTATTCAGTTTGAGAATGTGAAAAATGGTTATCATAACGTTAATATATAAAAATATTTTACGTTCAGATAGGGATCAGTTGGGAAAATGTTCATCAAAATTCTTCAAACTGTAAATCTGTAATTAATTGTTACCAATATAATATAAGTAGCTGTATTGGAATAATTCTCATATTTCCCATGGAGCCGGTGGAGCTGCTGTGGGAACGCGATGTAGGAGTTTTGTTCTGTGGCTTCCACACGGGCCCGAAATCATTACTCAAAACAACTCCGCAGGACTGCAACAAAAGCCCGACGGAACCCCGACCCCGATTCACATTTCAACGGACTATTTATATATTTCAATTGCAATCAAATATTTAATTATTATTAATTTCTTTAAGCAACTACAATATTTCATTGTCTAGACTTCAAGCACAATAATTGTATTTTGCTTAATAATTCCATCTGAAAATTACAATTTGTAGCAAAAAAAAATTGTAGTAAGGCTATCGGAGCAATTAAATTAAAACCGCGTGGTTCCGACAGAATTGCCCAATTTCCTAGTCGACTAATTTTCAAACTTTATAACTCAAAACCTAGGCGACTTGGCAACATTTAGTTTACTAATTTGGATTAAACAGCCTTTAATCTACAAAAAATCTTAACAACTTTTCTTTTGTAAGGCTATCGATCACAAACTACAAATCAATTAAATTGAAATCGCAAAGTACTGACAGAATTGCCCAATTTCCTAGTTAACTAATTTTCAAACTCTAAAATCTCAAAAACTAGGCGACTTACCAACATTTACTTTACTAATTTGGGTTTAGCTGTCTTTAATCTACAAAAACTCTTAACAACTTTTTTCTTGTAAGGCTATCGATCACAAACCACAAACCAATTAAATTGAAATCGCAAAGTACTGACAGAATTGCCCAATTTCCTAGTTAACTAATTTTCAAACTCTAAAATCTTAAAAACTAGGCAACTTAGCAACATTTAGTTTACTAGTTTGGATTTAGCAGTCTTTAATCTACAAAAAATCTTAACAACTTTTCTCTTGTAAGGCTATCGACCACAAACTACAGAGCAATTAAATTGAAACCGCGCGGTTCCGACACAATTACCCAATTTCCTAGTCGACTAATTTTCAAACTCTTATATCTTAAAAACTAGACAACTTAGCAACATTTAGTTTACTAATTTGGATTTAGCTGTCTTTAATCTACAAAAACTCTTAACAACTTTTTTCTTGTAAGGCTATCGATCACAAATTACAAACCAATTAAATTGAAATCGCAAAGTACTGACAGAATTGCCCAATTTCCTAGTTAACTAATTTTCAAACTCTAAAATCTCAAAAACTAGGCGACTTAGCAACATTTAGTTTACTAATTTGGATTTAGAAGTCTTTAATCTACAAAAAATCTTAACAACTTTTTTCTTGTAAGGCTATCGATCACAAACTACAGAGCAATTAAGTTTAAACCGCGCGGTTCCGACACAATTACCCAATTTCCTAGTCGACTAATTTTCAGACTCTTATATCTCAAAAACTAGGCAACTTAGCAATATTTATTTTACTAATTTGGATTTAGCTGTCTTTAATCTACAAAAAATCTTAACAACTTTTTTCTTGTAAGGCTATCGATCACAAACTACAAACCGATTAAATTGAAATCGCAAAGTACTGACAGAATTGCCCAATTTCCTAGTTAACTAATTTTCAAACTCTAAAATCTCAAAAACTAGGCGACTTAGCAACATTTAGTTTAGTAATTTGGACTTAGCAGTCTTTAATCTACAAAAAAAATTACAAAATTTGTCTTGTAAGGCTATCGACCACAAACTACAGAGCACTAAATTGAAATCGCGCCGTTCCGACACAATTACCCAATTTCCCGGTCGACTAATTTTCAAACTCTTATATCTCAAAAACTAGGCAACTTAGCAACATTTACTTTACTAATTTGGATTTAGCTGTCTTTAATCTACAAAAAATCTTAACAACTTTTTTCTTGTAAGGCTATCGATCACAAACTACAAACCGATTAAATTGAAATCGCAAAGTACTGACAGAATTGCCCAATTTCCTAGTTAACTAATTTTCAAACTCTAAAATCTCAAAAACTAGGCAACTTACCAACATTTACTTTACTAATTTGGATTTAGCTGTCTTTAATCTACAAAAAATCTTAACAACTTTTTTCTTGTAAGGCTATCGATCACAAACTACAAACCAATTAGATTGAAATCGCAAAGTACTGACAGAATTGCCCAATTTCCTAGTTAACTAATTTTGAAACTCTAAAATCTCAAAAACTAGGCGACTTAGCAACATTTAGTTTACTAATTTGGATTTAGCAGTCTTTAGTCTACAAAAAATCTTAACAACTTTTGTCTTATAAGGCTATCGACCACAAACTACAAAGCAATTAAATTGAAACCGCGCGGTTCCGACACAATTACCCAATTTCCTAGTCTTCTAATTTTCAAACTCTTATATCTCAAAAACTAGGCAACTTAGCAACATTTACTTTACTAATTTGGATTTAGCTGTCTTTAATCTACAAAAAATCTTTATAACTTTTTTCTTGTAAGGCTATCGATCACAAACTACAAACCAATTAAATTGAAACAGCAAAGTACTGACAGAATTGCCCAATTTCCTAGTTAACTAATTTTCAAACTCTAAAATCTCAAAAACTAGGCGACTTAGCAACATTTAGTTTACTAATTTGGATTTAGCAGTCTTTAATCTACAAAAAATCTTAACAACTTTTTTCTTGTAAGGCTATCGATCACAAACTACAGAGCAATTAAATTGAAACCGCGGGGTTCCGACACAATTACCCAGTTTCCTAGTCGACTAATGTTCAGACTCTTTTATCTCAAAAACTAGGCAACTTAGCAACATTTACTTTACTAATTTGGATTTAGCTGTCTTTAATCTACAAAAAATCTTAACAACTTTTTTCTTGTAAGGCTATCGATCACAAACTACAAACCAATTAAATTGAAATAGCAAAGTACTGACAGAATTGCCCAATTTCCTAGTTAACTAATTTTGAAACTCTAAAATCTCAAAAACTAGGCGACTTAGCAACATATAGTTTACTAATTTGGATTTAGCAGTCTTTAGTCTACAAAAAATCTTAACAACTTTTGTCTTATAAGGCTATCGACCACAAACTACAAAGCAATTAAATTGAAACCGCGCGGTTCCGACACAATTACCCAATTTCCTAGTCTTCTAATTTTCAAACTCTTATATCTCAAAAACTAGGCAACTTAGCAACATTTACTTTACTAATTTGGATTTAGCTGTCTTTAATCTACAAAAAATCTTAATAACTTTTTTCTTGTAAGGCTATCGATCACAAACTACAAACCAATTAAATTGAAACAGCAAAGTACTGACAGAATTGCCCAATTTCCTAGTTAACTAATTTTCAAACTCTAAAATCTCAAAAACTAGGCGACTTATTAACATTTAGTTTACTATTTTGGATTTAGCAATCTTTACTCTACGAAAAAAATTAACAACTTTTGTCTTGTAAGGCTATCGACCACAAACTACAGAGCAATTAAATTAAAACCGCGCGGTTCCGACACAATTACCCAATTTCCTAGTCGACTAATTTTCAAACTCTTATATCTCAAAAACTAGACAACTTAGCAACATTTAGTTTACTAATTTAGATTTAGCTGTCTTTAATCTACAAAAACTCTTAGCAACTTTTTTTTTGTAAGGCTATCGATCACAAACTACAAACCTATTAAATTGAAATCGCAAAGTACTGACAGAATTGCCCAATTTCCTAGTTAACTAATTTTCAAACTCTAAAATCTCAAAAACTAGGCGACTTAGTAACATTTAGTTTACTAATTTGGATTTAGCAATCTTTAATCTACGAAAAAAATTCACAACTTTTGTCTTGTAAGGCTATCGACCACAAACTATAGAGCAATTAAATTAAAACCGCGCGGTTCCGACACAATTACCCAATTTCCTAGTCGACTAATTTTCAAACTCTTATATCTCAAAAACTAGGCAACTTAACAACATTTACTTTACTAATTTGGATTTAGCTGTCTTTAATCTACAAAAAATCTTAACAACTTTTTTCTTGTAAGGCTATCGATCACAAACTACAAACCAATTAAATTGAAATCGCAAAGTACTGACAGAATTGCCCAATTTCCTAGTTAACTAATTTTCAAACTCTAAAATCTCCAAAACTAGGCGACTTAGCAACATTTAGTTTACTAATTTGGATTTAGCAGTCTTTAATCTACAAAAAGATTTAACAACTTTTGTCTTGTAAGGCTATCGACCACAAACTACAGAGCAATTAAATTGAAACCGCGCGGTTGCGACATAATTACCCAATTTCCTAGTCGACTAATTTTCAAACTCTTATATCTCAAAAACTAGGCAACTTAACAACATTTACTTTACTAATTTGGATTTAGCTGTCTTTAATCTACAAAAACCCTTAACAACTTTTTTCTTGTAAGGCTATCGATCACAAACTACAAACCAATTAAATTGAAATCGCAAAGTACTGACAGAATTGCCCAATTTCCTAGTTAACTAATTTTCAAACTCTAAAATCTCCAAAACTAGGCGACTTAGCAACATTTAGTTTACTAATTTGGATTTAGCAGTCTTTAATCTACTAAAAGATTTAACAACTTTTCTCTTGTAAGGCTATAGACCACAAACTACAAAGCAATTAAATTGAAACCGCGCGGTTCCGACACAATTTCCCAATTTCCTAGTCGACTAATTTTCAAACTCTTCTATCTCAAAAACTAGGCAACTTAGCAACATCTACTTTACTAATTTGGATTTAGCTGTTTTTAATCTACAAAAAATCTTAATAACTTTTTTCTTGTAAGGCTATGGATCACAAACTACAAACCATTTAAATTGAAATCGCAAAGTACTGACAGAATTGCCCAATTTCCTAGTCGACTAATCTGATACTTTCTTGTCTATCTAGTCTTCTTGTCGAGTCTTCTAACACAAGCCGCTAAACTTTCAAGTGAAACGAGCCAAGTTGACAAGGAATCGGAATAATATTCATTTATCACCATCATTTCTGAGACACTTTAAAAATTTTATTTGGTTTAGGTTATATTCCAATTAATTCTAGCGCAATTTTATTGTATAATATCTCATTTTGTAGATAATTTAATCTAAAGTAAGTACATTTATAACTTTAGTAACTTATGATACAAGTGTGTCAAGAAGGGCTTTTGTGCATGAGTTTTCGCAACTCATGCACATCATGCTCATCGCCTTCGGCTCGTGCTTTAACCTTCGCAACCCATGTACAAAAGCCCTTCTTCACACACGTTTGTCATATACATGCTTGGTAGTTAAAATACTGTTGAATCTACAAAAAAATAATTGTTTGTTACCGATAATTGAAATATTGTAATTTCGACATATAATATACTTCAAATTACTGATTTATTACGTATGGTATTATACGTATTAATTACGTTAGGTTAGGTTAGGTTAGGTTTTTTAGGAACGGTTAGAAACAATAAGGTTAGAAAACGCACAGTCACGGGAACACTATTTGGTCGTTATTGATGTAATCTAAAACACTTAGTTCACGTACCTTTCGTAGTAACCAATAAAATAGAAACAGTCAAAATATTCTACGACAAAAATTTTAGTCTTGTGATTACGTGGCGAAATCGACGTTGTCTCCCCAGGAGAGTTTAGGGGGGTTGCGGAAGTCTTCGAGGCAGAAAGGATGGAAGTGGAACTTTGTTCCGGACTGCATACATCCTCTGACCGCATACGTTTTTTTAATTTTCTTACGAGAAGCATGTCGTCCGGGCATAATTGTGTTGTTGTCATGACAACCAATAAATTGTTGATTTGTGCGTCAAAATGTTTAGGGTATTGGTTTTAATAAATTTGTGTTTTATCAATCATAAATGGATACATCCGAAGAATTATGGCGTTAGATGGTGACACAATTGCGGAAAGATTACTCCCGCACAAATCAAGATATTTATACAAGAACGTATAATGATTGGCGACCGTAAAAGAACATCAGCGAAATCAACATTTAGGGTTATATGTTTACGAAGCCCGTGAGTTATTTTGATGCGATACTTTTATTTCACTAGTTATATAAAATTTTTATTAAACTAGTGAATAAACTCGCGTTTTATTAATCCGTAAACATAACTTTATAAATCAAAATTGAATAATTGTTTTTTGGCGATATTTTCGAAAATATTGGCTGTATTATACTTTTGTTATGCTTGATAACTTGGCTTTTATAAGGCCCATCCTTAAAATACAAAGACTTTGAGGATATTCTGTTGTCGTGTTGAGGATAAAAATATCTTGCTTGATATTCTGCCGACCCCTGTCCTAAGCTAATAACTAACATGTTTTGACTTGTCTGTCTATATATGCGAGCATGATTGTGCCAGAAGATACTGAATAATCTAGAAACCTTTCTGAATAATAATCGAGTTTGTAAGTAGCTTAACTAGAAATGTTTAGTGCTTTGAATATAATAGGCCGCTAGATGGCAGAAGCTCGTAAGTAGCTTACACCGAGTCTAAATACCCCACCCCAAATCCACAAAGTCTTTGTATTTTAGGGGTGGTCCCTTATCTGCTTATTCTAAACCTGGCCTTTGTGTTGTTACATTATCAACTCTTAATTAGTTGTAATAGTTTTTTTTTTCTATTCGAATAGGTTTGTAGCATGGGTGGCACAGTTCTTTTAACATCAATTGTTTATCTGTTTGATAATGGAATGTTTTTTTTTCAGATTCTTCGATAATTGAGGAGGATTTTTTTTTTCTTTTGGGAGGAATTCAGCGGAATCCTTTTCGTGTAGATTACGGACTTTTATGGGTGTAACATCCTTTCAATTAAAACCACTAATAACTTATTTCCTTCAATGAAAAACTGTCCGTTTTTTTTTTGTGTATAACATTCTTTTGGATTTTATTGCAACAAAAAAATTATAGAAATTCTTTTAAAGTTTAAATAACAATGAGAAATAGAAAAAAAAATGGAAAGGAATTATCAAAATTACAAATAATATCTGTAAATTTCAATTGTCAGGAAAGTTATTATATTATAGGTTTTAATCGTCAAACTAGTTAGTCTGGGGCAGGGGTAACCAAAGCGTCGAAAGCGTAGCTATTCCTACACCGTTAAAAATTTCTTTGGTAATTTTACAAGAAATGTGTTGGAAGTATATGCTCAAAGCAGTTTTGTGATTTAAGAAATCAAGCTTTGTTATTTTACAAATCATTTTTTATTGTTTCTGTTTTAGAAAATTCAAAAACGTAAATATTGATTTCAATGACGAACATTGTAATTTTACAAATAAGCTTAATTAAAAATAGTTTGTAAAATTGAAATATTTAATTTGCAAATTACAAAACTTATTAAACGCAATATGTCTTGTAAAATTACAATTCATATTATATTTACACAATACATACCATTTTTTTTAAGTTTTGCAGAAAACACATTAGACTTTGGATTTTACAAACGACTATCAGTCGAGTTAATTGGTAATATTACAATGTTTCTTATGTAAATATTTATAAACTCTTTTTTATTATGCATCTAGTAACAATTATACCTGTTTTGTAATTTTTCAAAACCAGCAAATTAAATATATTTTGTAAAATTACTAAACTAGGTAATAAAATAACAAAATTCCTTAGTAAATTCATTGTCTATGCATCTTTCGAAATTAAGACTGTTTTTTTTTTGGAATATGCAGGAAAATCAGAAAATATTCAATGTAGTTATTTAAATTTATTGTATAACAGCTTAAAAAAAACAGTCTGTGCCTGGTTGATTTGGCAAAATCATGAATCAAACTTATAAATTAATTGCTCCAAGTAAAATTATTAATTCAAATTTCCCAGAAGAGGTTTTCTATCAATACAAGGAAGGTTCGGGTAAGTATGCTACACAGCCATACTCATCATGGGCTTTTGGTTTCTTTGTTGTGTTTTCTAATGAAAGATCTTCTAATGAATATGCCTGTGAAGTTCTACTGTCATGATGACCTTGCATGGCGTAGTTGATACGATCATAAATTTTCTGTCCAAGACTCGCACTTGCTCCTTCTAGAGAAAAACCTCCAATTTTTACTGTAAACGAAGCTGAGTAATTGTTGACTATTCGATGACCCATTTTCTTCGCCGTTGTGAGCGTGGTGTCATTGAGATCATTTGTCATATAATTTGCAACCACATGAATAAGACTTTTCTTTTCATTGAAATCTAGAAACTTTCCAGTACGGAGTGATTTTTGCACCGAAGATGACAATTTGCAATAAATATCAGAAAGTCTAAATCAGTCTAAATCAGAAGCTCGCCGTGATGATGATGGGCTTGGCTCAGTAACGGTCCCAGATTGTTCTGTAATTTATGTAGTCAATAAATATAAATTATGGATTATCGCTAAAAAAATATATATTTCAAGTTTTAAAATGTTTTGATATTAATTAGACGCACATTAGTTAAAAATACTGATACAAATTTAGTTTTTACCTTTAGACACTTGATTGTTTTTTGTTGATAAATCGCCATCCCAATCAATCCCATCTGGAATAGGAATTAGTACCATTTGTTCCTTGCTCGTTGAAGCCAATTGCAGTATTTCATCGTCATCTATTTCAGTGAAATCTTCCATATAAATCTAGTTAAACGATAAACCAATACATTACCAATACATACCAAAATGAACAAAAATGATCATAGGTGTTATAGTAATAATAAGAATGAATCATAAAATCTTATACTCGCTGTCCATCAATGACAATTTAGACTTGGTAGCCTTAATAAGGTCAGCAATCGTCTGCGCTTTAATAAGTTTTTTTACAGAGGGCTTATCATGCTGGGAAACTTTGAAAATCGCCATCCTGAGCTGATGCTACTACCAGTTTTCGCAAGGTTTTTAATTTTAATAACAGTACATAAGCGATCAATGTAACAACTGATAAAAGTAGATGAATGTAATAACAACTGACAAAATGATATAAGTCTTTCAACAGTTGTTTCCAGGAACTTTGACATAAATTTGACACGAATTGTCATTACTTTGACACGAATTGTCATTACTTTGACACTCACTAATTTCTGATTATTTTGACATTAATTATATAATTACTTAATTCAAACAAAACACTGACATTGTACTGACATATGTCATTTAAAACTAATTTATTATTTATGATTGTTTTTGACATTAATTAAAACAAAACATTGAGAATAAACTGACATATATCATTTCTGATTGTTTTGACGGTAATTATATGATTACTCTAAAGAACTTTTTACGCTTAGTTAAGCGCATGCGCATCCGCCATGTATACATGGCAGGAATTTGAAATTTTCGGGCACATTTTGTTATTTTCCAGAAATTTGACATGAATTGTCATTACTTTGACACGATTTGTCATTACTTTGACACGATTTGTCATTACTTTGACACTCACTAATTTCTGATTGTTTTGACATTAATTATATAATTACTTATTTCAAACAAAACATTGACATTGAACTGACATATGTCATTTATTACTAATTTATCATTTCTGATTGTTTTTGACATTTTTTAAAACAAAACATTGAGAATAAACTGACATATGTCATTTCTGATTTTTTTGACGGTAATTATATGATCACCCTAAAGACGGTTTCACGCTTAGTAAGGCGCATGCGCATCCGCCATGTTTAAATGGCGGGAAATTAAAATTTTCGGGCACATTTTGTTGTTTTCCAGGAACTTTGACTTGAATTGTAATTACTTTGACACGAATTGTCATAACTTTGACACGAATTGTCGTTCTTTTGACACTTACTAATTTCTGATTGTTTTGACATTAATTATATAATTATTTAATCCAAACATTATATCATTTAATCTACTTGTACGATTTTCGAGTCGTTTAATTTGTCATCTTCTGTAACAAAATTAAGTAGATAATGAATTTAAATATTATTTCTAAAATCAAAAAAATTAATTTCCTTCTTCTTCTTCTTTCGAATAGGCCTACTTTGGATCACGCTTTTTCAACTGTTGGGCTTTGATCTTTGCCCAGTATTGTCGCATCTTCTGCCGGTGTAAGTCCTTTCTCTCTTCTGTCCAGGGGGTACCTTTCCTTCGAGGTTTCTCCTGAAATCCACGGACTTCCTTCAGGGTGCGTCTCACAGACTGTCTGTTTTTGAGATCTGTAATTCCCATTAACCAAGTGGTACGAAGTTTTGCCAGAAGTTTTGCCAGAAGGTGAACAGACGGTTGGTTAGTCGGTTTGGAGGCAACCTTGCAATGTGGCCATAGAAAGCTACACTTCTTTTCCTTGCACAGTCAGAGAGCATCTCAATATGTTCGTAATTTCCTTCTATAGATTATAAAAATTCGATTTACAAAGAGATTTTTCAGTAAATAACTTACCTGTAAAATTGGTTTTTTTCCAGCGATGAATAACTGTACCAATATTATATCCCCAATATAATTACATCTAAAAGTAAATTTTAGATTCGTAGAGTTATCAATAAAAATCTGCCCAGAAAAACCACCAAAAATAAGTTTTCCGGGGTCGTTTACTCGTTTTCCTTTTAACACCATAGGCCTCGATGCCTTACACTAATTATAAAACTATTAACTTATTAAATGCTAACTATTTACATAACTTATGTTCATGTATTTCAGGAAAAAAAAATAACTGAATAAATCTTCGAATGACGCGGACTTGTTTGGAGTCGTGTGAAGTTGGCCCCCGAATTTTCGAAAAATCGATTTTTTTTTTTAGAGTTCTGACAAGTTTTTGAATAATTCTAGAGTTCTTGCTTGAAAATTGCAATATTTACGGGGAATTTCGGGCAGAAATCGAGAAAAACAATTTGGGGGCCAACTTCACGCAGCCCCCTCTTTTTCAGGAAAAAGAGTTCTGATGTAATATTCCAGTTCTTTATATAGAGTTCTAGAGTTCTCAATCGATAATGCATATACTTCTACTTTTTTTTTCAAAATTTTGTAATTTTTGAAAATTTAAAGAAAAATCTGATAACGGTTTTCGATTGTACTAAAGCAGATAAACAAAAAATGCTTATTAGATATTTTTGTAAAATCAATATTTACAAATTTATTTATAAAAAACTTTCGACGAAGATTAAAAAAACAATACAGTTCTGATAAGAGTTCTGAGTAGCCCCCGGAGAGTTCTAAACAAATAACCAATGCACTTTCCTTGTCAAACCAATATTAAAGAAGTTATAAGCAAAAACAAGGCGCAAAATTTTTGAAAATTACAGAATTCCAAAAAAAAATATTTTTCCGTAAGTTCTGTTAAGGGTTCTGGGTAGCTCCTCGAGAGTTCTGAACAAATCTCTTTTATAATTCCCACGTCCGACCAATATTAAAGAAGTTATAAACAAAATATAGTTTTTTGAACATTAAAAAATTTAAAAAAAAAAATTTTCATGAGTTTTGATAAGAGTTCTGAGTAGCCCCGGAGAGTTCTAAACAAATAACCAATACAATTTCTTTGTTAAACCAACATTAAAGAAGTTATAAGCAAAAACGAAGCGCAAAATTTTAAAAAATTACAGAATTCAAAAAAAAAATGTTTTTCATGAGTTTTGATATGAGTTCTGAGTAGCCCCTGGAGAGTTCTGAACAAATAACCTATGCAATTTCCTTGTCAAACCAATATTAAAGTAGTTATGAGCAAAAGCGAGGCTCTAATTTTTTGAAAATTTCAGAATTCGAAATTTTTTAAAAGAAGTTATAAAAGAGATTTGTTCAGAACTCTCGAGGGGCAACCCAGAACTCTTAACAGAACTCATGGAAAAAACAAATTTTGAAAAAAAAAATTGAAAAAGTTAAAGTTTACATGGAACAACCTGAAACATTTAACAAGATAAAGTATGTAAACTACTCAAACCATTATATGGCTTGAAACAATCTGGCTGCGAGTGATACATAAAATTGGATGAATTTATCACAAAAATTGGCGGCAAACGAACCCAAGCAGATCCATGCGTCTCGAAGCGTCGAGAATCATTGTAGAGGAGCTGGAACGCAGGAGGATGCCCGAACACCTGGTAGGCCTAACCATGAGCCACTTCATCGACAGGCGTCTGCTGGTGGAGGGGCAGAACGGGATAGACGTCACAGCCGGGGTCCCACAAGGATCCGTGCTGGAACATTCTTTATGATGTAGTTCTAAATGTGGCCTTACCGGACGGTGCGGAAGCCGTCGCCTACGCGGACGACCTGGCCCTAGTGGTCAAAGCAAGAAGAGAAGAAGAGCTCGAAGAAATAACTAACGCCGCGCTAGACACTATACAGGAATGGATGGACGCAAATCAGCTGGCTATTGCACAAATCCGAGGCAGTGCTGCTAATCGGCAGGAAGAGATGTGACCCGGTGGAGTTCGTTCTCGGCGGAAGAACGTTTCGCCCGCTGAAGTCCCTAAAATACCTGTGAATAGTCTTCGACGAGCAGCTAACCTTCGGTAGGCAGGTTGAGGAGGCATGCGCAAAAGCTCACTGCAGGGTGAATAACCTCTTGAGGATACTCCCGAGGATGAGAACAAAAGAAGAGTACTGGCATCCGTTGCAAACAATATCGTCTTGTATGGGGAACCGGTGTGGGCCAGCTGCACTAAAGTCATGAGGCTAAGGGAAGCCCTGAAAAGAGCACAAAGGAAAATAGCTATCAGGATAGTCTGCGCTTACAGAACTGTCAAGTTTTAATCTTTTTGTAACCAAAATATTTTCTGCCAAAACTTAAATTGACTGCGAGTTTCGGCTTTGTGCAGGTCAATTAACATTTTGGCAGCAATCGCGGAAAATTGCTGCAAAATGGAGAGGAAGCTCGAAAATGAAGTTTAGGTTGAAATGAAACGTTTAAAGCTTCTAGTAATTGAACTTAACACTAACTAAATAATTAACAGTGAAACTAAGGACTCCTATAATTAAAGTATTAAAGGCTCCTATACACACTGAGCTAGGTTTGATGATATTTGGGAATTATTACGAAGGATAAAATGAAGTCAAAGGTCGGATCAGGCCCGCGAGCCGGAAGTTGAGATTCAGGTTGAAATAAATCGTTTCAACAAAAGCTTCTAGTAATTGAATTAACTAAAACACTAACTAAATAATTCACAGTGAAACTGAAGACCTGGTCGAGCGTGGAATGAAGCGCTCTATATAAAGGCTACATACTCAGCTAGGTTTGATGAGATTTTGGAATTATTACTAGGGCTGGATAAAATCAAGTCGAATGACGGATCCGGCCCGCGGGCCGGAGGTTGAGGTTTAGGTCGAAATGAAACGTTTAAAGCATATAGTAATTAAACTTAACACTAACTAAATAATTCAGAGTGAAATTGAGTATCTGGTCGTGCGTAGAATGAAACGCACGATATAGAATGTAATGCGCTATAAAGGCTCCTATACACACTCAGCTAGGTTTCTCGATTTTATAAACAGAGAAACGAATGTATAAAATACAAAAATTGAGTAAAAACTGGAAACTCTACTGCTTGAACGAAGTTCGATGTTTGAAGAGACAATCTTATTCTTCCGGTAGGCCATCGTACACTTTGGGTGAAAAATTTTATTCTTCAGGCGGACAGTATTCCTTAGGCGGACAATCTTCTTCGTCGGGCGGACAATATTCTGCAGACGGACAACATTCTTCGGGTGTCGAGATATCGGGAGGAGCGTCGGGCAAATACATGCACGGAGAGGAGCAAAGTAAATATTACGTAAATTGAACTTTTTTTAGATTTTTGTTTCTGTAACCAAAATCGTTTCTGCCAAAGTTTCATTAGACTGTGACTTGTGAGTTCCGGCCCGCGGGCCGGATCCGAAAATAATTTGCGGTTCTTTGTTAGATTTTTTTTGTAACCAAAATCTTTCTGCCAAAAATTTCATTTGACTGTGAGCTTCGGCTGTGAGTTCCGGCCCGCCGGTCGGATCCGAAAATAATTTGCGGTTCTTTTACAGATTATTTTTTGTATCCAAAATCTTTTCTGCCAAAATTTCATTTAACTTTGAGTTTCGACTTTGTGAAGATCAATTAACATTTTGGCAGCAATCTCTGAAAATTGCTGCAAAATACAGAGGAAGCTCCAAGTTGCTCTAACGGGAAGTTTAGGTTGAAATGAAACGTTTAAAGCTTCTAGTAATTGAACTTACTTACTAACTAAATAATTATTAGTGAAACGGGGGACCTAGTCGGGCGTGGAATGAAGTGCCCGATATAAAACGTAATGCGCTATAAAGAAGGCCTCTGTCCTCTGTATACACTCAGTTTAAGTTTAATTACGTATGTTACAATAATTTAAGTTTAAATAATGCTTAAGACACTTAAGTTTAATGAGATTTGAGAATTGTTACGAGGGCCGGATAAAATCAAGTCGAAGGTCGAATCCGGCCCGCGGGCCCAATATAATTTGCGGTTCTTTTTGTAACCAAAATATTTTTATCGCTGTTGAATAACGCGCTCAACGAGTCTTTGCTTTCCAATTCGACGTTGGAGTACATCAACGACCACGATTACTGGCTGGACATGTTTCACCGGGCTGTTCATCCGTTTTTCTTCGAGGACATTAAGATGAATCGCATACAAACACCAAATAAAAGTGAGAAATCCCCAAGTTAAAAATCAAGAATGGGATAATTAAAAAAAATAATTATAGAAACAATTACACGCTTTGGCTTCATCACACGAAAACCGAACTAAAGTTTTTTTTTTATACTGCACCACCCTTTCCATGAGGAGCCAAGTAAAACCATCTTCCCCCATGCCCATACCCCTGTCTTCTACCACCACTTTTCTCATCACTGCTCCACTGACATGTCGCACAGTTTTGCGCCCACATGTCGCTAGCCTTCCCACATTTAGCGTAAAGCTGTGTGTCCATCCACTACCTCCGACCCTTTTTCTCTGACCCGAACCTGTGCGGTGCTATCAATGCTTGAGGTAGTCTCGAGGTTTTAAGGTACAACGGAAGCCTTTGAAAAACTTGCACACTCCCATATTGTGGAAGAAACTTGCTCCCCTCGATCTTTCCCTGACGGCTCTGCAACTCCACCTAATCTTCCGTACACCCATTCTTCCTTCCTTCCACTCACAAACATTCTTTTAATTTCTCCATATACCCACCCACAACTTCTTCCTTTCGCTCCCCCACTTTGTCCCCTTATGCACATCCATAACTTCCATACTTACAAGTCTCAGTACAACTTTAGTTGTAGCTTAAATTGCCCATTCCTTAAACAATCCTTACATTGCCCATTCCATACACTTTCCTTTCAAACTTGACCACCCTCCAAGCTGCCTGTGAAAATACTTTCAGCATATTCGTTTCTTGCAGCATAATATACTGGCGTATATGAAAATGTAACCGAGCGATCCACCGCACTACAATTCTTCCTAAACCCGGCTTGTACATCCGAGATCAGATCTTCTTCCTCTTCACTTAAAAACATCCGTTCTAATCTTCTTCTTCGTCGTTCCGTCTTTGCTGAGGATCGTGACTCCGCAAACATTCAACCGCACTCCTCCATCGGTTGCGGTCAGAGGCCCAATGCAGTGTAACGTTCACAGGTATATCCAGCTGTTCGGATATCTGATCGGACCAACTCTTGGGACTTCGGCCTCTAGGTCTCTTGCCCTCAACCTTCCCTGTCACCACCAGTCGTTCAAGATTGTCATTGCAATATAGCCAAAGTATTTCAAGACCTTGTACAGGCAAACCTGAGGCAGACGTTGCATACATTCTTTCAAGATAGAGACGTTTGTACGGCGAGCTGTCCAGGGTATCCTCAGCAAGCGGCGCCAACACCACATCTCAAAGGCGTCTATCCTCTGTCTGTCCGCCGCTTTCAGCGTCCACGTCTCTGCCCCATAAAGAAAAACACGAGGGTGAAGACTAAGTGTAGCTTTGTCCTATTAGTTATGTTATTGTCGTTCCACATCTTATTGAATTGAGTCATTGCCGCTGTAGCCATGCCTATACGTCTTCTTATTCCAGGCTTGCAGTTTCTCTTGCTGGTGATAATAGAGCCAAGGTACTGGAACTTCTACAATGTCTCGTAATCCCGCATAAGCGTGGTCGGTGGTAGAGTCATAAATCGGTCCACTATCAGCTTAGTCTTGCTTTTGTTAACTGGCTGACCGTGTCCAACCGGTGCATCAGTTCAGCCATTTCGGTCTCAGATGCTGCAAGCAGAGTCGTGTCGCCCGCGTAGCAGAGGTTGGAGATTTTCTGACCTCCCACTTTGATACCGCCATCCCAATCCTCGAGAGCTCGGAGCAATATGTGTTCACCGTAGATGTTAAACAGTAATGGAGAAATCACACATCCCTGTCGAACACCCTTACAGAACTTGAATGGAATAGATGTGACCTCTCCTAGCGATACAGTGCCATACCCTGACGTGTATAAGCTGCGGATCAGTTTTATTAGATGTGTTTCAGCAAGGACCTTCCAGAGTTGTGATCATTTTACACAGTCTAAGACCTTGTGGTAATCCACAAAATATATATACGCCGGGATGTTGTGTTCGTGGCATTTCTCGATAATGAGGAGGATTCCTCCCCAATTTTAACAAGTTATTCGGCGTTGGCATATTTTGGGGCCGTCTTAGTACACCATCACAGCCAACCCTCCTCTTTTCTCAAACGGGCTTGGGACCGTCTACGGCAGAGTTAAATCCGTTCTAATAGTTTCGCATAAATTTTGAAGAATACAAGAAACAAGATTAGGCAATATTAGGTAAGATCAGACAGGTTTGGACAAGACTAGCTAAACCTTTCATCCTTACAATTCTAAGCACATCTTTTAAAATCCTTTCATTGATCATTCCATACACTTTCCTTTCAAACTGGACTACCCTCCTAACTGCTTGCGAAAATACTTTCAACACATTCGTTTCGTGCTTGCTCGTTGTCTTATCTAGTCTGAGGGTCATTTCTAAAAACTGCAGCTGCACTTTTTAAATTCTCTCTTCCTATTTCATTCCCGACACCTCCGCTCCATCTTCTTCTTTTTATTATCAGCCTGTTCTCATCCACTCCTGAATGTAGGCCTCTTCCATATTTTTCCATTCCTGTCTGTCCATAGCAGCCCTCATCCAGTTGTTCTTCTGGATGTCATCGAGCCATCTTTTTTGAGGTCTGCCAGCACTTCGTTTGCACTCTCTTGGCCGCCAAGATGTTAATTCTGCTTCATACTCTGCTCCATATGCTCCATACAAAACAATAATTCTCACACAAGCCTTCCACACTATTTTCGTCGTTCGAAGTTAAAGCTCAAACACTCCTTCCAGACATTTAGTCATAGTCTGTTAGGTGCCACCCATGACTTTTTGTAAATATACTTCACATGGTCTTTTGCTTCGTCATATGGCGCTACATTCTTAACGCTTTTACTCCAAGTAGTTGGTATGCGTCTTCCCGGGGCTCTTCCTCCCACTGTTTTCTTGGTCTCCCTATCGGCCTGCCTTGCATTTTTGCGTTCATTGGTTCGATTATCGTCCATCCTGAGCATGTGCCCTGCCCATCTTAATCTTTGTAGTCTGATGAATGTAGAAATCGGTGGTTCTTGTTATATCTGGAATAGCTTGTTATTGCGCCTTGGCCTTCTGATGTTTCCGATCGTTACCGTAGCCCTTAGAATCCTACGTAGCACCTTGCGCTCCAATATGTCCATTGCGTTCTAGTTTTTTTTTTCGGTCATAGTCTATGTTTCGCTACAATATCATGCGATGGGACCCATCGTGCCCAAACATAAACCCAAGGTATTTGAAGCAGCTAACTTGCTCAATTACGCCACTTCCCCAATTAAACGATTCCCTCCTATTACCCGCTCTCTTTCAAAACATCCATTTAGTATTTTCCACATTCACTGCCAGTTTCGTACTGCAACAGCAACTATGAGTTTCGACTTTGTGAAGATCAATTAACATTTTGGCAGCAATCTCTGAAAATTGCTGCAAAATACAGGGGAAGCTCCACTCTAACGGGAAGTTTAGGTTGAAATGAAACGTTTAAAGCTTCTAGTAATTGAACTTAACACTAATTAAATAATTAACAGTGGAACTGAGGATCTAGTCGAGCAAGGAATAAAGCACCCTATTAAAGGCTCCTATACACACTGAGCTAGGTTTTATGAAATTTGGGAATTGTTACGAAGGCCGGATAAAATGAAGTCAAAAGACGAGCTGGAGGTTGAGGTTTAGGTTGAAGTAAAACGTTTAAAGCTTCTAGTAATTGAATTTAACACTAACTAAATGATTCACAGTGAAACTGAGGACGTGGTCGAGCGTGGAATGAAGCGCTCTATAAAGCCTCCTATACATACTCAGCTAGGTCTGATGAGATTTTGGAATTATTACGAGGGCTTGATAAAATCAAGTCGAATGTCGGATCCGGCCCGCGGGCCCGAGGTTGAGATTTAGGTTGAAGTAAAACGTTTAAAGCTTCTAGTAATTGAATTTAACACTAACTAAATAATTCACAGTGAAACTGAGGACCTGGTTGCGCGTGGAATGAAGCGCTCTATATAAAAAGCCTCCTATACATACTTAGCTAGGTTTGATGAAATTTTGGAATTATTACGAGGGCTTGATAAAATCAAGTCAAATGTCGGATCCGGCCCGCGGGCCGGAGGTTGAGCTTTAGGTCCAAATGAAACGTTTAAAGCTTCTAGTAATTGAACTTAAGTTAGGACTGGATAAAATAAAGTCGAATGTCGGATCCGGCCCACGGGCCGGAGGTTGAAGTTTAGGTCGAAATTAAACGTTTAGAGCTTCTAGTAATTGAACTTAACACTAACTAAATAGTTCACAGTGAAATTGGGAATCTGGTCGGGATTAGAATGAAGCGCCCGATATAGAATGTAATGCGCTTTAAAGGCTCCTATACACACTCAGCTAGGTTTCTCGATTGTATAAAATACAAAAATTGAGTAAAAACTGGAAACTCAACTGCTTGAACGAAGTGCGATGTTTGAAGAGTCGCAAATGCCTAGAAAAGACCCGCGGTTTGTCGACCCCTGAACAAGAGCGATGGAATATAAACTAAACAAGCAATAATACCTTCGAAATTAGATTTAATACTACAGACGATAGACAGAACTTAACAGACTTTTGTAAGAGAAATTGTTAAGATTAATTGAGAAATTGTGAAAGAAAAATTGTGTAATAAGTTGAAACAAAATTTGATTGATATAAATATTTTTCAAATAATCAAAAATACCTGTTATACAATTTCCCTCCTTGTTTTTGGAAATCGTTTAGAGCAACACTTGGCGATCGAGGAGGAAAGCAAAGAGACACTCGACCGAGAACTTTGTGTAAACTTTACACGGAACGATGTTTCTGTGTCAACACAAACACCTCTTTGAACTGTGGTTGTGTGTGTGTGTGCCTTTTGGATTATTCCGTTTTTTTTTTCTTCATCTTCTCCGTTTTGTTTTTATTTGCCCCGTGTCACTTCAACCAAATCGCCGAGGACCCGAACACAAATAGTTTTAGGACCGAGAAAACAATGAAAACTAATACCAATATCAACACACCAAATACCTCGCCAATATTTAATCTTCCAAAATAGTTATTAGATTCCATCAACTGTTACCTGCTTAGTCTAAATTGGCGAGAAGATGAAACAACCTTTAGATTAAATCCCGTCGTATGTTTTGGTGTAATTAAGTTCTTTAACCTAGGTGTATATTCCGTTAAACCTGATCTAATCGTGTTAACCTATTATTCTATTTATCATGTAAACAATCTCATAATGCAATCTTACCACACAAACTTTCTTATATATTATCAATGAATCAATGAGCAAACAGCAATAATTGTTAAGATAACATTCATTTGTAGATTTTCGTCCAACTTTTTCCGTAACAAAAAAAAAAACTCTCACACACCCCGCACAGTAAATATTTAATTGTTTGAGCATTCATTCTTGTATTTTACAATTCCTCTTTATCCTTTCTTGCTCGTTGTCAAACAGTTTTTTGTGTTCTGGACTCGTATTTTTAGTACCGGCGGCCGCTCAAGCATTCAAGCATTAACTATCAGTTTTATCAACGGCACTTACACACATATTCACCATGCATTTTGCCAATCCCTTCGTCGTTTTCGTCGGGATTTTTCTGATCAATTGTGATATTTTTCTTACATTGAACGAGTAAGTAAATTATTATCAAATATATCAATTTATTTGACTAAACAAAACTAGACAGAAGAAACTAGACAGACAAGACTAGACAGAGAAGACTAGACAGACAAGACTAGACAGACAAGACTAGACAGTCAAGACTAGACAGACAAGACTAGACAGACAAGACTAGACAGATAAGACTAGACAGACAAGACTAGACAGACAAGACTAGACAGACAAGACTAGACAGACAAGACTAGACAGACAAGACTAGACAGACAAGACTAGACAGACAAGACTAGACAGACAAGACTAGACAGACAAGACTAGACAGACAAGACTTAGACAGACAAGACTAGACAGACAAGACTAGACAGACAAGACTAGACAGACAAGACTAGACAGACAAGACTAGACAGACAAGACTAGACAGACAAGACTAGACAGACAAGACTAGACAGACAAGACTAGACAGACAAGACTAGACAGACAAGACTAGACAGACAAGACTAGACAGACAAGACTAGACAGACAAGACTAGACAGACAAGACTAGACAGACAAGACTAGACAGACAAGACTAGACAGACAAGACTAGACAGACAAGACTAGACAGACAAGACTAGACAGACAAGACTAGACAGACAAGACTAGACAGACAAGACTAGACAGACAAGACTAGACAGACAAGACTAGACAGACAAGACTAGACAGACAAGACTAGACAGACAAGACTAGACAGACAAGACTAGACAGACAAGACTAGACAGACAAGACTAGACAGACAAGACTAGACAGACAAGACTAGACAGACAAGACTAGACAGACAAGACTAGACAGACAAGACTAGACAGACAAGACTAGACAGACAAGACTAGACAGACAAGACTAGACAGACAAGACTAGACAGACAAGACTAGACAGACAAGACTAGACAGACAAGACTAGACAGACAAGACTAGACAGACAAGACTAGACAGACAAGACTAGACAGACAAGACTAGACAGACAAGACTAGACAGACAAGACTAGACAGACAAGACTAGGACAGACAAGACTAGACAGACAAGACTAGACAGACAAGACTAGACAGACAAGACTAGACAGACAAGACTAGACAGACAAGACTAGACAGACAAGACTAGACAGACAAGACTAGACAGACAAGACTAGACAGACAAGACTAGACAGACAAGACTAGACAGACAAGACTAGACAGACAAGGACTAGACAGACAAGACTAGACAGACAAGACTAGACAGACAAGACTAGACAGACAAGACTAGACAGACAAGACTAGACAGACAAGACTAGACAGACAAGACTAGACAGACAAGACTAGACAGACAAGACTAGACAGACAAGACTAGACAGACAAGACTAGACAGACAAGACTAGACAGACAAGGACTAGACAGACAAGACTAGACAGGACAAGACTAGACAGACAAGACTAGACAGACAAGACTAGACAGACAAGACTAGACAGACAAGACTAGGACAGACAAGACTAGACAGACAAGACTAGACAGACAAAGACTAGACAGACAAGACTAGACAGACAAGACTAGACAGACAAGACTAGACAGACAAGACTAGACAGACAAGAAGACAGACAAGACTAGACAGACAAGACTAGACAGACAAGACTAGACAGACAAGACTAGACAGACAAGACTAGACAGACAAGACTAGACAGACAAGACTAGACAGACAAGACTAGACAGACAAGACTAGACAGACAAGACTAGACAGACAAGACTAGACAGACAAGACTAGACAGACAAGACTAGACAGACAAGACTAGACAGACAAGACTAGACAGACAAGACTAGACAGACAAGACTAGACAGACAAGACTAGACAGACAAGACTAGACAGACAAGGACCTAGACAGACAAGACTAGACAGACAAGACTAGACAGACAAGACTAGACAGACAAGACTAGACAGACAAGACTAGACAAGACTAGACAGACAAGACTAGACAGACAAGACTAGACAGACAAGACTAGACAGACAAGACTAGACAGACAGACTAGACAGACAAGACTAGACAGACAAGACTAGACAGACAAGACTAGACAGACAAGACTAGACAGACAAGACTAGACAGACAAGACTAGACAGACAAGACTAGACAGACAAGACTAGACAGACAAGACTAGACAGACAAGACTAGACAGACAAGACTAGACAGACAAGACTAGACAGACAAGACTAGACAGACAAGACTAGACAGACAAGACTAGACAGACAAGACTAGACAGACAAGACTAGACAGACAAGACTAGACAGACAAGACTAGACAGACAAGACTAGACAGACAAGACTAGACAGACAAGACTAGACAGACAAGACTAGACAGACAAGACTAGACAGACAAGACTAGACAGACAAGACTAGACAGACAAGACTAGACAGACAAGACAGACAGACAAGACTAGACAGACAAGACTAGACAGACAAGACTAGACAGACAAGACAGACTAGACAGACAAGACTAGACAGACAAGACTAGACACAGAACAAGACTAGACAGACAAGACTAGACAGACAAGACTAGACAGACAAGACTAGACAGACAAGACTAGACAGACAAGACTAGACAGACAAGACTAGACAGACAAGACTAGACAGACAAGACTAGACAGACAAGGACTAGACAGACAAGACTAGACAGACAAGACTAGACAGACAAGACTAGACAGACAAGACTAGACAGACAAGACTAGACAGACAAGACTAGACAGACAAGACTAGACAGACAAGACTAGACAGACAAGACTAGACAGACAAGACTAGACAGACAAGACTAGACAGACAAGACTAGACAGACAAGACTAGACAGACAAGACTAGACAGACAAGACTAGACAGACAAGACTAGACAGACAAGACTAGACAGACAAGACAGACAGACAAGACTAGACAGACAAGACTAGACAGACAAGACTAGACAGACAAGACTAGGACAGACAAGACTAGACAGACAAGACTAGACAGACAAGACTAGACAGACAAGACTAGACAGACAAGACTAGACAGACAAGACTAGACAGACAAGACTAGACAGACAAGACTAGACAGACAAGACTAGACAGACAAGACTAGACAGACAAGACTAGACAGACAAGACTAGACAGACAAGACTAGACAGACAAGACTAGACAGACAAGACTAGACAGACAAGACTAGACAGACAAGACTAGACAGACAAGACTAGACAGACAAGACTAGACAGACAAGACTAGACAGACAAGACTAGACAGACAAGACTAGACAGACAAGACTAGACAGACAAGACTAGACAGACAAGACTAGACAGACAAGACTAGACAGACAAGACTAGACAGACCAAGACTAGACAGACAAGACTAGACAGACAAGACTAGACAGACAAGACTAGACAGACAAGACTAGACAGACAAGACTAGACAGACAAGACTAGACAGACAAGACTAGACAGACAAGACTAGACAGACAAGACTAGACAGACAAGACTAGACAGACAAGACTAGACAGACAAGACTAGACAGACAAGACTAGACAGACAAGACTAGACAGACAAGACTAGACAGACAAGACTAGACAGACAAGACTAGACAGACAAGACTAGACAGACAAGACTAGACAGACAAGACTAGACAGACAAGACTAGACAGACAAGACTAGACAGACAAGACTAGACAGACAAGACTAGACAGACAAGACTAGACAGGCAAGACTAGACAGACAAGACTAGACAGACAAGACTAGACAGACAAGACTAGACAGACAAGACTAGACAGACAAGACTAGACAGACAGACAAGACTAGACAGACAAGGACTAGACAGACAAGACTAGACAGAGACTAGACAGACAAGACTAGACAGACAAGACTAGACAGACAAGACTAGACAGACAAGACTAGACAGACAAGACTAGACAGACAAGACTAGACAGACAAGACTAGGACAGACAAGACTAGACAGACAAGACTAGACAGACAAGACTAGACAGACAAGACTAGACAGACAAGACTAGACAGACAAGACTAGACAGACAAGACTAGACAGACAAGACTAGACAGACAAGACTAGACAGACAAGACTAGACAGACAAGACTAGACAGACAAGACTAGACAGACAAGACTAGACAGACAAGACTAGACAGACAAGACTAGACAGACAAGACTAGACAGACAAGACTAGACAGACAAGACTAGACAGACAAGACTAGACAGACAAGACTAGACAGACAAGACTAGACAGACAAGACTAGACAGACAAGACTAGACAGACAAGACTAGACAGACAAGACTAGACAGACAAGACTAGACAGACAAGACTAGACAGACAAGACTAGACAGACAAGACTAGACAGACAAGACTAGACAGACAAGACTAGACAGACAAGACTAGACAGACAAGACAGACAAGACTAGACAGACAAGACTAGACAGACAAGACTAGACAGACAAGACTAGACAGACAAGACTAGACAGACAAGACTAGACAGACAAGACTAGACAGACAAGACTAGACAGACAAGACTAGACAGACAAGACTAGACAGACAAGACTAGACAGACAAGACTAGACAGACAAGACTAGACAGACAAGACTAGACAGACAAGACTAGACAGACAAGACTAGACAGACAAGACTAGACAGACAAGACTAGACAGACAAGACTAGACAGACAAGACTAGACAGACAAGACTAGACAGACAAGACTAGACAGACAAGACTAGACAGACAAGACTAGACAGACAAGACTAGACAGACAAGACTAGACAGACAAGACTAGACAGACAAGACTAGACAGACAAGACTAGACAGACAAGACTAGACAGACAAGACTAGACAGACAAGACTAGACAGACAAGACTAGACAGACAAGACTAGACAGACAAGACTAGACAGACAAGACTAGACAGACAAGACTAGACAGACAAGACTAGACAGACAAGACTAGACAGACAAGACTAGACAGACAAGACTAGACAGACAAGGACTAGACAGACAAGACTAGACAGACAAGACTAGACAGACAAGACTAGACAGACAAGACTAGACAGACAAGACTAGACAGACAAGACTAGACAGACAAGACTAGACAGACAAGACTAGACAGACAAGACTAGACAGACAAGACTAGACAGACAAGACTAGACAGACAAGACTAGACAGACAAGACTAGACAGACAAGACTAGACAGACAAGACTAGACAGACAAGACTAGACAGACAAGACTAGACAGACAAGACTAGACAGACAAGACTAGACAGACAAGACTAGACAGACAAGACTAGACAGACAAGACTAGACAGACAAGACTAGACAGACAAGACTAGACAGACAAGACTAGACAGACAAGACTAGACAGACAAGACTAGACAGACAAGACTAGACAGACAAGACTAGACAGACAAGACTAGACAGACAAGACTAGACAGACAAGACTAGACAGACAAGACTAGACAGACAAGACTAGACAGACAAGACTAGACAGACAAGACTAGACAGACAAGACTAGACAGACAAGACTAGACAGACAAGACTAGACAGACAAGACTAGACAGACAAGACTAGACAGACAAGACTAGACAGACAAGACTAGACAGACAAGACTAGACAGACAAGACTAGACAGACAAGACTAGACAGACAAGGCTAGACAGACAAGACTAGACAGACAAGACTAGACAGACAAGACTAGACAGACAAGACTAGACAGACAAGACTAGACAGACAAGACTAGACAGACAAGACTAGACAGACAAGACTAGACAGACAAGACTAGACAGACAAGACTAGACAGACAAGACTAGACAGACAAGACTAGACAGACAAGACTAGACAGACAAGACTAAACAGACAAGACTAGACAGACAAGACTAGACAGACAAGACTAGACAGACAAGACTAGACAGACTAGACAGACAAGACTAGACAGACAAGACCAGACAGACAAGACTAGACAGACAAGACTAGACAGACAAGACTGGACAGGCGAGAATAGGTTTTCGTTTGGTTAAATTTAAATTTTGATTTATATATTTTTAATGTTTGTTAATTAATGTTTTAAGGGTTGAAAGCTTGGTGTGTTAATTACATAAAGTATTTATTGTGTTGTAAAAGTGAAAAGGGGACGCGCGATAAATGTTTATGTGGATAAACAATAAAATGTCTGTGAGGGTGTTAAATTTCTTATTTGCTCTCTAATTAGAGGCAGATTTGGAATTTTCTGTTAAATATTTGAAGGGTTTTTTGTACGATTTTTTTTTCTTTCCCGAGCCATTGAAATAACAGGGAAGATTTACAATGCAGATAAGATTATCGGTGAGACAATATTTATCTAGCCGTTATCTGTTTACCATTAGTAAGTTAGTTTCATTGTTAATATTTGTTTTTAATTATTTGAAAACGTTTTCTAATTTTACTAGATATTATCATAACATCCTGGTCTTCAATCATGGTCTTCTATCGGAAGATTGAAGTTTGCAGCAATTATCCACTCTGTTCTGTCTTCAGCTTTTCGCTTCTTTTTCAGGGTTCCGTACCGAAAACGGAACCCTTATAGGATCACTTTGTTGTCCGTTTGTCTGTCCGTTTGTCTGTCTGTCTGTCCGTCTGTCTGTCCGTCTGTCTGTCTCAGGAACGCGTAGAGGTAACAAGTTGAAATTTGTATCAAATACTCGGCTCTGCGGTCTCTTTCAGCTGTGAAAAAATCAAACTTGTAAGTCAACGCGATCAAAAGATATGACCGTTTATGTCGCATATTTTGCGATTTCACAAGGGAATCAAAACCTATAGGGTACTTCCCGTTGACCTAGAATCATGAAATTTGGCAAGAAGCGGTGTCTTACAGCACATGTAAAGGAAAAAATCTGAAAACCGTAATTATGTAGTTTAATTACAAGAAAAATGCGAATTTACTATTACAAACTTATGAAAATACACTATGTGTTGCGTGGTATTGTCAACCACCAGAAGCATATGTGTTACATACAGTTAGGTCCTCCTCGGTTAGGTCCGAAGGTTAAAATGTATGTGTCGGCACCAAGCTGTTTATTCTGAATTTTCTTTTATATTTTTTATGCATTTCATCACGTACGCTCTATATACATAATATATACAAGGTATATATCATGTCTAAATTCTCAAGTCCCGTAACATCCTGTATATATTATATTTCGTCTAATTTTTCTTTATAATCTACATACCTATACTTAAATCACGTACGCCCTATATTTTTTGGTAGTCAATTGCCCAAAAAGCAGTCAATTGAACAACTGAATGTTAAGAGTATCGAAATAGACATAGAAATAGTTAATATATTAGTTTATATTAGATCTAGAAATAATTTGATCTTAATATAAGTTAGTGAATAAGTGTAATACTGAAATAAAGTTTTCTTTTTATAAGTTTAAAAATATTCGCGTTATTTTAAAAAAATACCCTGTATTCCTTTATACAGGGTATATAGGTACACAGGCAAAATTGAGCAGTAAAAACAAAGAGTGAAGTTCCAGAACCCCTAAACACTCATAGTGAATGGGGGATGTGTGGTAATAAAATATAGAGGTCCGACGCTACTTGGTGAAACATCGTTCACGCAAAAACTGTGCGGAATCGTCTGAACTGCGATTACTTGGTAATAAAATATAGGGTAGAATTCCATCGTACCACAGACACATCTTGAGGTTATGCTTGCAGCGGTACTAAGATGGTCGTGATTTCTTGGAGGGCCACTTGTCAAGTTAACGGAAAGTGCTTGCTACGTCCTCCACAAAAAAAAGATACCTTACTTACAAGTTTGTACGGAACTCTCGGTGCGCGAGTCACAACTCGCACTTGACCGGTTTTTTTTTTGTTATGTTGTAGATCCAGCATCTCGAATTGGTTGGTCAATGTATTGCTGTGGTCACCCTATACAATTCTTGCCATGATGGTATCATTCGATCATTTTGTTCAGCAAGCAATCATGTAGCAGTGTATGAACAATAAGTTGCATTCCTCTCTTTACAATGCTGTTCCACAGACATCTTTTTTCCTCGGCTCTCCTTAACACTTCTTCATTTGTCACTCGGTCAACCCATCCAATTTTTAGCATCCTCCTATAACACCACATTTCTAAAACTTCCAGACTTCTTCTCTATTGTGTCCCTATGGTCCAGGTTTCATACCCACACAGTGCAACTTCTTCTTCTTCTGACTCTACAGCCCAGGGTGAGCTTTGGCCTCCTTAACAATCCCCTTTCACCTTTGACGGTCTTTAGCGACACGTGTCCAGTTTCCTACTTGTAGAGTTTCTACATCTTCCTCTACCTTATCTTTCCACCTGGTTCTGGGTCTACCTCTGCTTCTTGAGGTCTTAGGTTGCGCTTTATGGATGGATCTGGGTGCTCTTGCACTCGGCATTTTAATCATGTGGCCCGCCCATCAAAGTCTCTGTGCCTTAATGAATCTTACTATGTCTTCACCTTCCATTAGTTCTTGAAGTTACACACAGTGCAACACTCCACACAAAAGTTTCAATTAGTCTTTTCCTTAGCGTGAGGCTAATCATGTTGGAGGTGAATGGGTTTTTTCGGTTAAATAAACGTAATTTTTGCTTGGTTTATTCTACTGACAGTTTCGATTTACATCTTCACGAACTGTTGAATTTCATCTAAAATGTGTCCATTTAGGCCGATGTTTGTGTGGATGCCGGATAACTGCGGCTATCTGGGTGGAAACTAAAGATATCATAACTACCACTATTAAAGAGACACCAATAAACCACACACCGGAAAAACGCCAACATTGGATGTCAGGTGAGACTTTCAAAATAGTCAATGAAAGGCGTATACTCAGAAATCACGGCTTAAACTCGCAGAAATTAAAGTCGAAATACGCAGAACTCAGCAAGCAAATAAAAAGACTACGCAGAAGAGATAAAAATACATATTTACAAAACATATGTACCGAAGCACAACACCACGCTGAACACAACTACACTACATCATCATCATCATCATCATCATCAACCAGCCCTTAGAAAGTCCACTGCTGGACATAGGCCTCCCTCATGGCCCTCCACCCATTTCTATCTTGGCCTGTCTGGGTCCAATTATTTGCGATTCTTTTCAGGTCATCGGTCCAACGTGTGGATGGTACACTACAGGCTTCTTCCAATCGGTAAAGAAAATAAACCGCCAATTGTCTTCAAGATCACGGGTCGTAATGAGGGAAACCGGGGAAATAGTCACAGATCTGGATGAAGTCCTAGTACCTTCTACCCGATCCTGAACTATTAGTCGCTCCAAGTTGTCCTCATCTCTTCTCTGAATGTGCCCGAAGTATCTAAGAAGCCGTATTGTGAAAGTCTGTTCCAAGATGGAAACACCAGCAACGGAACTAAGCAAACAGAGGCAATGCATGAAACTTCCATTCAAAAAGCAGAAATAGAACTAGCCATAAAGAAACCAGGCTTCGACGGCATCCCAGCAGAAATGATACAAGCCATGGGAGTGGGAGGTGTTGACATTTTTCACACCCTGTGCCAAAAAATCTGCTCCAAAAAAACATGGCCAGAGGAGTGGGGATCTATATTTATGCCTCTACATAAGAAAGGTGTAAAAACCTTGTGTGACAACTACCGTCTGATATCTCTGATATCGCAGGATTTCTTCGCGGTCGTAGTACTAAAGAACAAATATGAATCTTCCTTCGATGAATTCAACAGACCACTATACTTATGCTTTGTTGACTATCGTAAGACCTTTGATAGCATTAATTGGAACTGCTCTGAATAATCCTGAAGGAAATGGGAGTTCCGGATCATCTGTCACTTTTAATTCAGAATCTGTACATAAACAGTAAGGCAGTCGTAAGGGTTGACAATCAACTATCTAATCCCTGTAAAATTGAAAAAGTAGTTCGTCAAGGATGTATCCTGTCGCCTCTTCTATTTAACATCTATGGAGAATATATTATGATGGAACGGATGCAACGGATGGAACGGCGGAATTGCAGTTGGTGATATAAAGATATCTAATCTTCGTTATGCGGACGATACCGTTCTACTAGCATATACCCAAGAGAAACTTCTGGAAATCTTGCATAAACTGGAAATGGAAAGTGATAACCTTGGCTTGGCCATCAACTACTCAAAGACCAAAGTTATGATCATCGACAGGGTCCAGAAAAATATGTCAGACATCCTTCACCTGGGTCAATGCCAAGTCGTGAGCCGATATATCTATCTGGTAACACTGATTTCAAATGAGGGTGGGTGTTCTCAGGAAATCATTCGCAGATGCGAAATCGCTAGACGGACAGTGAAAAGTCTCCAAAAAACATGGAAAGATAGTGCTATCACTTTAAACACAAAAAACACTGATATCATTAAAACACTGATATTTCCGGCACCTCTATTCGGAGCAGAAACATGGTCGATGAAGGCTGTCGATCGCAGGAAGATCGACGCGCATGAACTATGGTGCTGGAGAAGAATCCTACGAGTTCCTTGGACAGCAAGAAGATTTAATGCCTCCATCATCCAAGAAGTAAACGAGTCCCAAAAGTTATCCAAAATAGTGCAAGCTCGAATCCTTAGATACTTTCAGAGACTACGGGCACATTCAGAGAAGAGACGAGGACAACTTGGAATGACTAATAGTTCAGGATCGGGTAGAAGGTACTAGGTCTCCTACACGCTGGACTGATCAAATATGGGCATCCACTGACTTAACAATCAACAAAGCAGCACTCAGCGCCTACAACCGTGGAATATGGCGAGATTTTATAAAGCGAGTAACGAAGTAATACGAAACTTGATTGACGACTCTTCTGTCAAGAGGAAAGCGAATAAGAAGAAGATTGTGTGGATGCTTGCTTTCTTGCTAAAGACCAAAATTTTAGTTTTTTCATAATTAATTTCCAAATTATATTCGTTTCCCAATATGTCTTTAATTCCATGAATAAATTGCTGATGCCTGAGATGTCCAAATGGAGTGGTTTCTCGTTACCTCCATCTTACACCGTTGGCACTTCCGCCTTTAGGTTTTTCTGCAGTTTCTCACCCCAAGGGCAAGAGGGTGCCCTTCACAGCTATAGGTTTATCCGCCCTCCAAAGACGCACTTGTTATAAGAGGACCACTTAAACCTGTAGTCACTCGGTGAAATAACAGACCCTGGATAGAGCGTCGGCGACGACGTTGTCTTGCCCCGCGATGTGCCTGATGTCGGTTGTAAATTGGCTAATCAAGTCCAGGTGACGGAATTGGCGTGGCGAGCATTTGTCGGATCTCTGGCGGAAGGCGAAAATTAGCGGCTTGTGGTCCGTGAGGATGGTAAACGGACGGCCCTCGACCATATGCCTGAAATGCTGAACTGCACAGTAAATCGCTAGGAGCTCCCGATCGTATGCGCTATATTTATTCTCGGAGCTACTAAGCTTCTTTGAAAAGAATCCAAGCGGCTCCCAGTGATCGTCGACTCGTTGTTGAAGGACTGCGCCTATGCTGTAGTCCGACGCGTCGCACACCAGAGACAGGTCTGCGCCGGGTCGAGGATGCGCCAAGAGTGCTGCGGTGGCCAGCTCCTCCTTGCACTGCATGAAGGCTGCCTCGGCTCCGTTGTTCCACTGAATCTTCTTTTGCTTCCTTTGGTTAAGACATCTGCCTTGTTCTCTAATTTCTTAGAGTTGTAGCTGGGATGATAAATTCCAGCTTTAATAGCAACGTATGGGTGGACGTTCTGGTGGTCTCCTGGATCTTGGGAGACCATCCCTTGCAATTTTCGGCAATCTGTTGTCGTCCAACCGTTCAACATGATCTCTCCATTCGCGACGTCTGTTTTACTATGTCTTGGATATCGCAAAGTTCTCGGATGTCTTCGTTTCTTTTGTGGTCCCTTAGTGTGTAGCCTGCTATGGATCTTAGAGACCTATTCTCTGCCGTACGGATAATCCTTTTTGTTGTGGAGTTTTCGGCTCTTGTTTCTCCAGCGTAGGTCATAACGGGTCTCACACAGGTATATTGTTTTAGTTGTTGGATTTAATCAATATTAGCTAAATTATTTTTTTATTATTCATGCGCGAAAAGTACTGCTTGACATACATTATTTAATATAATAAATGTCACGTCTCGTTGAATTTCCACATAACCTGGGTAACGCACGCAAATATTCAATATCGCTAGGTTACATAAAAAAAAAAAAAATTAACACAATCAACATCTCGATATTAAAAAAGTGACGTGAAGTGTTAAAAATAATTTTCTTTACAAAATAATAATAAAAATTAAAGAAAACATTAAAAATGAGTGTAAATTCTATGATGATACCGTAGACTGAGGAGAGTTCTTATTAGGTTATTCAAAGTTATTTTCAATGGATACACTTGTCAAATCACGTCAAGGTCATGATATCATGGGTCACTGGATTCGTCTGAATAGTGGCTACAATGTCTTGATACAAAAATAACATGTTCCCATTTGAAAAACCATTGATGACCTTGAGGACGCATAAACTGTGACCTTGACAAAAAATAATTTTTAACCACCGTGTCAGTCCTTAAAATTCCGTTTGAAAATTTTTTTCGTCACTCTAAAAGTAACGGAGATATTTGGGGTGGTCATGTTAAATGCCCCACCCTGTATATTTAGGCAAATATTTTATTGTACTTTCCAATTATTTTTATAATCAATAACTTTTTTTTGTTTTGTTTTTCAGGTCTGGTCAAATATTGGCTAAATCAAAGTCAACGAAACGCACGATTGTCTCGTTGATCTTTTCCAACAGGTCCATTCCCTACGTCCATCCTAACCATCCCAATAGAGTCATAGCGTGCCGCTGGCTGAAAGGCTACCAGAAACAGAACAAACAGTGCCAAAATCGCCGAGGCTTCGCCGCGGTTCTGCAAACTGCACGCACTTTGGCCGTCGAACAATGCGAGGAACAATTCAGGTAAAATCATACAAGGATAAAGAGTTTTGGTGGAGGCGCCAGGAAGATTCATTTAGCTCGCAGAGTTTTGAAATAAACTTGGTCCAAATGTAAGTGGTTTCCTTTGATGCTGCCTCTCCAGTGGACTATTTGTCCACTACTGGACGTAGTCTTCCTTCAGGTCGTTCCATGCGCATCTTCTTTTTGCGATTTGATGCCATTCTTTCCCCGTTATTTTCTTGATGTCGTCGAGCCATCTTCTTTGCGGTCTTCCAGTGCTTCGTTTTGTGGCTTTTGGTCTCTCAGTGAGTAATCCTATGGGTTCATTTGTCGGTAGATCTAATCTGTTTGCGCACATTCAGATTAATTGTAAGGTAAGCTATCAACAAGATTTAAAGCAGGAAAGATCCCATCTAGATATAGAGTTCATGCAAACAACAGACCTAGATATAATATAGATTATACAGCTATAAACAAGATATAGAGTCCAATCTAAATATCGAGTCCATATCGGCGAAGGCCTAGGTATCCTCCAAATTAATTGTAAGATAAGCTATCAACAAGATTTAAAGCAGGAAGGTCCAATCTAGATATAGAGTCCATTCAGAATACCGACCTAGATATAATATAGATTATATAGCTATAAACAAGGGTAGGGCCAAAGGTCCGGAATCCCACCCCGATTTAAACTCGGGCCGCTCCAAGGATTCTGAGGGGAGCAAACAGACGACTCGCTTATCCTTCGGCACGGTAAAGGCTAGAAGCAATTCTATCAGTACCTGTTTAGAGGCTTTGAAGAAAAGGAATTTTGCAGACACCTCAATGGAAAAGGAAGAAAAGACCTCAGCATACAACAGGAAACAAAGCTCAAGTGCATTTGTGTTAGAAGAGGCAATTGCAATGATAACCAAGTTAGGACTGGAACTCGAGGAGAATATCGAACAGAACACCAAACGTGAGATCAAAGAAATCACAAGGAGACTATCTAGACAGATAAGCTGCCCGAGTTCCCCTGTCATACAAAATTGGATAAAAGAAAATAAGTACGAGAGGTTGGAAAAAATGACTTTAGACGTGGATATACAGACCGACCCATACAAGGGCAACGACATCGGAACCCAGACAATAGAAGAAAATGACCTGTTGGAGTTTGAGCCCTGCAAATGCTACATTAATCAAATGCAAATCGAGCATTATCGATTGCTCGAAAATCATAGATGGACAGACGAAACTTACAAAAATACAAAAGTTCTGAGTGGAAATCCTCTGAGTGGAGTTACGAACACAGCCAAAACGACTATAATGGCCCTGAAAGGACCAAAACATGTTTTAACTGTGGAGAGGAGGGCCATACGAAAAAGGATTGCAAAGGAAATGCAAGATGCACCATATGCTAAGAGGAGGAGCACCCTTCAGGAAAATGCCCGGCATTAAGAAAGTCTCTGGCAAAGGCGAGGAAGAAGGAACACTCTATCGCAAATGGATCATCACGCAATACTTCAAACAAACCTTGGCAGGCGAAAAAGAGCGATGGACCTGCTAAAGCAGAAATGCGCTGAAGACAATTTCGACATCGCACTGGTCTCAGAACCCAACCAACATATGGTAAATGGAAACCCAAGATGGATAGCCAACTCCAATATTGACGTAGCCATATATATAGCACAGAATAGGACAAAAATCTATAAGACGGGATACGGAGACGGATTTGTATGGATTGAATGCCAGAACATTGTATTCTATACATTTTACATTTCTCCCGCGCTAAATCTAGAAAACTTCGACCGATACCTGACAGCCTTAGACCGAGACACTAGACAACACCAAAAAGCCATCCTAATTGGTGGAGATTTCAACGCGAAGGCGCACAGCTGGGGCTCCCCGGTAGAAGATAGAAGAGGAAATGTATTATCAGAATGGATCAGTGGAAAGGACTTTGTATTCCTAAACACCGGCGGCACTCCTACATTCAACGGAAGCAGAGGAAGATCCTATTTTGATGTAACAATATGCACGAATAACCTGAAAAAACACATCAAGAACTGGGCAGTGAGCGATGAAGAAAACCTTAGCGACCATCGAAATATACATATAGTAATTGGGACAGATAAAACAGACCAGAAGAAATGTATCACTAGGAAAGGCTGGATATTCAAAAGGGAAAAAGCAGATCAACTAGTCTCGAGGATAAAACTGCTGACACAACAACCAAACTATAGGCACACGGTCAAAGATTTAACAAAGAGCATTGAGGAGGCATGTAATATGATCCTAAAAAAAAAACAACAGAAACACACAAGGAAAGCGGCACACTGGTGGAATACAGAAATCGCCGACCAAAGATGCACTAAATGCTGTAAGGCGAATAGAGCACTCACTAGGGCAAATAGGAAAGCAAACTCAACACACAACACAATAGATTATTGGAAAGAGAATCACAGGGAAGAGCGGAAAAGTAGCATAAAAGAAAGCATGGATCGCACTATGCCAGGAAATAGACAATGACAAATGGGGGATGGGCTACAAAATTGTCACGGGGAAAATAGGAATCCGAAGAACAATAACCCTAACAGATGATGAGCAGCTAGCAATAGCAAGAAGTCTCTTTTCGAACCACCCAAGAAGGATATGGCCTACACTTACAATTGCTCCCGAAAAAATTCCGGATGTAACATTAGAGGAAATAAAAAAAACTGCTGGAAGGAAACTACCAGCTGAAAAAGCGGCGGGACCGGATGGAATACCACCAGAAGTAATTAAAAGCATCACCGAGATAAACCCAGAACTATTCCAGACGACAATAGAAAAACTGATTAAAACTGGGATGTTTCCAGAAGAATGGAAAGAGATGAAGCTTACCTTAATCGAAAAACCTAACGCAGTAGGGGAAAATAAGAAATATAGACCAATATGATTACTAAATACGGCGGCAAAGCTATATGAACAAATATTGAACAAGAGGCTAGTAGACGAGATCGAAGAAAACGGGGGCCTCGCACCGACCCAATTTGGTTTTCGGAGAGGGCGCTCCACCATAGACGCGGTGAAACTAGTGCAGGATCTGGCCAAGGAAAAGAAGAAAAAACCGAATAAAAATATACGCCAGCTTGGTAACACTAGACGTACAAAATGCTTTTAACTCGGCCTCCTGGCCGGACATCATCAGAACGCTACAAGAATGGCAGATATCACCCTACCTGGTGAAAGTGATATGTAGCTATTTCGGTAACCGGAGAATACTTGTAGGTGAACAGCACAGCCTTGAAATGACATGCGGGGTTCCACAGGGTTCAGTAATGGGCCCCACACTCTGGAACCTGTTCTACGATGATATACTTAGACGACTAATGCCATACGAAGCCACACTGATAGGTTACGCAGATGACCTGGTACTTGTGGTGAGTGGAGTGCAAATATGAAAAGAGATACAGAGCTAGCTATGAAAAAGATACAAAGTTGGATGGAAGGTAGAAAACTACAACTAGCACCGCAGAAGACAGTAGTCGTAATACTGGCTGACAAGAAAAAACTGAAGACCATCTCCATAAAAGTAGGCGAGACAACGATAAGCAACATCTAGGTGTCACCTTTGGACATAACATGAATATGGAAGCCCACATAACAAGAGTAACGGAGAAGACAAATAGAACTATAACCGCACTGGCACGAATAATGCCAAACACAAGAGGTGCAAGACAGGGATCTAGGAAAGCGATATACAGCGTGGTAAACTCTATACTCTTCTACGGAACACCGGCGTGGCGTGAGTGGGCCACTAAAACGAAATATAGAAGAATCCTAGAAAAGACCCAACGAAAGGCAGCCTTTAAGATTGCGTGTGCCTATAGGACGGTATCCACAAAGGCCATACAGGTGATTGCAGGCACGACACCAATCCATCTGCTGGTACTAGAGCGTATCTACGATAAAACAGGAAACAAAAAAGAAGAATAAATAAAGACTAAGGAGGCTACTCTAAATAATTGGGAAGAAGAATGGTCGCAGGATAGTATTACTGCTAAGTGGACGAAGGAACTAATTCCTGAACTAAAGCTATGGATTCAAAGGGAATACGGAGAAGTAGCTTAGCTGACATGGCTGTTTTAATAACTACCTATTCAGATTCAAATTAGTCCCAAGCGAACAGTGCAGATACTGCGGTCAACGAGATACGCCGGAGCACACGGTCCTGTGGTGTTATAGGTGGCAGACTATAAGTGAAGAAGCCGTAGACAAAATTGGAGAACTACTACAAAGAACAACATAATAAAGATAATGTTAGAAAGCAAGAATAAATGGGATGCCGTAGAAGGAGCAATCAAGGAAATAATCCGAAAGAAGGAGGAGGAAGAAAGGCAAATGAAAGATGATGAAAGAATTTGTGGATCTCAGCGTAGTTATGCTTCAAGACAATTCCACTGATTTCCATGTAACCGAGGAGGGGTTTTTAGTGGGAAACCTATCCCGACCATCTGGATAGGGAGTCCCACACTCTCCAGGGAAACCTCGAGGTCGTACGTAAAGTATTTCCTCCTTTAGAGTTCATGCAGGCAACAGACCTAGATATAATATAGATTATATAGCTGTAAACAAGATGTAGAGTCCAATCTAGATATCGAGTTCGTATCGGCGAAGGGCTAGGTATCATCCAGATTAATTGTAATGTGAGCTATCAACAAGATTTAAAGCAGGAATGTCCAATCTACATTTAGAGTTCATGCAGACAACAAACCTAGATATAATATAGATTATACAGCTATAGACAAGATTATATAGCTGTAAACAAGATATAGAGTCCAATCTAGATATCGAGTCTACATCGACGAAGGTCTAGGGATCATCCAGATTAATTGTAAGGTAAGCTATCAACAAGATTTAAAGCAGAAAGGTCCAATCTAGATATACAGTTCATGCAGGCAACAGACCTAGATATAATATAGATTATACAGCTATAGACAAGATTATATAGCTGTAAACAAGATATAGAGTCCAATCGAGATATCGAGTCTACATCGACGAAAGTCTAGGGATCATCCAGATTAATTGTAAGGTAAGCTATCAACAAGATTTAAAGCAGAAAGGTCCAATCTAGATATACAGTTCATGCAGGCAACAGACCTAGATATAATATAGATTATACAGGTATAAACAAGATATAGAGACCAATCTAGATATCGAGTTCATATCGGCGAAGGCCTAGGTGTCCTCCAGATTAATTGCAAGGTAAACTACCAACAAGATTTAAAGCAGGAATGTCCAATCTAGATTTAGAGTTCATGCAGACAACAGACCAAGATATAATATAGATTATATAGCTATAAAGAAATATAGAATCCAATCTAAATATCTAGTACATATCGGCGAAGGCCTAGGTATCAATTTTGCGCTGTCCATACCATCAATATGCACATGTCGTATACTTTTCGTTTTAGGCAGTGCGGTATGTCTGGGTTCTTGAGTATGTGTCTGAGTTTGGCGAAAGCAGCCCAGCTCTCACTTATTCTTCTGCTTATTTATGTTGCCTTTTCTTCCTTCCCGAGTTTTATTAGATGTCCTAGGTATATGTACTTCCCTGGTTTGGGAATTATGTTTACAAGTTGCTGCTCCAGCAGGCAGGGAAAACTCCATAAATAAGGCACTTATTAAAATGTAACATTTCTGGAGCGGATTTGAACGCAACTTGAACAATGTCTGATGCAACTCTATCGATACCTGGCGCTTTCTTTGGGTGCATTCGTGCAATGACCAATTCCATTTCCATAAGGGAAAATATTATGTCGTTCGATCCTCCTTTCCCTGTTTATTATTTAGCCTCTCTATATTATTTAGCCTCTTCTCTAATTTGTCGGTGTGTGTCGTTTTCTACCCTTGTGTCTTCTGGGAAAAATGTGTCGAGCAAAACATTAGTAGTCTCTTTTAGATCGAGAGTAGAGTCTCCTAGTTTCAAACCAGCAAGGTAACCTGCGGAGCGATTCTTCCCCCTGATAATTTTGAATACGGTACCCCAAGGATTCTCATTGGATTTTGTACAGAATTCGCGCCATTTTTTCTCTAGGATCCGTGCTTTATACTTCCTTTATACTGCTGGTAAAATATGCGTCTTTGCTGGTATTTAGGTCCTAGGCGGTTGTTTTGCTTTCGGAGGAGGGCTAGTTCTGGAGTCCATCATGGGACAGAATGTTTAAAGTGTTTTCTTGGCGGAATGGTGTCTTGGGCAGCTTTAACCAGATATGCGTTAAATGCGTGTTCGAAGGAAGAAACTTGTCCAGAGGAAAAATTGTTGGTGATAAGTTTTTACTAAGAGTTAGAAACATTTCCTCCAAGTCAACTTTTTCTACAGAATCCCCACTGTTGCTCTAGTAACTCGGTATCAATGCCTATAGCCAGGTGTGACTAACTTCCCTCGTCGGGCAGGTGCTAGTCAGCAAACCATCTGCTTAGCCTACCGCTTACTAGAGTTGAAGCCAAGTTGAAGCCAAGAAACCTCCCCTAAAATACTGGCTCGACACTCTCCACTTGTGTCTAAGATCTAGATAACAATTGCATACCAATCAAGCATACCAATTGTAGGCAGGGGAGGAGGTACAAGTCCACTAAGACTGTAGCACTAGGTGGGGTCGATTAAACTCGAATCACTGTGTCCAATGAAAGTGGGTTCTGAACCACTATTCAAGACAATTGAATTGTTTTGCAGAATGACTCTTTCTACAGCTTCACCACGCTTGACCTCTCGGTAACGCTTCCACAGGCATGTGATTTTGAGTTGAAGTCGCCGGCAATCAAGATATCACCCTTTGATCTTAGTTCGATAATTGCCTTTTCTAGAGCGTTCAAGTTATCAATGAATCGGTCGTTGTCTATTGTTCTCGCTTGTGGTGGTAAGTAAACGGAGATTGCATGGAACAATACCGGAGTATATATGGTCATCAAGTTATTCGGCTTTAAATATTGCATCCAGTCGATGATCTGTGATTACCACTGCTGATTTTACGGATGAGTCCCCGGTTTTTGTGCTGTAATTTATTTTATACGAAGTTGGAAATCCTGGGAGCTTACCCCCAAGAACAATACTGGACTGGATTGGCAATACTGGACAGACAAGTCTACACAGACAAGACTAGATCCCTCCTATGGTGCTACAGTCTTAGTGGACTTAGGGCTCGTCTCCTGCCTACACTTGGTATGGTTAGTGTCTATGGTTAGTGTCTAGATATTAGACACAAGTGGAGGGTGACGAGACAAGTCGAGGTTACTTTTTCGATTTCCTTCCCGTTCATTTGGTGCAGTTGGGCTCCAAGTTCTTAAGACATGATCTTGGACTTTCCCAAGTTCATTTTCAGGCCTATTGATAGTGATGCTGTATTTAGTTGTTCTAGCATGTCTTTAAGTTCTTGGATGCCTGAGCTTATTAATATAACATCATATTCAGGCATACTGATAGTGATGCCTTTAACGCTGTATTCATGTAAATTGTTGGTGTTTAGATTTATTGAAGCTTTCTAATATTTGTTGTCGACTTTTTACTGAAATTTTATTACGGATTTGTTTAGCTACCAATTCAAGGTTATCCCAAAATCTAGTCAAAGATACAAACAGATAGTTTGGTCAAATCTTTCTTGATCGCTATAAGAACCTATCTAGGTCCCAATTTGTTTGGACCGTGTCTCACAAAAATCTAATTTTCCAGTTTGAAACAGGGCTGGTCTAATCACTTACCTCGCGTCTCCGCCACGTGTGGATCGTCCTTCCGACACCTTTCTGAAGGGAGGAAATGGGGATAATGGGTGAAAGGAGCCCTTAAAATTGGTGTCTTCCAGACGTTGGATGCCGCTTCAGCCCTTTGGGCTCGTGAACTAAACTTGCGCTCTTAATTGCGTGCACGTGTCGGTCTAACTTGGCTTCGCGCCTCGACTCCGTTCCACTCGCTTCTCACACTCGAAGCATACTACTCGACTAATATAAATTCGCGAAGTAAAAACTGATAAATAGCTGATAATAAAAACCTTTCCCCTTCTGTTGATTGGTGCCGAAATCGATTCAAATTTTAAATTTAAAAATACAGATTTACTAAAATTTGCGCGAACATTAATAATTTGCATTTTGTTTCATTGCCTAGATATGATCGTTGGAATTGTTCCTACAAGAAGATGATGTTCCATAAGGTCTATAGAGAAACGGCTTTCATGTACGCCATAACCGCTTCGGCTGTGATGTATTCGACTGCTAGAGCTTGCAGCGAAGGTACGCTGCAAAAGTGCGGCTGTGCTGACAATCCCAAATCTCAGAAGAAGAAAGAATATTTGGAAAATGGAGGTAAATTCAAACTAAGACATTTTGGACAAGCGTAGACTAGATATATACCAATAAAGCCAAATGAATAAGATTTGGTTGTAAGCAATATATTACATTTAGGTTCATTCTTATTATCTATGACTAAGTTGTGCCAAAAGCCAAGGGGGAACGTGAAAGGGCTTCATATGAGAACGATATTTTTCTCGTCTTGTCTTATCTCGTCTAGTAAAAACGAGACGAACTCTCGTCTCGGTGAAGCCTTAGAACATTGATGGCGAACCTATGACCCGCGGGTCAGATACTGACCCACACAAGCTTTTTAAGTGACCCAGACATTGATTTTGTAACTTTTATTATTTTCTTATCAAAGTTTCTCAACCACAAAGGTATTAAATATATCAAAAATAAATTTCTTCTCCAATTATTGTTTTTTAAATATGTTTATCTACTCGCACACCAAAATGAACACAAAATATGTAAATTATTGTTTGTGAAGACCCATTATTATAATCGTGTGTAAAAGTATAAAAATCGTGCGTAAAAGTCCAACGTAAATCAAATGCAGTTTCAGTATTAAATGATTTCTGTTTGTTGTTACTATGGCAATAACTTGGGTTACTAAACAAAAAAACATAGACGTAGAGAAATTTTCTGACCTTTATTAAAATTGACTTAATTTTAAGTCTCGGTCCCTCAGTCCGGATTTGTCTGGCTCTAACATAACTTAATCTAATCCAGATTAAATCTACGTTTACCTAGATTACAACGACCAAAAAGGGTTCCCGTCACTGTGCGTTTTTACTAGTTACCAACTTTTGCCACGGGGGCGCTGTACGTTCTAAGAAACATTGGTTCTATTCATTATCTTAAGCAGAATATTCCACTTCCTTTAATTGGATTTCATTGAATAATACATCAGGAATTATTATTATATACTTATTTATTAATACAACACCAAAGGAGGTAAATTCTTATAAAGCATTAGAGTTTTGTCTAAAGAGTTTTGGACTAACTTGTTTACTTCTCCTGATATCATCCCTTAAAGTTGACTTGGCCCAAATTGAACCTTCACTCGTTTTTTGCAATTTTTTGCATAAAAAAACAAAATTGCAGAAAATTGGTTAAAACAACTTTTATTGAGAATTAAATTCTCTATAACTCCTATTCAAAACACTTTTCTCTCTTTCATCTAGGTTCTGAGTAATAACCTGTCAAACATTTAGCTTTTTTAAAATAACCCGCTATTAAACTTGTGCAGTAAATATCAATATGCGAAATTTTTGCAAATTTTAAAAAGATTCTTATATAACATTAAATTTGCAACAAGTTTTGTCTAAAACGTTTCTCTAAATTCTTTACTTTATTGTGTGTCAGTCTGTCCGTCTGTCCCTATATATGGCTGTTTGTGGAATCGTAACTCCTAAACAAATTGACAGAGTTTGATGCGGTTTTTTTTATTTGAAAGCTGACGTCAGAGAGGAGGTTCTTAACAATTTATGAAGATCTGTTCATGCGCATGTAGATCATCCTCTCATTTCCTTCTTGACAAATTTAATCTGCAACCAATTTGACACAAGTGTTTGTCTAGTTTCACAAATCCAAACTTCTGTTTGAAAACTGACGTGATCGAGAAGCCTTATAAGTGAGAACAAAAAAAGTCTTTGACCTCCCTCTTCTTTTCCAAGTGATGCATGCCACTGGCCTAGTGACCTACGAGCTAGTACGCAAAATATAATCAACAAAATTTGACCCACTACTCAAAAAGGTTCGCCATCCCTGCCCTAGAACATGAAGTTTTTTCTCATCATATATGACTATCTCCTCTTCCTAAAATTAAAATAGTTTGTAGAGATTCAAATAATTTGTTTTAGTTAATTGGAATTGGGGCCATTGTGGCGATAACACGAAGAAAGCTAGGAAGATTGCGAAAAGGTTTTTGAATTTGGGCGTTGGCGTGGACGGGCCGACGGAGATACTAAATTATAACACCAACGTTGGCTTGAATACCGTCAGGGAAAACGAGCGGAAGCAATGTCGATGCCATGGGCAATCAGGTAAAAAAATTGTTATAATTTTGGCATAAATTAACCGATAGCATAGAAAAGATCTAATCTGCATTTTCTGTTAATTTTCAAATTTCGGTTTTGGCTCTATTACGGTTAAATTTTGATATTTTTAAAAATTTATTTTTCAAAAGTTTCTTAAGATTTTTTGAGATTTTTCAAATTTTGTAAAATTTCAGAACTTTTAAACTTTATTTCATTCAGACCAAATAAACACATTTTTGCATCGGGTTCAAACAATAGGACTTGGAACAATTATAAGAATTATAATCCATTCATGTCAAATGTGGAAGATTATTGAGACTAACATAATCTTCAAAAGGTCAGAATTATACTCTGAAATCAGTATACAGCAAAGATTATTTGTAGGCAAGAATGGCACAAAATTGTAATTTCTTAAAAGTTTGGATTCAGATGAAGCAAAGGTTGTAATTATATTTATTTATCTACGACCAGTATTGTAATTGCCCAATATTGTACAGTTCGTGGATTATGTAAATACAGCATACAACACACGTATGTAACAGTCCGCGATTATTGTTATTTTATGATTCAATAACACACTAGTGCATTTGGTTTACGATTCGTTGATTGGTTGAGAATTGCTACTATCGTTTAATATAGGCAACCCAAAACATTCCGTTATTTGTCAATAAATTATTAAACGTCAAACTAATCTAACATAAACACCATATTTTTTTCAATTAAAACAAAAAGCAAATTAAAACAAAATTTCGAGGTGGTTCAAAAAATGACCCACCATTGTAATGCCTAGTAGCTCATTGCCGAATCGGCTTTAAAATGACATTACATTTACACATAAAAAAGACACTTGAGAGACTTTTAATACCGCCGTACCTTAACCTTTTTGAACCTGTTTGACATACGAATAAAATGCGCGTTGACGTGTCCATATACATATGATCTTATCACATATAGATGACGTCTTAGAGACGTCATTGTATGTTAAGGGGTTAAAGGGTTAAGGTTTAAACTGCTTGGACGACTATAACGATACTTAAGGTGGTAACCTTTATACAAAAATACATCTTTGGAATTGAAACATTTCTGATAAATACACCAATTTGCTTTTAGTCTTATACCAGTATTTTTGACCAAATATCTATTCTATGATATTCAAAATCATTACATTTCCTTCAATTTGCACGGAATAACATATAATAGCTATTCCAGATGCATAACATATATAGCTTCGACAATTAATCCCAAACTAAAGCCCGATTCTCATATACGCGACACTCAGCTACGCGACATCACGCGACATCGCCTGTCAAATAATGATTACATTGTTTTAAATGGACACGTTCTCACTATGGTTATGCGACGTGCCCATTTAAAACAATGTAATCATTATTTGACAGGCGATGTGGCACGACGTCGCGTAACTGAGTGTCGCGCATATGAGAATCGACCGGATATACACCGGACAAATCGACAAATATATACCGGATACATTATTATATAGATAGATACCGGATACATCAATATGTTTATTAAGGCCGATTCTCATACACGGGACATTCAGCTACGCGACATCACGCGACATCGCCTGTCAAATAATAATTACATTGTTTTAAATGGGGACGCTCTCACTTGCGCTACGCGACAGTTACGCGACGGGCCCATTTAAAACAATGTAATCATTATTTGACAGGCGATGCCGCACGACGTCGCGTAACTGAGTGTCGCGCATATGGGAATCGACCGGATATACACCGGACAAATCGACAAATATATACCGGATACATTATTATATAGATAGATACCGGATACATCATTATGTTTATTTAGGCCGATTCTCATATACGGGACATTCAGCTACGCGACATCGCCTGTCAAATAATAATTACATTGTTTTAAATGGGGACGCTCTCACTTGCGCTACGCGACAGTTACGCGACGTGCCCATTTAAAACAATGTAATCATTATTTGACAGGCGATGTCGCACGACGTCGCGTAACTGAGTGTCGCGCATATGGGAATCGACCGGATATACACCGGACAAATCGACAAATATATACCGGATACATTATTATATAGATAGATACCGGATACATCATTACGTTTATTAAGGCCGATTCTCATATACGGGACATTCAGCTACGCGACATCGCCTGCCAAATAATAATTACATTGTTTTAAATGGGGACGCTCTCACTTGCGCTACGCGACAGTTACGCGACGTGCCCATTTAAAACAATGTAATCATTATTTGACAGGCGATGTCGCACGACGTCGCGTAACTGAGTGTCGTGCATATGGGAATCGACCGGATATACACCGGTCAAATCGACAAATATATACCGGATACGTTATTATATAGATGGATACCGGATACATCATTATGTTTATTAAGGCCGATTCTCATATACGGGACATTCAGCTACGCGACATCACACGACATCGCCTGTCAAATAATAATTACATTGTTTTAAATGGGGATGCTCTCACTTGAGCTACGCGACAGTTACGCGACGTACCCATTTAAAACAATGTAATCATTATTTGACAGGCGATGTCGCACGACGTCGCGTAGCTGAGTCTCGCGCATATGGAAATCGACCCTAAATCTATGCAATTTATAAAACCCGTTGCAGGCTCATGCACAATGAAAATCTGCTGGAAACAAATGAATCCATTCCCGAGCATCGCGAAGGAGCTGAAACAAAAATACCAGGCGGCAGCGATGATCAACATTGGCAACCACTCGAAAAACTCCTCCGCCGGGCTGCAGGCTCCATCTACAGGCATGCTCTACCTAACACACAGCCCCACATTCTGTGAGGAAACTGCCGGCAGAAGGTGTAAAGAACACGACGACAAAAACGATCACTGCGCCACGCTGTGCTGCGGCAGGGGGAACGAACACCGGACCGAGATGTTCAACGACCGTTGCTACTGTAGATGGCAGGAGAACGTCTTGAAAATCGACTGCAAAACGTGCGAGATTAAAAGGGAATTTTTCGTTTGTAAATAAAAGTCTGTATATTAAATGGTAACTTGAAATGGGTTATATGTCCCTAGTTCTATTATTATTATAATACGTAATGAGAGTTGTAATAAATATGCTTCTTAACGTTCGAGCAGAACAGTTACGCGCGACCCGCGTAGCAGGGAGCGCGTAATTCCCCGAGTATGTAATTGCCTTACAACTCGAATTATGTACTATACTTTATCTACGACCACACTAATTTGTTTCTGTTTAACCCCTTAACATACAATGACGTATCTAAAATGTCATGTATATGTGATGAGATCACATGTATATGGACACGCCAACGCGTATTTTATTCGTATGTCAATGGGTTTGTTCGCGCCAATTTGGCACATCCAGATTTTCAATTCATTTATTTTAATTAACTTCGGCTCCGATCGATAGACGGGGGAACAGGTGTATCGATCGGTGTCGAAGTCGCGCGATTTAATAATCTTTTTCGCGAATTGATTAAATTAATCAGTTCGCTGCGTAGAGTCGACTAAGTACGCTCAGCGAGTGTGAACACCGATAACGCAAAAACGTGAAACCCACGCCGACTGGCACATGTGCGTATTCTAGAATTTCCAATCCAAACTAACCACAGGGGGTGATCACGAGCCCCAAGGGCTGAAGCGGAGCCGGACGTCCCGAAGACGCCGATTTAAGGGAATCCCTCTACCTTTTATTCCCATTTCTTCCCTTAGAAGAAGCGCCGGAAGGACGATTCCACGTGGCGGAGACACGCTGGCAGCACACACATGTAAGTGATTCAACCAGCCTGTGTTTTGTTTGAAAATTTTGAAATTTAGAGAGACACGGTCCGAACAGGGTTAATAAGAAAAATATGTTTAATGTAACACCTTCGACCTTATTTAACTTGATAGAAATGAAAAGAAATACATTGATAATGGTTTCATACCTTTATATTTAGTACTTATTTGTAGTTTTCGTTAGATTTAAACGTGGAAAAACGAAATGAATGACAGCTTCTATGTGACGTTTAATGATTGTTTGGAAATCTATATTTAAAAGTACTATATTTAAAAATAGTATCAACGATGAGCTCTCAACGAATCAAGGAATCTTAAACCAAACAAGCAAGGGTGATTTTGAATTATTACAAAACATTAATCGCGGATTGTTACATATATGTGTTGTATGATGTATTTACATAGTCGATGATGCATTTACATATTTTACAGTCTGAGAACTGTACAATAATGGGCATTTACAATAGTGGTCGTAGATAAAAAATTGTAATAGTTTAGTTCAAAAATTCTGTTTAACTCTTAACTAAGCTTTTTGAATAGTAGACACAATACTGGATTAGACTTAACACTTAATAGATGAGACGCAGTGGAAACAAGAAAGAATTATTCTCTCCTGCCAACAGGGTCGGACTGGGTCGGTAAAGCCCGAGTGGCTTCCCAAAAGCCCGAGGTCCGGTATGGGATATTGATAATTGTAAGTTTTGGATATAAAGGAATGATTTACTGTCGTTTCTGACAGTTGTTATCAGGTATCATAATTTTTTACACTAATTAAGATTTTTGATGATTATTATAATTTTTAGACAATTATAAACTACTTTGCTGTTGTTATTACTTTAGACAGAGGAGAGAGAATACAGCTATTGCGGCTCAGTAGAAGAAACCCGTTACCCTTACTGTTAACATTCCAAAGTTCTGGATATAAAGGATGAAGATATAATTTACTGTCATTTTTGATAGTTATTATCAGCTATTATCATTTTTATAGTAATTGTCATTTTTGACAGTTCTTACAATTTTTGACAATTATGAACTACTTTACCGTTATTACCACTAAAGACAGATCAAAATGATAAATATAGATTTAATGATTAAAAATAACTGATTAGAGAAATACATATAATTATCCAAAGATGCAAAGAATGTAAAGGAATGACTCCATCTGCAGGCGCGTTTCAAGATGTATCACTCATCAGTGCAGCTTTGCTATTTTGAATTATACATTGGAATACATGACTGGCGAGGTTAGGTTTCAATTTGACGTTTCTATATTACTATCATTTGTGACGGGTTTTTGGAATATAACTTTGACAGACTTAACCATCCAAAGTTCTGGATATAAATGAATGATAATACAATTTACTATCATGTTTTTCTGTTATTATCAACTATTATCATTTTTATAGTAATTGCTATTTTTGACAGTAATTACAATTTTTGGTAAATATAAACTACTTTACAGTTATTATCACTTTAGACAAATTACAATCATAAATGTAGGTTTGATGGTTAATAATAACTGATTAGACAAATACATCTAATTATCTAAAGAATGTAAAGGAATGATTATATTACTCACTATCATTTCTGACAGGTATATTCATTTGTGACAGGTATATTCATTTGTGATAGGTATATTCATTTGTGGCAGGTATAATCATTTGTGACAGATATTGGGAATATAACTTTGACAGACTTCTTGGATCCGAAAATAATGATATACATAAATTATTAATTGACTGTCATTTTGGATAGTTTTTATCAGCTATCATCATTTTTGACAGTAATTACCATTTTTTATAGGTTCATCAAATTTGACAGTTATTACAATTTTATTTGATATTTATAAACTATTTTACCATTATTACCACTTTTGACAGATCAAAATGATAAATTTAGCTTTAATAGTTCATAATAACTGTTTTTTATTTTAATAGTAATTGCCATTTTTGATCTACAATTTTGCAGTTTGGTCTAAGACATCTTTGTTGTATTCTTGCTCACCTGATGCCCGCTCCACACTCTCGCGGAGTAACTTCCGCGAGGATTCTCGCCGAAGTTGCTCGAGGCGAGGAACTAGACACTAGACGGAGGAGGCATCTACACTCTCGCCTTACTTCGCGAGGACCTCAATGCCATGACTGACACCGAACAGGTGGTAGCTGCTGCTGCAACTATTTGTGTGTATAATATATAGGAAAGGACGTGTAAACACGAGAGTGTAGACGTAATACTCTCCCTTCCTCGTACTCGCGCCTCGTGTCCCTTTGACTCTGGTAGGAAAAACCGCTTCATGAAGCTAAGTTAGCCATGTCAAGGCGAGGAAGCACAAGGCGGACCGAGTAACCTGACCACACTCGTTCTTCGCTCAACTCCGTGCTACTTCGCGAGAGTGTGGAGCGGGCATGAGATTCTGAGCCATTCATGTCTTGCTGCCTTGTGGAACGTGGTCATCCCAAAGAGTTTTAGACAGTTTATTAAAATTAGTTTTTGATAGCAATTCTCGATCGATAAATTTGTTTTGTTCGCAAATTCATCGCAACTGATACGAGAGACTTTAATGCGTCTTAGAAATGCTATTTTATTATAAATTTTCCGGTCCAAACAAGCAGAATCCTTCATTAAATGTTCGTTGCAGTTGAATCTTTCATTTTCTATTTTAACTAAAACTGTATTAATGGCTTTGTCGACTTTGTAGAAATGGAATAGGATCAAGGATCAATGCAATAGAATCAGAAGAAGAATGGCAGGGAATAGAATCCCTGCAATGGGTCTGCAGCCGTCACTGTATCTTGGCATAACTTGTCGTGTTTCTTCGGTTTTCTAGATATCTCTTCTAGATATCTAGATATCTTCGTAACGGCAACGTGGTAAGAATGTCGATCATGGTTTGGGGGTTCACCCCCCCCCCCCCCCCCCTGAAATATGCAAAATATAACATAAATATTATATTGAAATCAGGAGAGACGAGTAGAGACGACTATCTTCAAGAGAGCATGGTAGATGTGGAATTTAGCCACCCTTGTGTGTCAGTTTTAGAAAATAAATTAGTACAATTTTGCAAATACCTCCTCCATCTTTTTCCAGGTCGATCTGTTTTGAGCGGTGTGCATCCAGTTCTTCCCGGCTAGCACCAGTAGTTCATCTTGCCATCTCGCCTGGGATCTACGAACAGTTTTTTCGTCTCTTTGGGTCTCCACTGCATTATTTTCTTGATCCATTTCACGTCATCTCAAGCATGACCTGCCCATCGAAACCTTAATCTTGCAATTCGTTCTATGACATCCGATACTTTAGGGCGTTTGCGAATTTACGTTTTGCGTATTTTATTTCTCAGGCTGATACCCAGCATCGCTCTCTGTCTGACTCTTAAACGGCCTATGTTGTTGACCGTGAGAGTGGTGGTCCTAGGCCATAAGTTGCAACGGGGAGAATGCACGCATCGTACACTTTTCTCTTGAGGCAGATTGCGACGTTACGGTCTCTGAGAATATGGTTTAGTTTTCCAAAGGCAGCCCAAGTCAAGCCGTTCCGCCTTGTGACTTCCGCTGTTTGGTTGTCCCTGCCCAATTTAATATTATGTCCCAGATAGATGTACTGCTCCACGGTTGCCAAGTGGTGGTTATCTAATGTTATTTGGACATTTCCATGAGAGAGGATTTTGGTCTTCTTGAAGTTCATCTGCAGGCCAACATCTTCTGAAGCTTGCTTTAGTTCGTTTATCACTTCCTCCAGTTCGTTTATATCTTGACTCACAATTACAATATCGTCTGCGAAACGTAAATGATTCAGGTAATTTTCGGTCTATACACACACCTTTTTGTTACCACCTCAGGTTTTTGAATATGTCCTCTAGTGCCAGAGTGAAAAGTTTTGGGGAAATCGTGTCGTCCTGCCGCACGCTTCTTTGGATGTTAATTTTTTCGGTTTGTAGATCTTCCTTGATGTTAACTTGGAACGTTGCATTTTTATAAATATGTTCGATTAAGTCCGAGTATCTAGAATCGATTCTTGCCCTGTTCATGGCATCCATGAATATATCATCCATCCATATATTCCGTGCATTTCTCTATTATTGTTCGGACTGCTTGGATATGGTCGACGGTGCTGTACACTAAAACCGGCCTGCTCTATAAGTTGGTAGAAGTCGAATTTTCCGTCCAGGTGATTTGTGTCTTCGTCAGCAGTTTGTAGAATGTAGATAGTAAGCTGATTGGACGGTAATTTTCGACGTTTGTAGGGTGAAGTGTTACCTCGGCATTTTGCCATATTTTGGGGATCTTGCCCTCTTTGAGACATTTGTGCAGCAATATACGCATTGATGTTTCCACCGATTCAGCTTTTAGAATTTCGTTACGCGGTCCTCTCCGGGTGTTTTAAGGTTTTTCATCGAGTTTAGCGATGCTATGAGCTCTTCTTCTTCTTCTATAGCTCTACAGACCTGGGTGGGGCTTGGCTTGAGGTACAACATCCTTCCATCTCTCCCTGCTGTTAACCAATTGCAGCCAGTTTCACACACCTAGTATCTTTAGGTCGTCGATGCAATCATCTCGCCATCTCTTACGTGGTCTACCCCGAGCTCTTCTTTCATGTGGACTCCAGTTCGTCAGTATTTTCGGTCCTCGGGTGCTTTCCATACGCATAACATGTCCATACCATTGTAACGGTAGTGCCTTTACATGCTTACGATATCCGCTTCTCCAATTAGTCTGTCCAGTTTATGGTTCATTCTGCATCTCCATGTACCACAGTTTTCCTGTACGGGGTCACAGATTCTGCGTAATATGCTTCTTTCGCAGACTCGTAGTGCGTTTTCGTTGATCGTAGATATGGTCCATGTTTCACACCCGTATGTTATGACGGGTCTAATGAGTGTGTTATAGATCTTTAACTTTGATTTGACACTTAGAAACATCTCTCCCAGTAGCTTCTTATTCGCATAATAAGCTCTCTTTCCTGCTATAATTCTAGATTCTGTTGTCGTTAGTTATTTTCGACCCCAGGTAAGAGAAGGTTCTGACTTCTTCGAAATTAAATGCGTTTACTTGTAGTGGCTCTGACCAGGGTGTTGGATCCCTGGAACTTCCCTTGAACTTGGTTTTATTAACGTTTATTACTAGTCCGGCTACGCTAGATTTCTGTTCTAAGGAGGCATTAGCTTTCTGCTGTTCGTGCTGATATAATTATATCATCGGCATATGCGCATAGCTGCTGAGATTTTGTGTATATGTGGCCTGCTATGTGTAGGTTTCTAATAACTGATTCAAGTACAAAGTTGAATAGCTTAGCAGATAACACATCACCTTGCCTGACCCCTGTCGTGATGTCGAATTCGTCCGTGAGTTTGGATGCTACTAACACTTGAGCACGTGTATTGGTTAGAGTTAAGTTTACCATTCTTAAAGTTTTTGAGGAATGTCAAGGGTTACAATAGTTCTTCTCTAGGCACGCTATCAAAAGCTTGTTTGTAGTCAACAAAGTTATGTTATGCTCATAACATTTTTCAAGCATCTGCCTTATTAGATGTATTTGGTCCGTTGTTGATCGATTCCTTCGAAAACCTCCTTGGTAGTCCCCAAGTATCTCCTCTTCATGTATTGATAGTCTATTGTATATTACGCTGAATAATATTTTGTAAGTGGCGTTGAGAAGAGTAATTCCTCGGTAATTAGAACATTCTTTCTTGCTTCCTTTCTTGTGTATGGGAAAAATAATGCCTTTTCTGCAGTCACTTGGCATAATCTCCTCATTCCACACCCTGACAATAAGTTTATGGATCCTTTCCCACAGTGCTGCACCTCCATTTTTCAGAAGTTCGGTGGTAATTGTATCACTTCCTCGAGATTTATTGTTTTTAGGATTGTGTATTATCTCGGTAACTTCCTCATACGTCGATTGCAGGATTTCGGGTTGTGTTTCATGGTGCCATGCGATTTCCTTTTCTCTTTTACCTCTTTGGATTTCAATGGAGAGTAGCTCGCTAAACTGTTCATGCTATCTTTGGAGTATTTTGTCATCCTTGGTTAATATTGTCCTAGGTTGAAAAGCCGTTGTTTGCTGTTGTACTGCCTTATAAAATTTCCTGCTTTGTTTATTTACGTTGTATTGTTCTAGTTCTTCCACTTGTTTATTTAACATTATTTTCTTTTTTGCTTTGTAAACTTTTGAAGCTATTCTCCTGAGGTGCTCGTAGTTAGCTCTGTTGGGTTCCACCTTTTTCCGTGCTTCATTTTTAACGAGTAGGGCTGCCCTGCATTCATTATCAAACCATGAGTTTCTGACTTTTATCTGTTTTCCTATTACAATATCTGCAGTTTCAAGTATACTTGTCTTTATATGTTGCCATTCTTGTTCAACACCAGTGTTTGCATTATTTGCTGGTAATCTTCTCGCAGTATATTGTTTATACTCGTTTTGTTTTAATTCCTTTCTAAGAGCATCCGTATTCCATTTGTTTGTTCTGGTATTGGTTTTCAGTGCGTTGGAGGTTTTCTGTTTGATTAGGACTCTTAGTAGGAAGTGATCTGAGTCACAGTTGGCTCCTCGAATCGTCCTGACATCCGTGACCATGGTCGCTCTGCGTTTGTTAACCGGAACGTGGTCTATTTGTTTCACTGCTCTGCCACCGGGCATTGTCCACGTCCCTATATGTATTTTTTTGTGTGGAAAACGCGTACTGCTAATTCTAAAGTTGGTGCTGCTCACGGCATTTCGGGAATTTCTTCTGAGCCCACGACATACCATGACATATACCATACCATGACATACCATGCTTGAATGTAAACACTAAACAGACTAGATAAACCAAATAATTCAACTAAAATTTATTCAACTAAATTCAGGTTAAAAAAACAATATCTGGCAACTACGTCAACTAACAAAAGACGCAAAATATTTTTTAATTTTCAAAAATTAAACAAAAAAATAGTTATAATCAAAAGTCTACGATTAATAAACCGTTCTGGAAAATACGCATTACAAACTAGTAAACCTTATCTATTAACTCCTTCTAGAAACATTGACTGCTATAAATTGTTTATTGGTTAATAAAATCGAATATAACTGGATCAAAACGAAGTAAAATCCTGCTCCGTAAACTGAAACTAGTTTTGCCGTCCTAACAGTACCAATTAACACGTCCACTGCACTAACTAGATTATCGCACAGCAGATACGAATCAAGTCGTTGTTTACAAGGCATTGCAGAGACTACAAAATCTTTATCGAGTTAAATTAGTTTGTGCAGTTGACTAGTTCATGTACTTACTAAATGTATATATATATATATATATATATATATATATATATATATATATATATGTATATATATATATATATATATATATATACTTGTATATTTTAGACAATATTTTGCAAATGCGGGATGATACTCAAAAATTGTAGATGTTAGAGATGTGCAAACACGTAACAGACTACAAACTCAAGATCTTTATCCAGTTAAACTAGTTTGTTCAATTGTCTAGTTTTTATACATACATTTTATCTAATTTAGACAATACACATTAGTTTGCAAATGGGGGATACTTGTATTTCAAAAACTGGAGATGTTAGAGATGTGATAAAACGTAACTAAATAAACTATAGTCCATTTTTTTTAAGAATGCAGTAACTAGAAACCTGATTTACACTATGACAAATATTTAATCTAGTTACAAAACTTGGCGCTAAATTCAAATAGTTAATAATTTTTTAATAGTTAATAGTTTCTTCAATATAAAAGAAAAAAGTTATTTGAATATAAAAGAAAAATACAGATTAAATACACCAAATGGCAATAAAATGCAAACAGAGAAAAACGCAATAAATCTAAATGATACAATTGTCACGTCCTTACAATTGTCGACAATTGTCATCATTGTCAGTGCTGTGACAATGATGACAATTGTGAATTGACAGGGCAGACATTGACAACTAACAGCTCAACAACTCAATTCAAGAGAGAGATGGAGAAGTAAATATCGTCGGTGTGAACTTCTCCCCGATTTAAGCCAATCAGAGAACAAGGTCAAATAAGTCTTATCTTTCCTCTACTGCATTCTTAAAAAAAAATGAACTAGAGTTTATGCAGTTGACTAGTTCATATACATACATTTTATCTAATTTAGGGACGTTTTACAAATTTGCAATTTTTGTTTTTTCTTTGGAATTACAGTCGAACTTCCATAACTCGAACTTCTGTAACTCCAATTTTCTTCGAACTTCTGTAACTCGAATATTTTTAGAAATTCATACGTTTAGATAGCATTTTACATATCAATTAACTTCCATAATTCAAATTTTCCTTTACTCACATAACTCGAATTTTTTCATAACTCGTAGTAAAAATTTGTATAATAATTTTTTTTTTTCATTTTTTAAAAAGATTTAAATTAATTTTTACATAACTCGTAGTAAAAATTTGTATATTAAATTATACAAATTTTTACTACGAGTTATGAAATAATTCGAGTTATGTGAGTAAAGAAAATTTGAATTATGGAAGTTAATTTATATGTAAAATGCTATATAAACGTATAAATTTCAAAAAATATTCGAGTTATAGAAAAATTGGAGTTACAGAAGTTTGAGTTATGGAAGTTCGACTGTAATTCCAAAGAAAAAACAAAAAAAGCTAAAATTTTACAAAATCTCTATAACTCCAACTTTTTTACCGCCGCGTATTTTTCAAAATTTAAGATGCCGGAGGATATTGCCTACCATAAACCGTCGATAGTGTAATCCTCGGGCAGATTACACTATCGACAAACATTTTACTTTCATATTTTATGATCACGAAAAACTGAAATAAAGCAAAACTAAGAATTTACCAGCCGCTGTGCTATAGGAAGATTACGACAGGATATTATTCTCCCGAGAATCGGTGATCCAAAAATAGACGATATAACCAAAGATCGCCCACAAGGTGCTATATATTAATGAAGGTTTAACTCATTGTTGCTTCTTACCTCTGCCGTACCAATTGCAAATATCAGTGGCCACAAAAGAAAACTGAACACGAAATCAGATCCGCGACTAACCATTCAAGCAATGTCTGAAAGGCTCTCTGCAGCCTGGTCAACTATTACAGGAACACTTAAAAAAGATTAGCAAAGTCAATAGACTTTGTTTCCGCATGAATTAAACGATATTCAGAAACAACAGCGTCGAATTATTTGTTCTTCATTATGAGTTATTGCCACCTGGTCAAACGATAACTGGAGAAGTATAACGACAACAATTGACCAGGTTGAATGAGAAATTAAGTCAAAAACGCCCGGCGTTGGTTAACAAAAAAGACGTAATCTTGCTTCACGATAACGCAAGACCACATTCTGCCAAAGACACCTCCAGACCAACAAATAGCTTGGGAAGTTTCATCGAATTACCGGATCGTCATCAGATTACCACTTATTCAGATCATACATAGAACATCATATTCGGAATAAAACATATAGGAATCAATATCTTAAACTCATTTTTTAATCAGAAGACACCTGAAGTTTTCAAGAAGAGTATTCAAAGTGTGGTAACACATTGGTAAGAGGTTATTTCAAACGATGGAAATTATATTTTGAGTTAATAATGATAAAATTTTGTAATACATGATTTTTAACTTTTTTGTAAAAAAAATCCTATAATATGTTTCTCCAATTCTTTTTCTATAACTTCAATTTTCTATAACTCCAATTTTCTATAACTCCAATTTTCTATAACTCCAAGCTAACAGCTCAATTCAAGAGAGAGATGAAGTAAATATCGTCGGTGTGAACTTCTCCCCGATTTAAGCCAATCAGAGAACAAGGTGAAATAAGTCTATCTTTCCTCTACTGCATTCTTAAAAAAAATGAACTATAGTTTATGCAGTTGACTAGTTCATATACATACATTTTATCTAATTTAAAGATGTTTTACAAATTTGCAATTTTTGTTTTTTTTTTAAATTACAGTCGAACTTCCATAACTCGAACTTCTGTAACTCCAATTTTTCTATAACTCGAATATTTTTAGAAATTGATACGTTTAGATAGCATTTTACATATCAATCAACTTCCATAATTCAAATTTTCCTTTACTCACTTAACTCGAATTTTTTCATAACTCGTAGTAAAAATTTGTATAATAATTTTTATTTTTTTTCATTTTTAAAAAAAATTTAAATTAATTTTTTCATAACTCGTAGTAAAAATTTGTATAATAAATTATACAAATATAATATATATAATTAAGTTAATTTATATGTAAAATGCTATCTAAACGTATTTTCAAAAAATATTCGAGTTATAGAAAAATTGGAGTTACAGAAGTTTGAGTTATGGAAGTTTGACTGTAATTCCAAAGAAAAAACAAAAAAAGCTAAAATTTTACATAATCTCTATAACTCCAAGTTTTTTACCGCCGCGTATTTTCTAAAATTTAAGATGCCGGAGGATATTGCCTACCATAAACCGTCGATAGTGTAATCCTCGGGCAGATTACACTATCGACAAACATTTTATTTTCATATTTTATGATCACGAAAAACTGAAATAAAGCAAAACTAAGAATTTACCAGCGGGTGTGCTGTAGGAAGATTAGGATATTATTCTCCCGAGAATCGGAAATCCAAAAATAGACGATATAACCGAAGATCGACCACAAGGTGCTATATATTAATGAAAGTTCAACTCATTGTTGCTTCTTACCTCTGCCGTACCAATTGCAAATATCAGTGGCCACAAAAGAAAACTGAGCACGAAATCAGATCCGCGACTAACCATTCAAGCAATGTCTGAAAGGCTCTCTGCAGCCTGGTCAACTATTACAGGAACACTTAAAAAAGATTGGCAAAGTCAATAGACTTTGTTTCCGCATGAATTAAACGATATTCAGAAACAACAGCGTCGAATTATTTGTTCTTCATTATGAGTTATTGCCACCTGGTCAAACGATAACTGGAGAAATATAACGACAACAATTGACCAGGTTGAATGAGAAATTAAGTCAAAAACGCCCGGCGTTGGTTAACAAAACAGGCGTAATCTTGCTTCACAATAACGCAAGACCACATTCTGCGAAAGACACCTCCAGACTAGAGATGAGCATGGGATCCCATCGTCGCATCCCATCCCATCCCATCGTCCCATGGGATGGGATGAGTGGTATGAACGTTGCGCTGGATGGGATTCGATGGAACAACAAATGTGTATGTGATGGAGTGGGACAAGTTTTGATAATCTAGTAAATCTAGTTCGTGCATAATTAATTGCTTGTCGTGCCAATACACACATTTTCCATAATATGTCCAGCCCAGGAGATTTCTGTGATAACGATGTAGTTCCTGACGATGAAGTCTTCGATCCGTTTTCGAGGAAAAAGGTTTACTCACTGTCAGGTCTGCTGTGTGGGAAAAATGGGATGAATGGGACGGGCCACGCGACCGGGATGGGATGGGATGAATGGGATGGGATGGGACGAAAATTTTAAGTTTGTGGGATGGGACAGTGGCACGAAAATATGATTGGATGGGACAGTGACAGGGATCCATCCCACGGGATGGAATCTGAAACGAGAAACTCGTCCCATGCTCATCTCTACTCCAGACCAACAAATAGGTTGGGAAGTTTCGCCACATCTGCCATATTATCTAGACCTGGCGCCATCGGATTACCACTTTTGCAGATCATACATAGAACATCATATTCGGAATAAAACATATAGGAATCAATATCTTAAACTCATTTTTTAATCAGAAGACACCTGAACTTTTCAAAAAGAGTATTCAAAATCTGGTAACACGTTGGTAAGAGGTTATTTCAAACGATGGAAATTATGTTTTGAGTTAATAATGATAATGATAATTTTTAACTTTTTTGTAAAAAAAAATCCTATAATATATTTCTCCAATTATTTTTCTATAACTCCAATTTTCTATAACTCCAATTTTCTATAACTCCAATTTTTCATAACTCCAGTTTTCTATAACTCCAATTTTCTATAACTCCAATTTTCTATAACTTCAATTTTCTATAACTCTAATTTTCTATAACTCCAATTTTTTTTCATGAACTATGGCAATTCGACTTAGGGAAGTTCGACTATTATTTGTATTTTGACTATTTTAGTATTTGTATATTGTAGTGTTGCAAATATTCTATCTCACTTTTCATTTAAACTATCATTTTAACTTATCAACATTAAGACTAAATTTGAAGTTTAAAAATGCAAAAAGCAATTTGCAGAGAAACCGTGAAATATTTTAGCAATGAATCCAAGAAAACAAACAAACATTCGCAAACCCATTCAATTATTCGAAATGTTTAGTTAAGCCATTGTTCGTTCGCAAAACTAAAACTTTGACAAAAATTTGTCACAAGATAAATTTGACCTAGATTTTTACAGATAATAAAAAACGAATAATTTAGCGATAAAACGGACAAATCCGGTTTGATAAATTACGGTGAAACAGAATCTTTGCGAATCTTGCATGGTTGTAGAAGCACAAAAGGATAAAAAGTTAGATTTTGCGGGTTTTTGTTCTGTTTGTCCCCCACCTGCTGCACACAGCGAACATCTGGATATAAAAGAAAGGTCGTTGGACCGCCGACGATTTACATTCTGAAGTCTCTCCGTGCAGAAAACACCAGAAGAAAATCCAAAACTGCAAGGTAAAAACTTTACTTAACATTTTCTGCGGAAATTTCGTAAAAACCCGTAAACGTAATTGAACCTGTCATTTCGAAAAGAGCATAAGTCCTTGAATTAAAACTTTTCAGGATCAACAAAAATATGTTTTTTGTTAAAAAAGTCATTGGTGCTGAAGAAACTGAATATAGAGGTTGTTAAATAAAAAACAAACAACTTTTTGGAATATTTATTTATTAAAAAGGAAACAATTTTCATAAAGATATTTTGAATTAAAATTTTTGGACTTTTTGCCTTTTTCGAAATGATCAAGAATAGATCATTTTATTGGTATTCCTTAGCACTTTTTCGCACTAAAAATGGTGTAAAAAAGTGATATTTCAAAAATGTGTGACTCGTGCCCTTTTCGAAATGACCGGTTCAATTGTCTGTAGGAAAGTTCTTGTCTTGTTTAATTTCACTTGTTTACACAATTTAAACGTTTTACACACAATAATTATATAAATTACTTCATTTAGTTAACTACTCACTGTAACAATGCACACTAACTACGTTCTGGTATCGCGCAACTTTACGACATTTACGAAAAGCAAACTTTCAAAATTAATACACTTTATAGACTAGACACTACGAATTATAAACTAATTGCACCTTCTCAGCCTTATTTCAAAACAACTTTTGATCCAAACTATAATTCAGTTTTAGATTATAGTTTACAACAAAATTAAGTTTTAGGTTTCTTAACTTAAGGCGGCTTTTTCCATTTACTGTTATGTGTTTAATATTTAGTGGACGTCTTGATTGAAGCATTTCTGTTGCTTGGTAAATAACGTTACGGTAATTTATCATCTCGCCCAGTCCTCGACCCACGTCCTTACTAATACAGTAATCGAGTCTATAAATGTTGCGAAAACAGTTTACATTTTTTTAAAGACTAGTGATACAAACATAAACAATAAAAAAAAATGCGTAATTAGTTTAATATACACGTAACACTAATTAAATTTATATAACTTGTATCTTGAATTGTATTTATCTCACGAACTATACGTTAATAAGACTATATACTATGAATTGACTAATTAAGGATAGATAGAACAGAAAACTAGAATAGTCTAGAACAGGGGTGGGCAACCTTTTTAGGTGATGGACCAGTCAGAGTTCGTACTAGCTAACACGGGCCAGAATTTTTTTCGGAACGGAGTTCCTTTAGGGAGGTCTCGGTAGGTGTGATTCGGCAGAAAACATTACGTTACGTTATAAGTGTACTCAGTGAATATTTCTATAATTCGTGCTCTCTCTGTTTCTTTCGCAGAGTGACAGATTTCAACGTATGACTAAAAATAATAAAATAGACCTTTGCAGTTAGTTTCCGAGCTGTAACTCTTCAATCTTGTTAGTAACTCATCAATCGACAGTTGAATATCGCTATTTAAAAAAATTTGGAAAATTGAAGACTTTTAAAAAAATTTCATTTAAGTTTGAAGACCTAAAAATCTATAATAATATCTGTAAACTAGATAGTTTTTGCTAAAACTTGCAATTAATTGCCAAGCTGTAACTATCTTAGTCTGCTCAACTCAACTTCATATGTCATCTGTCATTTATGACAGACTAGATAATAGATCTATTTACGGTTAGTTAAGCGCATACGCGTCCGCTAAGTTTAAAAGGCGGGAATATAAAAGTTTCGGGCACATTTTGTTATATTCACTGGTTATACGTCAAAAAGTGCCCGAAAAACATGGCGGAAATTGACACATGCGCACAAAAAAATTCAACTATGAAAAGGTCTATTTTGATGTTTTGATTTCCATAGCAACTGGTGTTGAGCCGCGAGTTGGACACTCCTGATCTAAATCAAATACTCAACTACACATGAGTCATTTACGACACACTATAGATTATTTTCGCACATATTTTTTGCGACCGCAAGTTTTGATGTTATATAATAATCTCGTCTATACACTAAATAATTGGTGGATTTTAGTCTAAATCTACAGACTAACTGCTTGCGTTTGCAAACTTTTACTCACAAGTTGGTGTCCGAAATAAATGAATGAAAAAAATTGTCGGTTTTGTTTTGAGCCGCATTGGAACTTGTCTTGCGGCTTCATTCATTTATCAAATTGACGCTGCCGCGCGTAGTATGTAGTCTTGATTTATCTGAACAAGATCACATACGCGCGGCGCTGCCGCGCGTAGTATGTAATCTTGATTTATCTAATCAAGACCACAAACACGCGGCGCTGCCGCGCGTAGTATGTAGTATTGATTTATCTGATGAAGGTCACATACGCGCGGCGCTGCCGCGCGTAGTATGTAGTCTTGATTTATCTGAGCAAGATCACATACGCGCGGCACTGCCGCGCGTAGTATGTAGTCTTGATTTAACTGATCAAGATCACATACGCGCGGCGCTGCCGCGCGTAGTATGTAGTCTTGATTTATCTGAACAAGATCACATACGCGCGGCGCTGCCGCGCGTAGTATGTAATCTTGATTTATCTAATCAAGACCACATACGCGTGGCGCTGCCGCGCTTAGTATGTAGTCTTGATTTAACTGATCAAGATCACATACGCGCGGCAGCGCCGCGCGTATGTAGTCTATAGTATGTAGTCTTGATCTATCTGAACAAGATCACTTACGCGCGGCGCTGCCGCGCGTAGTATGTAATCTTGATTTATCTAATCAAGAACACATACACGCGGCGCTGCCGCGCGTAGTATATTGCCTTGATTTATCTGATCAAGATCACATACGCGCGGCGCTGCCGCGCGTAGTATGTAGTCTTGATTTATTTGTCTTGCGAGCCCAGTTTGGACACCCCTGACTTAAATCAAATACTCAACCACATACGTCATCTGTCATAAATGACAGAAATTTTCGCAAATCCTTTAACATCCATGTGGACGATAGGCTTTATCTTAAATACTTAGTTCACCTTTCATAGTAGCCAATAAAATAGATGCAGTCTAAATATTCCGCGACAAAAACTTTAGTCTTGTGATTACGCTGTGAAATCGAGTTGGTCTCTCCAGGAGAGTTCGGTTGGGTTGCGGAAGTCCTCGAGGCAGAAGAGATGGAAGTGGAACTTTGTTCCTGACGGGGGTCCCCTGACCGCAAACGTTTATTTCTGCACGCACCTACGATGCAAGCGTGCGCATTCACGTGTTTGAGCGCATTATTGTTTGCGTCAAGCCTCGACCCTTTACGAAATTTAGCAATTTTACAAATCCTCAAAAGTCGTTGAAATACCGCAAATGCTGAAAAACAAACATTTTAACTTTTCGAATATTTTTAAGAATTTGCCAATTTGTCTCAAGAATCGATGCCAAAATTAAAAGTTATATTGAGTTCTGCGATCTGCGGGCCAATTCTTATGTATTTAAAACACATTTTCGCGGGCCGCATTAGACCCTTTGTCGGGCCGCATTAGCCCCTTTGTCGGGCCGCATTAGCCCCTTTGTCGGGCCACAGTTGCCCCGCGGGCCATACGTTGCCAATCTCGGGTGTAGAATTTTACATTAATGTTCTAGCGCTTACCCAATTTCGTGTAGATTTATATAAAAAACAGTCAGGGGGGCCCCCGTCATGAATGAAGTTCCACTTCCATCCCTTCTGCCTCGAGGACTTCCGCAACCCCACCGAACTCACCTGGGGAGACCAAGTCGATTTCGCAGCGTAATCACAAGACTAAAGTTTTTATCGTGGAATATTTAGACTGTATCTATTTTATTGGCTACTATGAAAGCTGATAGAACTAAGTATTTAAAATAAAGCCTATCGTCCACATGGATGTTAAAGGATTTGAGAAAACTACAAGGTTCTGTCATATATGATAGATATTGTCGAAAACTACAATATCTGTCATATATGACAGGTGACGTAAGTGGTTGAGTATTTGATTTAGGTCAGGGGTGTCCAAACTGCGCTCGCAAAACAAGTTGCAATGCGGCTTAAAATAGAACGGTTAATTTAATGAACAAATTCAAATTGAGCCTCATGCGGACAAGATGCAATGCGGTCCAAAATTTAGTAAATAAATGAAAAACAAATCGTCAAACTGGGGCAAGATAAGTTGAAATTCGGCCCGAAACAAAAGCGTCAATTTGATAAATGAATGAAAAAAATTGTCGGTTTTGTTTTGGGCCGCATTGGAACTTGTCTTGCGGCCCGCGGGACAAGTTCCAATGCGGTCAAAAAAAAAACCGACAATTTTTTTTCATTCATTTATTTCAGACACCAAATTGTGAGTAAAATTTTGCAAATTTCGCCACGCAAGTCTGTAGATTTAGACTAAAATCCACCAATTATTTAGTGTATAGACGAGATTATTATATTACATCAAAACTTGAGGTCGCAAAAAATGTGTGCGAAAATAATCCAGTCTGTCATAAATGACACATGTGTAGTTGAATATTTGATTTAGATGAGGAGTGTCCAACTTGCGGCCCAAGACCAGTTGCTATGGAAATCAAAACATCAAAATAGACCTTTTAATAGTTGAATTTTTTTCAATTTCCGCTATGTTTTTCGGGCACTTTTTGACGTATAACCAGTGAAAATAACAAAATGTGCCCGAAACTTTCATATTCAAGCCTTTTAAACTTGACGGACGCGCATGCGCTTAACTAACCGTAAACACGTCTATTATCTAGTCTTCATATGTCATCTGTCATAAATGACAGATGACATATGAAGTTGAGTTACTAAGTTACTAAGATAGTTACAGCTTGGAAACTAATTGCAAGTTTTAGCTAAAACTATCTAGTTTATAGATATTATTGAATTAACTTTTAATTATTGAATTATTGAATTTTTTATTTTTTATTATTCTTTATTATTGAATTTTAATTAACTTTTTGTCTTCAAAACTAAAATGAAATTTTTGTAAAAGTCTTCAATTTTCCAAAACTTTTTAATTAGCGATATTCAACTGTCGATTGCTAACTTGGTAAGATAGTTACAGCTCGGAAACTAACTGCAAAGGTCTATTTTATTATTTTTAGTCGTATAGTGAAATCTGTCACTCTGCGAAAGAAACAGAGAGAGCACGCATTATAGAAATATACACTGAGAGAAAGAGATGGAGGCGTATAACGTAACGTAACGTTTTCTGCCGAATCGCTCCTCCCTAAAGGAACTCCGTTCCAAAAACTTGTCTTATGTACTCTATATCTCACAAACTAGACTAGCTAGATAAATTAAATTTATTGGAGAATTAGTTGACTAATCTAGCTAAAAAATAGCGACAAAATTAATAGCCTATCTAGTCTAAGATTCGACTAATATATCTAATCTAATTAATGTATTTGTTATTAATTTTTTTTTCAAATTTCTAGAAAATGTGGAAGTTGTTCTTGACGTTAGCGTTGGTGGTGCAGTGCGTGCGCTCCGAAAACGAAGAACACACCGCCCCGAAGGAAAAACAAACGAGACAGTTTCCGTTTCCTGCGGAGAACTACGACCGCCAGCAGCAGGAATACCTGAAGAACCTGCTCTACTTCAATCCGCAGTTCGGATACAATTTCAACGGCTATTATCCGCAGGACTTCCCTCCTCAGCCCGACAATCGAGGGTAGAATTACCATTATATAATTCAAATGATTAGCCGAGCGGAAAATTTATGCACTTTCTGATATATAAATCGCTCAATTATTTTACGATTTACCAACGATTTGTCGAAAACTACATCGTTTCTCTAAACAACGGACGTTTACTGAGATAAATTAGATGCGCAATATTCTACAACAATAATTTAGAATTGGTGAAACCATCCCACATTATAGATAACTTAAAGCAAACAAACTTAAACTTAACTTAACTTAAAGCAAACTTAATACGAACTTAAAGCAAACGGAACACAGCCTGAATACACAAATATATTCAGCCTTTCCGGAGCTCTATAACAATTATTGAGTCTTTTTAGGACTACCAAAACAAATTTCATGTGTAATTTGTAAGTTATTCTATAGCTTTCAGTTCACCTTCGTGGCACTCAATAAAAAAAGGCTGAAAAAGGCTAAATTTGTTTATGAATATGAATATGAATATGAATATGAATATGAGTATGATTACGAGTATGATTACGAGTATGAGTATGAGTATGAGTATGAGTATGAATATGAATATGAGTATGAGTATGAGTATGAGTATGAGTATGAGTATGAGTATGAGTATGAGTATGAGTATGAGTATGAGTATGAGTATGAGTATGAGTATGAGTATGAGTATGAGTATGAGTATGAGTATGAGTATGAGTATCAGTATGAGTATGAGTATGAATATGAATATGAATATGAATATGAATATGAATATTAATATTAATATGAATATGAATATGAATATGAATATGAGTATGATTACGAGTATGATTACGAGTATGAGTATGAGTATGAGTATGAATATGAGTATGAGTATAAGTATGAGTATGAGTATGAGTATGAGTATGAGTATGAGTATGAGTATGAGTATGAGTATGAGTATGAGTATGAGTATGAGTATGAGTATGAGTATGAGTATGAGTATGAGTATGAGTATGAGTATGAGTATGAGTATGAGTATGAGTATGAGTATGAGTATCAGTATGAGTATGAGTATGAGTATGAGTATGAGTATGAATATGAATATGAATATGAATATGAATATGAATATTAATATGAATATGAATATGAATATGAATATGAATATGAATATGAATATGAATATGAGTATGATTACGAGTATGAGTATAAGTATGAGTATGAGTATGAATATGAGTATGAGTATGAGTATGAGTATGAGTATGAGTATGAGTATGAGTATCAGTATGAGTATGAGTATGAGTATGAATATGAATATGAGTATGATTACGAGTATGATTACGAGTATGAGTATGAGTATGAGTATGAGTATGAGTATGAGTATGAGTATGAGTATGAGTATGAGTATGAGTATGAGTATGAGTATGAGTAAGAGTAAGAGTAAGAGTAAGAGTATGAGTATGAGTATGAGTATGAGTATGAGTATGAGTATGAGTATGAGTATGAGTATGAGTATGAGTATGAGTATGAGTATGAGTATGAGTATGAGTATGAGTATGAGTATGAGTATGAGTATGAGTATGAGTATGAGTATGAGTATGAGTATGAGTATGAGTATGAGTATGAGTATCAGTATGAGTATGAGTATGAGTATGAATATGAATATGAATATTAATATGAATATGAATATACATAAATATGAATATATTCAGGCTGTGTTCCGTTTGCTTCAAGTTTCTACAACAACGTTCACTTTGTCCCATTCCGCCACAATTTCCAGTTTTAAAACGGTTTAAATGTTCTAGATTTGGTGTTCAGGCTCCGATCTTTTACGTGCCAGGGCAGCCGGAGTTCGGCTACAATCCGCAGGTGTTGGCCGGCCAGAGTTTCAGGCCGGAACTGTTCGGTAATTTCGGCCCGAACGTTTTCAAACAGCCCGGATTACCAGAAAAACCGATTTTCTTGGCCGGCTATCCGAAACCGGCGCACCTTCCCACCGAACAACCCGACATCAAAAAGGACGTCGTCGCCAAACGACCAACAAGTAAGAAACTATTAATAAAAAAAAATCGTTTATAGTTACCATTCTTCTATACTTATCATTCTATACTCTATACTTATCATACTCTATACTCATCATTCTATACTCTATACTTATCATTCTATCTTCTTCTTCTTCTTCTGACTCTACAGCCCAGGGTGAGCTTTGGCCTCCTTAACAATCCCCTTCCACCTTTGACGGTCTTCAGCGACACGTGTCCAGTTTCCTACTTGTAGAGTTTCTACATCTTCCTCTACCTTATCTTTCCACCTGGTTCTGGGTCTATCTCTGCTTCTTGAGGTGTTAGGTTGCGCTTTATGGATGGATCTGGGTGCTCTTGCACTCGGCATTCTAATCATGTGGCCCGGCCATCGAAGTATCTGTGCATTAATAAATCTTACTATGTCTTCACCTTCTATTAGTTCTTGAGTTCATGCGAATTCTGTATCCTTCTTCCTCTCTCACTGGTCCAAAGATCTTCCGTAAAATCCGTCTTTCAAAAATACGAAGAGAGTTTTTGTCTGCTTCCGACATACTCCAGGATTCAGCTCCATAAGTTAGCACGGGTCTGATCAGGGTTTTATATATTCGCAGTTTTGCTTTACGTGAGATGATTTTTGATTTGAAGAGCTTCAGATGTGAATAATAGCATCGATTCGCAGCTTGGATTCTATCTTGTACCCTCAGTGATAGATTATTTGTGTTATTGAAAGTTACTCCAAGATATTTGACATTTTGAACTTCTTCAAACTTATCATTCTATACTCTATACTTATCATTCTATACTCTATACTTATCATTCTATACTCTATACTTATCATTCTATACTCTATACTTATCATTCTATACTATATACTTATCATTCTATACTCTATACTTATCATTCCATACTCTATACTTATTATTCTATACTCTATACTTATCATTCCATACTCTATACTTATCATTCTATACTCTATACTTATCATTCTGTTAGTATCCATCAAACCCTTTACCTAGTTCACTCCAGGGGCGCGTTTACATTACCTGTGGCCCTAGGCGCAAGGTGTCTATGTGGCCCTAGTCTAAGGAGTCCCAATTCTCAATATGCGAGATTATAGTAAAACCACATTAAAAAATAACAATTAGGTACGTAAGAGTATTTTACGATACGTGTATCGTACAAAGTTTTACCTACAATATAAATTCATAATTTACTTAGATTTATAAAAAAAAGTAATAATTTGATAAATGTCAAGCATGACTTTTAATAAATTAATCAATGAAACGTAAACATTTCAATTATGACATTTTTTCTATTTTGCATCTGTAATGGACTCATAGCAGCACTCATATGCGTGCGGTTATGGCTCGCCCAGTGCTGTTATGAGTTAATTTTTTCAAGGTTGGCACTGAAATTCAGAGCTGTCAGTGTCAAATTTTCGACGAGATAGTTTTGAGGTTATGTGATATGTCGAAATCGCGAATACACAAATTTAATTAATGAATGGTAATAAATGATATAACACATATTTAATTTAAAATTCTGTCCATCAATGAAGTTTAATTGATATTAAATGATAATTGAAGTTTAATTGTAAATGAATTGAACTGATATTAATGATAATGATATGATTATCATTAATATCAGTTCAATTTATTTACAATGAAGTATAATATAATAAATATCATTAAAATTCACCACACTTTGTCAAATTTTGCCGCTTATTTTCGTCAACCGCCAAAAGTTGGCCTTGTTGAACTTTTGACCTTGTTTAATATGGTTGATTTGATCTTGCTTAGTTGGCAATTTGTGGCCCCTAAAATCGAAGGGCCTATTAGGCGCGCGCCAAGTGCTCTTTGGTTCACTCAATTACTAACTAAAATATTAATTGAATTTATAATTCTCTCAAATATTTTTTACAGAAGTCCGACCGGAAAAACTGCACGCAGCGATAAAACAAAAACCCACAAAATTACCTGCTCTTCAACCCGCCGACAAATTCGTCATCTTAAACGACCCCAGCTTCTACAACCCCTACCAGCAATTCTTGGCCCCAGAACGCTTCTTCTACCAGCCCTCCTTCAAAGCGCCGCAGCCTCACATCCCACAGGACAAATCTCCCGGGACCTTGCTGAAGGACTTACTGCCGCTGCACCTCCACAACCAAGTGGTGAATGAGAATCTCGTTCCCGTCGTGTTGAAGAAAGAGAGTCAGGAGTTGGGAGCGCAGGAAAGGTACTCGGAGAAGGATCTGCCGGTGCCGATTTACGAGGGCAACGTGCATCCGGGAATCGCCTACAATTACTTCAAAACCGATGATATCGAGAACGACGCGGTGGTGATCGACGCCAAGTTCGACGATGGCAGTGAGGAAACTGATAAAGATTCCGAAGGTAATTTCGATTTAATCCACCGAGGCATGGCAGAATACCGCTTTTACATTTTTAGGGTTCCGTACCGAAAACGAAACCCTTATAGGATCACTTTTTTGTCCTTCTGTTTGTCTGTATGTCTGTCTGTCAAGACCATTTTTCTCAGGAACGCGTAGAGGTAACAAGTTGAAATTTGTATCAAATACTCGGGTCTACGGTCTCTTTCAGCTGTGAAAAAATCAAACTTGTAAGTCAACGCGATCAAAAGATATGACCGCTTATGTCGCATATTTTGCGATTTCACAAGGGAATCAAAACCTATAGGCTACTTTCCGTTGACCTAGAATCATTAAATTTGGCAAGAAGTGGTGTCTTACAGCACATGTAAAGGGAAAAATCTGAAAACCGTAAATATGTAGTTTAATTACAAGAAAAATGCGAATTTACTATTAGAAACTTATGAAAATACACTGATGTGTTGCGTTGTATTGCCAGGCACCAGAAGCATATGGGTTGCATACAGTTAGGTTCTCCTAAAGATACCTTACTTACAAGTTTGTACGAAACCCTCGGTGCGCGAGTCACAACTCGCACTTGGCCGGTTTTTTAATAAAAAGTGTCCCAACTTTTGGATACGTAAATGTGATGCCATTTTAAAGACGTTTTTTGGTAATGAGCTATAATTTGGTAATGAGCATTATAATGGTGGGATATTTTTTGAACCACCTCGAAATATTGCAATAGCTACGCATATATATATATAAGCACAAATTTCAGAGCAACACGGGCTTTCGATTTTCGTGCCTCAAAGAGTTATCAGATGTGTTTCAAAGACTTATCATCAAAAATTAGACTAGTTTGAAACAAGTTTCTATTACTCTCCTCTAGTATCGAATAATGTCTTAAAAAAAATTTATTCTTTTTCTACATCTTGGAGATCTGTCGATTTGTGTTCACTCCTTCTTTCCAGAGTGAGTTCATGTGTTCTTCAGATTCCTCGTCACCGGACAAGTCAAACAGTTGTAGTATCGTGTTCAAACCAAACAAAAGAATCGTATATCTTGCATAAGTCTGAAAACTGAACAACAATCCCTGACATATTATGTCTTTACTCTTATCTCACGATCCCTGACATATTCCAGCTTGACTCTTATCTCACGATCCCTGACATATGTCTTGACTCTTATCTCACGATCCCTGACATATTCTGTCTTGACTCTTATCTCACGATCCCTGACATATTATGTCTTGACTCTTATCTCACGATCACTGTCATGATTATGTCTTGAGCTTATAATTACTTGTTTTGATTTAGCGAAAGGCTCACATAATGCATCTTGAGCACCGTGTGCTAAAGCGTAACAGAAGATTTCCGCGTTCCTCCCTTCAATTTAATTAGTGAAGCTATATATTAATTTTTGAATAGTATTATTGTTTTGTTTTGATCTCGATAAGCAGGATTTTTTTTGATAATCCGGCGGTTGTCCCATATGTGTCGGATTATCAAGAAGGCGAAGAAGAAATGTTTATTGAAAACAAAAGGCTATCGACCACTAGGTCTTTCCGCTCATGTTTGTCAAGATTATACTGCAATTTCAGTTATTTTGGCGATTTCTGACAGAAACTGACAGAAACTTTCAAAATTGACTAAAACACTCGAAAGTGGCTAAAACTCTCAAAACGGGCAGAAGCTGTCAAAATTGACAGCTGGGGTTTGGTAGCGTTTGAAAATTATTAATGAATGTCAACCATTTTGGTGACCATTTTGGATCACATTTGTAATTATTTTATGATATCTGTCAATTTTGTAATTTCGTCATTTCTGACAGCAACTGGCTAAAACTCCCAAACTGACAAAAATTGTCTGAAACTCTCAAAACTGACAGAAACTGGCTAAAGCTATCAAAACTGACAGAAGCTGTCAAAACTGATATAAACTAAATAATTCGATTATCGTCAAAATTTGGATTTGCAAGCGTGTCAAAATAATCAATGAATATTAACCATTTTAGTGTCAATTCTTGACCAAATTTGCACTTATTTTGTAATTTTTGTCATTTCTGACAGAAACTGGCCGAGACTATCAAAACTGACCTAAACTATCTAATGCCCGCCATACACGCTACGGTCTACAGTACAGGTTACATGTGCAGGTTTGCCTGCGTAGGTCAACCGTACGCAAGAAACTGCACAGGTCTACCTGCGCAGGCAAACCTGCACAGGTAGACCTGTCATGTGGACCGTTGTGTGTATGGCGGGCATAAAACTCTAGAAACTGACATGAGCAATTATTTTGAGATTTCTGTCAATTTTGTCATTTCTGACAAAAAGTGGCTAAAACTCTCAAAACTGATAGAAATTGACTCTCAAAAGTGTCAGTAGGTAGCTAAAACTTTGAAAATTGACAGAAGTTGTCAAAACTGATCTTAACTCTAAATAATTCGATAATTGTCAAAATTTGGATTTGCAAGCGTGTTATGATCTACAATGAATATCAACCATGTTGGTGTCAGTTTTGGACAAAATTTGCAATTATTTTGTAATTTCTGTCAATTTGATCATTTTTGTCTCTCAAAACTGACTCTCAAAACTGATAGAAAATGACTGAAGCTCTCGGAACTCACAGTAACTAACTAAAACTGACATAAACTGTCAAAAGTCGTTAGTTTTAAGTCGCGAGTTTTCAAAATTTTGTGTAGGTTGCTCAAGGCTCCATAATTAGGACAAAATTTAGATTTTTCAAAATTTTGTGGTGGTTCCTTAAGGCTCCATAATTAGGATACGATTTTGAGACGCGAACTTTCTAAATTTGGTGTTGGTTCCTCAAGCCTCCACAATTAGCAAACGATTTTAAGTCGCGAATTTTCAAAACTTTGTGTAGGTTCCTCAAGGCTCCATAATTAGGATACAATTTTGAGACGCGAATTTTCTAAATTTTGTGTTGGTTGCTCAAGCCTTCATAATTAGCACACGATTTTGCGACACAAATTTTAAAAATTTTGTGTCGGTTCCTCAAGGCTCCATAATTAGGACACGATCTTCAGAGCTCGTGGAAGACTAGGATATTATAACCTTATAATGACTAAACGAGCCCTTTTGTTCATTGTTTTTTAAACATAAGTATGTACTTACACCTTATGTCTAGTATATTATATTTATAATGAACAATAAATGCTAATAATAATAATAATTTTTAGTCGCGAATTTTCTAAATTTTGTGTTGGTTCCTCAAGGTTCCATAATTAGGACACGATTTTAATTAATTTGTCAGTAAGTAATTACATTAACAAAATTATCTACTCGTACACTACACTAAAATAACTATATGGGCGTTTAAATCGTAATGTAAGGTATCAAGTATTAAGTGTGGTATTGTATTGTATCAAAAAAAGTTGCGGCGCCTACCGCCTTGCCGCCAAAGATTGTCGTTTGTTGCTCTAAGTTTCGTTCTTGCCGCCCCCTTTTCATGTGCCGCCCGGAGCCATGGCCCCCCTAGCCCCCCCACGCTACATCTCTGCCCTTAGCATGTTATTTGTCTTGTTAGTGTCTGCGCGGGCTTCTGTACCGTACGTCATGATCGGTCTGATACAAGCCTTGTAGATTATAATTTTGCTATCTTTGCGCATGACGCTTAGTGCGGATGCTTTGATAATCTGGCTCCTCAGGTCTTTAGCTGGGTCGTGGATGCTTGATATGCTGATGCCCAGGTATCTGAATAGCATCACCTGTTCAATGGGATTCTCCTCCACCAGTAGCTTACATCTGAGAGGATCTTTCGCGAATATCATACATTTGATTTTGTTGATAGAGATGTTCATATTGAGTTGGCGGTTTACTTGGAAGAACTGGAGGAGTTGTCTCTGTAGGTCGTTTTCTGATTCGACAAAAATTGCTGCATCATCGGCGTAACACACCATACCAATTCTTTTGTTGCCAAGTCTGTATCCGAGGTTAAGATCTTTTTTTGTGGTTTGGGGGAAGCTCTACCAGCCTGCGTGTGAGGCTCTTACTCACTAAACCCCTTCTTCCACTTGGCTATAGAGACCAGCACCCCGGTATCGCTTGCGCATTCCTACAGGGTGGGCAGCCCGGACAGTTGTTACCGCCCTAGTTTTTTTGAGAGTTTCGATTTTGCTTTTACACTTGAGATTTTGCTAGGTGGCTGCCTGGGCAGCGCGTTCTTCGGCCTCTTTGTCGGTGATAATGCTAATGATGAAGTTGGAGATTGCTTTCCAGTGGGGTTGGTCTATTAGCATTTTCAGGTTCAGGTTTTAGGTCAGTTCTCCTATTTCCGAAGTTGACAGGCGTCTGTCGTTTTCCCATCTCTCGCAGGAGAAGAAAGTATGTTCAGCGGTGTCTGGCCCAACATTAGCAGCACTCCTCTGTCTCAGCGACCTTGAACCTGTGTAGGTAGGCTCTAAAGTATCCGTGTCCGCTTATCATCTGGGTTACGTGGTAGGATGTTTCGCCATGCTCTCTGTTGACCCACGGACGCAGTTCAGAAATCAAGCGCTTGGTCCATATAGCCTTCCCGGTTTTCGTTTCCCACCTTTCCTGCCATCTGCGTTTCAGGCGTCTGCGGGCTTCTGCCTTATTTATCTTGCCTCCTTCGTGTACGCGAGCTCGCTCATCGACAAGGAGGTCGATGGGGGGCAGCAGGATATCACCCAGACAGCTTCTGTGGACACGGCACGGTATGCGCTGATAATCCGGAGCATTGTCCGCCTTGCCACCTTCTCGAGAATGTTTTTGTTTCTCTGTATTTTAACGGCATCTTGCAACCAGAAAGGCGCCGCGTAGAGCAGTATTGAATTCACGACAGAGCTGAGTATTCGGCGTTTGCTAGCTCTAGGACCTCCTACGTTGGGCATTAGCCTTGTGAGGGCAGTGGCTGCGGAATCTGCTTTCTTGGCGACCTAGTTGACGTGCGCCGTCATGTTCATATTTCTGCCTAGTTGGACTCAGAGGTATTTCACGGATTCCTGTGATGGGATTCTCGTGTATCTCATATATCTCATGTATGGTCAGTTTGCGCCGCCCGACCCTGGTCGGGCGGCTGGTACTCCTGACTGGTAATCGACCTGACTGGTAATGACTGGTAATCGACTGGTAAGCGACTGGTAATCCTTACCAGTAGATCACCAGTACTGTCTTGTGAGGCGCCAATTTCAGTTGTTTTGACTCCATCCAGCGATGAACCTGGTCCAGTGCCTCGTTTATGTTTGTTTCCAGTGCCTCTTTAGTCTCGGCCGTGGCAACCATTCCCAGGTCGTCTGCGAATCCAACCAGCATGATCCCTTGTGGCATTGGGATATCTAGGACCCGGCCGTAAAGGATGTTCCATAAAGTGGAGCCCAGTACTGATCCCTGGGGTACTGCGCACGTCACCTCGTACTCCTCGTTGTCGTCAAGGGTGAGTTTCCAGTCTGACAGGTAGTTCTGGATCACTTTCAGGAGGTAGCTTGGGAATTTTTCCCTTTTTTGATTGCCTCCACTATGCCGTCCCATGTTGCCGAGTTGGAGGCATTTTGGACGTCTAGCGTCACCAGCGTGCAAAGTTTTCTAGTGTGGTAGGTTCCGGTGTTGGCCTTATGGGCCAGCCTTTTGACCTCGAGTAACGCATCCACCGTGCTTCTTTTCTTTCCGTACTGGTGGTCAGATAGCACCTCTCCGGCTTCCAGCGCAACGTTTATCCGTGCCAGCAATAGGTGCTCGTAGAGTTTACCTAGGGAGCTTATAAGACATAAAGCTTTTCGCGAGGGTAGAGTCTTTCGGCTTCTTTTCTATCAGGACCAGTCGCGCCCTTTTCCACTGCCAGGGGACGATCCCCTCTGTCAGTAACTTGTTCATGACTCTGTTGATGAACTCTGGATAGGTTGCTGTTGCGGTCTTTATCAGTTTTTCGCCTTTAGTTTTTTAGCTGCGGTTAATAGTTCTTCTTCCTTAAACCTAGGGATATCTGCTTCAGAAACTCGTGGGTATACCCATTTTATTTTTTCTCGTTGCGGGAATAGTTTCTACGATTTCTTTCTTCTCTTTGAGGCTCATCTGGAGCGAGAACTCCTACCTCAGCTTCTTCGTGACGATTTTGTACCCCATGCCCCAAAGGTCGCTGTCAACTTATGCGGTTAGCTGTCTCCACGCTTCCGTTTTGGCGTTCTTTATTACCGTTTTATTACCGTCTTTTGGCTACCTTGTAGTTCTCCTGGTGCCTTTCTTTGGCTTCCTTTGTTAAGTCTCGAGCGTTGTTTCGCACTGCGATCCTCTTTTTGCGGATGGTTTCTCTCCTTGCTACAGCCACCTCCTCCGTCCACCAGTAAGTAGGTTTGCGGTTTGAGGTTAAGATCTGTTACTTTATAATTTTATCCATGAGAAGATTAAACAAAAAGGGACTTAGGCTATCACCCTGTGTAATTCCTTTTGGTGTTGAGATGTTTTTGGTGAATTGATCTCCTACTTTAACCTTTGTTACGTTATTGTTATTTGACTTATGGATTATCTTTGTTATGTTCGCCGATGCCTTGTTTTCTATTAATATATTGTTAGGTCAATGAAGCAAATATACGCTGGCATACTGTACTCTGTAGCCTTTTCTTAGCTGAAATTTCTCTTTAGCCTTTTCTTAGCTGAAATTTATCTGTAGCCTTTTCTTTGCTGAAATTTCTCTGTAGCCTTTTCTTAGCTAAATTTTCTTCTGTATCTGAAATTACTTTAGTTTAATAATATCAGTCTATTACTAATTATTGTTACCTTTTTTTCTTTAGTTGTGGAGGGTGTGACTGAGAAACCGGCGGATTCGAGCGTGGCGCAGGCAGCTCCGGGAGCGATAGCACTGGCGGGAGTCGGAGGAGTGGCGTCTGCGGGGCCCAGAGGGACCGCGCTGGCCGGTGAAGGGGGCTTGGCCGTTTCCAGTCCGCACGCCACAGCAGTCGCCGGCCCCAGCAAAGACGCGCCCGAGAAAAAAACCAACAAGCCTAAAAACTGATTCTGCACACTGATGTACTCTAAATTATAAGAATCTATTTTATGCGTAAAAACGCATTTTCGTTTCATTTCTTAATTACCAGAGAACGTCAATTTTCATTTTTAAACGGAACTGTCATTTTGAAGTTAAAAAAAGTCAGGTTTTTATTTTTTTTTTCCAAATTTTATGGTGTAATCATGACCGAATTTGACGAAGCACACGAACACATCGAAGACGTCATCGACGCGAGGAAACGGAGTGGACAATACGACATTTTAATCAATTCCCATAAGCCCACCACTAACACCAGATACGCCTACTCCGCTCCTCCGCAACCCATCGACGAACTACGAGGTAAATTCGCCCTAAATAAACCCCTCATTCATAACTGAAACAGAATATCAAGCACATATTTGTCTTTAGTAGTTTTCTCCAACATTAGTTTAATTCTAGTTCTATACAAGTTGAGCGAAACCGGATATCTCAGCTCTATTATAAGAAACGGAAAAACGATCAGAAAAATTTGAAAAGAGGTTTTTAAATGAAATTGAGTAAGGCCCATTTTAATCCGAATTTGCATATTTTTAACAAATGCTTGCGATAAACTATTTATACTCAGACCGACGAGAGAATGCAGCTGTACTGCGCCGAGTTATAAGGGAGAAGTACTCGCAGATTAGTATTAGTTAAGAAATTTGTCTCAGTTTTCCAAATATGCGCAACTAAACACCGCGCACTCGAAATAAAGTGGAGGTATGGGCAGAACAATTCTAAACTGCATTCTCTCGCCACCTCGAGTAAAGATAAGTGTTTCGCATTATCCCCTTGGCATTCAATGACATCTCTAAGACGTCATGTATATTTGATAAGATCACATGTATATGGACACGTCAACGCCCATTTTATTCGTATGTCAAGGGTTTAAGTGAGTGAAGTAAGGCTCGAGATTGGATAAGTGTTTAGAAATAGTACATAAAACAAAGACATTACTTTGTTTCTTCTAAACCTTAAACCTCCCTCGTTTTTCCTTTCCTTATAATAGAACTGAGACCATCGAACTTCGCTCACCCTGTACATATTTACAGATGAATTTGCAATTTATAATATTGAGGGAGATAATATAAATGATTACCGTGGTTCTAACGTTGCGCCGACCGACTCGGAAATCACTCTGATCCGTGTGAAACGCGAAGGGTCCCAGTACAGAACGCAGGTGAACCATTGGGACATGCACGATAAAGCGGTGCCCGGTGACGGTTCCCACTTGGCCGAAAGCCCCAGTTTAGTTAATCTGGTCACGCTGATCATACCCTCCAAACAGTGTTTGAAATCCAGTAAGGACGAGATGGAGTACATGGTTCCGCTTTCGTCTTGGGAACCGGTGGAAGCCAGAGAAGAGGACAAGAGTATCGAGGTGATTAAAGAGGCTGAGATCGAGTTGCAAGGGAGCAGTTCGAGTCTGAGGGGGTTGTTCAGGTGTTTTGGGTTTTGGAGGAGGAGGGAAGAAGAGATTATCGAAGAAAACGAAGAGAGTTAAAAGAGTTTTAGGGCTGAATACGATCCTGCGTGGTTTTTCGGTAGTTATCCAGATTTGTTATAGTTACAGGTCTACCAACGTGTGTGTGTGGGGGGGAGGATGAGTGTAAATTACTTTCTAATATCGAAATGATGTGAGGGCAGCAGATGCATGGAAAAAAAAAACTGTTTTTTCTGAATTAGATTAAGATGTAATTATACCGAAATTTTACACCAAATTTTATCGTTTCTTAAATTTTTATAAAAAAGAATAAAAATGCCCAAATTAATTCTCTTAATATTTACCATTCCACAAGTGCTCTCATTAAACTATAGTTTTCTGAATCTACCTGAAGACCATCTCGATGTCTATTTCTCAACACATGAAAAGATCGCTGAGGATTGCATCTCCGACCCAGCCTGTCCCTTCAAATCAAAATTAAATCAAAACAAATGTTTTGGTTACGAGTACGGGTGCAATCCCTCCAGGCAATATTCCCAACCCAACTGCCCAGGTGATCACAAAGGCTGGGTCAAAACCAAAGCTGAGCAAAAGAAAACGTTCTACACCCAAGCCGACTTTGGATATATCAAACAACAAATGTCCGAAATGATGGTACTGTGTGAACCAATGTTTCCTGAAGATAGCTCGCTGGAATGTTCTGAACATCTGAGATTCTGTCGGGGAAGGAACGTAATGTTGAATTTCACGTCATTGGCCAAACGTGATGAACCTATTCGATACAAAATGGATGTGTTAAAGCACGGTGAAATCGGTAAATAAAAAATCAAGTGAAAAAATTTTAAATAAAAACTTGATTTTTTTTCCAGGTGGTTACTGCAAGTTTTATCCAGATAGGATTAATGAAAACATTGATCACTTAAGTCCATTACAGAGTTGGGCCCCAGAAATCAGATTCTTTCAACCGTTTACAGAACGACCTATACCAGAAAAAAAGTGCGATGTGGTTATCGAAAAACCAACATTTATTATGAAAATAGATGCTAGTAAGTTTGCTAATAATAACTGTTAGATTAAGTATAGTACATTTTTCTTAAGAATGCAGTAACTAGAAACCTGATTTACACTATGACAAATGTTCAATCTAGTTACAAAATTAAATATAGTTACTTGAATATAAAATTGGTAATTTATTAATGGTTTCATTATTATTATTGATTAAATACTCCAAATGGCAACAATAGTAATAAAATACAAACAAATAAATCGAGAAAAACGCAAAAAATCTAAATGATACAAACAGATAAGATGATAATTGTGAATTGACATGGCAGCCATTGACAACTAACAGCTGCAAATGTATGAGAAAAGAGGTTGCAATAGAGAAGTAAATATCGTCGGTGTGAACTTCTCCTCGATTTCATCCAATCAGGGAACAAGATCAAATATGCCCTATCTCCCCTGTACTGCATTCTTAAAAAAAATGAACTAGTCTTTTTGACATTCAACTTAATGTCTAATATGACATATCTTCATTTTATAAGAACTTTAAGTCTAAACATTTTAGGAGTCAACATGTATCATCACTTTTGTGACTTTATAAACCTATATGCCTCGCAGCATTTAAATGCTGTAGACTCGAACGCTTTCTCCACTGATGTGCATATTTTAATTTGGGAGACTTACACATACACGTCATCATTCGAGTCAACATTCAAAGCCTTCACTCAACACCCAATATGGGACTTGAAAACATTCCGGGGAGAGACTGTGTGTTTTAAAAATTTGGTGTTTCCTTTATTACCTAGAATGATATTTGGATTGTATTACAATACCCCGATTATCTATGGGTGCGAGAAAAGTGGACTGTTCAAGGCATTTTCTGAGCATGTTTTACACAGACTGGAGGTACCTAAAGAGCCCAGAAGCAATGAGAATATTAGAATCACTTTGCTGTCGAGAGAAACTAAATACAGAAGGATTTTAAATGAAGATGAATTGATTGAAGGGTTGAAAGATATTGGGGGGTATGACGTTAGAAGGGTAGTGTTTAACAAAGATATCAGTTTTAATGAACAATTAAAGATTGTGCAGAATTCTGATGTTTTGATTGGGATTCACGGAGCTGGACTCACACATTTATTGTTTCTACCTGACTGGGCAGCTGTGTTCGAACTGTAAGAATTATTTAAATTCAGCACAACAATTCTATTAAATTTATATTAAATGTTTCAGGTACAATTGCGAAGATCCGAATTGTTACATGGATTTGACTCGATTAAGGGGCTTGAAATACCTCACCTGGGAGAAACCAGACAAAGTTTACCAACAAGATGAGGGCATGCATCCTGATGGTGGAGCCCATGCTAAATTCACAAACTACTCATTTGATCTTAAAGAATTCTTAAGGCTTGTAGCCAAAGCTGCTAAACATGTCAGAAACCATTCGAAATTCCAAGAGTTCATCGATGGAAATCTTGAGGAGGAAAGTTGTTTGGAAAATTTTGGAACCGCTGAACCCATTGAACTTGATGAAATTGATTTTGAACAAGAATACTTAATTGGGAGTTCTGAAAAAGGTTTAAATGATGAAACTGAGGGTGATATTATTGGTAAGGATGATGTTAAACGGGAATCTCATGATGAGCTTTAAAGAGAAAACTAAAATGATTTAATAAACAATAATTAGCTTTAATAAAAACTCGTAACATCCTGCAAAAATATAACTTGTGGAAAAGGAAATGACAAAATTATATATTTTTTTACTAAAACACAAAAACATTTTTTAAATAAATATTTTAATAAATTTTTATACAAATTATCTAAAACTATTATTTACAATTTTAATCTTATCCGTTTTATATATAGAAAACAAACTATCAAGTTAGTAGTTGTCATATAAACCACAAGAATTAACAAACTGTAATACTTATCGACTTTTCCGGTCTTAAATATTATGTTAACTAATCCTGTCAATAGATTAACAACCAAGAAAAAAGTTAGTCCATTATAATTAATGGCTTCGAAGATTAAAGGAACATTCACTATATGCTTGTTCTTGTAAAAACGAGCCTGGAATACTTCCAGAGTGTAATAAAGTGTGGTCATGAGAAACCCAATGAAAAGAACCCAGAAACAGTAGGTGCTGTTTGCAAGGCATCGTGAGATATTGAATAACGAGTGTAAGAAGATTGTGCCTAAGCCTGTTAAAGCTGTACAAAATAAAAGTTTTATAAGCATATTTTTCTTGTTTCTATCTTGAATTAAAAACCCAAACGCCACAGCTAAAAAGTACAAACCCACATACCCTATGGACGAAGCAATCCCCTCCCGGTTTGCCAAAAAAAAATTCTTACGTTTCTCATCACCAAATACAATGCTTTCCAATCCAGCGGTCAAAAGACTTTGATGCAAAGTCAATATCAAAATTCCTATAAGCAACGATGAAAACATATTATTTTTAATCGGAAGCATAATCAATGCACTAAACAATTTAGTCACAGCTAGCGTTATAAAAAAGTTCCAATGCACTCCATATTCAGAAACACTATCCTTGTAATTAATCAGGTAAGTAACAACAAATCGTAAAATGCCCACAACCAACCACAGAATAACATTCAAAACGGTTTTTTTCAAAGTATTTTTAAGCCCCCGGATTTCCGGCGCCACGAACCCATTAGCATAAATATACAACCCAACTCCCACATCCATCAAACTAATCCCATACCGTACTATCTCGATGTCTATTTCTCAATACATGAAAAGATCGCTGAGGATTGCAACTCCGACCCAGCCTGTCCTTTCAAATCGAAATTAAACCAAAACAAATGTTTTGGTTACGAGTACGGGTGCAATCCCTCCAGGCAATATTCCCAACCCAACTGTCCAGGTGATCACAAAGGCTGGGTCAAAACCAAAGCTGAGCAAAAGAAAACGTTCTACACCCAAGCCGACTTTGGATATATCAAACAACAAATGTCCGAAATGATGGTACTGTGTGAACCAATGTTTCCTGAAGATAGCTCGCTGGAATGTTCTGAACATCTGAGATTCTGTCGGGCAAGGAACTTAATGTTGAATTTCACGTCATTGGCCAAACGTGATGAACCTATTCGATACAAAATGGATGTGTTAAAGCACGGCGAAATCGGTAAATAACAAATCAAGTGAAAAAAATTTAAATAAAAACTTTTGATTTTTTTTCCAGGTGGTTACTGCAAGTTTTATCCAGATAGGATTAATGAAAACATTGATCACTTAAGTCCATTACAGAGTTGGGCCCCAGAAATCAGATTCTTTCAACCGTTCACACAACGACCTATACCAGAAAAAAAATGCGATGTGGTTATCGAAAAACCAACATTTATTATGAAAATAGATGCTAGTAAGTTTGCTAATAATAACTGTTAGATTAAGTATAGTACATTTTTCTTAAGAATGCAGTAACTAGAAACCTGATTTACACTATGACAAATGTTCAATCTAGTTACAAAATTAAATATAGTTACTTGAATATAAAATTGGTAATTTATTAATGGTTTCATTACTATTATTGATTAAATACTCCAAATGGCAACAATAGTAATAAAATACAAACAAATAAATCGAGAAAAACGCAAAAAATCTAAATGATACAAACAGATCAGATGATAATTGTGAATTGAAATGGCAGCCAATGACAACTAACAGCTGCAAATGTATGAGAACAGAGGTTGCAATAGAGAAGTAAATATCGTTGGTGTGAACTTCTCCTCAATTTCATCGAATCGGAGAACAAGATCAAATAAGCCCTATCTCCCCTGTACTGCATTCCTAAAAAAAATGAACTAGTCTTTTTGACATTCCACTTAATGTCTAATATGATATATAAGAACTTTAAGTCTAAACATTTTAGGAGTCAACATGTATCATCACTTTTGCGACTTTATAAACCTATATGCCTCGCAACATTTAAATGCTGTAGACTCGAACGCTTTCTCCACTGATGTGCATATTTTAATTTGGGAGACTTATACATACATGTCATCATTCGAGTCAACATTCAAAGCCTTCACTCAACACCCAATATGGGATTTGAAAACGTTCCGGGGAGAGACTGTGTGTTTAAAAAATTTGGTGTTTCCCTTATTACCCAGAATGATATTTGGATTGTATTACAATACCCCGATTATCTATGGGTGCGAGAAAAGTGGACTGTTCAAGGCGTTTTCTGAGCATGTTTTACACAGACTGGAGGTACCTAAAGAGTCCAAAAGCAATGAGAATATTAGAATCACTTTGCTGTCGAGAGAAACTAAATACAGGAGGATTTTAAATGAAGATGAATTGATTGAAGGGTTGAAAGATATTGGGGGGTATGACGTTAGAAGGGTAGTGTTTAACAAAGATATCAGTTTTAATGAACAATTAAAGATTGTGCAGAATTCTGATGTTTTGATTGGGATTCACGGAGCTGGACTCACACATTTATTGTTTCTACCTGACTGGGCAGCTGTTTTCGAATTGTAAGAATTATTAAGATTCAGCAAAACAATTCTATTAAAGAATATTAAATGTTTCAGGTACAATTGCGAAGATCCAAATTGTTATATGGATTTGACTCGATTAAGGGGCTTGAAATACCTCACCTGGGAGAAACCAGACAAAGTTTACCAACAAGATGAGGGCACACATCCTGATGGTGGAGCCCATGCTAAATTCACAAACTACTCATTTGATCTTAAAGAATTCTTAAGGCTTGTAGCCAAAGCTGCTAAACATGTCAGAAACCATTCGAAATTCCAAGAGTTCATCGATGAAAATCTTGAGGAGGAAAGTTGTTTGGAAAATTTTGGAACCGCTGAACCCATTGAACTTGATGAAATTGATTTTGAACAAGAATACTTAATTGGGAGTTCTGAAAAAGGTTTAAATGATGAAACTGAGGGTGATATTATTGGTAAGGATGATGTTAAACGGGAATCTCATGATGAGCTTTAAAGAGAAAACTTAAATTTTTTAATAAACACTAATTAGCTTTAATAAAAACTCGTAACATCCTGCAAAAATATAACTTGCGGAAAAGGAAATGACAAAATTATATATTTTTTTACTAAAAGACAAAAACATTTTTTAAATAAATATTTTAATAAATTTTTATACAAATTATCTAAAACTTATTTACAATTTTAATCTTATCCGTTTTATATATAGAAAACAAACTATCAAGTTAGTAGTTGTCATATAAACCACAAGAATTAACAAACTGTAATACTTATCGACTTTTCCGGTCTTAAATATTATGTTAACTAATCCTGTCAATAGATTAGCAACCAAGAAAAAAGTTAATCCATTATAATTAATGGCTTCAAAGATTAAAGGAACATTCACTATATGCTTGTTCTTGTAAAAACGAGCCCGGAATTCTTCCAGAGTGTAATAAAGAGTGGTCATAAGAAACCCAATGAAAAGAACCCAGAAACAGTAGGTGCTGTTTGCAAGGCATCGTGAGATATTGAATAACGAGTGTAAGAAGATTGTGCCTAAGCCTGTTAAAGCTGTACAAAATAAAAGTTTTATAAGCATGTTTTTCTTGTTTCTATCTTGAATTAAAAATCCAAACGCCACAGCTAAAAAGTACAAACCCACATACCCTATGGACGAAGCAATCCCCTCCCGATTTGCCAAAAAAAAATTCGTACGTTTCTCATCACCAAACACAATGCTTTCCAATCCAGCAGTCAAAAGACTTTGATGCAAAGTCAATATCAAAATTCCTATAAGCAACGATGAAAACATATTATTTTTAATTGGAAGCATAATCAATGCACTAAACAATTTAGTCACAGCTAGTGTTATAAAAAAGTTCCAATGCACTCCATATTCAGAAACACTAACCTTGTAGTTAATCAGGTAAGTAACAACAAATCGTAAAATACCCACAACCAACAATGGAATAACATTCAAAACGGTTTTTTTCAAAGTATTTTTAAGCCCCCGGATTTCCGGCGCCACGATCCCATTAGCGTAAACGTACAACCCAACTCCCACATCCATCAAACTAATCCCATACCGTTCCGTCTTGTGATACTTTCTGGGAAATATTTTAAAATCCACGGCGAGAATAGCAACAGCTGTTAAAATGTTGATCGTCGATCTTGCATTTGTGATAAAATTAAGGTTTTTATTAGCTGTAGAGATTATCGCTGCCTCCTTGGATTGGATTCGTTTTCGAGTAAACAAGGTTAAGATCACACAAAACACCAGTAAAGTTAAATTGAAATGCACCAAATATGGTTTGAGGAATGTAACGGTTAAGATAGTGAAGACTGATATTATCAGGGTTTCGAGTAAGAAGCGAGGGAAGGTTTTCGAGAGTATGAAAAAATTTGTGGACAAGTTTGTGGTAATTTGAGTTAAGTAAAAGGATGGTAGGATCACGGAAAGTGTGTCAAACGCCGCGTTGGCGTGAGTTATGTGTGCAGCTTCAATGATGTCAGACCTAGAAGAAAAACCTTCAAATATTTTAGAAAAATTTAAAAGCAAAACTTACATATTGAGCGTTTTTTTAATATTTCAATAAAAAAACGTGAGTTCCATTTATTGGAAGATAATGTTATCAGTTATTGATAAAAAAAAAATAAGCCCAAATTGCTTATTTTTTTTTTGATAAAAAATTGGGTAGTGTTCTGCTCCCATATTAGGAGATAAGGAAAAACTAATGTTTAATTTGTAAATGATGTAAATAAATATTTACCCAACAAGGCATTCTGGGGGCTTAAAATAGTCTTTGAAAAAGTCTTCGGTTCTACTTACACCTTCCAATTCCATACCAATTGATTAATTAACTCTTAAGTTTCAAATTTTGTTTACTGTCCATCAAATGATGTAACTTCCACAATCTAAAATTAGATAATATTTAAAACATTAATTAGACATAACCTCACAATTCAAAAAAAATATTTTTTCACATTTTGAGCGAAAAATTATACGGATTGATTGCAAATGTTGCGAAAATCGGTTGATGAACAATTAGTTTTTGCAAATATGAAATGTTTACCAAATTTGTGCAGAGTTTGAGAAACCAAAATTGTTTTGACACAAAACTTTTTTTTTTAAATGATTAAAGAATTTATTTTTTCAGAAACACCAACATAAATTTATCCCCAAACAATTTTCATTAAAAACAAATCTGCAAATAGAGTACAAATCGTATTGAAACCTGAATTTACAAAATACCGTAGATCTATGAATACTATTCATACGTCGATGCAAAATACAAATCCATTTTGGGTTTAGGGGGAGAGACAGCCCCGTAACTCGTGCCGCCTCCGTGGTATACTAATTGAATTAAAATTAAAACTTACAGTGGCGGGGTAACAGTTTGGCATTGAACAAATTACTCCTTTCAAAATATGAGTTAGATTAGGTTATATACCGAACAAATAATTCCAGACCACATATCGCGCGTCAGCGCAACCTCTTGATCCGAAATAAGAAAAAATATTACTCTTTCTAGTCATATAACAGACCCTTCACAAATTATATTCAAATAATTTTTTGCTACGCCTATGTTTTTCTACAACAATGCGCATGCGCAAGCCTTTCTAATAGATCTGAAGTTGCAGACGAGACTGTCTCCTGTTTCTCAATTTTTTGATTATACACTCAATAAATGCACTTAATTTGATAAAACCATGCATCTATAAATACTAAAATACTATAAATGGTATTCATAAGTAAAATAAATATAAATAATAAAATAAATGGATAGAACTTGATAATGATTTAAACAAAATTTCCAAATTTATTATGTTGGTGGTCCTGTAATTATAAATCGAATATAATAATTAGAGTTTATGTATTTAAGATTAGTCTAAACAAATGCGTTTTGATCACGAGAAGCCGACAAATCGATTTGAAACAAATATTAGAACACGCAAATTCTGTACCAAGCACCAAAAATTCCAAATTTCGATCAAACAATCCACTAACGCAACGTTGCCAACTATTCAACGATGTTTTACCAAAAATTAACAACATTAAACAATCTCTAATAACCAAAATATAACGTTTATATATATTTTAAAAGTTATTTCAATTTTGTAGTAGCATTTGTAAATAAAAGTTTATTTAACATTTTTTAATTTAAATATTTTGTTGTGCGAAAAGTGGCAACGTTGTTTTTGCCTGTCAAACATAAACATATCCGTCAAATAAGTAGTGGGGTTTATATTTTTGATACGATTTTTGGTGTATACAGTTCGCGATGGTCGATGACAAAGTCGAGATGAACAACGAGAGCGAAGGTTTCGTCGGCGCCAACACCAACGACCCAAAAAACGTACAAGAATTAACGCAATACGTAAGATAAACGCACACGGAAAAACATAACCTGGGCAGCACTGTCAGTTCTGACAATGACATTGTTTATTATTAATTTATTGACAAAAACACAAAATAATTTTAAACCTTAATTTAATAAACTAAATTTATTTCGAGTCTAGTTTTTTATATTATTTTTTTTTAGGTTCAAAGTTTGTTGCAGACGATACAAGACAAGTTCCAAAACATGTCGGACCAGATCTTATCGAGGATAGATGAGATGGGAAATCGCATCGATGACTTGGAAAAGAATATTGGGGATTTGATGACCCAAGCAGGTGTCGAGGGGGCTGAGAAATGAATATCACAAACGAAAGTTGAAGTCATTTAGAGAGTTATTTATGGTTTTATTATGAACTAAGTTTACGTATCAAATAAAGCATTGATGTTTCTTTTTTAAACTAAATCAGTTGATTTTACAATGAGAATCTTTTCATTTTGTGTATTGTTTTGCGAGAAACGGAGTTGAAACTTTGGTGGTTACGACTGAAGAATCCAACGAGGTTTGGCTTTCTGAATTCTCACTCTGTGAATCTTCGGTCGTATCGTAAACTTCGCTTCTTTTAATCTTATTCAACTCGTTATCGCTCTTGGACATGGCTTTCCGATAATCATCCGGAATCCCTTAAAAATGAAACTCGGACTGCGTGCAATGGATTATTTATTAGTTTTACCTGCAGTCTTCTTCTTCGGTGTTGAAAAAATGGAACTGAGGGATCCTAAAGAGGTTTTAGTTTTGAGGGATCTAGTTTGTTGGACGATGTCGACTAATCGCAACGACTTTTTAAACTCCTAAAGAACAAAAATTGCAATACGAAATTGGTAGTGGTTAAGTTATTATAAGGTATGTTTACCAATTCCATCTCTCCCGTAACTTTTAGCAAGTCCTGACACCAACAAAATTGTTACATGTTTTTACCGTAAATACAAAGATTCATACTTACATCTAGTCTATATTTTTAGAAAACTAAGATATACTTAGAGCTACTCTAACTACATCCTTGTAAACAACAAAAAAATTTCAAATAATCTAGTTTACTACATGTAATTAGACTTTTATTTATTAGAATTAGTGTTCACTCCACAAACTCCGAGGATTTATACTGCTACCAGTACTCACCTTTAATAAACTCGTCCAGATTTTTAGTAATCTAAGATTTAGAAATATATTGATTAATTCTACCTGTAAGTCCTCTTCTTCATCAAAGTCTTTTATGTCTTTGTAAGCTTCGGATAAGAGTTCCAGTGATTTCGCATTATAAGCGATTTCAGTTCGGATAAACTCCAGAAGGACGGATTTCAAGTCGTGCAATTTTTGTCGCTCGAAATTCGCAATTTGTTCCTCGAGGTTGTGCACGGTCCTAACCACCTCCGAGTTTGCTTGAACTAAATCCGTCTCCGCTTGAATCTAATTTGAGAAAAAAAGCGACTAGTATTTTGCAAACAAACTTGCTAACACAAACTCACAATTTGTTGTCGGTTCCTGGGATTCCGTTCCTTAATCCGATCCAACTGCCTCTTCTTCAACACCTCCTTGTCCCTCGCGATAAAAATCTGTTTCACCTCATCTTTGCAGCTCTTGCAGATTTCCTCGTAGCGCGAAAGCGTCGCGACGACTTTCGCGTCGATGTTTTGCACGCGCTTGTCGCCGAACGCTCCGACCGTCGTCAGAATCGCGGAAAACTTGCACAGGGCGTCGCTTAAGGATTTATTAATGGTTTCGTTGTGCGAGTACGTCTGCAGAAACGTTGATAGCTCGTCGTTTTTGTCGCGCAAACGTGCGGATTTGCGCGTGTAAGCCGCAAATATTTGGCACAGTTCCGCGAACGTTCGCTCGGTAAAAGTCAACCGGTCTTGGATAAACTTTGCTTCAAGTTCACTAAAAACAAATGAGTGTTCACTGTAGTTAACTTAATATTCTAGACGTTTTGTTGGTCTATATAATCTAGAACTAAAATTAGTTATCTACTAGAAATTTTCCTTTTCGCGTTTTCGTTTGTAGAGGTGTTAAAAAAGTGACTTTGCGAATTGGGGCCTGCGGAACGTCCCCGGAGGTGTATCGCGCCGAGAGAGATGTCGTTCGAAAGTAGACACGTGGGGCTATAATCCCCGAAAAGAGCAATACAATTCTAAAACGTTTCATCGAATATTTTGAAAAGTTTTGAAAAATTCGTTTCGAGTTTGGACGGGCGTCGAGGCCCCCAAATGCGATCGAGCGATGCGTCATTCCTATCGCCTTATAGACCCTTTCGTTCTCTATTCAGAAACCACCACCGCGACGTCCTGCTATTTAATTTAGCGAATTCCAGAGGATTCTCGCGTACTTCTGCAAAACATGGTTTTTCGGGCCTCCCGGCGTCATCCGGCACGCAATCGCAATTAAACTCCAAAACAAACTTAAAGACACTATGCCGAATCGATTGGTGCCGGTCCGGTCCCGATCCGACTGTTGGGTATCCCGGGAGAGGGATCCCCGCAAATTAGGTGAAAAAAACGATTTTTGTGTTAAAATTGACCCAGAGCGGGAACAGGATGCCGAAGGTACCAGATTCTTCCACCGCCGGTTGCGGGTAAACATCTCGCATCGAATGAACCGGTTTGGAGACACGGCGCTCTTCAATCAACAGAACGGCGTCCACAGATGTTATGAAAAAAACGGTTTTTTTACGCTTACATTTTCCGCCGCACCGGGTGAACCGACTTAGGGTACTTTTCCGTATGGCGAGAAAAAACGTGAATTCGACGCGGCAAGAGGACGCAGTGAAAAAATCGAGCCGCGGACCAAAATTGCTCCTCAAAAGTGCTAGAAACGATCTCCTGTTTTTGGCATCTGGAGAACGTCGTGTGGGACTTGCGAGCGGCAGGTATCCGGACACACGCTGGTCTTGTACGACAACGGACACGTCTACTGCTGTGGCTGGAACTTCAAGGGCCAACTCGGACTTTCTGATGAAACCCAAAAGTTTGAACAGATCGAAATCCTGTCCGGTTTTAAAATTGTACATATCTCTTGCGGGCAGACACGGGTCGAAGGCCCGTTCAGTTTTACAACAGAAAATCACAATTTCCCGTTTCGACGCGCAAGAGGAACGGAGTTTTTACGGAAAAAGTGAAAAATTTAAAACGCACCTACAGCCGCCCCCTGAGGGGGCGGAACTTGGTAAGGCTCGTCAAAAAAAAACCTAATTTTTTGTTCAATTCACTGGAAAAAATTCAAGACGTAAACCGCATTTTTTGACAATTTTCAAAAAAACTTGATTTTTTGACCCCTTTCGAGTTCAGGGACGGTACCTTACTCGATTAGTATACTTCAACAATAAATTTACTCAAAGTGAGGATTTTGCAATCACAGCTTAATTAGACAAGTTTAATGCTGTTTAGTTTTAAGACTAATCTAGATAAAACGTTCTAGTTTTCAGTATTTTCTAGCTGTACTAGTTAACTAAATTCTCACAAAATCTTGTTGTTCTATACAGTCTAGAACTAAGGCTACATACTATTTTATGAAACTCTACTACATAAAGGTAAAGTTGAATATATATCTTTTAAATTAGACTAAATTGCTGCAGATGTGATCAACGACATTATCTAAACATTGGTACAAACTAGAATATTCTATCTAGAATAGCAACAAATTGGTTTTAATTCAAGCACTAAGCTAAAACTAGAATAACAATTCTTAATGTAGTAAACTATTTGGATTGTTTAAATCTAGATAGGTGGAATAAAACAAAAGTTTGTTTGCAAATTTATGAAAACATTAAACGAATCCCCGTACGGCTTTTGTTTCCGCAAATTTTAATTCCGCAAAGCGCACGGAACTTTTACGCTTGCAATACTTGCACGAAAATAATACAAAAGTGATTGTTGAAATTACCTATTGAAGTTTTTCTGTCTGCTCATCATATTCACGACTTTGTGTGTCACTCGACTGACAATACAAACAAACAAAAAAGTCAGCGAAAATTTGTTAAATCGATAGATTTCAGTTTAAACGTGCAATTTAGCATAAAAAATAAATTGCAATTTGTGAAATAAGGTCGTTTTACAGGTTTGAACTGTTTTTCGTTAAAAGATATTGCAAAACTTTCGCCATTCCATTACAATCAAGTGGGTTTTGAGTTTTGTTGGTCCACCCTGTATATATGTCCGTCCAAATGGCATATTACGTCTTAAAATCTAATTTTAGAACAATAAATGAATTAAAATCTGCGAATTATCGCAATCAGTGAGAGACAGTTTGGTGTGCAGATTGCTGAACGACTCGCGGAAAAACGTTCGCGAAAATCCTCTGTTTTGATAAAAGATAAAAAAAAACCTGAAACAAGGTTATATCGAGAACAGCTGACATCGGGAACGGACGTCGTAACCTCACTTTTCTGGTGAAAAAAAAAAAGTAAAAAGGACGCGTGTTAACAAGCTCCATATTTCGATAAAATACGACCCGAAACTTTATCAAATATTTCAACTGCAATATGCCATTATATGCATGGGTGAGTATTCTACGAGGAAAGCAACGAATTTCCGCCCAAAATCACAAGAAAACCCCAAAAAAATTTTCATACAAAAAAAAAATCTAAAAATAACACAAAATTTTTACAATTTTTTTTTATTTAGGGTGCGAATAGCTACGGACAGCTAGGCTTGGGTTCGAAAGCCGACTCCCAGCTGGCCCCCAAGGAGGTCAATCTCGAAGGTTCCGGCCTCAAATCTGAAAACATCGTGCAAATATCCGGCGGTGCTGGACACACGCTGGTCTTGGACGACAACGGACACGTCTACTGCTGTGGCTGGAACTTCAAGGGCCAACTCGGACTTTCTGATGAAACCCAAAAGTTTGAACAGATCGAAATCCTGTCTGGTTTTAAAATTGTACATATCTCTTGCGGATGGGATTTCAGCTCGGCCTTAACCACCTGTGGGAAACTCTTCGTTTGGGGCAACAATGCTTACCTTCAGCTCGGTCTTTCAAAAAGCATAACCTGCACTGGAATTCCCTCCCGCTTACATGTTTCTCAAAAACTTGCAACAGGTTTCACACATGTCAGTTGCGGGTTAAGGCACATGGCAATGATCACAAAAGATGGAGGCATGTTAGTCGCCGGGACAGGCAGCAAAGGGCAATTGGGTATTGGTGATAACTATAATGATGAAGGCTACTTAAGTATATCAAAAGTTCCCGAACTAGAAGAAGTTAAATCAATAGCTAGTGGACAGAACCATACTGTTTGTTTAAAAAATGATGGAACTGTGTTATCCTGGGGAGAGAATAAGTTTGGACAATTGGGGCTTGATCCAGCTACATCTAATGTTTTCATCCCAACGGAAGTATTTCATAAAGAGGGTTTAGAAAAGGTTGAAGCGGGTTGGACTCACACAGCGGCTTTGACTTCTTCCGGGGAAGTTTATAATTGGGGTAGGAATAATTATGGACAGTTGGGTTCCCAGCGGACAGTGAGTCACAAACCGGAAAAGGTGGCAGATTTAAAAGATGTGATTCAGTTGAGTATCGGTTCAGAGCATAATCTGGCGGTGACTAAAGATGGCAAGTTGTTTGCTTGGGGGTGGAACGAGCACGGGAACTGTGGGATTGATGATACGGATGATGTGATGAAGCCAAGGCAGGTTCTACCTAATCTTAAAGTTAAGTTGGCTTTCGCGTGTATGGGCCACTCGTTTGCTGTCGTTGAATAACAACGTCTTTGAGGTTTTTTTTTTCAATTTACTTATACTATAATTACTTGATTTTTTTTTCATGTTCATATTACTAAGTATTTTTATAATGATTTAATTAGTGTATTCTGTATTTTTATAATAAAATATGATGCATGTAAAATTATTTTACAGCTTTTTATTTCAAGCCACACACAAAAAAAACAGGTAATGTAATAAATTTGCGATGATTAGATAGAATTTCATAATTAAATTAATACTAATAGAAATTGGCACAGATGTAGTCAACTAAATTGTTTAGATATTGGTGAAAGCTAGATATTAGTGAAGACCAGTTGCTACTATATTTAGTTTGAGATTAAAAAAGCAACATAGCACAAAGACCGCAACAAAGTGGCCCAAAAATATTCCCACCACAAGTAAAAAATTCAAGATCCTTGACCCCTTGTTTCAAACCAAGAGTGGGATTCTAACCCACAAATATAACATAACCTCAAACGTCAAAACTATGAATAACAGTTTTCCAAATAATTTCTCCACTTATCCAAACATAAACTAATTATTCATATTCCTTTTAATTGTGGAATTAATTAAAAACCTAACCTCTGATGCTGATGGATTTAAAACTAGTTAAACAAGATTTACTCAAAGGCATCAAAGAGTGCTCTGAACGGGGCCTCCACCACAGCGTGAAATGGCTGGCGGAGCTCAGCTACGCCATAAAACACATAGAACTCTCGCCTGATGAATACCCGACCTTCAAAGAAGACTTCAACAGCGAAACCGAGAATTACTTGCTCGCCAAATCCTACTTTGACGTCAAAGAGTATGACAGGTGTTCGTACTTCGTCAAAAACTGTGAAAAACCAAAGAGCAGATTCCTATACTTTTACTCCACATATTTAAGCATCGAGAAGAAAAAGCTAGACAACATGACTGACACAAAATGTCCCCCAGATGTTACGAAAAACCAAGCACTACGAGACCTCTACGCTTTAATCAAAGACGACTATCAAGAAAACCGTTTAGACGGCTACTGCCTCTACTTATACGGAGTCATCCTAAAAAAATTAGACCTAATATCTTCTGCGATTGACGTTTTCGTCGAGTCCATTCAAGTCACTCCATTGTTATGGGGCTCTTGGCAAGAACTGGTCTTGTTAATCCCCAACCGTAACAAACTGAAAAGTTTAATTCTCCCCGATCACTGGATCAAACAGTTCTTTCTGGCACAAATCTACCTCGAACAGCTCAACAACGACGAGGCCTTACAAATCTACTGCAACCTGCATTCACAAGGCTTCGAGAAAAGTTCCTTCATCAAAGCCCAAACTGCTATAGTTTACCATAATCGTAGAGGTATTAAATAATTATGGATTTTAAAAATTATTTTTGCGAAATGGCTCACATGGAGTATCTTGAACTCATGTGAAGATTGTCCATACTATTTTTTAGATATCATTACATCGTGCTATTTGTCTTTTAGATATTAATCCTTCAGTTATTTTATGTATGACCTACATCTTGTGCACTGACACATTAAATCATAAATTCTTTTTACAATATATTGATTATATTAGTTATGACATATCAATTGGATATTTGAAACTTATTTTGACACTTTGTTGTTTTTAAGATTTGGACAAGGCAATAGAAACTTTCAGAGAACTGCTGACTGAAGATCCCTACAGGCTTGACAATCTCGATACCTATTCAAACTTGTTATACGTGAACGAGATGAAAAGCGAACTTGCGGATTTAGCACACAAAGCTGTCACAATTGACAAGTATCGAGTGGAAACATGTTGTGTCATAGGTAACTGAAAACGGATTTTGACAACTCAATTTAACATCAATCAGAATTTGACATTTAGATTGGAAAAATATTTGTCAATATATGACATTTGTGAGGAATTTTGTAAAGTAATATTTACTTTTTAATTACAGGTAATTTTTATAGTTTGCGTTCAGATCATTCGCGAGCAGTTTTGTACTTTCAGAGGGCTTTAAAACTAAACCCCCATTATCTGTCAGCTTGGACTTTGATGGGGCATGAGTTTATGGAAATGAAGAACACAAATGCTGCGATTCAAAGCTATAGACGAGCCATAGGTTAGGAAGAAATCTTTGTTGAAATCTTGCATAAAAATTACTTTATTTGTAATGTTGTAGAGATTAATCGGAGGGATTATAGGGCTTGGTATGGGTTAGGCCAAACTTACGAAATCTTGAAGATGCCTCAGTATTGTCTGTACTACTACAAGCAATCGCAACAGTTGAGACCGAATGACAGTCGGATGTTGGTCGCCTTGGGTGAAACGTATGAGAAATTAGACAAGATTGAAAACGCCCTGAAATGTTACTACAAAGCGTGCCATGTTGGCGACATAGAAGGAATCGCAGTCCTAAAATTAGCAAAGTACACCAAACTTAATTTTTGCTTTAACTATCCTACATATTTTTTTAATTTTAGATTGTATGATGCATTGAATTTGGTGGATAACGCAGCTGGGGCTTTCACCGAGTACTGTTTAAAGGAGGAACAGAAATCTTCGCCGTATGAAGAGCAAGTTGAGTTTTTCAATGCCCTGCAATATTTAGCAAATTACCACTTGAAGAAGGGGGATCTCGATCACGCTTACACGTACGCTTACAAATGTTTGGAACACGAAGAAGTAGGAAGAAAGTTGATTGAATGCGCGTTCTTGAATGTACTGTTGTTGCTTTTATTTGCAGACGAAGGAACAGGCCAAGGCGTTGTTGAAGAGCATCGCGGCGAAACGCGGCCAACAGGACGTCGAGTTGCTTCCGATGGACGAGACCGGGAACAATTCGATTATAAACGAGACCAATACGAGCAACATCGACATGATTTTCTCACCGAAATAATGTGAATGTTATTTGATAAATTTTGTAATTTATTTTGAATAACAAAACTGTTTCTATAAACTACCTAGTCAATTTATTCTTAGCATTCTATTTTTCTCGTTCGATTTTGTTATCAAGTCGTATCGCGCGAACACAAACCGCTAGTAATTTGCATATTTGTAACCATCAACAAAAACACTTGCCATAACTTTTGAACAGTTCATCACAGAGACTTCTAGTCTTCACCAATCGATTTAGCGTGCCAAAATTAGTTGGAAAACGTGTAAATATTAGCTGGGAAGCTTTTAGTTAAGAAATACCATCGACTCGGGAAGTCTAGACCGCGGAAACGACGAAATGCGAGAAAATCGATTTTTTCAAAATCGTTATTTTTTTAGTAACAGCAAAATTTAAAAACGTTTCTGAAAGCATTTTTGCTGCTGATTACAGATATGCAAATTATATTTCGCTAGCTCTTTCGGTTCATTTTCGCCTGCAAAAATTTAAGAAATTTTTATGAAATTTCGGCGCTCTAGTGGAGATCTCGGAAAGTCGTGAATTTCCTGCGGACAAACTTAGTGTATTCATAGGAAAATGACTTTCTGAAAACGATGCCGCAATCTGTTTTTAATTATCTGCAACCGTTTCCGAGATATCTACTTAGCAAATCGAGAATCGGGTAAATTTCAGTTTGAAATTTATCGACGAATTATTGAATATTTCCGGACAATTTACACATCGACTTGTTCATCTTGTCATGTAGTTTCTGTGTGCCCAAAATGATTTCACTGCTCTTTGCCGTTTTCGAAAAAAACGAAAAAGCAAGTATTTTGCGAACGAAATGATGGAAATTTTTTGTCGAAAATTTTTTTGTAAATTGTTTTCGTGATTTTTTTTTTTGATTACACGAAGGAAATCGAAGTGCTGAAACCGGTTTTCCAGTTTATTTCGCTCTAAAGTTACAAATAAACAAGTTTTATATTTTTTTTCGTTGTACACAATCACACATTTCCTACTGATTTGACGCTGTCATAACTTTTGAACCGCTCACCGCAAAGACTTCTAGTCTTCACCAATCGATTCAGCGTCCCAAAATTAATCGAAAAACGTATATAATATTCTTTGAGAAGCTTTCGGTTATGAAATACTATCGACTCGGGAAGTCTAGACCGCGCAAACGACGAAATGCGAGAAAATCGATTTTTTCAAAATCGTTATTTTTTTAGTCACAGCAAAATTTTAAAACGTTTCTGAAAGCACTTTTGCTGATGATTACAGATATGCAAATTATATTTCGCTAGCTCTTTCGGTTCACTTTCGCCTGCAAAAATTGAAGACATTTTTATGAAATTTCAACGCTCTAGTGGAGATCTCAGAAAGTCGTGAATTTCCCTCGGACAATCTTAGTGTACCTGTAGGAAAATGACCTTCTGAAAACGATGCCGCAATCAGTTTTTAATTATCTGAAACCGTTTCCGAGATATCTATTTAGAAAATGGAGAATCGAGTAAATTTCAGTTTGAAATTTATCGACAAAATAATGAATATTTCTGGACAATTTACACATCGATTTGTTCATCTTGTCGTGTAGTTTCTGTGTGCCCAAAATGATTTCACTGCTCTCTGCCGTTTTCGAAAAAATCGAAAAAAACCGAAAAAGCAAGTATTTTTCGAACGAAATGATAGAAAATTTTTGTCAAAAATTTTTTTGCAAATTTTTTTCGTGATTTTTTTTTGATTACGCGAAGGAAATCGAAGTGCTGAAAACGGTTTTCCAGTTTATTTCGTTCTAAAGTTAGAAATAAACTAATTTTTAATTTTTTTCGCTGTACACAATCACCCATTTCCTACTGATTTGTCCTTGTCATAACTTTTGAACCGCTCACCACAGAGACTTCTAGTCTTCACCAATCGATTCAGCGTCCCAAAATTAGTCGGAAAGTGTATATACTATTCCCTGAGAAGCTTTCAGTTAAGAAATACCATCGACTCGGAAAGTCTAGACCGCGGAAACGACGACATACGAGAAAATCGATTTTTTCAAAATCGTTATTTTTTGAGTCACAGCAAAATTTAAAAACGTTTCTGAAAGCATTTTTGCTGCTGATTACAGATATGCAAATTATATTTCGCTAGCTCTTTCGGTTTACTTTCGCCTGCAAAAATTGAAGAAATTTTTATGAAATTTCGCAGCTCTAGTGGAGATCTCGGAAAGTGGTGAATTTCCTGCGGACAAACTTAGTGTATCCATAGGAAAATTACTTTCTGAAAACGATGCCGCAATCCGTTTTTAATTATCAGCAACCGTTTCCGAGATATCTATTTAGCAAATCGAGAATCGGGTAAATTTCAGTTTGAAATTTATCGACGAATTAATGTTTTTTTCGGGACAATTTACACATCGACTTGTTCGTCTTGTCGTGCAGTTCATGTGTGCCAAAAATGATTTCGTTGCTCTTTACCGTTTTCGAAAAAAACTGGTTATGCTACGATTTGCGTTTTTGCCACACTGGGGCAGACGGACGTCGACGGTAGCGGTTATGCTACGATTTGCGTTTTTGCCACACTGGGGCAGACGGACGTCGACGAGTGTAGAGAACACCCGGAGAAAGATATGCTCCACTTTGTATTGACAAGCGACTTCCATTGGGCGGTGGTTTGGTTATGGTTTGGGCAGGAATTTCTTCACGAGCACGCACTGAGTTGGTCTTTATACAGAATGGTTCCCTGATAACTGACAGATACATTGCTGTGGTTCTAGACCAGGCATGAGCAACCTTTTGTTGGAACTATGGCCAAATTACCATTATTTGTTCCAGTACAGGGGCGACATAACGTAAGGCCGGCACATTGGTCCCGTTTATTAAAATTTGGGGAACTAGAGAAGTTTTCATTGCGAATGGAAGCCGGCACATACACTGTATGTGGCCCGCGGGCCGCAGGTTGCTCATGCCTGTTCTAGACCATTGGTGCGCAAACCGTGGGCCGTGACCCCCAGAAGGGTCGATAGAGAATATTTTTGGGTCGTCGAATTCACAAATAAAATTAAGGTTTTTTTTCGTGTGTATTCGGTAGCAGAAAATAATTAAATGTCAATATAAACAATATTTGTCAATCTTTAAAAAAGGTTTAATTAAGCTAGGTTTACTAAGATTATTACGAGAGCCGGAAAAAGTAATAACATTTTTACGAGGGCCGAATAAATTGTTTCGAGGGCCGGATAAAATCATGTTGAATAGTGGATCCGGGCAGCGAGCCCGAAAAATCGAAATCAAAGTCACGAGTTTTTCAAAAAGTAATCGAATAGATTTATATAAAATTTGAAAGATTTATTCTTATTGCAACGGCAAAGCACACATAGTTTTAATTTGCATATAATTTAGAACAATTTAGAAAAAGATTTAGTCAATTTAGATCATTTTGAAAAAAGTTTCGGACAAAAATCTAAAAGTACGCTATTTTGCACCTTATTATAATCGCCAATTTCAGGCTTACGTTTCAACAAAACAGAAAAAGTTATTAGGTGTTTGTTCCATACAACATTTCGCGGCTTTTGATGTACTATATGTCAGTATCCACGACTTTTCAAAATTCGCGATTTCGAAGAAGGGATTTAAAAAAATCGCGATTTTCGACACCTCTCCCTACGATTTTTACATATTACATATCAAAACACGCAATTTTACACAGATTACGCTCATATAAATCATTATAAATAAAGCATGCATTTTTCGAACGAAATGATGGAAAATTTTTGTTGAAATTTTTTTTGCAAATTGTTTTCGTGATTTTTTTTTGGGTACACGAAGGAAATCGAAGTGCTGAAAACGGTTTTCCAGTTTATTTCTCTCTAAAGTTACAAATAAACAAATTTCATATTTTTTCTCGCTGTACACAATCACACATTTCCTACTGATTTGACGCTGCCATAACTTTTAAACCGCTCACCACAAAGACGTGTAGTCTTCACCAATCGATTTAGCGTCCCAAAACTAGTCGGAGAACGTATATATTATTCCCTGGGAAGCGTTCAGTTAAGAAATACCATCGACTCTGGAAGTCTAGACCGCGGAAAAGACGAATTGCGAGAAAATCGATTTTTTCAAAATCGTTATTTTTTTAGTCACAGCAAAATTAAAAAAACGTTTCTGAAAGCATTTTTTCTGCTGATTACAGATATGGAAATTATATTTCGCTAGCTCTTTCGGTTCTCTTTCGCCTGCAAAAATTGAAGAAATTTCGGCGCTCGAGTAGAGTCGCGACTCGGAGAGTCGTGAATTTTCCGCCGACAATCTTAGTGTATCAATAGGAAAATGACCTTCTGAAAACGATGCCGCAATCCTTATACGCAATAATATGATCGCAATCATTATACACTACACTTGGTTGAGAATTGGATAATTGCTCATCACTTTTTACTAAGAAATTATTAATGTTTGTGGTGCTAGTACGCGAGTCCCCATCTGGATTGCAATAACAGTAGTTTTTCTTATTTAGATTCGTTAAGTTGCATATTATTTGATATGATTCCTGTATGTGATGTTTTAACTCTTGATTTTTATCACTTCTGAGTAACTTTGTGTTACTTCTACTGAGTAACTTCTACGAAGATTGTTGTAAAGATTTTTGAGAGTTGGTTGGTATTTACTCAATATATGAGCAACTCCTAGATTCTTTTCCATCTCAGCTAATTTGGGGTTTCCAAAAACCGGTCGAACCATACGATTTATTTGAAACGTTTTAATAACATCCGCTTTATATTTTTAGGACATAGGATTTATATTTTTAGAAACTCTGGGAAAAGAATGTTTTGTGAAAATTTCCAAAAATAATTTCCACTGCTTGTTGGTGTCATTGATATCAATTTCAAAAAGTTGATCCCATGCCGCATCTTCCATTAGTTCTTTATGTTTTTTCATGTTCTCTTGATTTTTTTTATTAGTCCAAACCTAGAGTACCGTTAAGTGTTAAGGTAATAATCTATATAGACTCAGGTACAGTATTACAGGAATGACAAACTCATATAGACTAGTCTAGCCCATTCCTTTCTGTCCTTAGTGATTCTTTTTCCCTCGTTCCATGAACTTTCTCCCTTCTCGCTTAAAGTTGTTGTCACCGCCTCATCCCATGTTTTTCTTAGTCTGCCCCTTGCTCTGTGCTTGTGAGGTCTCGCCTGCCATATTTGTTTTGTTGATCTTTCCTCCTTCATTCGCACTACGTGTCCAAACCATTTTAATTGTTGTCGTTTGATGTTTTCTATGATGGGTTCTACTTCCAGTTCTTCTCTTACTAAGTCATTTCTGATTTTATTTTTTCCTGTAATCCCCTTCACTCTTCATAGGTACCTCATTTCCATTGCTTGGATCTTGCTTTTTGCTTGTTTGGATAACACCCAGCTCTCGCTTCCGTAGGTTAATACGGGTTAAAAAATAGTTTTGAATGCCGTAAATTTTGATTTGCTGGATATTTCTTTTTTCCTTATGAAGGCGTTGTTTAGTGAATTCTATAACCCAGCAGCAGTTTCCAGTCTATCATTTATTTCTGCGTCGATCTTTCCATTTTTGTGAATTTTCACTCCCAAATATTTAAATGTTTGCACTTGCTCTAATTGTTTTTCATTTAATTTTATTGATATTTCCAAGTCTTTCTTTCCTATCACCATTGCCTCGGTTTTTCCTGCATTCATTCTCAAATCTCTATCTATTAGTGCATTTTTTCCATATATTCAGGTTATATTGCAGATTTTTTTCGTTTTTCGCATATATTACCTGGTATTCAGCAAATACACTCTCTGATACTTTACTTCTACTTTTGTATGATTTCTTTCTTAAAACTTAAGGTCAATAAACAACAAGAAACAACAGATGGACCAAAAAGATCCTGGAATGGCGACCTAGACAGGAGGCATACAGAAGTAGAGGACGCCCACCCACCCGATGGACAGACGATGTGAAACGCATCGCCACCAACTGGATGCAAGAAGCACAAGATAGAAGTAGATGGAAGATGTTAAGAGAGGCAGCAGTGGACGAGACAGGCTGAATAAAGAAAAAAGAAGAAGGTCAATAACTGTGCACAGTGGTCAGATATATGATCGTCTTGAGTCCTTACGTATTGTAATGTTGTCAATACACATTCCACTCAACGGATAACTTATTTCTCTAAATGTAGGAATCGTACTAAAAGACTCTAACAGGGACAGGAACTGCTGGCTCGTAATTGAGGCTTTAAAAATATTTATATTAAAATCTCCTGATATGATATATTGCTCATTATACCTTGCTAGCAATAACAGTCCTGTATGTCTTGTCTGTCCAGTCTTGTCTGTTCAGTCCTGACTGTCCAGCCCTGTCCTGTCTATCTGTCCTGACTATCTGTCCTGTCCTGACTATCAAGTCCTGTCTGTCCAGTCTTGTCTCGAACGTCACGAGCGACAGACGTGCCTGAGTGATTCTAGTTTATTGTGGATCTTAAGACTATTATAAAATTATTTGTGCCTATAGACAATAGAGGAAAAAGACTCGTTTAGTGATATAGTGTGCTGTTTAGCTTTGGGCTGTGTTATCTGCCCCGTTGATTGGACACTTTTAGTTTTTATTTTTTCGCCACGTGGCGAAAAAGACATAGTTTTTGGTATGATCTACGGACACCTGGCGTCCTCTGGTAACAAGTAGCCTCACCGCGGCAGCGCACGGCTGCGGTGAAGCAGAAATAAGTGCGAATTCTTGGGTACTGATAATGGAACCCAAAAAAACATCACAAACAAAGGAGAACCCAACTCTGTAAATACGGGAAACCTTGATAATCAGGTGACGGCAGCTCCGCCCCGGTACTTGATTATCAAAAGAAAGGATGGATCTAATTTTGATAAAATTAATCCTTTTAAAATTAATAAGAGTTTATATAGTATTATTGGAGAATGTAGTAACATTAGTAACATTAGTAACAAGAGATGGTCTATTAATAGAATGCAAGTCGAGTAAACAATCTGAGAGACTTATGTCAGTAAAAGAATTTTGAAATCGATATAGTACCACATAACACATTAAATTACTCAAAAGGCATAATCTTTTGCTGGGACCTCTTAGGCCTATCAGAAGAAGAGATATTCCAAGAACTAAAAGAAAATAACGTCTGCGAAGTGAAAAGAATTAAAAGCAAGAGAGATGGTGAATTAAAGGATACCCCTTCACTGATTCTGACGTTCAATTCACCCACTCTCCCAAAGAAAATAAAGGTAGCATTTTATAATCTCGAAGTCCGGGAGTATATCCCTAATCCGACAAGATGTTACCGGTGTCAAAAGTTTGGTCATAGTGCGGCCCGATGCTCCAGTGAACCAGTCTGCTTCTGTGGGAAACCACTGCACGAAGGATCATCTTGCGAAACTCCAGTATGTATCAACTGTGAAGGCGAACACTTTGCAAACTCAAAGAACTGCCCGAAGTTTAAAGAAGAGTTCGCTATTCAGAAGATAAGGACCCAGGAGAAACTAACATACAATGAAGCAAGAAGAAAGCTGGCGATTAATGTCCCAAGAGGAACTATGTCATACGCGAAAGCAGCATCTATGACAAAACCCCAACAGCCTGACGTGAATGAACTCGCCGCTGTATTAATTCCAGTGATTTTGAGTTCCATCAAGGAATTTTTAGCAGCTCAGTTAAACCAAATAAAATCAGCTACAACCATAAGACAGGTACAGGAAGTTTCGGAGCTAGAAACTACTCCAAGAAGTAAAAAGGAGTCGACTCGCTGTGATGGCAAACCACAAAAAACGATGGAACCTAAAACAACTCCACAACGCGACGTCGAAGCGTCCGGTAGCGACGCTAGCGTGTCTTTCAAATCTCCTTCTCTAGCGGCGACGGAAAAACGGAAACGAGGGGCTCAACCAGCTCGCTCGCGTTCAATCTCTGAGGATAGCTCGGAAACAGATCCCGGCATCAAGAGTTCTTGGATCAAGAAGAAAGACACCGGATGGGAAAAAGGGAGACTCCGACAGAAACCGGCACCCTTATTGGAGAAAAAATAGTTAATTTTTGTCAATATCTGGAGATTATAGTTAGGTATTCGTGCCCTTTATTTTTTAAATCAAACAATTACTAAGATGCCAACCAACGCAATAAAATGTTTGCAAATCAATCTGGGTAAAGGCAAGGCCGCCACTGGAGCCCTATTAGAAAAAATTGAAAGGGACAAAATTTCAATAGTTTTTATTCAAGAGCCTCACGTCTTCCGTGGAAAACTTCTGGGTTTTCCAGATCACTACAGGGTTATGCACTCTCGTAAGCCAAATGAACCAACTATTAAAGCCGCGATAGTTATACCTGATCCTCGAACCACAGCAATGCTAAATACAGATTTGTCCAGTAATTTGATGTCAGTTATCCAAGTTCTCTGTGGGAAAATGAACTTCTATGCCATATCCGTCTACCTACCACCACCATCAAGACCGGCGGGGGAGGATAAATTCGAAGAAAATCTAACGAATCTCTCTAATATTCTTAGGGAGACAAGATCGAAAGCAGAAGTATTAGTTGCTGGAGATTTCAACTCAAAGTCCTTTTCTTGGGGTAGTGTATTGGAAGATAAAAGGGGTAAAAGTCTAGATACATTAATATCACAGAACAAACTGGCCATCCTGAACATTGGGTCGGAACCTACATTCATTGGACACAAAGGACACAGCCTGATTGACCTAACTCTTGCCAGCTCCACACTAAGCAAGGAAATCTGCAATTGGCATCTTCCCCATGAGAGTAGCTTATCAGATCACCGTTACATAAGCTGGAGAATGGGAAAGGCAACTGAGCTGCCTGAACTCCAACGGGGATTCTGCACTGCGAATGGAAACTGGACAGCGTTCAATGACACTTTTTTATTACATCTTCATGGAATTAAACCACAGCTAGACGACTGCTCCTCTCCGGAACAAATTTCGACATTCGCTCAAAGATTAAATCTGGCGATGATGAATGCAGCTCGCGACACCTTTCCTCCAAGGAAATATTTTAGACACTCTGTTCCATGGTGGACACCCGAATTAACTGCTTTTCGTAAGGAAAATAACAGGTAACGGAGAATCTATCAAAAGAGTAAAGGGGAAAAGAGGCTATCAAATAAGCTTGCATATCAAAACAAGCTGCGTGAATACAAACAATTGATTTTAGACACAAAAAAACTAAAGTGGCGGCAATTCTGTACTCATTCTTCAACTGGAAATCCATGGGGACCTGTGTTTAGGGTGCTCAGGGGAAGAAAAACCTCGACTAGCTTCGTTACCAGCCTTAAGATAGCGGGGAAGTCTCTTGATATTTTCGAAACTATGAGGGAACTTCTTAATGCTTTCTTTCCAGAAGACAATGAGGAGGACTCTTACATACATGCTCGAGTCAGGGATTATGCGGAAACTGGAAGACGTGGACCAGATGATACACCGTTCACTATTTTCGAAATTGAACGCATACTACGCGGAATGAGCCCAAAAAAGGCTCCTGGTCTGGACGGCATATCATCAGACATTGTATTAGCTGCCTTTAATTCTGCACCCAAAATTTTTGAATTGCTGTACAACAAGCGCTTAAATAAATCGATTTTTCCATCTTGCTGGAAAGAACAGTTGATCAAGATTATTCCCAAACCTAATAAACCGGCATTATCCACGAAGGATTTCAGGCCAATCAGTTTACTTCCGGTTGCTGGAAAGGTGTTAGATTCGCTGCTTATCTCAAGAGTCGAGCACTATTTCTATAAAAACAATTTCATTCACAAAAACCAATTCGGCTTCAGAAAGGGAACTGGAACTGTCCAAGCTATTTCAACAGCCGTTAGGTACATACGGGAAGCAATAAAAAACAAGAAATATTGCTCTGCCATCGCACTAGATATTAGTGGTGCATTTGATAATGCATACGAGTGCAATAACAAGCGGCCACCGCTTGTTATTAGCAGGTTAATTGAGAAGGGTTGTGCTGATAACCTCATCAAATTAGCTAGAAGCTATTTTGCAGATCGCAAGGCTATTATTATAGAACCAGGAATACAAATTGAAAAAAGCGTCACTAAAGGCTGTCCGCAGGGGTCGAAATCTGGACCAGGTTTTTGGAACATTCTCTATGGCACCATTTTTGAAAGAAATTTACCCGAAGAATGCGAAATCATAGCCTATGCCGATGACACTCTTCTGCTTTGCAGAAGTAACAGCATTGTGGGACTAAAGGAAATCACCGATCGTGCTTTGGCAAGTCTTCAACAATGGTCAGCCGACTGTCGACTAAATTTCAATCCAAAAAAGACTGAAGCTCTATTCTTCGGCAGATCATTAAGACAGAGAAGTCCCTTTTTCACTCTTGGGAACACAAAGATAAAATGCCAACATCATCTCAAGTATTTGGGTGTCATAATTGATAGATCCCTTAACTTTAAGGAACATATAAAAATTGCATGTGGTAAGGTGAAACAGTTTAGTCAACGATTGGGTTTTGCCGTGAAGAAGGAATGGGGTCTAGGGAAAGCAGAAATAGTAGACATATATCATGGCGCGGTTGAACCAGCGTTACTGTATGGAGCTCCTATTTGGCACCGGTCTTGCGGTGCTAAAGGAAAGCTTAAGCTATTGGGCGTACAACGCCTCACTACTATCCGTGCAGCCTAGGCATATCGTACAGTCTCTAATGAGGCGGCCTGTGTGATTTCCGGTATTCTTCCGGTTGACATCCGCCTAAAACAGTTGGCGCTTTATAGCTCGCATTCCAGTACAGATGATTTATTAATAAGAGACGTCTTGGGATTAGGTCTAACTTCAGCGGATTTGGAACCTACCATCAACACTCAGGCATTTATCCACCCTTCGAAGCTGTCATTGGTCAATTACCATTTAACGCTTACGAATGTCCTCCAACTTCGGGTGTATACGGACGGTTCAAAATCCAACAGTGGTACAGGGGCTGCCTTTGTTGTCTACTTTGACAGAGAGGAAGTACATTATAAGCAATTTAGACTAGAGTATTACTGCTCTATCTTCCAGGCTGAGCTTATAGCCATACAACACGCCTTGCGTTATGTGGAAGAGCAATCCAACTGCTCTTGCTCTATTTTATGTGAAAGCCGTTCCGTTCTTGACGCATTGAAACACATGAATTCGTCCAGTGAATTGTTAATGGAAACCTGGAAAATAGCTGCTCGTGTATCGAAGAAGATCAAGCTCCAATGGCACTGGGTTAAAGCTCACGCTGGAATCGAGGGTAATGAGAGTGCAGACAGGCTTGCCAAACTTGCAGCAGACATGGAAGATCTCCCCATCGCTTATAGCAGATTGCCTAGGCAAGCACTAAAATCGAATTCCAGGGAACACTTTGAGAATCTCTGGCAGGATAGATGGTGGACGGCTAAAACAGGATTGTGGACCAAGACGTTTATACCATCCATCACAGCCTGGAAAAGCTTTAACGTCAGTCTGTCACACCACTCGGTTCAACTAATAACTGGCCATGGTAACTTCAAGGCGTATCTTCACAGATTTGGCAGGAGGGATTCTCCGTTATGCAAGTGTGGTGAAAACGACACTGCGGAACATGTCATCTTTTCGTGCCCAGATACCGCACAGTGGAGACAAACTCTGGAGCTAGACTTCAAACAAAATGGACTTAACTGGCCTAATAACCAAGAGCAGCTTAAGTCAATTAAAAAGACTAAAGATTGGTGGCTTACCTTCGACAATAATGCGAAAAAACTAACCAGGCTAAACCACGACAGTCGGTTTAGTTAAACAAAGATCAATATGATACAAACTGAAAATAGTGTCGAGCATAGTGAATAGAATAATAGAATAGAAAATAGAGCATAGTGTCGAGCTCGACGGAATGCTGGCTTTCATATGCACACATATGAAAAATCAAACAAATAGGCTGTCCAGTCTTGCCTGTCCAGTCCTGTCTGTCTAGTATTATCTGTTCAGTCCTGTCTGTCTAGCCCTGTTTGTCTAGACTTTTTTATTTAATCTGTCTGTCTAGTTTTCTCTGTCTGGTCTTGTCCATTAAGTCTTCTCCATTTGGTTTTGCCTGTCTTGATTATCTGGTCTAGTCTGTCTAGACAAATTCAAAATCTTTATTTCCTAATTGAGAAACGTATTTATGAGTTATATATTTATAACTATTTATAGGATGTGTCAACAGTAGTATAAAGATTATTTAATAAAATTTACAACAAAAAATTCATCAACAGAATATATTGGATTTATCTTTTAATATCTTACGAAATTTTTTGTAGGAGGTTTAATTTCTAAGGTTTGTTGGAAGATTATTGTAGATATGGTTCCCTTTATTTTTTACACCACTTTGGCTACAGAGAAGTTTCTTGTTTCTGTACAGAGAAGATGTTAACTTCTTGTATTGTAATTCTGTTTGCCTTCATTTTTTTTGAACCTACTTAGCGACTTGTGTATCTACAAAGTGGATTCCAGGATACATAGACTAACAGCTGCTAGTATTCTTCGAGTTTTTTTAACTGAGGTTTACAGGATTCTTCTTATTCTTCGGTGTAGGCACTATGTGCCTGTAAGAAATGTTTCTGTAAGTTTATCCTCAGTCCTTCGGCTCCTGCGATTTGGAAATCCAGGAGTTCAACTCGTGGGTGGTCTTCCAGGGGGTCTCGTTCTGTTGGGTTTTTGTGTCATGGCCCAGTTAGCGATTCTATGTGGCGTCATGCGTTCCACGTGATCCCGTGTTCTTGCCTAGCGCACGACTTCTTGGATTTGTAGGTTAGCTTTTTTGCTCTCAGGGTCCGCATTTCGGTCGTTCTCAGCGCTAGTTTGGTGGCTGATGTGTCGGCCCTTGTTTCATCCGCATATGTGAGTATTCTTCTTCTTATTATTGTGCCATATCCTCAGTGGACGTTGGCGATCAATATGGCCCATCGGATTCGATCCACAGCCGATCTGAACAAGTCAACCGATGTTCTTCCGGTCCATTGTCGCAGATTCTTCAACCAGGAGATCCGTCGTCTTCCCTGTGACCTCTTCCCCTCGATTTTTCCCTGCATGATGAGTTGAAGTAGCCTATATCTGTTGCTGTTTCTCATGATATGGCCAAAGTATGACAGTTTTCTGTGTTTGACTGTTGTGAGCAGTTCTCTGTCCTTCTGCATGCGTAGGAGTATGGTTTCGTTGCTAACATGGTGGGTCCAGGAAACGCGAAGCATTCGACGATAGCACCATGCTTCGAAGGCCTCCAGTTGCTTACTAGTTGCCTCGGAGAGTGTCCATGCCTCCACTCCATACAAAAGCTTAGAGAAGACGTAGCATCTAAGTATGCGTGTTCGAAGATGGATGTTCAAGCGCATGTTACACAAAACATTCTTCATTTGGTTAAATGTAGAACGTGCCTTCTCTATGTTGATCTTTACTTCACGACTATGATCCCATTGGTCATTGAGGTTTACACCCAAGTACGATATTGATGGTACTCTCTGTAGTTGGGCCCCATTTACCAGGAATTGGGCATTAGACGCATTTTTGCTGACGATTAGAATTTTTGTCTTTGCCACATTCAATCGCATATTAAGTGGTTCGCATGCCTCTACTACTTTATCAATCAGTCTCTGTAGTCCTTCGGCACTGTCGGCAATTAGTACAGAGTCGTCTGCATACCTTAAGTTATTAATTATTTCCCCGTTTATCTTTATCCTAATCTGTTCTTCTTCGAGTGCATTCTTAAAAAGGTTTTCTGCGTATCGGTTAAACAGTAGCGTGGATAGTACGCAGCCCTGTCTGACACCTTGTTCTACTGGAAATTCCTTTGACATTATATTTTCCACACGAACACATGCTGTTTGTTGTCTGTACAGATTGTTGATTATTCGTGCATCTCTGTCATCTATTCCTGATTGCTTTATGGTTTCTGTTAGCTAATCATGGTTAACCCTATCGAATGCCTTTTCGAAGTCGATAAAACACGTGAAAACATCGCAATTCACGTCTCTTGCTCTCTGAATCAGAACACTCAGACCAAAAAGGGCATCTCTAGTTCCCAATCCACTCCTAAACCCAAATTGCGTCTCGCTAATGTCTTCTTCTAGTTTTTGATATATTCGTTCGTAAATAATCTTAAGAAAGACCTTCATGAAGTGACTTGTGAGACAGATAGTTCTATAGTCTTCGCATTGTTTAGCTGTGGTTTTTTTAGGAATCGGTATAAACGTAGAGACTAGCCATTTCTCGGGTATATCTCCCGATTCATATATGTTGTTAAATAAGTCCGTGATTAGGTCTAGGTATTCTTCCTCAATGAGCTTTAACATATCGCCAAGAACTTCATCTGGGCCCGGGGACTTGTTGTTTTTGAGTCTTCCAATTGCCTTAAGAACTTCTTGATGAGTTATAGAAGGTCCTGTTTGTGCTGGGCTATTTGTGTTAGAAACTGTTCGGCTATCGTCAGCATAAAGAGTCTGTATGTATTGTTGCCATCTTGCTACTTTGTCATTCACGTTCAGTAGTGCAGTCCCGTTTTTGTCGGTAATTATGTTATTCTGTCGTGGTTTGTTTATTCCAGCTGCATCCTTTATTTTTTTATGTGTATTTAAAACGTCATGTTTTCTGTCTAGTTCTTCTATTTCAGAGCATTGTTCTTTCCACCAGTTTTCTTTGGCTTCTTTGATCTTTTTTTTAATGTTGTTGTGGATTTGCTTATATGACTTTAAGTCTTTGCTCTTTGTTTTTCTTCGTTCTTCCATCAAACCTAAGATCTCATCTGTAATCCACTTGCTCTTCTTTTTTTTATGATTTGTGTAAAGGTTTTTATCTGCAACAGTTTTCATTACATTGGTGATGGCTTCGACTTGTTGTTCTATGTTGCGGCTGGCAAGGCTTCTGATCTTGTTCATACCTTCTTTAATCTGGTCTTTAACTTGTTGCATCACGTTGGGGTCTTTCAGTCTCTGTATGTCATGTCTCTTCAATTGGGGCTTCTTCTCTGTTCTCTTAAAGCGTACTTTAAGTGTTGACAGCAGTAGTATGCTGTGTGTATTGTGTGCTGTGTGCAATGTGAGTATTGGCCTTATATATTCGGATTTTACCTTCTTGTGATATGTGCTTGTTTCTCCAGATTATGTTATTTAGTGTGCCAGATATTCGTCGAGCCTTGTTCGTTGATGCTCGTACCTCTAGCTTGAGGTCTCTGTCGCTTGATATCTCTACTCCAAGGTAGGTAAAGCACATCACCTGTTCTATCACCTTATTGTCGAGTTCTAATTTGCATCTGGTTGCTGTTCTGCTGGCTACCATGCACTTGGTTTTTTTATGGGAGATATCAAGGTTGTATCTCTTTGATGTTTTGGAGAATGTCTGTAGAAGTCGTTGTAAGTCCCTACAGTAAGTTTACAGGATTCTGTACATTTTAATCCTATGATATTTCTAGTAACTCTTTTCTGTGCAATGTATTTGATTTGTGACGAAGCTCCCCACACAATAATGCCGTAGGACAGCAAAGACTGCACTTCTACCTAATACTATTTTACCGATTTGATAACTACCGATTTAGATAACTACTTAGCAAAATCGAGAATCGTGTAAAATTCAGTTTCAAATTTATCGACGAATTATTGAATATTTCCGGACAATTTACACATCGACTTGTTCGTCTTGTCGTGTAGTTTTTGTGTGCCAAAATGATTTCGCCGCTCTTTACCGTTTTCGAAAAAATCGCAAAAAATGAAAAAGCATGTATTTTTCGAACGAATTGATGGAAAATTTTTGTCGAAAATTTTTTTGCAAATTTTTTTCGTGTTTTTTTTTTGGTTACACGAAGGGAATCGAAGTGCTGAAAACAGTTTTCCAGTTTATTTCGCTCTAAAGTTACAAATAAACAAATTTTATATTTTTCTTCGCTGTACACAATCAAACATTTCCTACTGATTTGACGCTGTCATAACTTTTGAACCGCTCGCCACAGAGACTTCTAGTCTTCGCCAATCGATTCAGCGTCCCAAAATTAGTCGGAGAACGTATATAATATTTCCTGGTAAGCTTTCAGTTAAGAAATACCATCGACTCGGGAAGTCTAGACCGCGGAAACAACGAAATGCGAGAAAATTGATTTTGTCAAAATCGTTATTTTTTGAGTCACAGCAAAATTTAAAAACGCTACTGAAAGCATTTTTGCTGCTGATTACAGATATGCAAATTATATGTCGCTAGCTTTTTCGGTTCACTTTTGCCTGCAAAAATTGAAGAAATTTTTATGAAATTTCGGCGCTCTAGTAGAGATCTCGGAAAGTCGTGAATTTCCTGTGGATAATGTTAGTGTACGAATAGAAAAATGACCTTCTGAAAACGATGCCGCAATCCATTTTTAATTATCTGCAACCGTTTCCGAGATATCTACCTAGCAAATCGAGAATCCAGTAAATTTCAGTTTGAAATTTATCGACGAATTAATGAATATTTCCGGACAATTTATACATCGACTTGTTCGTCTTGTCGTTTAGTTTCTGTGTGCCTAAAATGATTGCGCTACTCTTTACCGTTTTCGAAAAAATTGAAAAAAACCAAAAAAGCGTGTATTTTTCGAACGAAATGATGGAAAATTTTTGTCCAAATTTTTTTTGCAAATTTTTTTCGCGATTTTTTTTTTGTTACACGAAGGAAATCCAAGTGTTGAAAACGGTTTTCAAGTTTATTTCGCTCTAAAGTTACAAATAAACAAATTTGATTTCTGAAAAAAAAAATATTTGAACCAAATTTAAATTCCATGCATATTCCCTCTTCATTAAACGTTGTCCATTAGCTAGATATAAAGTGATTGGTGTTATTAAAAAAATATATTTATTAAAAGCATATGTTAGATAAAGTTATAAAAAGTAATACTTATTTCATTAAATATACAGAGTAGTAAACTTGTACCACCGGTTCATTCCCAATTCCTTCCAAAATCTTATCAATCCTTTGCAAATAATCCGCTTTCTTGGTAGACGACTTACCCGGCAACAAGTTCAAAGCCACCAGCTTCCCTTCAACACTATCAGCAACCTGCAGTAACTGCTCAACAAAGTCGATGTATCCCCCAATATAATCCCGATCTGCCAACACCATTTTCAAAAACTCTTCCGACGATTCCACGAAGAACTGAAGAATCGCCGGTCCGTAATCCGCAACCATCGAATTCAATCGACTCAAAAAGTATTTAGGGAAGTGTGTCGGGTCGTTCCTAACATAGAAATTCGTGTAATCCACCTCGATTTTCATTGAAGTCGTTGGAATTTCCAATGTGGTTTCTTTTAAGGCTGTCGCGATTGATTGGATGAGTTCTTTGTCTTTGTTGTAAAGGATTTTCCGCCAGAGATCAGTTATCAGTCCGGATATCTGTGTTAGTTTCGTTTTCGCATCGACTGCTGATTCCGAGTGAGCTTTTATTAGTTTGAACACTTTTTGAACGCGGATAGAGAGCGTAGTCGTTGGTAATACATAGTAATAAACGAATTCGTTTGTGTAGAATTCCTTATCGTTCTTGGGGTTGAACAAGGAATGGGTTAAGATTTCTTCGAGGAATTCCTCGGGTAAATCAGATATAACTTTGCTTGACAAGTTTTTGATTATGACAAACTCGAGTTGTTTATCAAAGCTTTTGGTGAAATACCAGATTATTTTGATGTATCGACTTTGGAAACTCTTTGGGATTTTATTGACTTCCACCACCAAATCAAGACTCTCATTATCTTTTTCGTTGATCAATGACAAATTCTCTTCAAACAACCTCAAGGAGGCGTCCGTTGGATCGCGTAAAAACGTTTGGTAAATACACCGGAAGATAAACTTCTTCACAGAGGCATTCTTTTCACTCTTTGCACAATTATTTAACACCTCGAAAATGTACTTCAAACTCCCCAACTTTGTTGCCAAAAACACGGCGTGTTTCCTGACGGAGACAGCTCGAGATAAAATGATGGGCAAAGCGATCTCGACTTCTTCTTGACTCAAATGATAAACAGTATGATACAACGGTTCCAGGGCATGCCGAAAGAAATCTTTTTTGCAATACTTGAACACTACTTCGAGAACAAGTGAGGGTTTTGCAAAAGCTTTTAAAGCCGACAAGATTTCACATTGCATCTTTAGAATTTGATCCATATTCCATTTGTGTAGATCAACGACACAATCTACAGGTTCAAACTTTTTGATCAACTCAAAGAAATCTTCTCGGTAAGACAACTGTTTGATACTGAATGGAGCTTCATAAGGATTTTCAGTGTCATTGAAGATTTTAAGAGCCGCTTCACTGTAAAAACTGGGTATATCCGTGTAGTGCATCTTGTTGAGTTCATAATAAAACCTTGAATAACGGAACAAAGACATTGTTATAACCTTATGAGCTATTGGTTTTAATTTCTCGGGTTTATATTTTAAAAGCCAATAGAAAACACTTTGACTGGTAGATTTCGATGTTATGTATCTTGCAAGAATTTCATCTCGTAGCTGGTCATATCGCCCTTCATTAACCGGCGTTTTTAACAAGTCTTTGATGATGTAAGTCCAATAGTATTGGTCACTGATTTGCGCCAAAGTGTTACTTAAATATTTCTCGAATTCAAACATGGAAATCCTCAATGATTTATTAGATTTGTTAAAGTCGGCGATTACTCCCAAAAACTTGATTTGAGCATCTATAATCTCTTCCTGTTTTGACCAACTGTCAATAATCTTAGGAAACTGAAGCATCAAAATCTGCCGCTCGATCTTAGGAAAACTAGTTAAGATCCTCCACTGTGTGTAACCACTCACCCCAATAACTTCAGCATACTGCCTTAACTCCTCGGAATAATCCAAATTTCTTCCAATCTTATTCATAATTAGCTTCTCTAAAAACCTGGTGTAATTATAAAATTCTTCACCATTCACCTTGAACATCAACATGAAATCCTTGATATACCTCCAATGTTCATCGGAAAGTTTTTCCAGCTCAAAATTATCTATTAAAGATATCATTAAATCATTCCGTAACCTCACATTATCATTTTTAAACCTCTGGCTATACGCCAAAACCTCCAACAAAGCCCCCTCATCTCTATTCACCTTACACGTCTCAATCAATTCTACAACTAGCTTTATTCTACTGTCAATATCAGATGTGAAGTTAATTTTTTCTTTAATAAACGGAATTGATTTCGTAACTGGATAATAAATATAATCTCTCGTTAAATCAAACCGTTGTCTATCATCAATGCTAATGAGATCGAGAAGTTTTTTATTAAAATCTTTAAACTCCGTTCCATAAAGCTCGTAATAGATTTTGAAGAAAATTTTGCCCCGATTTTCTAACTTAGTTTGGGTTAAAACCTTGTAAATCATTTCATTGAAATGGAAGTTATCCAAATTTTCCGGGAAGAAAAGTTTTAAATACTCGTAGTATTCCCCCTTGTTCAACGAGCGACAAATAACTTTGTAGTTTGATTTGAATTCAGTGGGGTTACTTAAAACTTGCCTGCGATGGGTTATGAAGTACTTAATGAAAGTTCTTTTACCTAGTTTTGGAGTTCCAAACAAACCCCTTAGCTTCTCGAAAGTGTCCGGATCATTCTGCAACAAATACCCTCCGAGTTCGTCATGAAATCTAAATGGATCGTTGGTTGTGTTGAAGTAGAACTCCAAGAAATTTTTGTGTTTCTTGTGGATGTGGATTAATTGCCAATCATTGAAGTGAGCACTCGTTTCAAGTATAAAATCTCGTATTAGTTTTTTACTGCAGGAAATTAGTAAGCTGGAAGCTTGTCGTAATCCGTAAACTTCTTTGGTTTTAAAGAAATATTCATCGGCTAAGGTTAAAATTTGGGATAGACGGTTTATCAAATTCACTCGTGAAACGTAGGAAATCAGGGGACAAATATTATAAACAAATTTATCAGCTGGTACGTTCTCGGACAAATATTTCACAAAGGTTTTATCTTTTGCAATTATCTTGTTTAATATTTTGTTGCCGTTTGGGAGAATCCCTAACAGAGTTTCGTAGTCCTCGTGGGTTAATAATATCTTGACGTAGAAGATTTCCTCTTGCAAATTTCGCGGTTTCAAGGCGTTTATTAAGGCTTCAATGTCCGTCTTGTTTAGCTCTCGCAAAGCCTTCAGGTAGAGACTAAACTCTTTTTTGTGCGCAGAAATCGTCGATCCGCCCAAATTGTGGAATTTTTTCACGTAATTTTCCATTTTTCTGCAACAAGTGAAAAATTGCAACAAATTGCACAATATTAGGCGATTTTTTCTAAACATAAACTAATAACCAAAACACATGTTCTCACCTTAACTTAATTAGTTAACTAATCGGCGTAATTACACCTACACTAATTTCTATATTATGGATTATTCAAATTGTTATTATAATCGCTATTTGTTTATCGCAGGTTTGTTATTACTCATTCTGCTGCGTCTCGCAACAGAATAGGCGGAAGTTTCGAATCTCGTTGTACTATTAATAGGCAACACAATGTGAGTTATTATCCATTGTAACTCGTTTTAAAGAGCAATTTGCAACCAACGATTTATCAAAATATTTATCAGAAATGATACCATTCCTGATAAATATTTTATTGCTAATCTTTGCCTAGGTAAAATTCATTTCATTGATTTGGTTTAGTCTGGTTTGTTCTGGTTATGTCTGGTTTAGTCTGATTTGCCCTTGTTTGGTCTGGTATGGCCTGGAATGGTCTCGTTTGGTCTCGTTTAGTAGATTAGGTTGGTTCCGTTCGGTTGGTATGTTTCGGTTTGGTTTAGTCTGGTTTGTTCTAGTTATGTCTGGTTTGGTCTGGTTAAGCCTGGTTTGGTCTGGTATGGTCTCGTTTAGTAGGTTAGGCTGGTTTCGTTCGGTTGGTTTGGTTCGGTTGGTATGGTTCGGTTTGATTTTATTTTTAATTTAATTATTCTTGTTGTTTATTTCGTTTTGTTTTATGTTTATATAAATTATTTGCAATGCACATAAGTAATCAAAGCAAAATAAAACATTGGTAACACTGAGCAGGTTGGTAGTAGTTTTCTAAAAACCTAACCTAACCTAACCTGTCAGTTGTCGTATTAACTATAGGTTATGTCTTAAATTATGAATTGTAAAAACGATTGCAAAATAAATAAATAACACAAATTATTACAAATAAATCTAAAGAAGGTGACTTCGAACACCTTCTTTAGATTTATTTGTTGACCTTTTTGTTGTAAGCAACGTCAAACTCTAATAAATTATTGGAAACATTAACATTTCACCCAGACAAATGAAACAATGTTTCATCAAGATAGAAACTGATGTCTTGCTGGTCAATATTATCTAGCAAATTGTTGTTATATTAGTGACAAAATTGCATTCGTTGGAGATACCCAGAGCAAAGTTGTCGGACAATTTTAAATTTGTATGGCCGCAAATGCAAGGATTTTTTCAGGATCTTCAGAGAGAATTCATAAAAAGAGGGAAAATATAGGGAATGTTATGAGAACAGGATATTTGTCAATAGATCTTTTCATTTTTCAAATTTTTTTATGCGCATGCGTCAATTTCCGCCATGTTTTACGTCAAAATTGCCCAAACTTTTTGACGTATAACCTTAATATTTGTCAGAAACTTCATATTCCCGCCTTTCAAACTTGACAGATGCGCATGCGCTTAACTAACATTAAAAAGCTCTATGGAAACCTATTTGTTGGCATAGACAACGTATCGAAATGTGAGGATTTTTTCGACAATGTCTTCAATGTTTAAGGCTGCACTACGGTTTTTCTCGCGAACGGTGACCGTTATGACCGTGAAACCGCTAGACAAACACACAGTACGCTATGGAAAAAATCAGTCGCGGGAAAAAACCGCAATTGAGGTCGCTTGTATTAGCTTACTTGAGTCACAAAATAACGCGATTAAAAACCGCGGCGGTTTAGCCGTAGTGCGGCCTAGGTCTTAACGTTGTCAACTAAAGAAATCAAACATGTTTAACAATAAATAATTCTCAATCATTTATAGTCGTTCGGTACATACTTACAGTTCATTTTTTTTAAGAATGCAGTACAGGCAAGATAGGGATTATTTGACCTTGTTCTCTGATTGGCTTAAATCGAGAAGAAGTTCACACCGACGATATTTATTTCTCCATCTCAACCTCTGTTCTCTCTTTCTTTTCACATACATTTGCAGCTGTTAGTTGTCAATGGCTACCGTGTCAATTCACAATTATCATCTGATCTGTTTGTATCATTTAGATTTTTGGCGTTTTTCTTTATTTATTTCTTTGTATTTTATTACTATTCTTGCCATTTGGAGAATTTAATCAACAATAATAAGATATTCAATGAAACCATTAATAAATTACCAAATTTATATTACAATATAACATATAATTATAACATATAATATATAATTTATATTACAATTTATATAACATATACAAGTAACTATATTTGAATTTAGCCCCAAATTTTGTAACTAGATTGAACATTTACCATAGTGTAAATCAGGTGTTTAGTTACTGAATTCTTAAAAAAGATGGACTATAGACTAGTTGTGGTGGACGCACTAAATTTTTACTAGATAGAGTTTATTAAATTATCTACCAGATAACATGCGTCGAATTTTCTAAAACTATCTAGATTTGGCACAAAAATCGATGTTTTAATTTTTTAATCGATGTTTTAACACATTACTAGTCGCGACCTAGATAACTAAGTTCACCGCCTTATAATTTCTAAACCAGTCTAATTAGCTCATTGAAACTAAACGCAATTAGTAACTACATCTTTCAGCTACTAACTGAAACTAGATTGAGTTATCTATATCCGTCTGTTCGTCTGTAATCGCGAAATAACTACCAAAAAAAATTCTTTATCTAGAATTTCCTATGTAATTACTAGACTAGTTGTGATAGACGCACTAAATTTGGTCTATATCTAGTCTATTAAATTGTCTACCAGACAGCAAGCTTCCAATTTTCTAAAATTATTTAGATTTGGCACAAAAATTGCTGTTTTAATTTAGCTCGTCTGCAGAGTCACAAATGACTAGTCACGACCTAGATAACTAACTTCACCGCCTTATAACTTTTAAACGAGTCTAACTAGCTAAACGAAAACTAAAAGCAATTAGTAACTACATCCTTCAGCTATTAACTAATACTAGATTCAGTTATCTATTTCTGTCGGTTCGTCTGTAATCGCGAAATTATTGCGACTACTCCCAAAAAAAAAGTTCTTTATCAAGATTTTCCTATGTAATTACTAGACTAGTTGTGGTGGACGCACTAAATTTGGACTATACATAGTCTATTAAATTATCTACTATATAACATGCTTCAAATTTTCTAAATCTATCTAGATTTGGCACAAAAATCGACGTTTTAATTTAGCTCGCCTTCAGAAACATAAATTACTAGTCACGACCCAGATAACTAACTTCAACGCTTTATAACTTCAGAACGAGTATAACTAACTCAACCAAACTAAACGCAATTTGTAACTACATCTTTCAGCTGGTAACTATAATTAGATTGATTTATCTATATCCGTCCGTTCGTCTTTAATCGCCAAATTATTGCGACTACTTCCAAAAAAAGTTCTTTATCTAGGTTTTCCTATGTAATTACTAGACTAGTTGTGGTGGACGCACTAAATTTGGACTATATATAGTTTATTAAATTTCCTACCAGATAACATGCTTTCAATTTTCTAAGATTATCTAGATTTGGCACAAAAATTGATGTTTTAATTTAGCTCGTCTGTAGAGACACAAATTACTAGTTACGATCTAGATTACTAACTTCACCGCCTTATAATTTCTAAACCAAAGTGACCAGCTCAACTAAACTAAAAGCGGTTAGTAACTACATCTTTCAGCTACTAACTAAAACTAGATTGAGTTATCTATATCCGTCCGTGCGTCTTTAATCGAGAAATTATTGCGACTAGTCCCAAAAAAGTTCTTTATCTAGACTTTCTTATGTAATTACTAGACTAGTTGTGGTGGACGCACTAAATTTCGACCATATATAGTCTATTAAATTATCTACCAGATAGCATGTTTTGAATTTTCTAAAACTATCTAGATTTAGCACAAAAATCGATGTTTTAATTTAGCTTGTCTGCAGTGACACAAATTACCACTCACGACCTAGATAACTAACTTCACTGCCTTATAACTTCTAAACGAGTCTAACTAACTTAACTAAACTAAACGAAATTAGTAACGACATCTTTCAGCTGCTAAGTACAATTAGATTGAGTTTTCTATATCTGTCGGTTCGTCTGTAATCGCGAAATTATTGCGACTACTCCCAACAAAAAGTTCTTTATTTAGACTTTCCTATGTAATTACTAGACTAGTTGTGGTGGACGCACTAAATTTTGACTATACATAGTCTATTAAATTATCTACTAGATAACATGCTTCAAATTTTCTAAATCTATCTAGATTTGGCACAAAAATCGACGTTTTAATTTAGCTCGCCTTCAGAAACATACATTACTAGTCACGACCTACATAACTAACTTCACCGCTTTATAACTTCAGAACGAGTATAACTAACTCAACCAAACTAAACGCAATTTGTAACTACATCTTTCAGCTGGTAACTATAATTAGATTGATTTATCTATATCCGTCCGTTCGTCTTTAATCGCCAAATTATTGCGACTACTTCCAAAAAAAATTCTCTATCTAGGTTTTCCTATGTAATTACTAGACTAGTTGTGGTGGACGCACTAAATTTGGACTATATATAGTTTATTAAATTTCCTACCAGATAACATGCTTTCAATTTTCTAAGATTAACTAGATTTGGCACAAAAATTGATGTTTTAATTTAGCTCGTCTGTAGAGACACAAATTACTAGTTACGACCTAGATTACTAACTTCACCGCCTTATAATTTCTAAACCAAAGTGACCAGCTCAACTAAACTAAAAGCGGTTAGTAACTACATCTTTCAGCTACTAACTAAAACTAGATTGAGTTATCTATATCCGTCCGTGCGTCTTTAATCGAGAAATTATTGCGACTAGTCCCAAAAAAGTTCTTTATCTAGACTTTCTTATGTAATTACTAGACTAGTTGTGGTGGACGCACTAAATTTCGACCATATATAGTCTATTAAATTATCTACCAGATAGCATGTTTTGAATTTTCTAAAACTATCTAGATTTAGCACAAAAATCGATGTTTTAATTTAGCTTGTCTGCAGAGACATAAATTACCACTCACGACCTAGATAACTAAATTCACTGCCTTATAACTTCTAAACGAGTCTAACTAACTTAACGAAACTAAACGAAATTAGTAACGACATCTTTCAGCTGCTAAGTACAATTAGATTGAGTTATCTATATCTGTCGGTTCGTCTGTAATCGCGAAATTATTGCGACTACTCCCAACAAAAAGTTCTTTATCTAGACTTTCCTATGTAATTACTAGACTAGTTGTGGTGGACGCACTAAATTTTGACTATACATAGTCTATTAAATTATCTACTAGATAACATGCTTCAAATATTCTAAATCTATCTAGATCTGGCACAGAAATCGACGTTTTAATTTAGCTCACCTTTAGAAACACAAATTACTAGTCACGACGTAGATAACTAACTTCACCGATTTATAACTTCAGAACGAGTATAACTAGCTCAACCAAACTAAACGCAATTTGTAACTACATCTTTCAGCTGGTAACTATAATTAGATTGATTTATCTATATTCGTCCGTTCGTCTTTAATCGCCAAATTATTGCGACTACTTCCAAAAAAAGTTCTTTATCTAGGTTTTCCTATGTAATTACTAGACTAGTTGTGGTGGACGCACCAAATTTGGACTATATATAGTTTATTAAATTTCCTACCAGATAACATGCTTTCAATTTTCTAAGATTATCTAGATTTGGCACAAAAATTGATGTTTTAATTTAGCTCGTCTGTAGAAACACAAATTACTAGTTACGACCTAGATTACTAACTTCACCGCCTTATAATTTCTAAACCAAAGTGACCAGCTCAACTAAACTAAAAACGGTTAGTAACTACATCTTTCAGCTACTAACTAAAACTAGATTGAGTTATCTATATCCGTCCGTGCGTCTTTAATCGAGAAATTATTGCGACTAGTCCCAAAAAAGTTCTTTATCTAGACTTTCTTATGTAATTACTAGACTAGTTGTGGTGGACGCACTAAATTTCGACTATATATAGTCTATTAAATTATCTACCAGATAGCATGTTTTGAATTTTCTAAAACTATCTAGATTTAGCACAAAAATCGATGTTTTAATTTAGCTCGTCTGCAGAGACACAAATTACCACTCACGACCTAGATAACTAACTTCACTGCCTTATAACTTCTAAACGAGTATAACTAATTTAACGAAACTAAACGAAATTAGTAACGACATCTTTCAGCTGTTAAGTACAATTAGATTGAGTTATCTATATCTGTCAGTTCGTCTGTAATCGCGAAATTATTGCGACTACTCCCAACAAAAAGTTCTTTATCTAGACTTTCCTATGTAATTACTAGACTAGTTGTGGTGGACGCACTAAATTTGGACTATACATAGTTTATTAAATTATCTACTAGATAACATGCTTCAAATTTTCTAAATCTATCTAGATTTGGCACAAAAATCGACGTTTTAATTTAGCTCGCCTTCAGAAACATAAATTACTAGTCACGACCTAGATAACTAACTTCACCGCTTTATAACTTCAGAACGAGTATAACTAACTCAACCAAACTAAACGCAATTTGTAACTACATCTTTCAGCTGGTAACTATAATTAGATTGATTTATCTATATCCGTCAGTTCGTCTTTAATCGCCAAATTATTGCGACTACTTCCAAAAAAAGTTCTTTATCTAGGTTTTCCTATGTAATTACTAGACTAGTTGTGGTGGACGCACTAAATTTGGACTATACATAGTTTATTAAATTATCTACTAGATAACATGCTTCAAATTTTCTAAATCTATCTAGATTTGGCACAAAAATCGACGTTTTAATTTAGCTCGCCTTCAGAAACATAAATTACTAGTCACGACCTAGATAACTAACTTCACCGCTTTATAACTTCAGAACGAGTATAACTAACTCAACCAAACTAAACGCAATTTGTAACTACATCTTTCAGCTGGTAACTATAATTAGATTGATTTATCTATATCCGTCCGTTCGTCTTTAATCGCCAAATTATTGCGACTACTTCCAAAAAAAGTTCTTTATCTAGGTTTTCCTATGTAATTACTAGACTAGTTGTGGTGGACGCACTAAATTTGGACTATATATAGTTTATTAAATTTCCTACCAGATAACATGCTTTGAATTTTCTAAGATTATGTAGATTTGGCACAAAAAATGATGTTTTAATTTAGCTCGTCTGTAGAGACACAAATTACTAGTTACGACCTAGATTACTAACTTCACCGCCTTATAATTTCTAAACCAAAGTGACCAGCTCAACTAAACTAAAAGCGGTTAGTAACTACATCTTTCAGCTACTAACTAAAACTAGATTGAGTTATCTATATCCGTCCGTGCGTCTTTAATCGAGAAATTATTGCGACTAGTCCCAAAAAAGTTCTTTATCTAGACTTTCTTATGTAATTACTAGACTAGTTGTGGTGGACGCACTAAATTTCGACTATATATAGTCTATTAAATTATCTACCAGATAGCATGTTTTGAATTTTCTAAAACTATCTAGATTTAGCACAAAAATCGATGTTTTAATTTAGCTTGTCTGCAGAGACACAAATTACCACTCACGACCTAGATAACTAACTTCACTGCCTTATAACTTCTAAACGAGTCTAACTAACTTAACGAAACTAAACGAAATTAGTAACGACATCTTTCAGCTGCTAAGTACAATTAGATTGAGTTTTCTATATCTGTCGGTTCGTCTGTAATCGCGAAATTATTGCGACTACTCCCAACAAAAAGTTCTTTATCTAGACTTTCCTATGTAATTACTAGACTAGTTGTGGTGGACGCACTAAATTTGGACTATACATAGTCTATTAAATTATCTACTAGATAACACGCTTCAAATTTTTTAAATCTATCTAGATTTGGCACAGAAATCGACGTTTTAATTTAGCTCACCTTTAGAAACACAAATTACTAGTCACGACGTAGATAACTAACTTCACCGATTTATAACTTCAGAACGAGTATAACTAGCTCAACCAAACTAAACGCAATTTGTAACTACATCTTTCAGCTGGTAACTATAATTAGATTGATTTATCTATATCCGTCCGTTCGTCTTTAATCGCCAAATTATTGCGACTACTTCCAAAAAAAGTTCTTTATCTAGGTTTTCCTATGTAATTACTAGACTAGTTGTGGTGGACGCACTAAATTTGGACTATATATAGTTTATTAAATTTCCTACCAGATAACATGCTTTCAATTTTCTAAGATTATCTAGATTTGGCACAAAAAATGATGTTTTAATTTAGCTCGTCTGTAGAGACACAAATTACTAGTTACGATCTAGATTACTAACTTCACCGCCTTATAATTTCTAAATTAAAGTGACCAGCTCAACTAAACTAAAAGCGGTTAGTAACTACATCTTTCAGCTACTAACTAAAACTAGATTGAGTTATCTATATCCGTCCGAGCGTCTTTAATCGAGAAATTATTGCGACTAGTCCCAAAAAAGTTCTTTATCTAGACTTTCTTATGTAATTACTAGACTAGTTGTAGTGGACGCACTAAATTTCTAATATATATAGTCTATTAAATTATCTACCAGATAGCATGTTTTGAATTTTCTAAAACTATCTAGATTTAGCACAAAAATCGATGTTTTAATTTAGCTTGTCTGCAGAGACACAAATTACCACTCACGACCTAGATAACTAACTTCACTGCCTTATAACTTCTAAACGAGTCTAACTAACTTAACGAAACTAAACGAAATTAGTAACGACATCTTTCAGCTGCTAAGTACAATTAGATTGAGTTATCTATATATGTCGGTTCGTCTGTAATCGCGAAATTATTGCGACTACTCCCAACAAAAAGTTCTTTATCTAGACTTTCCTATGTAATTACTGGACTAGTTGTGGTGGACGCACTAAATTTGGACTATACATAGTCTATTAAATTATCTACTAGATAACATGCTTCAAATTTTCTAAATCTATCTAGATTTGGCACAGAAATCGACGTTTTAATTTAGCTCACCTTTAGAAACACAAATTACTAGTCACGACGTAGATAACTAATTTCACCGCCTTATAACTTCTAAACCAGTCTAACTAGCTCAACTAAACTAAAAGCGGTTAGTAACTACATCTTTCAGCTACTAACTAAAACTAGATTGAGTTATCTATATCCGTCCGTGCGTCTTTAATCGAGAAATTATTGCGACTAGTCCCAAAAAAGTTCCTTATCTAGACTTTCTTATGTAATTACTAGACTAGTTGTGGTGGACGCACTAAATTTCTAATATATATAGTCTATTAAATTATCTACCAGATAGCATGTTTTGAATTTTCTAAAACTATCTAGATTTACCACAAAAATCGATGTTTTAATTTAGCTTGTCTGCAGTGACACAAATTACCACTCACGATCTAGATAACTAAATTCACTGCCTCATAACTTCTGAACGAGTCTAACTAACTTAACGAAACTAAACGAAATTAGTAACGACATCTTTCAGCTGCTAAGTACAATTAGATTGAGTTTTCTATATCTGTCGGTTCGTCTGTAATCGCGAAATTATTGCGACTACTCCCAACAAAAAGTTCTTTATCTAGACTTTCCTATGTAATTACTAGACTAGTTGTGGTGGACGCACTAAATTTTGACTTTACATAGTCTATTAAATTATCTACTAGATAACATGCTTCAAATTTTCTAAATCTATCTAGATTTGGCACAGAAATCGACGTTTTAATTTAGCTCACCTTTAGAAACACAAATTACTAGTCACGACCCAGATAACTAACTTCACCGATTTATAACTTCAGAACGAGTATAACTAGCTCAACCAAACTAAACGCAATTTGTAACTACATCTTTCAGCTGGTAACTATAATTAGACTGATTTATCTATATCCGTCCGTTCGTCATTAATCGCCAAATTATTGCGACTACTTCCAAAAAAAATTCTTTATCTAGGTTTTCCTATGTAATTACTAGACTAGTTGTGGTGGACGCACTAAATTTCGACTATATATAGTCTATTAAATTATCTACCAGATAGCATGTTTTGAATTTTCTAAAACTATCTAGATTTAGCACAAAAATCGATGTTTTAATTTAGCTTGTCTGCAGAGACATAAATTACCACTCACGACCTAGATAACTAACTTCACTGCCTTATAACTTCTAAACGAGTTTAACTAACTTAACGAAACTAAACGAAATTAGTAACGACATCTTTCAGCTGCTAAGTACAATTAGATTGAGTTTTCTATATCTGTCGGTTCGTCTGTAATCGCGAAATTATTGCGACTACTCCCAACAAAAAGTTCTTTATCTAGACTTTCCTATGTAATTACTAGACTAGTTGTGGTGGACGCACTAAATTTGGACTATACATAGTCTATTAAATTATCTACTAGATAACATGCTTCAAATTTTCTAAATCTATCTAGATTTGGCACAAAAATCGACGTTTTAATTTAGCTCGCCTTCAGAAACATAAATTACTAGTCACGACCCAGATAACTAACTTCACCGCTTTATAACTTCAGAACGAGTATAACTAACTCAACCAAACTAAACGCAATTTGTAACTACATCTTTCAGCTGGTAACTATAATTAGATTGATTTATCTATATCCGTCCGTTCGTCTTTAATCGCCAAATTATTGCGACTACTTCAAAAAAAAATTCTCTATCTAGGTTTTCCTATGTAATTACTAGACTAGTTGTGGTGGACGCACTAAATTTGGACTATATATAGTTTATTAAATTTCCTACCAGATAACATGCTTTCAATTTTCTAAGATTATCTAGATTTGGCACAAAAATTGATGTTTTAATTTAGCTCGTCTGTAGAGACACAAATTACTAGTTACGATCTAGATTACTAACTTCACCGCCTTATAATTTCTAAACCAAAGTGACCAGCTCAACTAAACTAAAAGCGGTTAGTAACTACATCTTTCAGCTACTAACTAAAACTAGATTGAGTTATCTATATCCGTCCGTGCGTCTTTAATCGAGAAATTATTGCGACTAGTCCCAAAAAAGTTCTTTATCTAGACTTTCTTATGTAATTACTAGACTAGTTGTGGTGGACGCACTAAATTTCTAATATATATAGTCAATAAAATTATCTACCAGATAGCATGTTTTGAATTTACTAAAACTATCTAGATTTAGCACAAAAATCGATGTTATTTAGCTTGTCTGCAGAGACACAAATTACCACTCACGACCTAGATAACTAACTTCACTGCCTTATAATTTCTAAACGAGTATAACTAACTTAACGAAACTAAACGAAATTAGTAACGACATCTTTCAGCTGCTAAGTACAATTAGATTGAGTTATTTATATCTGTCGGTTCGTCTGTAATCGCGAAATTATTGCGACTACTCCCAACAAAAAGTTCTTTATCTAGACTTTCCTATGTAATTACTAGACTAGTTGTGGTGGACGCACTAAATTTTGACTATACATAGTCTATTAAATTATCTACTAGATAACATGCTTCAAATTTTCTAAATCTATCTAGATTTGGCACAAAAATCGACGTTTTAATTTAGCTCGCCTTCAGAAACATAAATTACTAGTCACGACCTGCATAACTAACTTCACCGCTTTATAACTTCAGAACGAGTATAACTAACTCAACCAAACTAAACGCAATTTGTAACTACATCTTTCAGCTGGTAACTATAATTAGATTGATTTATCTATATCCGTCCGTTCGTCTTTAATCGCCAAATTATTGCGACTACTTCCAAAAAAAGTTCTTTATCTAGGTTTTCCTATGTAATTACTAGACTAGTTGTGGTGGACGCACTAAATTTGGACTATATATAGTTTATTAAATTTCCTACCAGATAACATGCTTTCAATTTTCTAAGATTATCTAGATTTGGCACAAAAATTGATGTTTTAATTTAGCTCGTCTGCAGAGACACAAATTACTAGTTAGGACCTAGATTACTAACTTCACCGCCTTATAATTTCTAAACCAAAGTGACCAGCTCAACTAAACTAAAAGCGGTTAGTAACTACATCTTTCAGCTACTAACTAAAACTAGATTGAGTTATCTATATCCGTCCGTGCGTCTTTAATCGAGAAATTATTGCGACTAGTCCCAAAAAAGTTCTTTATCTAGACTTTCTTATGTAATTACTAGACTAGTTGTGGTGGACGCACTAAATTTCGACTATATATAGTCTATTAAATTATCTACCAGATAGCATGTTTTGAATTTTCTAAAACTATCTAGATTTAGCACAAAAATCGATGTTTTAATTTAGCTCGTCTGCAGAGACACAAATTACCACTCACGACCTAGATAACTAACTTCACTGCCTTATAACTTCTAAACGAGTATAACTAACTTAACGAAACTAAACGAAATTAGTAACGACATCTTTCAGCTGCTAAGTACAATTAGATTGAGTTATCTATATCTGTCGGTTCGTCTGTAATCGAGAAATTATTGCGACTACTCCCAACAAAAAGTTTTTTATCTAGACTTTCCTATGTAATTACTAGACTAGTTGTGGTGGACGCACTAAATTTGGACTATACATAGTTTAATAAATTATCTACTAGATAACATGCTTCGAATTTTCTAAAACTATCTAGATTTGGCACAGAAATCGACGTTTTAATTTAGCTCACCTTTAGAAACACAAATTACTAGTCACGACGTAGATAACTAATTTCACCGTCTTATAACTTCTAAAGCAGTCTAACTAGCTCAACGAAACTAAAAGCACTTAGTAACTACATCTTTCAGCTACTAACTAAAACCAGAGTTATATACATCTGTCGTTTCGTCTGTAATCGCGAAATTATTGCGACTACTCCCAAAAAAAGTTTTCTATGTAATTACTAGACAAGTTGCGGTGGACGCATTAAATTTGTACAATATATAGTCTATTAAATTATCTACCAGATTACATTCTTAAAGTTTTCTAAAACCATCTAGATTTGGCACAAAAATCGATGTTTTAATTTAGCTTATCTGCAGAAACACAAATTACTAGTCGCTACCTAGATAACTAACTTCATTGCTTTATAACTTCTAAACCAGTCTAACTAGCCCAACGAAACTAAACGAAATTAGTAGCTACATATTTCAGCAGCTAACTAAAATTGGATTGAGTTATCTATATCCATCCGTTCGTCTGTAATCGCGAAATTATTGTGACTACTCCCAAAAAAAATTCTTTATCTACACTTTCCTATGTAATTATTATAGTGCATTTTTTGTAAGAATGCAGTACAGGGAAGATATGGCTTATTTGACCTTGTTATCTAATTGGCTTAAATCGAGGATTAAAGTTCACACCAACGATATTTACTTCTCCATCTCAACCTGTTTTCTCTCTTTCTTTTCACATACATTTGCAGCTGTTAATTGTCAATGGCTGCCATGTCAATTCATAATTATCATCTGATCTGTTTGTATCATTTAGATTTTTTGCGTTTCTCTCCATTTATTTGTTTGTATTTTATTACTGTTGTTGCCATTTGGAGAATTTAATCAATAATAGTAAGATATTCAATGAAACCATTAATAAATTACCAAATTTACATTCAAGTAACTATATTTGAATTTAGCACCAAATTTTGTAACTAGATTAAACATTTGTCATAGCTCTAATTGAAAAACCTCCCTGGGTTTTGAAATACAAACTTTTATTCAATTTTGCTTTTGTTTAAATAAGAAACAATTCAACGAAAAGTTGGTCATGATTGTGGTGTTCTCATGACAACGTTAAAATTGTTGATTCGTGCGTCAAAATTTTGCTTAGAGTATTTAATGTGTTTAATTAATTTGTGTTTTATTAATCGTAACTGGATACATCCGAAGAATTATTGTTAGATGGCGACGCGGAAAGATTTCTGCGGCAAAAATCGTGAGATTTGAACAACAAAAATGTAGGTTTAATAAGTTGTGTGATTGGCGATCAAAAAAGAACATCAGCCAACATTTAGGATCATGTTTACGGAGCACGTAAGTGAGTTATTTTTTTGCGTTACCGTGGAGACTTTTATTGCACTAGTGAATAAATCACTGTTTTATTGATCCGTATGCGAGGCATTAAACATGACTTTATGAGACAAAATTGAAAAAATAGAAAAATCCGATTATAGCGCATGTAAGGAGAACGTGCAAACATTCGCGTCTACTATCTGCCACGTTGCAAAGGTCTACAATTATTTTCAACAAAAACTCGAATATTTATTGAACCAAGTAATGTAAAAGCTTCATTTTTGCTTTGTGACCTTAGTTAAAACATGCCAAGGACGATTATCAACAGTTACACCAGGTAAAAAGTCAAAAAACCTAAGTTTCATTGTAGGGGCGTGTTCTGCATTTTAGCCAAAATATGTTTTTTGTGAAAAAGACATTAATGCTGAAGAAACTGAATATAGAGGTTGTTAAATAAAACACATTTATTTATTAAAAAAGAACAATTTTCATGAAGATATTTTGAATTAAAATTTTTAGACTTATGCCTTTTTCGAAATGGTCAAGAATTGAAAGTGTTGTTTTCGTAGTGCGCTGCTATGTTACTTTGATGTTTTCAACGCGTTATTTAGTCGCGCGTTGTTATGTCTAGAACACAAAGTCAAAGTTTTTAAATACAAATTCGTTTAAAACTAAATTCAATGAAATAGTTTTCTTGTGTGTTATATAAATTTTAATTACTCTGAAATCAATTGTATTTTTTTAGTAGCTTCGGAATTTAACTACAAGTGGTTTTTTCAGCTGTACGGCGCCTAGTGCGGTCGGAAGAGAAATGTCAAAATGTTGAATTAATCAGAATATGTCAAAATCTTGAATTTTAAAATCTTAAAGGTTTCTATTTTAGAATCTTAAAATTTTATTTCCATTTATCCAACTGTTTCCAACTATATTCCAACTGTTTTAATTAGTTTTTCGACTGAGAAACCATACATTCTCCAAATAATTGTTATTATCCAAATAATTGTTATCTATAATTAAATAAGTTCCTGATAATTAATAAATGTGTTTTTAGCCGTGAAAATACAAGCAATCTCTATTATTTGTCTGAAGAATGTTTTAGGGGTAAATCTGTGCTCATGCGCGCTTGTCATGATTCTGTGCGCATGCGCGCTTGTCATGATTCTGTGACATTTGGTTGCTGTCAGAGCTCGCGTCAGTTTGAAATAACTTTGAGAAATCTCGCGATATTTTTGCAAATGTAATAAAACAAACCGTTGTATTCCGTTTTTGGAGGTTTTTTACGAACATTTTGATAGTTTTCACGGTCGGATCGACCGAAGTTGAGAAATGTTCGTGAAGTGTTTAAGCTGTTGAGAAAATCATATGACAGGAATTCAAGGTTGACATTAGCGACGATGCAAAGGTTCGTGGACATTTTTTATACTAACATTCAAATGTTTGGAAAAATATTTTAATTATTTTTTTGTCGTTAATTAATAATAATTTCCGAAATATTTTTTGATAAAATAAATTACAATAAAATTTTTATTTACTATAATTTACTATGTTATTCTTGGTAATATTTTAATTAAAATTATTGTCGGTAATTAAAAATAATTTTCGAAATATTTTTGGAAAAAATAAATTTCTATAAAATTTTGATTTACAATAATTTGATAGATTTATTGTATTGTTAAAAAATTTCAACTTTTGAATAATTTCACGTCTCGTGAAAGACACTTAACACAAAGCTAAAAACAAAACAGAAAAAATAAGACAAGAGCAAACTGAAACAGACGAAGTCTCATCGATTCTGTTAATGTTTTCGTTTAGGACAGACATGATTAGGACATACAGTACTAGGACAGACAAGACTAGGACAGGCAAGACTAGGACATACGAGAATAGGACAGTCAAGACTAGGACATACAAGACTATGACAAACAAGACTGGGACATACAAGACTAGGACAGATAAGACTAAAACAGACAAGACTAGGACAAACAAGACTAGGGCAGACAATGCAAGGACAGACAAGACTGGGGCATACCAGACTAGGACAGACAAGAATATTACATACAAGATTACAAGATTAGGACAAACAAACTAAGACAGACAAGACTAGGGCAGATAAGGCAAGGACTGACAAGACTGGGACATTCAAGACTAGGACATACAAGACTAGGACAGACAAGACTGGGACACACAAGACTGGGACATACAAGACTAGGACATACAAGACTAGGACAAATAAGATGAGGAGAAATAAGACTAGGACATACAAGACTAAGACACACAAGACTAGGCAGGCAAGGCTAGACAGACAATACTAGACAGACAAAGCTCGACGAATGAGACTACACAGACAAGACTAGACTAGACAGCCAAGGCTAGCCAGTCAATACTAGATAGATAAGACTAGACAGACAAGGCTAGTCGGACGAGTCTACACAGACATGAATAGACAGACTAGACTAGAAAAATTATTTTGTTATTTTCGTTCAATTTTGACATAAAACAAAAGAATTTTGCAATGTGTATCCAATCAAACGAACAAAAAAAAAAAAAAATAATTTGCTTCGAATAGAGATTTTGGTTTTTGATAGTTAACGTGCCTCGTATGCCCTTATGGTAAAGACTGTTATGCATGAACCTACCCTATATTATAGAGCTATGAACAGGTTGAATACATTTATATATTCAAGCTACGTTTAATCTTTAATAAGTTTATATGATTGTGTCTATAATTAGTATTGTTTTACCAATATAACAATAGTTTGTTTACTAATTCCCTAATCTTGTTTTTTTTTACTTTAATTTTTACTTGTTATTTATTAGTGTAGTTGTTATTAGTTGATTATTTAAACAAGAAATCGTAATTTACTGTAATGAATGAAATAGTATATTTTACAGCAAGAGATGAAAGTGGCGTTCTTTTGGTGAGGTGGGAGTTTGCTCACGAGCGCCAGCGAGTTAGCAATCACACCGAACCAGAAAAAAAAACACTTTCATCTCGAGTAGTAAATGCAATTTTTTCTACTGATTTCGGTTGTAGAATCCATAATTCGACTTTAATAAATCCAATTCGAAGCGAACTGTCAAAACAAATTTAATTGTTAGTTTGGCCGTTTCTACGGTAACATATTGCATTCTCATAGAAGGTGATACTTTTCAAGTCACATGTCCTAATTTTATTTCGGTTTTTTATATAGTTTCAAGCTCGTTTTACGTTTGTACATAAAATATTTCATTGAAATTGATGTAATTAATAAGAAAGTCCATGCAAATTTGGTTAGTTTAGTGTTTTAATCGAGAGAATCATAAATTTAAAATGCTCATTTTCGTCTCTAGACGTGAAAATATTTTCATCCCTAGAATGAAAAAATGTCACTTTCATGTAGGGTAAGCCGTGGAAAAAATGCCATTTTCACATATATCAGTAGAAAAAGTTTGTTTTTTGTCCAATTCATTTTAGATTTGTAAATTTCCACGCATTTATTTAACAACAATTTGTAAATAAATTGTGTAGTCTTGTGATACAAACAATACAATACAAAATACGATACAAACAATCAATGGTGAACAAATAAATAACAATTTAATTTGTTGCAAATTGGTTTAGCTTTATCCAAATTTTTAGTTTTGATTTGAAAATAAGTCAATTCAAATTATTGTTTCCTTCAATTTCAATATTTTAGATTTAGATTGATTTGTTTAACCCTTAATCACCTGCCATACGTCTCATGTGAGAAAATTACTGCTACTTTGGGTCCGAGAGACGTATGTCAGGTGGTTAGGTGTTAAACAATTTAATTTATTTAATCCACAAACAATTTTCGTTTATTAGATTTTGAGATTATTTTTTTCTTCGGAAATTATTTGCAATTTACTTTCAAATATTTGTTTTAATTGCCAATTCTTTAAACAATCTATGGAAATCAATTTCTTTTAACTCAACATTAAGCTAAATTAACTGCAATAAACTTGCAACTTAATAAATTAAATAGAAATGTTACTCTCCCGTTAGAAAGCGGAGTCACAAGTGATTTTGCGTTGAGCTCGACTACTCGAGTTTATTTATTTATTTAAACCAAATAATTTACATTGTAAGATTCCTACATAGGTATTTGCAAGTACCTGTATATAGACCTGGTTACATAAAAGCATATATATATATATATATATATATATATATATATATATATATATATATATGTGTGTGTTGTATTGTTTTCTCGGGGATTCCGCGTTGATGCTGAGGGTTGGCTCTGAAAAGAACCGGATTCTCGACGTTTCGGCGAACTAACATTCGCCATTCTCAAGAGATATATGCGTCCGTGCGGGTCAACCGTTAGACGCATACTGAGAGTTCGTTCGTGCGATGCGACTACTTATACCTGTCTGGCTTCGGGTCATGCGCGTTGTGTGCGGTGCTTCGGTTCGGTTGTTTGTTTGTCTTGTTGGTCGTACATGAGTCTGGGGTGTCTGGGATTGCATTTTGAGGGTGGATATGATCGGTCGCCATGCTGGGGGCAGTCTCAAGGACGTCTTCGTCTCTCGTATTTATGCAGTAGTCTCGTTTTTCTATCTCTATGGCTTCTCTGTATACTCGTGACATTTCGTGGCTAATCTGTGCAACAGTCCTTGAATTTCTAAAGTCCATCCAGTGATCGGTGTTTGTGTGTTGGACAAGTGCCGATGAAACTTTGTCTCTGTGTCTGATTGAAACTACATGTTCTTGAATCCTAGCAGATATTTTTCTATTGGTACGTCCAATGTAGGTTCCTTCACATGTTCCGCAAGGTATTTCGTAAATTCCATGGGATTCTAACGGGATGGTGTCTTTAACGCTGCGTAGCATGGAGGATATTTTCTGGTTAGGTTTAAAAATGGTGTCGATGTTGTGTCTTTTAAGTATTCTGGCGATTTTGTCAGTTGATCCATGAACATATGGTAGGTATGCTGTGCTAACGGGTTTCTGACGTTCTTCAGTTCTTTGGCTACTGTTCTCTGTACGACGGAAAGCTCTGGATATTAAGCTGTTTGGATATCCATTTGAAGAAAGAGCTTCTCGTAAGTTCCTCAATTCTTTCGGTAAGTTAAGCTGGTCGGCTAGTCTTTTGGATCGGGTGGTAAGAGTGTTGACTACAGATGCTAGTTGTTTGGGGTGATGGTGCGAAGAAGCGTTCAGATATCTGTCTGTGTGGGTTGGTTTCCGGTACACAGTGTGGCTCAAAGTGCCGTCAGGTTTCTTCTGTACCAAAACATCCAAGAAAGGAAGTTGTTGATGCTTTTCTATCTCCATTGTGAATTTAATTTGTTCGTGTTGGGAGTTAAGATGGTTAAGGAATTTGTCCAGCTCTGGTCTGGCGTGGGGCCAGATTACAAATGTGTCGTCAACATATCTTAACCAGGGTGTAGGTTTAAGTGTGGCTGATGAGATTGCCTAGATTTTATAAAAAAAAACCATCCTATTCATAAACACATAATTGATTTAAATTATTTGCAATCAATTTAGTTGCAATTAAAATTAATTGATTCTACAAATGATTCTTCTAAATAAAAAAAAAAATTGAATTGTGTCCAGCATGTAGATTTAACAAATACCTGTAGTGATAACTGTAGTGATACCTGTAGTGATTGTTGACATTGATTGTTGACATTTTCGTAACTATTTGTTTTATTTTGTGATTTGTTAAACAATTAGTTTTGTTTTTTGTGCAAAGTTATTTTAAAATTATATCTTTCGACGCACTTATTTAGAAACAATTTAATTTCGTAGCTAATAGGCAGAGGAAACGATTCTATAATAAAATTACTCTTGCAGGTTTGTTTACAACTCTTATCAGTTTTTTTTTCTCTCCAGTTAGAGGGCGAATCTACGCTGGAGATATTGCGCTGACTGATCTCGTTCGCTCGAATCTAGTTAGTAGTAGAGAATCAGCTGCAGAGTGAGGAGGTGTTAGTGCGGTGTAATGTAATTACAGGTGAGTTTTTACATCATAATTATTAATTTTCTAATCCACTTAGTTAAGTTTATACCCAAGAAATTGTTACGATAAATACCTCAAATTAATAAAATTTTGTTAAAAATAATAATAAATAATAGACACTAGGCGTAAGTTTATAACAAATATGTATATAACAAATTATTATTTAACAATAATAACAATATATATTTAACAAATTATGTAATCAATTTGTGAAACTTACGCCTAGTGTCTATTATTATTTTTATGTTTCACTTAGTGTCTACAGCTGAATCTTTAAATTTAAATTATTATTTAAATTTAAATCTTTAAATTTTATGAATAATTTATTTTATTGATAAATATTTTATTAATAATTTAAAGTTTTTTCTAAAGCAGAAATCGAAAATATTTTCTCGTTCCAAACTTATTGCGATTTTGCTCAAACCTTACAACCGTTTGTTTACTAATTTCCTCATCCATATATTTAGTGTAATGCCCTAGAGTTTGTTATAATTAATACGTCGAATTAATGGTAATTTAGTGCTTTAAATAAAACTCAAAACAGGAGTGGAAAATATTTTCCCGTATTAAATTTATCGCGATTTTACAAAATTCTTGTAAAGGTTTGATTTAACATTAAATAAATGTATTTATTTTCGATAGGATGAGTCACACTCTTTCGACTATAATTGCTCTGTTTTTTGTGATTGTTTTTTGTGATTGTTTTTGTATCGCATAAAGACGATGAAGCGTTGTTTGGATAGGTCTGTCGGCCGATTATGACGAGTCGATTATGAGGTGCAGTAGGGATAATTGAACGATCAAACGAGCCCGCCGAAGGCGGGCGAAATTCGATCGTGATTATACGAAATGTCTCGTTCGAAGATGATTTGTAGTAGTATGCTCGTCATAAATATGGACTATAGTCTTCTCAACTATAGTCCAATTTTTTTAAGAATGCAGTAACTAGAAACCTGATTCACACTATGCCAAATGTTCAATCCAGTTATAAAATTTGGCGCTAAATTCAAATATAGTTACTTGAATATGAAATTGGTAATTTACTAATGGTTTGATTAAATATCTTATTATTTATTTGCATAGTTTACGCAAAAATTGGAGCACTTAAATCAAACCCAATTACTGTTAATTTATGTTAACAAAGAATTAAAAAAATAATAGAATTTTAACAAAGAATATCTTGAATAACTTATTATACAAATTATAGAAATTGAATAACTTATTATATTTATTAAAAAAGCATAACAAAAACACATTTATTGAAATTTAGAGTTATTACATTCTTCTTCTTGTTTAGAATGGGCTACTTCGGATCACGCTTGTTCAACTGTTGGGCTTTGATCTTTGCCCAGTATTTTCGCATCTTCTGCCTGTGTAACTGCTTTCTCTCTTCTGTCCAGAGGGTATCTTTCCTTCAGGTTTTTTTTTCTGAAATCTGCAGACTCCCTTCAGGGTGCGTCTCACAGACTGTTTGTTTTGGAGATCTGTTATTCCCAGTTCAAATTCCTATTTTTTTAATTATTCCATTCCAAATTCATTCAAATCTAAAAAAAGTACATCTACTAAAAAAATAATTACATTACATTCAGAATTGGTAAAACCATACAACATTATAGATAATCAGATAAACTTAATAAAGACGGAACAAAGCTTGAATATATAAATATACTCAACCTTTCCAGAACTCTATAATACTAATGAGTCTTTTTAGGACTACCAAAAACAAATCTCTTATGAAATTTGTCAGTTATTCTATAGCTTTCAGTCCACCTTCGTGGCACTCAACAAAAACCATAAAAATAACATTGATTTTTAAGATCATGTCTTTCCGATACCTTGAGTGGATAGCCATCTGTGGACGCGTTTCGAGATTTATCTCTCATCAGCACAGCTTTGCTTCCATGAACAATATTTTGTAAATCACCACTTGAAAACCCATGTGTTGATTAGGGTTAGATGTTTTTAATTTTGACATTTTGTGAGAGAGACATGAACTTAGCAGGTTATTGATATAAATGATAAATTTTAAATTGGTAAAACCATACAACATTATAGATAATCAGATAAACTTAATAAAGACGGAACAAAGCTTGAATATTAAATATACTCAACCTTTCCGGAACTCTCAAAATTAAAAACATCTATAGTCGATATTTACGAAGTTTTGTTAAATACCGTCTTCTCCATAAGACAATATCATCTATTTCTATCAGCATGCTATTCCTACTTCTTTTCTCCCACACAAATCTTAGTTTCTTGAGATCTTTGAAAAGCATAGAACGGGACATACGGGAAATTAATTCATTACCATTTATAGCCTGGAACAATTTTCATATACATAACATCTGTTTAAAATCAATAATAGCCATGTTACTTAATCAAAGTGGAGGAGCAAAGGGCCTCCACGAAACATCTCCATCTTGTCCTGTTCGACGGCAAGCACTTGACCTCATTCCAGGACTTTCCATTTCTACTGGCTTCGCTGATGCGTTTCCATTCACTTTCCTATCCACTGTGCGTTTCCAGGTAGAGCGAGGTCTACCTACCCTGCGTTGGCCTTGAGGGTTCCACTCATCAAAGTGTTACTGTTTCTCAAATTTTAAAATTTGCTAATACAAAAAAATCAAGAAGAAAATATGACAGTATCATTCAGTTATCACATAATATTTTAGTTATGGTGATGTAATTAAGGCATAAAAGTCAAGCAGAGTCACAAAAATAAAATAACAGTTTACCTGCAATACTTTATCCAAAGTTGGGATTTCATTTCTTTTGAAAAAGGAATACAAAGTATATCAGATAGCTTTTTTCGCATCTTCTGATAATTTTGAATACAAATCTTCTCGCATTCTTTTCTTCTTTGGTGATGAAATTTTTCCTGTTGTTTCCATTTCCGCAACAATTTTGTATATAGATCTTACAGAGATTCCAACGGCTGCTGCCTGCAGTGAGTGCCACTGCTTGAGCTTTTTTTTGTTGTACCCTTACTTTTATGGACCAAATAACTGTTGTAGGCCATTAATTTTTGTCCTCTTTTTAAAAAATTTCCCATTTTTCTTTATACCTTTGGAAGTACTGGGCACCTAGTTATCAGCCATGATAGTATAAAAAACAAAATTCCCGCACTTTCTTCAATGAGTTCAAAACAATGAGAACTTGAACAAACGAGAACTTGTGAGAAATGTTGATGAGAAATGGTTTTGAAAACAAAACCAGAAATAACAAATACTACTATTGTTTGTATTGAAAAATACAGATTAAATACACCAAATGGCAACAATAGTAATAAAATATAAACAAATAAATGGAGAAAAACGCAAAAAATCTAAATGACACAAACAGATCAGATGACAAATGTGACTTGACACGGCAGCCATTGACAACTAACAGCTGAACATGCATTGGCGTACGAAACAAATATACTTGGTGTTAATTAAATTTTTCATCTTTAAATTTAAAGTTAAATATGAAACATTATTGTATAATATAGTACCTATTAGCCGTAGTATAATTTAGCCGTAATAGAAATTATTCGTCAATGCGGAAGACCCGGGTTCGATTCCTAGTCGGGGAGACAACAACTAGGGCGGTTTTTCAGTAAACCGTCCAGGCTGACCACCCTGAATGAATGCAAAATATGCGATACCGGGGTGGCGCATACTAAAAGCCAAGGTGGAATAGGGGGTTTAGTGAGAAATTATTCGTAGTTTTATATTCATTTAATCACATATCCCCAAATTCTACGCCAGTGACTGCAAATGTATATGAAAGTGAGAGATGGAGAAGTAAATATCGTCGGTGTAAACTTCTCCTCGATTTAAGCCAATCAGAGAGCAAGGTCAAATAAGCCCTATCTTCCCTGTACTGCATTCTTAAAAAAATGAACTATAGGTCGTTTTCTGATAAAACAATTTTCTGATATTGGGGCATATTTGTCCCACTCACACATTAATTATAGGATAATTATATGCAGTGTGCATTATTACATTCTATATAGATCACATTCTTCTACGACCGACAGGTCCCAGTTTCAATTTCTAATAGCGTATTTAATATATTTGCTATAAATTTGAATCGACAGTTTCTTTCTTGAGTCTTTAGATATTCTATATGAAATGTGTTTATTGGAAACAATTAAATTGGGAACTAATGTGTTTAATTGTTCCAGGTGTGAACAGCCAAGCGCGTGCTTGTCGGTGAGTGCAAAAATCGACTGCAAGTAGTGTAACTAAGTCCTTCTCGTTTAAACCGAAAAGCAGCGGATTCAGAGGACACAACCTCGATAAAAAAATTCTGCTCATTCTGTGATTGAGCGAATTAGTGCGGATCGCGAATGCTAAGTAAAGTTAGGAGAGTTAATATCGCGGAAAGTCAAATCGTTAATTGCCGAAAATGTTTGAAGTGCGTGAGTGTAAAATCGGGAGTGTTAGTTTCCGCGTGAAATAAAATGTTTAGGGAAAGTTTCCGTAAAATTTTGCAAATAAATTGTGCCGTGAACAAAGACAAAGTGTTAGATTCGCGAGTTAACAAATAAACACCGTAGTTAGGGTAGTGATGGATCCTGTCAATGGCTGGTGGATATGGTTGGGGGAGCGGCGCAAACTGCAGGAGATGTCTGTAGGGCAGGAAGGACGCCTGCTGCTCAGAGTCTCAGAAAAGTGCAGGCTACCGTCCACTGCACAAAGGTAAGATTTTTGAAGTTTATTAATCGCGGTCGCGAGTGCTCCGATAGCACTTTTGCGCTCAAGATTCGGATTGGGTTTTGAGTGGTCAAAGTTCTCGAACGTCCGCAGTAAATTTAAATGGCTGTTTAGGCCGATCTGGAATATGGAATTTTATTTTTTTGTTGAATATGCGGTGAAGTTAAGGGAATACTATTATTGGAATGGTAACTTCGTAGCGAGGAGGTTCTTTGTGTTAAAAACAAAATTACGATTTAATCATCGACGTTTCGCCTTTATTAATTTAGGCCTCTACAGGATGCTAGAACGGAACAATACTTGCTTATTTTATAAATTCTTAAATAATCGATTCCTCTTACCTATCGTCTAACACTACAAATTAATGACATTAATAACATTAACAATTAAAAATTACAAATTAAAAAGTTAAAACTTAAAACCATGTTTCTTATACATGTGGTAGTCATAATTAAATGTTACCAACCAAAATTCCTTCTAATATTTTACCATAATTTACGGAACTTTATTGTATATAGGCTGCACACATTCCTTTTGTAACAACACACACAACAACATAATTAATACAACTCATCAATATTACAAAATTGCCAACATCTAATCAATATGAGTTGGATTAATTAGATTAGTGTATATGCTGCTGAGGCCCGCTGTGTCCATCTTATCGTTTATACAATTGTTGGTCCTTTTTATGAACCACATTTCCGAAAATAGTCGTTTTTTTAAATTTTCTTCAAAGTGTAAAATTTTTGCATTTTGCATATCAAATTTGTGGCCAGTAGTTATGGCATGGTTGGCCAATGCTGTCTTAGGCTGTTGGCATTTATTAAATGGTCTGCAATCTAATCTGTGTTGGGCAATGCGGGCTGATAGTCTTTGTTTTGTTTGGCCGACATACGAAGAGGGGTAGTTTGAGCAATTTATTTTGTATATTAGGTTACTGCTATCCAAAGTGGGTGTACTATCTTTTAGTTTCGAGAATAGATTGCAAATAGTATTTTTGTTGTAAAAAAACTGTTTTGTGCCCTCATTTTCAAACTGTCTCCTGAACTTATGGTTCATTTTTTGTACATTAATGAGCTTTTTGTATATCACTGGTTGGTTGGATATGAAATTAGATTTAGTGCGGGTTTCCCTGTTGTTGAGCACTCTTCTTATTTCATAGGTTGGGTAATTGTTGGCCACAGCCAACTCTCTTATTATTTGCAGGTTTTTTTCTTGGAAAGTGGGGTGACTCAGTTTAAGGACTCTATTTTTTAGGGCAAACAAACAACCAATCTTTTGGTGGAGTGGGTGGTCAGACAAATAATTCAGAAATCTTCCAGTAGCTGTGGGTTTACAATACCAATCAGTTATAATAGATTGGTCATCGTTTCTGTAGACAATCGTATCTAGAAAAGGTATTGCTCTGTTGTTTTCTGGTTCAAGGGTGAATTTTAAATGCGGGTCAACGTCATTGAACACATCTAATATGGTAGTCTGGGTATCCCGGGGAATCGCGGTTAAAATGTCATCCACGTATAAGAACAAAAAGGGGACGCGGAATGGTAGGGTGTTGATGCACGATGTTAGTAGCATATGCATAACTAAATTCGCTATAATAGGCGAGGCAGGGTTGCCCATAGCTGTTCCGAATGCTTGTTTGAAAACTTTGTTATTATACGTAAATATGTTAGAGTCATAAACCGTAAATTCAATCAAATGGTGCATTATTGCTTTTGGGATTGTTGTAAAATCAGTTAGCGTTTTCCACCAAAAGTCTAGGGATTTTTTCGCTGTGGCTTTTGAGATGTTGGTGAAAAGGGAAGTGACATCTAAGGACACCAGTATGTAATCGGGGGGTAAGACTATTTCAGTAATTTTATTTACAAAATCGTACGAGTTATTGATGTTATAGGTCAAGTACGGTTCTAAAAATTTTAAGATTGATACAATGTATTTAGACAGTTCGTATGTTGGGGAATTGATGCAAGATATGATAGGACGGATTGGCCAATTTTCCTTATGTATTTTACACAAACCGTATATCTTACCCGGTGTATATATTCGGTGTATACACCTTAATTCCAAAAAAGTTAGAAAACGTAAATATTTCAACCGTTTCAAAATATCTGCTTCCAGAGTCTAACGGGCATCGTCAGCTAGCTTTTCTAGGACTAAGCAGATTCGATCTAGATATCGCGTCTGATTAGTACTTAGGTTGCGCTTTCTGCTTTGTCGTTTTGCAGAAACCGAACGATCCGGATTGTTTGGCGCGTGGGTCAAGAAGGAAGAAAGAAGAAAAGAACGCACTGGAGATTAGGTTGGTAGCTTTGAGGTTTGTTCAGTTGGTAAGTCAAAATATGTATTTGATTAATAATTTTTAGTTTAAATCAATTTTCAGTTTTAAAATTATTAAATTTCGGGAGTGAAATAGTGCGGCTCGCGAGTGAAATAAATGACAGTAAAGACAGAGTGTTAAGTAAAGCCGGGAGTGTTAATTTCGCGGAAAGTCAAAACGTTTATTGCCGAACACTTTTGTAGTGCGCGTGTGTAAAATCGGGAGTGTTAGTTTCCGCGTGAAATAAAATGTTTAGGGAAAGTTTCCGAAAATGTTTGCAAATGAAATAGTGCCGTAAACAAAGACACAGTGTTAGATTCGCGAGTAAACAAATGAAAACCGTGGTTAGGGAAGTGATGGGTCCTGTCAATGGCTGGTGTATATGGTTGGGGGAGCGGCGCAGACTGCAGGAGATGTCTGTAGGGCAGGAAGGACGCCTGCTGCTCAGAGTCTCAGAAAAGTGCAGGCTACCGTCCACTGTACAAAGGTAGGTCCTAGGTAGAGATTGAGCACCAAGATGTCAAGTAGTGAGTGATTTTAAGTTTATTAATCGCGGTCGCGAGTGCTCCGATAGGACTTTGGCGCTCAAGATTCGGATTGGGTTTTGAGTGTTCGAAGTTCTCGAACGTCCGCAGAAAATTTAAATGACTGTTTAGACCGATCTGGAATATGGAATTTGAAATGGTCATTTTATTTTTTGGTGGTGAAGTTTAAGGGAATGTTGATTTTGCCACATTTTCAGATAGCTCTTGTGTTACAAGTGAGACTATTAAAGCAAATCTTTTACTACAAAAATTGATTCAAAAAAATCTTAGAAAAAAGTTAGAAAACGTAAATATTTGAATCGTTTCAAAATATTCTCTTCCAGAGTCTAACAGGCATCGTTAGCTAGATTTCCGAAGACTAAGCAGATTCGATCTAGATATCGCATCTGATTAGTACTTATTGTTAGTTTGCGCTTTCTGCTTTGTCGTTTTGCAGAAACCGAACGATCGTTCGGCGCGTGTGTGAAGGAAGAAAGTGCAAAGGAAAATACAGGAGATATTTATAAATTGATATTTATTCTTCTTCTTCTTCTTTCGAATAGGCCTACTTTAGACCACGCTTGTTCAACTGTTGGGCTTTGATCTTTGCCCAGTATTGTCGCATGAGATTTATTCCTTATTTATGAAAATGTTTGATTAATATTTTTTAGTTTAAAACAATATTAGCAGCTAATTAATTTATTAATTAGTTTAAAATAACACCGCGCGACAGAATACCGCGTCGTAATTATTATAGCGACATAACAACACCCTACGAAAACATTACTTTCTAAACTAAAACCGTAAAAACATATCACTTAATAACACGTCGATAATATTAGGATAACATCTCGTCCTAATCATTATTATCATTACATATGTATTTTTTTGTTTTTTTTTTATTTTTTTGTCGAATTCTTGGTGTGTTGTTATATCGCTGCGACATTTTCGACTCGATTGCTGTCGGTCGTCATGATGTTTTATCCGGACACAATTGAAAACAATGCGATTTATTGCCCAAAAATTGGGTGATTGGTTTTTAAATGTCTTTTAAATAACTTGACGCAAATTCGCGGTAGATTTTCGTGATTTGTGCATTTAGTGATTAAATATTTGTGTTGTGTGTGGATTGGCACCATTTCTATCCACAGCTGATTCATCTGACGTTTAGTGAATCTATAGGTTATTTACGTTTTCGTGTCAAATTCGGGGACGATATAAAAGTTTTTGTTAATTGTGTAATTCGGCTTGAAATTTGTGGCTCAATTGGAGGAAAAATTGCACGTAGAAAACAATGGACGAAGAAGTGGAAACTTCGAGTCTGTTGCAAGAGGAATTCCAGTCCAAGATACAATCACAGTTTGAGAAAGACACTGATTTGTTAGAGGAGGAATATGGGGTCGAACCCGAATCCGAGCAAGACACAAGAACTGAATTGAAATTCGATGAAGGTTTTATTTCCCCGAAAGCTTAAACAAACCACTGCAAATTATATCATTTCAGTTGTCGAGACGGAAGACGAGAGATTAAAACGAATCAAAATTGAAAACTTCATCGCATGCGGGAACGTTTCTCTGAAAACCTGGCAAAACCTTGCCATCGAAGAATACGGATTCGTCAATGGTTTCTAAAACCAAATGCACAAACCGTAAAGAACTGCAAATTAAACTGTTTTAGATAAACTGCGCAAAAAACTGTGGCCTTTGCTCCTTGAAGTCGACCCCAATGATTCCGAGAAAGCTCCTTCCCTGAGCGATCTCTCAAACCACAGTGAATACAACCAAGTCGTCCTAGATGTTAACCGATCTTTAAAAAGATTTCCCCCAGGTAAACCAAAAATTGAAAAACATGTTTATGTATTCTAACTATGAATATGAAAAAATTGCAATTTATAGGCATTCCATATAAGCAGCGATTAGCTCTGCAGGATCAATTAACGGTATTAATTCTAAGGGTAATTATGAAATATCCAAACTTACGGTATTATCAAGTAAGCATCTCAAATTATTTTCCAATTCTTGCCGAGTTTGTTATATCCATCCGGTTTTTTAGGGGTACCACGATGTTGCTATAACATTCTTGTTGGTAGTTGGGGAAACAGTTTCATTTAGGATTATGGAGCGGCTCAGCACAGACCACCTGCACGAGTGCATGGAGAAAACCATGGAAAAGTCTTCATACAGACTCAATTACATCTATCCCATTATCCAGAGGGTCGACAAGGATTTATATAAATTAATGGATAGGTAGGCAAAGTCCCGAAGACTATGCAGTGTTTTTGTGTCAGACTATGCAAATTTTAACGCTTTTTGAAGGCTCTTGCATAGTGTCTGACTGTACCTTAACCCTTAACCATCTGCCAAACGTCTCAGGTGAGAAAATTACTGCTACTTTGGGTCTGAGAAACGTATGTCAGGTGGTTAGGTGTTAATATGTACTTCATTGTACATAGTTTTGTATATTCAATTGTAATATTAATTTTAGTGCGACATTGGGAACGATGTTTGCTTTACCTTGGTATTTGACTTGGTTTGGTCATTCGTTGAATCGCTATCGCGATGTGGTCAGACTATACGATTACTTCCTGGCATCGCCGCCGTTGATGCCGCTGTATGTCGCGGCTTCGCTGGTGATTCAACGAAGGGAAGAATTGTTCGAGGTGGGTTGCGACATGGCGATGTTGCATTGTTTGTTGTCGGTGATTCCCGACGATTTGGACTTTGAGGCGGTGTTGAGGAGGGCAAGCGATCTGTACAGGAAGTTTCCGCCGGAAAAAGTGGAGAAGGACGTTAAGAACCGCGTGAAAAGAGAGTACGTATATTTACATTTAACGTTTCGAAAGTTCTTGTTGCTCGTTAAAAGTTTCGTTCGTTTTTATTTTGGATTGTTTCGCATTTACACAAACGGTGGCAGAAAACCCAAGTACGCTTGAATTACCGCTTTCTTTCTGTATTTAAAGCTTCTGTTTTTTTTTCTTTTCTTCTTTTTTAATAAACGCTTTTTGTAATGCATTTTTCTTGTTTGGTTTGTGGTTTCCTTTTTGATGGAGTGTTCCGTTTTCAGGGCGGACGCGAGACGCCGGGACGAGTTGCGGATGCGAAAACGGCTGAACCGCAATCGCCCGCTCTGGGGCAAAGTGTACAATTGCATTCCCGACTGGCTCGTCTTGCACTATCGCAACAAGTACGGACTCATTTTCGTCACCGCCACCGTCCTGTTCGGACTGTACGCGTATTTTCGAGCCGCCGAGACCAACTTTCTATACAGGTACTCCCAACAATTTTTTCTAAACCGAAAGAAACAAATACATCCCGTCTAAAACAAAACATAAACGGAATTATTATTTTTTAATTTTTCAGCAAATATTTTTTCTGTCGATCTTATGAAATAAAGAAATGTGTTTTTTTGTTGTTGTAGTATTGTAGTTTATAATAGTTGTCATTATGACATATGTCATTATGATATAAGTCATGTGTCACGTTTATTTGTCATTTTTGAAGTGATTATTTTTGTTTTTAGGGGAATATGGAATTCCTGACATTTACCGATATCTGTAGACGTGCGGACGATGATGCATAACAGATTTTATACTAGTTTTTAAACGAACACAAACTAAATTATTATCAATTAATTTTCTATAGCTTTAAATATTTTGGGTGTTTTTTAGGATTATTGTGGGCCAAAACTCCTGCAAAATGTGTATTTTTTTTTTATTCTAGGCGTAAGCGAAACTTACCAAAGCTGGAAAATCTATTGTTGTTTTGTATTAATTTTCTCCATTGTTGTACTTTACTTTATGTAAGCATTTATCGTGTCGTTTTATATCTTTATTATTTTTGATACTTTGAGAGAAACAAACAAGATGTACGCAAAATATCGTTATCTGGTAGAAAATGATACGCTTGTGATAATTATTTAAATTATGATATAATTATTAATGCAAAATATGAAAATTAATTAGTTTATAAACAGAAAAGATAATTATGAAATATAGAAAGACGAAAGTAATTAAGTTATTTATTTTTTAATCTCTACTGTGTTTTTTTTGTGATAAATTCATTAATTACAAATTTATGAAACATGTTTGGATTTTTGACAAATGTCATTATGACACGTATGTGTCTAATTTGATAGTTATTTTGACACATGTAAACTTAAGTACGGATTTTTTTTTTAGAATCAATATTGATTTATTTAACAAGTACTATGGCAAATTTGACATTTACGCTGTCATTTTGTCTCATATTAAACATTATTATTAACCCCTTGACATACGAATAAAATTCGCGTTGACGTGTCCATATACATGTGATCTTATCACATATACATGACGTCTTAGAGACGTCATTGTATATCAAGGGGTTAATTAACATTTTTTTTTTAAATAATTCATCACAACTGCTATGACAAATTTTACATTTATGTTGAAATTTTTTCTCATGTCATACATTACCCACTATTAATTAATATTTACATTTTGACATATTTGACATGTATATTGCTTTGAGATATGACGTGTCATTTTTGTAACACAATTTTTATAACATTTTGTCAAGTGTTTATTTTTACGTAAATATTACTTTGTTTTTGACCAACTGTTTTATAATAATTGTCACTGTGACATTTGATATATTTGACAATCCACATTTTTTGACGTTTTTGTAATTTTATGAGGGATTTTCAGATGTGTGTCCAACAATTGCAAAATTAAATCTTAATCACACTTCATATCATATACTTTCCATTTTACAAAATATATTAAAATCTATGTCTTATCCATGTATTAAAATCTACTTTAAAATGTTAATATCACTTCTAAAACAGTCAACGAGTCAAATATTTTTAAACAAATTATAACAAAATTAATATCTGTTTAGACGGCAAGAGTATTAAATCTAAAAAAAATATATTAAAACTTATTTTAGACCGAGTTTACTAGGTCTTTGATGTAAGCTAGAACAGTCGGATTTGCCAAAATCGACATGTGATCTACTTTCGGCAAAGCTTTATAAACAACCTTCTGCCTTTGAAATTTCGACCAATGCATACAACCCTCCAAAGACCTACGGTTCACTGTACCATCACCATCTCCATTCATCAAAGTTGGAGTTCCATCCAACCAAGTCCCTGGCTTATAATACAATCTAAAAGCAAACAAATAATTGAAAATAGGAGTTTATCACTATGACATCTTCAATCTGTCAGTAGCTGGAATTACATGGAAATCTTCTGTTACTTTTTGGCACACCAAAGATGGTTTATAACAGAAGATTTCCGTGTAATTCCAGCTACTGACACATTGAAGATATCGTAGTAATAAACTCCTATTTTCAATTCTATTATAAATTTGGTTCGGACCATAACATCTCATTTCAAACAAATAATATTTTAGTCACAATTATAACATCTGTGAATATAATAATAATTTAATAAGGGTAGTGGGTACCTTTAAGAAACAATATGACCTTAATGTTATGATTAAGACATTTGTCAATATGGCATTAATGTCACAATTATGACATTTATCAATATGACATTAATATCATAATTATGACATCTGTCAATATGACAATATCATAATTTAACACTAATGACGATTATAATTAAATTATAAAAATCGAATTATAATGTGATATGTATGTATTAAGAATTTTGAATTGTCCACATGTTGGTCTCACTGAAATATATACTACTCTCACTGAAATATATACTGGTAGTATATTTTCAGGGGTTGATCTTGACGAAAGGTTTTGATAAATCATAGATTTCTAACTGGATTTTACCTTTCAACTGTTGGTATGTCTGTGCCGTATAGACAGTGGACTTCAACACCTGGAGCTGTCAGATTGACAGTGTGGGGTTTTGTGTCTTGATACATATCCCAACCGTTTGGGAACTGCAAATCGCTAAAAATATATTTTCAAATTGTGACAATTGTGAAAAATGTCAGTTGTGACATTGCCACTTACTAGAAGTAATCCTTGATGTTGGTGAGGGTATAATTTTTCTTCGAGGTTTCTACCAGAACCTCGTCAGGTTTCCAGAATAGGGGTGAGGGCAGTAACCAGGCCAAACTCGGATTTGAAATCTGCTCATCTTTCATCACTTTTCCACTAAGTACATAAGAACCCAAATCATCACCTACAAACAATTTGTTTTGACAATAATAATAAATTTATTATGTCAAAATTGACAATATATCAATACTTATGCTACAAAATTGATATTTAAGACTAGTAACATATTTTCTAGTCAAAATATTTTATAGTATGTGAAATCTGACGATTGTAAACTTTACCTATTGCATATACTTTGATGGCTTTGACAGAGCCTCCCCAGGCCCCGTTGAGTGAGACCATAGATTTAATAAACTTATTTTTCCATGCCTGCGTCTGCAAGTTAAGAAAATATAGAGACATAGGAGCCCCCATGGAGTGAGATAACAAAACAACAGGAGTATTTTTGTTTTCAACGTACGTGTCTTCCACCAGCTTCTTCAGCTCCACAAAATATTCCTGATTCTCATCTGTAATAAAAACAAATATCAGCATAATTAAAATTGAAGATGAACATTACTTACTGGGAGCTTTTCGAAAATCAAAGGGGGCTCCTTTCACTGTAACATTCCTTTCGTGTCCTAATGTAACTAAGAGGTTGACGATGTCTTTGAAGTAGGCTCCAGTTGAAGCATGGCTGGGGTCGAGCCACTCCACAGTTTCCGTGCCTCCCCATCCGGGGATCCTTGTGATAACCCCTGGGGAGTTCTCTGTCTTCCTGGTGACATTGTTGTAGACCAGGCGGATGTTGTCTACCCAGCAGTCGATGACGAGGGGCACGAGTAGTTCCATGTTGAGCCAAATATTATAAAAGTCTTTGCTTTGTTTCTGGCAGATGTAGTGAACGACGGTGGTTTTGTTGATTTTCGCGTCCATTTGTGAGCCCCCATCGCCCGGCACCAAAATCACGGGGTTCAAAGAAGCCCCACAAGTGTTTATAAGTAAAATTAAGAGAGATACCCGCACGCTTAAACTAAATCCGCTTCGCATCTTGGGGGTAACAAGCAGCGAGAGTTAATTCGTTTAAACCGGATTAGGTTTTATTCAGTCTTTTGTATATCGAGTTTTAGTTCGAAGGACGCATGCGTCTGGTTGTTTGCTCTGATCTATCGTACGATGAGACCGCACGAAGGTCTGACCTTAACTCGCGCAGATAATTATCGAGATTTTTTTTAAATTTAAATAAACATAATTGGTACACATAGTGTGCACACTTATCTAATTGACGTATAAAATGTTTTCATAATTTCATCAGTAAACAGACTCGTGTTTAGAGCGTACTTATCTAACAAATATTATTTTTTATTAAATAATGCTAGTTAGTATGTACAGTGACATTTAAGATATTTGTCAATACTGATGACATTTCAGTCATATTGAAATTTTTAAATGTTGCTAATAAATTTGTTTACTTTTGATATATTTGTCAAATTTGACATTTGTTTTTTATATTTGTCATTTTTAGGGTTCCGTACCGAAAACGGAACCCTTATAGGATCACTTTGTTGTCCGTCTGTCTGTCTGTCTGTCTGTCTGTCTGTCTGTCTGTCCGTCTGTCTGTCTGTCAAGACCATTTTCTCAGGAACGCGTAGAGGTAACAAGTTGAAATTTGTACCAAATACTCGGGTCTGCGGTCTCTTTCGGCTGTGAAAAAATCAAACTTGTAAGTCAACGCGAACAAAAGATATGACCGTTTATGTCGCATATTTTGCGATTTCACAAGGGAATCAAAACCTATAGGGTACTTCCCGTTGACCTAGAATCATGAAATTTGGCAAGAAGCAGTGTCTTACAGCACATGTAAAGGGAAAAATCTGAAAACCGTAAATATGTAGTTTAATTACAAGAAAAATGCGAATTTACTTCGCAGTCCGTTTATGTTCCGTACGATGTTATGATTCTTCTCTCTCCTCTTTCCTCCCACCGCAGCCGACACTTTTATGGTATTTGCTAGCAACACGATAATAAATGTAAATTCGAAATTTACGGCCGATTGTTTATTTGCATTAGGGTAAATATTTTCAGTGCTATGATGAGGGTTCTTCCAAAACTCAGTATTAGTGTGTCTTTGTGTGTCTATTAGTTTGTCAACGAATAAAAGAACCAATAACTTAGATTTGGCATTTGATGCTCTGAAAACTATAAAACCAAGCTCAGTAGCTAGTGAACGAGTATTCTCAATTTCAGGCAATATTGTGTCCAAAATAAGAACAAGACTTTGCGACCGTTCAGTGGATATTTTCTGTTTTTTAAAATCCTATTTTCTTAGGAGAAATTAAATTTAGTGAAATAAATATAAATACCATTTGAATTTTTGTTTAAGCTTTCGTTATTTTCTGTAAGTAATATGCAATACTTATTTTTTTTATATTATGGCTTTGATATTGATTTAGTTCTTTGTTATTTTATATAAATTATATAAAATATTTTTCCCTATTCTATTTTTTTTTGACAAAAATTCGAAAACCGGCTAAAACCGTTTTTTCGGAAAATCAAAATTCTAAATTTCAAAAAGTCGGTTTTTGTATAAACCCTAATTATGATAAAACTTTATTTTACTTATATATCACACTTATTATTATTTGTGGTAAAAACATACCGAATTTTTAAAATCAGTGTTTTTAGGGTTCCGTACCGAAAACGGAACCCTTATAGGATCACTTTGTTGTCCGTCTGTCTGTCTGTCTGTCTGTCTGTCTGTCTGTCTGTCTGTCTGTCTGTCTGTCTGTCCGTCTGTCTGTCTGTCAAGACTTTTTTCTCAGGAACGCGTAGAGGTAACAAGTTGAAATTTGTATCAAATACTCGAGTCTGCGGTCTCTTTCAGCTGTGAAAAAATCAAACTTGTAAGTCAACGCGATCAAAATATATGATCGTTTATGTCGCATATTTTGCGATTTCACGAGGGAATCAAAACCTATAGGGTACTTCCCGTTGACCTAGAATCATGAAATTTGGCAAGAAGCGGTGTCTTATAGCACATGTCAAGGGAAAAATCTGAAAACTGTAAATATGTAGTTTAATTACAAGAAAAATGCGAATTTACTATTAGAAACTTATGAAAATTCACTAATGTTGTCGTAGTGGTATTGTCAGGCTCCAGAAGAACATGGGTTGCATACAGTTAGGTCCTATTCTATGTTTATTCTGAATTTTCTTTGTTTATATTTGTTATGCATTTCATCACGTACGCTTTATATACATAAAATATACAGGGTATATATTATGTCTAAATTTTGCTTCTTTATAACCGACATGCGACATACTCAAGTCCCGTAACATCCTGTATATATTATATTTCGTCTAATTTTTCTTTATAATCTACATAATATGTTGATAATCTACATAATAATACTATACTATACTATACAAGTTTGTACGGAACCCTCGGTGCGCGAGTCACAACTCGCACTTGGCCGGTTTTTTTTAAAAATCATGTTTCTTTAGTTTCATAAATTTATGACATTTCAGCGCAAGTTATAATAATTATTGACAATATGACGTTCAAATTATTTGTCAAATTTGAATGATAGAAGTTATTATGAATAGAATATGGCTTAAATTAATTATCAAAATAAAATATCAAAAATACGTTTAAATTAATTGTCAAATTTGTTATTTATTTGTATTTAAATCATCTGCATATTCCCTATTGATCTCGATCCAAAATAGAATAATGTGGCAAGGACCGTTGGTTTAACCCAGGTTAGGTTAGGTTAATTTCAATTGTTATTTTGTCATAATTGTCAATTTTATTGTCAGAAATGTCAATTTTGTCAGAAATTTCAATTCAAGTTGTCTTATTTCGAAATTTATGAAATACGTAGTATACACGAAAATATTTGTTGTCTTGTTAGTGCTAGTGTGTAATTGCGTTAATCGTATAAACATAGGTTTGATACTAATAATATTTAGATAAATTTTATTTTTGTTGATTTATATCGCATTACACAAGTTAGTATTTAGAGCGCGTCGCTTTGCCGATTGTGAACTCTAACTTTGTTCGTTATTTATTATCACATACAGAGCCGCCCTCGAATGGGGCACTTGCTAGAACATGTCTTCGTCCTAGTCTAGTTCTAGTTTTATCCTAGAAAAAAATGTTCTAGACTTATTGTAGTCTTGCTATTGTCTTGTTCTCCAGCTGTACATAACTAAAACATGTCTGAACAACTGTTCTAATCTTGTTCTGTGTCTTCTTGTAGCCTTGTTCTGTGTCTTCTTCTAACCTTGTCCGGTGTCTTGTTCTAATCTTGTTCTGAGTCTTGTTCTGCGTTTTATTCTAGTCCTGTTCTAGTCTCGTTTTATGTCTTGTTCTACTTTTGTTCTGTGTCTTATTCTACTTTTGTTCTGTGTCTTGTTCTAGTCTTTGTTCTATACTACTTTTTGTTGAGTTTTAGTATTCTTCTATTCTTGTTCTAAATTAGTTCTAATCATATTCTGCTTATGTTGGTTTAAATGAAATTTGCCTGAATTAAATTAAAATTGAATTAAAATTCTAAATTGAAAATTAAAATTACAAAGATTAAAAACTACAGGTTGGAACTTGTCGCGGAATCTCTCATCTCGCCGAAAATCGCCTCCTCTCGCTCCAACGCATCTGCGTAATATCTCTGTCCTTGTCGCGGTCGCTTTTGTCGCGAATGTTTTTCCAGGAAGCAAAAAATATTTTCTCGGTGGGAAGTTGCGTTATCTCCGTCTGATTTGTGCGCGGTGACGTATGAGTTTCTCCGTCGGTTTGTTTACATCCTCGTGAGATGCGTTCGAATTGGAAAAGTGTTTTGTGGTTAGAGTTTGGATTATTCAATTTGAAATTGTTCCCGAGTTTGGTTTGTCGAGTCCCTGTCAAATTGCAGAATAAGGTTAGGAAATTTTGCTTAATTGCACAATATTCTTTTTATAAGAAAGTTTTATTAACCCTTGCGCTACGGGAACTGGATAAAGCCGTAAAATATTTTTGTGTCCCGTGTACGGGAACCGGATTAATACGCAAGCGTTTTTTCTGTATTTCTGTATGTTTTTTCTAACTACGGGAACCGTACGAATACGCACTACCCTCAGCATGCCGTACACAGGGCACGACTTTTAGAAAAGCACGCAAGTTTTGTCAGTTTGCGTATTCAAATGTGTTTTACTTATTTTAGTGGTTCTAATATTTAAACAAATTTGCAATGTTTTGTTTTCTTCTAGTCGTAGTTTTAGCATTCGAAAAAAATGTAGAATACGACTCTCATTAAAATAAAACATAAGGTTGCGGACAGAGCCCTCCCTAGCAAGTGCGGGGCCCAGAGCAAAAAATAATTTTGGGGTTTTTGTATAATTTAAAATCTGCAAAATAATAATGGATTTTTAAATTTAATTATAATGACAAAATAAGAATAATAAATACTATTTGTTTTGCATAAAACATCTATCTTTAATTAGTAAAGCAAAAAATAATGAAAAACAATGTAAAATGTAAACAAATACAAGATTGAAAATTCAATAATTTACATAAATATTGTCAAAACAATCATAAAAAATTAAATAAGATATAAATTTTTAAATATCTGACCATATAATAATAATAACAATCTTTATTGTACAAAGTAGAACTGGCTAATGACCAGGGGTCTTTAGTCGTGTGAAGTTGGCCCCCGAAATTTTGAAAAATTTAAATTTTTTTAGAGTTCTGGCAAGATTTCGAATAGTTCTAGAGTTCTTGCTTGAAAATTGCAATAGTTCCGGGGAATTTCGGGCAGAAATCGAGAAAAACAAATTGGGGGCCAACTTCACGCAGCCCCCTATTTTTCAGGAAAAAGAGTTCTGATGTAATATTCCAGTTCTTTATATAGAGTTCTAGAGTTCTCAATCGATAATGAATATAGTTCTACTTTTTTTCTTTTCAAAATTTTTTAATTTTTGAAAAATTAAAAAGAAATCTGATAACGGTTTTCGATTGTACTAAGGCAGATAAACAAAAAAATGCTTATCAGACATTTTTGTAAAATCAATATTTATAAATTTATTTATAAAAAACTTTCGACGAAGATAAAAAATAAAAAAATACAAGAGTTCTGAGTAGCCCCCGGAGAGCTCTGAACAAATAACCAATACAATTTCTTTGTCAAACCAATATTAAAGAAGTTATAAGCAAAAACGAGGTGCTAAATTTTTGAAAATTACAGAATTTCAAAAAAATATTTTTTTTTTCCGTAAGTTCTGTTAAAGTTCTGGGTAGCCCATCGAGAGTTCTGAACAAATCTCTTTTATAATTACCACGTCCGACCAATATTAAAGAAGTTATAAACAAAATATGCGGCGCTAAGTTTTTTGAACATTAAAAAATAAAAAAAAATAAAATTGTCGTGACTTTTGATAAGAGTTCTGAGTAGCCCCCGGAGAGTTCTGAACAAATAACCAATACAATTTCTTTGTCAAACCAATATTAAAGAAGTTATAAGCAAAAGCGAGGCGCTAATATTTTTAAAATTTCAGAATTCGAAATTTTTTTAAGTTTGTTAAGTTTAAGTTATAAAAGAGATTTGTTCAGAACTCTCGAGGGGCAACCCAGAACTCTTAACAGAACTCATGGAAAAAACAAATTTTGAAAAAAAAAATTGAAAATTCTGAAATTTTCAAAAAATTAGCGCCTCGCTTTTGCTTATAACTACTTTAATATTGGTTTGACACAGAAATTGTATAGGTTATTTGTTCAGAACTCTCCGGTGGCTACTCAGAACTCATATCAAAACTCATGAAACATTTTTTTTTGGAATTCTGTAATTTTTTTAAATTTTGCGCCTCGTTTTTGCTTATAACTTCTTTAATATTGGTCGGGCATGGTAATTATAAAAGAGATTTGTTCAGAACTCTCGAGGGACTACCCAGAACTCTGAACAGAACTCATGGAATTTTTTTTTTTCGAATTCTGTAATTTTCAAAAAATTTGCGCCTCGTTTTTGCTTATAACTTCTTTAATATTGGTTTGACAAAGAAAGCATATTGGTTATTTGTTTAGAACTCTTCGGGGGCTACTCAGAACTCTTATCAGAAGTCTTGTATATTTTTTTTTATCTTCGTCGAAAGTTTTTTATAAATAAATTTATAAATATTGATTTTACAAAAATGTCTAATAAGCATTTTTTGTTTATCTGCCTTAGTACAATCGAAAACCGTTATCAGATTTTTTTTTAATTTTTCAAAAATTACAAAATTTTGAAAAAAAAAAAGTAGAACTATATTCATTATCGATTGAGAACTCTAGAACTCTATAAACTATATAAAATCTAGAACTATATAAAGAACTGGAATATTACATCAGAACTCTTTTTCCTGAAAAAGAGGGGGCTGCGTGAAGTTGGCCCCCAAATTGTTTTTCTCGATTTCTGCCCGAAATTTTCCGGAACTATTGCAATTTTCAAGCAAGAACTCTAGAACTATTCGAAATCTTGCCAGAACTCTAAACAAATTTTAATTTTTCAAAAATTTGGGGGCCAACTTTACACGACTGGGGTCTTTCTGCCAGGATTAATATAATATAATAGATAATAATACACATACAAAGAAAAAATACAAAAAAAAGATTGTTCACTTGTTTGGTGTGTAATCGTCCATTAGTGCTTCGTAAAGTGTTTTATGTGGGTGTTTTCTGTTCGATTGTCTTGTATTACGAGTCAGACATAAGTCTTTTATAATTGTCCAGTTTGACCTATTATTGAGAAATTTTATTGCAAGATCTGCGTATCTGTCTAGGATGGGCCGGCTTTTGGTAGTGTCGTACAGTAGTTGGTTAGAGGGATTATGCAAAGGATTGTAGGGATGACGCATTTTGGTAATGAGTCGTAGTGCTATGCGTTCCGCTGTTGCAATAATTTGTCTTGTTTGGTTTGGAGCCTGTGATAGAATGATATGACCGTAGTCCAGCAGTGGTCTACATATTGTTCTGTAAATTTTGGTCGCTGTATTTGTCGTTATGCCGTGTTTGCCATAGGTGAGGGAGCGAAAATGTTTGGAACGTTTTCGATACTCGATACGAATAATTTCGATACATGATTTTTAAATTTTAGTTTCTGATCCAGGACCAAACCCAGATATTTTACTTGGCGGGAGGGGTGGACGTCGCTGGGTTCAATTGTTATGTAAGCGGAGTTGTCTTTGATTTTATGGTTGGTTATTAGGAGTTGACATTTGGAAGGATTAGGGGATCGACGCAATTTGTTGAAACACGTCATTGTGTTGTCTGAAAGTGTTTGTAACTGTTGCAATGTCTTTTTCAAATTGGTGTCGTGTGTAGTCAGTACTCAGTACCGTATCGTTAACGTATAGTAAAATGTAAGAGGACCGGTCTATGTAAGAGGACAGGTATAGTTTTGTCGATTTTATTATACTGGTAGATGTCGTAACAGTAGATATTATAGAGGAGAGGTGATAATGGGGAGCCTTGAGGGAGACCTTGGAGAGGCGAGAAGGGGACAGATAGGGAGTCGTTACATTTGATTTGAATCTGTCTGTTGTAAAGGAAGTCTTTAAGGATGTGTAAAAGGCAAGGCGGTAGTCCTAGTGTGTGCAGTTTGAATAGGAGACCTTGATGCCATACACAATCAAATGCCTTATTGATGTCAAGAAAGAGAGCTGCTGTATGTTTATTCTGTAGGTAGGATGCTTGAATATTGTTAGTTAGGATAATGAGGGGATGTATTGTGGAATGGGAAGGTTTAAAACCGAATTGGTATTTTGGAATGAACTTGGAGACACTATCCCAAATTCGGGATTTTAGAATCTGTTCTAGATTTTTACCTAGAACAGGAAGAAGGGTAATTGGTCTGTAGTTCTGTGCAATGCATTTGTCAAGGCCGGGCTTGGGTAGCATTATTATAGTTCCAGTTTTCCATGCTAGAGGATAATGACTCTGTAGAAGGCATATATTGTAGAGTTTTATAATGAATGTATGTATCTGGTGATCTAACTGTCTGAGTAATAGTTTTGAAACGTTGTCTTTACCGGGGCAACTATTTTTTCCTTTGAATAATGCTGCATAATATTCGTCCTCTGAAATTTCAGTGAAGTCTTGGCGGTTGTCATCTTGTTTAAAGTAATTGTCGTACCAGTTAGTAATCAGTATGCGATTGTTTTCGTCGAAGTTAGGGTCCGGCCTTGGAGACAAGGCCTTTTTGTAATAATCGGAGAATATCTTTACTTTGTCGGCGTCGGTATGATAAAGTTTGTTGTTATGTTTTAACGGAGAGTTTTGCTGATTCAACTTGTATTTTGACAGTTTATTTATTTTGTTCCAGTAAGTTTTACCCTTGCCCCTCTCCACTTCCTTGCATACATCGAGCCACATGTTGGTACGGAATTGATTAATTTGAATGTGTATTTGTCTATTTAAATGATTTAAGTAGTTGTTTTCAGTGCGGGAGTATTCTCTATAGCATTGTCTTTTCCTTTTCAGTAAGCTCATAATAAATGGCGGAAGTCGTTGTTTGTAGAAGTTTGGTCTAGACTTAGGAGAATGTTTGTTAATAAGATTTGATAGGGATTCTTGGATGTCGTTGATGCTGTCAGCATTAACGAGAGGATTGCGGTTTATGTAGGATAATATTTCGTTGTTTATTTTGTTTGTGTCGGTTTTCTTAATATCTATATAAACGCGTTGCACTACATTGGGGACTTGATGGTCGAGTAAAAAGGAGAAGGTAATGGCAAGATGGTCGGAACATAGGTCAGTTGTCAGGTCAATGTTTACTATGTTTGCGGTTATGTTTCCTGTGTGTAGCAAAATATCAAGGGTAGAGTCTCTGTTTTTTGTCATTATAAACGTTGGTTTGGTGCGTCTTTGTATGAAGTTAGAGTTGTTTAGGAAGGTCTGCAGTTGTTTATTTATTTAGGTTAAAGTCGCCAACGATTATTGAATAATCATATAGGGAAGCTTTCGTAAGGATAGTAGGTTCGATGGTCGAAAATGGGTGGATGTATACAAGGAATATGTGTAGTTTGTCGTTTTGAAAGGGTATAGTAAAATGTAGGCAGTCATTTAAAGGGTTGATTAGGCAAGGAGGATTGGATTTGCCAAGTTTGTATCTGGGGTTTAATTGCACCATAGCTCCACCTCCCCATTTGATTGCCATGTCTTAATATTGTATTCCAGTCGCGGTATTTAGAGTTCGTCTCTGGTTTAGTTTTTGTCTCAACAAGTAGACAGCAGTTCGTGTGTTTGGAGTCTAGGTAATTGTGTAGGAGTTGTCTCTTACTGATGAAGCTATTGATGTTAGAATAAATGAAGTTCAATTTAGCCCTGATCTGGATAATATTTTGGGTTGTGTCGTCTATAGGTTACGTTGCAGGTTCCAGTTCTGGATTTTTTTGGTCGAACATGATTATGTACATTCTGTTGCCAGAAAAAAACGCTTGAGAGTCAATTTGGAAGTCGTTGATGAAGCGTCTATGTAGCTTTTTGAGCAATTCTTCTCTGTTTATGTTTGTTGGATTGTTAACTTCTTTGCTGTAAGTGTATAGTATATAGTATTGGGTTTTTAGGGCGCATGGGGCATTTGGGCGAGTATGCTGCGCGTTCAGTTGATCCACATGTTGAGCATTTGTTGGGCAGAGGTGAAGTGCATGTATTCGTGTCGTGTGGGCCTCCGCATTTCATGCATCTTGGAGTTTGAAGCTTGCAGTTCTCTGTGGCGTGTTCAAATGTGAGACATTTGGCACAAGGACGAGGCATTGGTGGGGGCGGGGTGCTAGGCGATATGGGTAAGTGTCTATTCATGTAGAATAGACCTCCGGATGCCAAAAGAGCCTCAAAAGACGATATGTCGCTGGTGATTATTCTTATTAATCGGGTCGGATTATTTGTGGCCCTTGAGATTATGCGCTTGCAATAGCGGAATACATATTTTTGCTTCGCGAGGTGTTCTGCAATATCTTCATCCTTTAATTCATAGTCCACTTTTTCGATAACTGCTGAGTATGACTCTTTGCGTAGGTGCAGTACATGGATTTGTTGAGTTTGTGCTAGCAGATGAAAGTTGGATATTACTTTGTCCTCAGTTAATTTTTGTATGTGTGTTTCTGGATTGATGTCGGATTTTATTATGAATCCGGTTCGGGTTTTGGTTATTATATCGATATTGTTTGGCCGTTGTAACGACCAAATATGGTAAAATTTGATGCGGGTGGTTTCGGCCTTGGTGGTGTTGAAGTGAAAGTTGAATTTATACGTTTTCATGTGTCTTCTAGTTGTTGTGAGACCTGCACTTGAAGTGGAGGGTGTGGCTGTGTTTGATGTGGATGGTGCGGTTGATGAGAGTCCAGGTGGGTTTGTGTTGTTTTGCTTGCTGGGATTGCACCCGAGTTTTTTTTTTGGTCGCCCTCGTTTTCTTTTTCTTTGCGTCCAATCTACATCATCGTCAGCATCAGAGGTATTGGACACGACTGAAGTCCCTGCAATCATGCCGATAAATTGTTTGTAGGAATATTATAGTAGAGTTCTATTGAAATTTAATTTTAAACAGAACGTTTTGAATTAATTTATAGTTTAAAAAAACTGGTACCGAGATAAAACTTATGTATATCGGTTTGAGAGCAGGTAAAAATACGTCTTGACTCGGCGAATAGTCAAGCCCGACTCTCTGACCATATACTTATTAGCTATATCTAAAATTATTGTCCTAAGCTAACTAAACTAAACGAAATTAATTTTTCGTGCCTTTTTTTCTGAAAATGCATTAATTATTTCATCAAAATTTTTAAACTTTGACACAACTTGTACTCAATCGACAGTAATGTTAAATTGTTTTCTGGCTCATATTAGTTCTCAAATAATGTTTGACTAATGTTATCTTTGAAAAGCTCCTTTGCGATGCCGCCGATGTTACGGGGATTGTACAAATTATTCGTAAAACTGTAAACAAATTAGGAAAGGATTCTCGAATTTGTGATATTTTTTTTAACACTCAAAAGGTGACATTTTTATGGTGTCTTTGCAAAAAAAAATCGTAAAATATATGTTCTTCAAATAATTCGCTACCACTTATATCACGGTTTTCGCCATCACGTAGGATTAGATCTAGGTCCGCATATTTCTTTTTTATTTCATCGTCGCTTATTGTTTTAATTTCGGGGAAATTTATTTCAGGACATTTTACTTGTGTAAATATTTCCTCTACCGATACAACTGCTTGAACGATCACACAGAGGAATCTGAAATCAAATTTTCCAGAATTTCTACTTCATAAGTCTAGAATTCTAGAACGGTTGCAGATAATTAAAAACGGATCGCGGCATCGTTTTCAGGAGGAGGTCATTGCGGATACTCCTGGAATTCCTTAAAAATATTAATTGGTTTCCAAGAAAGTTCTCTGCTCGGACTATCAAATTTCGTTCGATTTTATCAATTATATGAAGTCATAGAGAATGAAAGCGGCTAACAAAATGCAAATTTGTTTATTTGCAACCAGCAGGAAAAAGACTTCCAGACACACTTTTAAACTTTCCATTCACTTGGTAAATCATGATTTTAAGGAAATATATTTTCATGTATTCACGTTGCCATAACGGGTTTTCACAGCGATTCCTAGTTTTCACCAATCGAACTTACTTAGGCCTAAATTTGATCTGAAAGGAAGCTTCGGGAATTCTTTCACATCCTACACTTATACGAAGTGCATATAGATTTAGTAATAGTGTGGCATTTCAATAAAGCAAATATTATGTGGGAAAAATTGAGATAATCGTGTTGAGAGATCAAAGACGAAAGGTTGGACAATGAGGATGTGAAAGAATGCGCGGGGCCCGCAGAGAAAAAGACCGAACGAAAAAAGAGTCACTTGAACGTTTCAATCTTGTTGCCATCGTCAAAGAGATTTCTGACACTGTTTACAATGTCGTCGTCGGCGCAGCTTTTTCTCATTCAAATAAAAAAAAAAAAAATACCCACAAATTTCCCTTTGATTGCGTATTCCTTGATGGGAACACAAATCCCTCCATCGGTTAAACCGAATCGAAATCCGGCGGGCGAGCGTAATCCGGCGTCCGCCAGATTCAAAGCAATTTTACATCACAACGAAATTCATTCTATTATTAATTTCGAATTTATTTAATAACAATCTAAATGTTTTTATTGTGTCTAAGCCTGCACGGCAGAAGACAAAGTGGTTGCACCAATAACGCGGTATTATTAATAAATAATTATAGATGTGAGTGTGTAAAATATCCTTGGGATACAGTCATTAATATGTAGTCAGTAGATGCGTATCTGTCGGCTACCGGTGGCTACGCGCGCCGTATACTAGGTGACAAGTGACTGCTAACTCTGCGCTTTTGACAAATGACGGACCGTTTTAATTGCCTCACACACTTTGCTTGCCTAATACGTTGATACTGTGTAGCGCGCGAATTAGCGAGATTACGTTTCGGATGCTTTTAACATTGATCTTAATCCGACGGTTTTTTAAGTCGTTTAGACTATAGATTCCGATAGAATGTTTGAGTGATTTACTCGTTTTCCTTGGACTTGAACTCGAAATAATTTACAGTTTTAATAAGTTTCTATTTAAATTTAATGTAATCATGTTTAGAATAACTAAATAGTTTTGTTTGTCTAAACTGTCTAGTTTAGTGTGTCTAGTCTAATTTGTCTAGTCTTGTTTGTCTAGACTTGTCTGTCTAGCCTTGTCTGTCTAGTCTTGTCTGTCTAGTCTTGTCTGTCTAGTCTTGTCTGTCTAGTCTTGTCTGTCTAGTCTTGTCTGTCTAGTCTTGTCTGTCTAGTCTTGTCTGTCTAGTCTTGTCTGTCTAGTCTTGTCTGTCTAGTCTTGTCTGTCTAGTCTTGTCTGTCTAGTCTTGTCTGTCTAGTCTTGTCTATCTAGTATTATTTGTCTAGTCTTGTCTGTCTAGTCTTGTCTATCTAGTATCATTTGTCTACTCTTGTCTGTCTAGTCTTGTCTGTCTAGTCTTGTCTGTCTAGTCTTGTCTGTCTAGTCTTGTCTGTCTAGTCTTGTCTGTCTAGTCTTGTCTGTCTAGTCTTGTCTGTCTAGTCTTGTCTGTCTAGTCTTGTCTGTCTAGTCTTGTCTGTCTAGTCTTGTCTGTCTAGTCTTGTCTGTCTAGTCTTGTCTGTCTAGTCTTGTCTGTCTAGTCTTGTCTGTCTAGTCTTGTCTGTCTAGTCTTGTCTGTCTAGTCTTGTCTGTCTAGTCTTGTCTGTCTAGTCTTGTCTGTCTAGTCTTGTCTGTCTAGTCTTGTCTGTCTAGTCTTGTCTGTCTAGTCTTGTCTGTCTAGTCTTGTCTGTCTAGTCTTGTCTGTCTAGTCTTGTCTGTCTAGTCTTGTCTGTCTAGTCTTGTCTGTCTAGTCTTGTCTGTCTAGTCTTGTCTGTCTAGTCTTGTCTGTCTAGTCTTGTCTGTCTAGTCTTGTCTGTCTAGTCTTGTCTGTCTAGTCTTGTCTGTCTAGTCTTGTCTGTCTAGTCTTGTCTGTCTAGTCTTGTCTGTCTAGTCTTGTCTGTCTAGTCTTGTCTGTCTAGTCTTGTCTGTCTAGTCTTGTCTGTCTAGTCTTGTCTGTCTAGTCTTGTCTGTCTAGTCTTGTCTGTCTAGTCTTGTCTGTCTAGTCTTGTCTGTCTAGTCTTGTCTGTCTAGTCTTGTCTGTCTAGTCTTGTCTGTCTAGTCTTGTCTGTCTAGTCTTGTCTGTCTAGTCTTGTCTGTCTAGTCTTGTCTGTCTAGTCTTGTCTGTCTAGTCTTGTCTGTCTAGTCTTGTCTGTCTAGTCTTGTCTATCTAGTATTATTTGTCTAGTCTTGTCTGTCTAGTCTTGTCTATCTAGTATCATTTGTCTACTCTTGTCTGTCTAGTCTTGTCTGTCTAGTCTTGTCTGTCTAGTCTTGTCTGTCTAGTCTTGTCTGTCTAGTCTTGTCTGTCTAGTCTTGTCTGTCTAGTCTTGTCTGTCTAGTCTTGTCTGTCTAGTCTTGTCTGTCTAGTCTTGTCTGTCTAGTCTTGTCTGTCTAGTCTTGTCTGTCTAGTCTTGTCTGTCTAGTCTTGTCTGTCTAGTCTTGTCTGTCTAGTCTTGTCTGTCTAGTCTTGTCTGTCTAGTCTTGTCTGTCTAGTCTTGTCTGTCTAGTCTTGTCTGTCTAGTCTTGTCTGTCTAGTCTTGTCTGTCTAGTCTTGTCTGTCTAGTCTTGTCTGTCTAGTCTTGTCTGTCTAGTCTTGTCTGTCTAGTCTTGTCTGTCTAGTCTTGTCTGTCTAGTCTTGTCTGTCTAGTCTTGTCTGTCTAGTCTTGTCTGTCTAGTCTTGTCTGTCTAGTCTTGTCTGTCTAGTCTTGTCTGTCTAGTCTTGTCTGTCTAGTCTTGTCTGTCTAGTCTTGTCTGTCTAGTCTTGTCTGTCTAGTCTTGTCTGTCTAGTCTTGTCTGTCTAGTCTTGTCTGTCTAGTCTTGTCTGTCTAGTCTTGTCTGTCTAGTCTTGTCTGTCTAGTCTTGTCTGTCTAGTCTTGTTTGTCTAGTCTTGTCTGTCTAGTCTTGTCTGTCTAGTCTTGTCTGTCTAGTCTTGTCTGTCTAGTCTTGTCTGTCTAGTCTTGTCTGTCTAGTCTTGTCTGTCTAGTCTTGTCTGTCTAGTCTTGTCTGTCTAGTCTTGTCTGTCTAGTCTTGTCTGTCTAGTCTTGTCTGTCTAGTCTTGTCTGTCTAGTCTTGTCTGTCTAGTCTTGTCTGTCTAGTCTTGTCTGTCTAGTCTTGTCTGTCTAGTCTTGTCTGTCTAGTCTTGTCTGTCTAGTCTTGTCTGTCTAGTCTTGTCTGTCTAGTCTTGTCTGTCTAGTCTTGTCTGTCTAGTCTTGTCTGTCTAGTCTTGTCTGTCTAGTCTTGTCTGTCTAGTCTTGTCTATCTAGTATTATCTGTCTACTCTTGTCGGTCTAGTCTTATTTGTCGAGTCTTCTCTTTCCAAATATAATTCTCCCAAATATAATTCAAATATAGTTCTAAATATAAATTTGTGTAGTGGAAATGAGTGAACAACGTCAAGTCACATTTAAAACTATTTGTTTAAGGAAGTCAACATGCACACTTATATAGTTAGTTAACTAGCTGGCAATACAAACGGAGCGCTCGGTGTCCGAACGGACAGACCACCCACGGCCAGCCGCGATCTCATATTGCAACATATACATATCGAAAAATAAAACGCGAGATAAAAATGTATTCAAATGCGAAGTTCTTTACAGATCGATGGGAATTGATTAACGTCGATTGCAACCGTTTGATGTGTGACCTTACGCAGAAGAAAAAAAGTATATAACAATCTTAAAAATCTAAATATTTATTCAGTTCGTTCTGGACAAGTTGGTAAACCCAAGTAATAAATTGGTTATCAAGCATTCGTTGTGATTGTGCCAAATTAGATGTAGAAAGTGGACTGGAAATACACGATTCTCAAATATTTGCGACCTCATCTTTTGGAAATTGTAACAAATTGTGCCAAACAAACCGTCCAATATTTATCAAACCAATTCACTGAGACAACATGCGAGCAAACACCGCTTAAAATTATCCTGTTTGACCAACAAAAACTAATTCAGTAGATCAACAATTTAGACTATACTATCACTATTAAAGTGGATTATGTATTAAGAGAGTGACCACTAAAGTAGACTTTTTTTTATTTGTTGATAAGTATGTAAAAATAATAAATATAATTAATAGTAATAAGGTATCATCGTGGCGAGATTGATTGTCGAATTAGAATTAGATCGTAGATATGCAAATTAGTACGGGAATATTCTCCTCTCCTATCGAATATAATAGACAAATTATAAATGGTTGTAAATTGATAACGCTCATTGATAAATTAATGGAGATTTCCACCGAAAGATAAAGACTTGAGTCGAACTGGCGCGGTGATCGAGTGTACTCATATATAAATTTACAAAGAACAAATGTAGTGCGTTTATTTGTTGAAGGTTTAACCCTTTATTGCCTGACGGTACTTTTAAATCTACCGCATATTTTTTCTTGTAACTTTAAAATATGGTATTCGATTTGCCTTTTGCCTAGAAGGCAAGAATATTTAATATTCTAACGTACTGTCAAATGGCAACGGCAAAAGGCAAATCGAATACCATATTTTAAAATTACAAGAAAAAATATGCGGTAGACTTACCTTACTAAGTACCGTACCGTCAGGCAATAAAGGATTAAAGCTACAGGGCATCCCGAAAATAGTGATAAACTTTTTTTGGTTTTGGATAATAGATGGCGGTGGAGAATTTTTAGCTTTAGGGGAAATTTCGTAAGTCTGACAACAACGCCTTTTGTTATTAAATGTCAAATTTGTTTTTGTTTGGTATAAAGTTACAAAATTTAATCTGCAAAAAATAGTTTCTATAGCGGAATAATTGATTTAAGTGAGGAATTGTAAAATTGTAAAAAACCTGACAAATTATGATTTATAAAAAAATTGAAGTTTCGTAATTGTATTTCAGTTATGACAGGGTTGCCGCTTCTACTTTTCTATTTTTACCCTAAATTGTTACTATTGTAAATTTTGATCGTTGGTTTTAGAGAACACACTGTATGTTGTTTGAGTATAAATTTTCTGCCATAAATAATTGAGATAAATATTTTATTTTAATATAACAAGTATTCTGATCTACCTTTTTTTTTCGTTAAAAACATTTTTTTTAAATTTTTAAAATTTTTTTTTTTCATTTTTTTATTCTTTAAAAAGATGGCGTCCGACATGGACACGCTGTCTTGTCTTTCTGATGAAATTGTAAAGGGTTTAATACAAAGGTTAAAAGTGGCTACAAATGTAAACATTTTGAATCTAAATTCCATTTGCGTTGTGCGGAAAGAGCCAAAAAATGTTGTGGTGTTAAATTGATTGATAACAGTAATCTCAAGATTACCGAGGTCGACCCCGAACTTGCTGCAGGATTAGGTACCACCGATCGAATTGTGGAGCAATTCACGCAGAATTTGGTTAACAACCTACTTGTGCAAGAAGTCATTTCCCGAGTCATTAAGAAAGAAACTCAACTGTTATATAATGAAATAACTTAACTAACACATGAAGTTAAACTTCTGAGGTCTTCCAATCATGATCTACTTAAGCTATTTGAGCAGTGGCCCAACTCTATTACCAAATCGCATTTTTCTAAAAAGAAATCATCACACCTCACTGTCTCGATTCCGATTCATCTGACGTGTGCCCCGTTAAACGCAAAAACACCTTCGCAGTTAAGCTAGCTCGCTCACCTCGCTCAAACACCGATAAAGAATCGACAGTAAAAACGGTACACATTGAAACAGCTGACGGACTGAAAGTAAATAATGAATTATTGGGAAAAGTATCTCTTAACGAGAAAGAAATGTTTGGGGTGGATCCGCCAACGGTTGAAAATCAGAATATAACAGATTTTATCGCTGATGATGAGTCTACAGGTAGTCAGTGGAATCTAGTTAAGAGTCGCCGACGACAAAGAGATGTGAACGGACCTGGTAAGAAGAAACCACTGAAACCGAGTAATCCGTGGCAAGGCTATAGTGGAGGATTCAGGACTCAGCGGCACCTGGATATATTTATCTATATGCTGGTAATTTCTCGATAGGAACACAGCAATGCGACTTACATAGTAACACGAAGTTCCCAAATAAAAAATTTGAGGTCGAAAGTCTACCACGTCGTCTCAACGCCAGAAGTGTCTCGTTTAAAATCACTGCCGACCATGGTGCGCTCGAAAGTCTTAATGATGCTGAAATTGGCCAGAGGGTATCCTCATAAAAAGGTATTTTTTTCGGACGAATGACAACGGGACAAACCCACAAGCTTCACAGCAGCCGCCTGACGCGACACGGTAATTCATCGTCTAATATGGATTTTAAATCAACACACTATAACTTGTCACACCTAGGGATGCAAATGATACATCTATGTTTTAAAACATCGATATATCGTTCATAAACATCGATGTTCTAACATCGATGCTAGAAGTTCTAACATCGACGATACATCGCTTTTTATGAACGATGTTTCATGTATGATATTTTACGAACGATATTTGACGAGGTGTCAAAACGCTTCGATAAACTTGGGCAGTGATATTCCTTGGATATCGCAATTGCTCTAGATCCACGTTTCAAGCTGATTCATTTCAAAGATGCGACTGATAAGGGCGAAGTCTTCAGTTTTATATTTAATTACTTGACCAGAGTGCAAGCAGCAGTTTTACTACTGTTTGACGAATCTGAAGGGGATGAAAATAATGAATCCGAACGTGACATATGGAATTAACACAAGCAGTTAACGCACAACAACATAAACAATAAAACAACAGATAAAACAAAAGCAGAATTAGAATTTCACATGTTTATGTCGTCTTCTGTAACTCCTATAATATCAGATGTTTTAGAAAAGTAGAATGATATAAAAGGGTTATTTCATGGGCTTTATAAACTGACGATGATATATTTGCCTAATAATCCATGGTAAGCTACATATTTATTCAAAACATATCTGAAAATTAGCTCCAGAAAGTTGCAGGTTTCACCTTCACAACCCTTCATTGTATATAGCAAAATTCTGTAACATTGTGAATTTTTATTCGATGATATATCAGTCCTGATAAACAAAATAAAAATCTATGCGTTAAATAAATGAAATGTTTCATTATTAACAAAAAATTAAATAAAAATCAATTGCAAAATAATTGTTAAGATCAAACAATTTTATTTTATTTTTATTTTAAAAACTATTTTCTTTGTTAAGTGTATTCTAAAAGTAGGTAAATAATAATTACATCAAGATTATCTTAAACCGACCAGTAGATTCCCAACATCTGGTCGGTAGGGTTGTAGATATTTGTTTGAATGCGTTTGAAGCTGTTTATGGCTGCTACGCATCTGAAAGACCATTTGTAATCCTTTGTAAGTTTATGATCGCTAATGGGTTTTGGATGCTTGGTGGTCCTAAACAATTGAAAATACAATGCAATGTTTATGGTTCCTCAGAATAAGTATTTAAATTTTGGGTAGTTTTAAGATTAGCCATAGAAATTACCACGTGCACTTCGGGTTGGAATTCTTCTTGGTTCAGTGGGGGCAGACAAATGGGAGGTGGGATTGAGTTTTCCTGTTTGTAGCAATATCTAATCACACTCAGTTTAGTTGTAACCCTCTTGTCACAAATACACCAAGAAGATTTAAAACTCCGACAGTGCACGTCGTCACAAGTGCTAAAAATAGAGTTAAATAATGAATACATGTTTATCGAGGCGTGCAAGTTTTATTTGCCCAATCATATAATTTCCAGTGCCGATCGAATCTATTGGCAACCCTGAATTAACCGCCTTAGGTTTGATCACGAGAACGTTTTGTCCAAAGACAAACAACCACCGCGACTCAACAACAATTATATTGTATATGGTCAGCTTTTTGGAACTTCTGGCCACTGTGTGTCGATGCCCAATGAGCGGCTGTTTTCAGAAGTCTTAATAAAGTCGGAACACATATAAATATATTCAACCGTTCTGGAGCTCTATAATATTATTGAGTCTTTTTAGGACTACCAAAAAAAATCTCATGTGAAATTTGTAAGTAATTAACTAGCCCTCAGTCAACTTTCGTGGTTCGTCGTACTAAACAAGAACCAGACAAATTAAAAAAAAACATTATTGGTCTTAAAAACATCGTTTTTTGCCATCTAAAGACGCGTTCCGAGATTTATCTCTCATTAGTACAGCTTTGATGTTATGAATTATAACTTACAGAAAAACACTTACTTGAAACACTCGGTTGACTAGAGGCTAGATATTTTTAATTTGACATTTCGTGAGAGAGACATGAACTTAACAAGTTATTGATTTAAATGTTAATTTACTATTGGTAAAACCATACTACATTATAGATGATCATATAAATTTATAAATCATATCATCGTGGTAATCATATGATATGGTTAAGATTGGAACGGAGAGATACCTGTTGGAGGCAAACAGATAACGAATTTGAGATATGCAGATGATACTGTGATTCTAGCTTCGAAGGAAGCCGAAATGGAGACTATAATGGCCAGACTCACATAAAAGAGTAGCTCGCTCATATGGACTGGAGATTAATAGAGCCAAAACAAAGTTCATGATAATAGACAGACAAAATGAAAACCTGACACAAGGCGACACCGTGGCTGGATTTGCAATGGTGAAAAGATTTGATTATCTAGAATCAGTAGTTACCAACAAAGGTGGATCGGAGGAAGAAATCCGCAAACGAATAGCGTTTGCCAGAACGTGAAGAACCAAAACTGGTGAAAATTTGGAAAGATCGAGCCATTACCAAAAACACAAAACTTCGGCTGATCCATACCTTGGTTCTCTTCATTGCAACTTACGCCTGCGAAACGTGGACCATTCGGACCTCAGACCAACGCAGTTTGAAATGTGGTGCTATAGAAAAATGCTGCATATACCATGGACAGCCCACCGCACAAACGACTCTATTATTCAACAGCTCGGTATAAAGACCAGACTATACCATACAATAAACCAACGGTATTTGGGATACCTGGGTCATGTGGCAAGGAGGTTCGACAATATTGAACGACTCATAGTGGAAGGCAATCTATGATAATCTGCTTAGATTAGTGAAGACAATAATCCAAGGCCGCCGCCCAAAAGGAAGATCGCCGACACGATGGATAAACCGTACAAAAACCCTGACGGGACAAGGGATGCAGGAAGTAACGAATTCACAAGGTTCAATATTGGGCCACTTACTTTTTTCTAATTTCGTGCCTGACATTGCCGATGGCCTTGCATGTGACTTTGAGTTATTTGCTGATGACTTAAAAATTTTCAAAGTAATTGCAAATCCTGGCGATGAAGGGCTACTTCACAGTGATTTACTCTTTCTGATTCAGTGGTGTAGTAAAAATTGAATGGTATTAAATAGGGACAAATGTTTAACAATCAATTTTAGTCGGAAATTAAATCCTTCTGTGCCGTATTATCTGGTGGATAATGTCGCTCTCAAAGTAACATCAGTAATCAAGGATCTAGGAATAGTTCTTGATAGCAAATTGTCTTTTACTCATCATTATGAATACATAATCACTAAAGTAAACAAAGTCTTAGGATGTGTGAAAAGATATGGCTATGAATTTCACAATGTTCGCACACTAACTATCCTATATGTGACATTTGTTAGATCAATTCTAGAATATGGTTGTATGGTCTGAACGCCCTTTTATGAAACTCATATTGAGAGAATTGTAGCTATTCAAAATAAATTCGCAAGATCGGTCAAATATAAGCTACCAATTAGTGTTAGAAACTCCACTTTTTTATGCAAAAGTTATCTTGGCTTGTCTGAGCAATCTCAGAATCAAGTCTGAGAAAGATGCGTAGATAATATTTAAGTGTATGTTTCGTTTCTAAACTTCTAAACAATATGTGTGATGCTAGTAGGGAAAGATGTCACGTTCTGGGCCTGCCTCCGCCTCCCTACACCTCATCACAACATCACTACACCTCTTATTTCGCTTTATTATCGCCATTTAATTCAGCTGTGGCGGCTTGTAACAGTGTTTGTAATGATTTGGACTTCTTTGGCATGCGGTTCTCAACTTTTAGATCTAGAGCTCTCTTAGACATACATGTTAATGATCTCTGTGTTTATTTGTAATATAAGTTTTGTCCTGTATATTTAAAAGTTTGTCTTGTTATTTTATTCTATTGTTTCTTAAAGGTACCCACTACCGTTAATAAATTATTATTATTATTATCTAGAATAAATAGTTATTATTTTGATCTAATTGAAATTATACGAGTGTTGTTCCGTTTGGTTGAGTAAACAGCGCGTTTTGGACCACACAAAACGTTTTCTAATTTAACCGTTTAAATTGTTTACGTTTTCTGAATCGAACTTTTCATTAATCCACGAACGGAATGGGAAAAAATAACGTAACGTAGTGAACGCACGACAATATTTTGATACCCATTCGGACGCACCGAACGAGAAGAAAAATTGTTTGGAATACTCGGAAAAAGGTTTCTACACTTGTTATTCGACTATTGTGTAACATTCCTCATTGTGCCTCGAGAATCTTAACATGACGAGGAATGCAAAAATGTCACCAGACAAACGCTCTCCTCTCCCCCCTTTCCTTAATCTAGTTTTCAGTTTCTTTTCGTGAATGGGAATGGTTAAGACGCGTGAAAGATTTTCGCAGATATTCATAAAAATGTTCGTTCGGAGAATGGGAGGGAGGAGAAGAGAACGAGTTTTCAAGTGGGTGTCGATTAGTAGGGCTTCAGGTGTTAAAGATTTATTTGTCCGCATCAATGAGCCACTCGAGTGGATGTTAGAAAGAAACGAAATTAAATTTGCACGTAATATTCACAAATCCGGATAAGTTTTTATAAATATCCGCAATAATATTTATTTTTTTTGTAAAATATCCCTCGTAGTCGGTAGCAATTTCAATTTTACGTTACAATAAATTTATTACAATATTGTAATATAATAAAATATTACAATAAAATTATTAATGTGGTTTTGGAAATTTAATTAAACTGTAATTAAAAAAACACGGTCTATTAAAAGCAACGAGACAACTTTAGTTTTTCAAGTATAAGTAGCGCTCTTTTAGGGTTTAAAATGAAATAGGTACCGGCAACCCTGTCAAAACCAACAGCTGAAAACAAATTATGATTGTTATTACTTAAATTTTTCTATCTAAATTTTGTCAGTTTAATCATTTTAGCCATTGAAGTCGTTTTCTGCTAATTAGTACACACGGGGGTGTTCTTCGAGTAACTGTAATAGCTCCACATTACAAACTCAATCACAAATTGAAAACGCAAACACCAGCAAATCAAACTTTTGGAGCTATTGCAGTTACTTGGGGAACAACGCAGTGTTCCCCGAGTAACTGCAATAGCTCCACCTTTACAAAATCAATTACAAATTGAAAACGCAAACATCAGCAAATCAAACTTTAGGAGCTATTGCAGTTACTTGGGGAACAACACAGTGTTCTCCGAGTAATTGAAATAGCTCCACATTACAAACTCAATCACAAATCTTATTCAACACAAGCAACTCACAATATTCTTCTTCTTCTTCGTGGCGCTACAGTCCTATTTGGACCTGGGCCTCCCGTATTTTCTGCCTCCAGTCGTCTCGTTACTTTGCTGTTGTTTTCTAATTCTGAACTTTTAATATTTGTTTGGCGTCCTCTTTAATGTTGTTTATCCATCTCTGTCTTGGTCGTCCTCTTCCACTTGCACCCTCCATCCGCCAATTATATCATATACTCACAAAATAGAAAAACACAAGGTGAACTTTTTCTATTTTGTGAGTTAATTCGTCTAGGGCCCTTGGTTGGTATAAGGTTCTTATGTTCCAAGTTCCAATAATCATGTCCTTTTCTCGCTGTTTTCGTCTTTTTAATATCCGTCCTGGTTCTGTCCGAGGCTTCGGTAGGGTTTTCGTAACGGTGCGGTTTTTCCTACCCTCCTCCTTTACTCGGGCTTGGGACCGGCAACAGCGTCTACTGAGCTACTCGATTCACCCAGTGACCACTGCAGGCGGAGTTAATTCACAATATTACTAACATAAAAATATTGATTTTTCTTATCTCTTTCATTAATTTAGACACATATTAATCGCTGTTTGAATAAAATTTGTGTCAAGGCGTATACGTCTTTGGCTAACTAGTTGAAGCTCCACACATATTAAATTACACAACAGATATTCGCATGTTATTACTAGTCCCTGTACATTTGCAGAGTTGTTAAAACTATGAACAAATCTCATGTTGAAATTACTACTTCCCTGGCTAATACCACGCAGGATATTGAATTACACAACAGACATTTGCATGTTATTACTAGTCCCTGTACATTTGCAGTCTTATTAAGACTGTGAACATATCTCATGTTGAAACGACTACTTCCCTGGCTAATACCACGCAGGATATTGAATTACACAACAGGCATTTGCATGTTATTACTAGTCCCTGTTCATTTACAGAGTTGTTAAAATTATGAACAAATCTCATGTTGAATCTACTACTTCTCTGGCTAATACCACGCAGGATATTGAATTACACAACAGACATTTGCATGTTACTACTAGTCCCTGTACTTTTGCAGAGTTCTTAAAACTATGAACAAATCTCATGTTGAAACTACTAGTTCCCTGGCTAATACCGCGCAGGATAATGAATTACACAACAGACATTTGCATGTTATTACTAGTCCCTGTTCATTTACAGAGTTGTTAAAATTATGAACAAATCTCATGTTGAATCTACTACTTCTCTGGCTAATACCACGCAAGATATTGAATTACACAACAGACATTTGCATATTATTACTAGTCCCTGTTCATTTGCAGTCTTATTAAGACTATGAACAAATCTCCTGTAGAATCTACTACTTCCCTGGCTAATACCACGCAGGATATTGAATTACACAACAGACATTTGCATGTTACTACTAGTCCCTGTACATTTGCAGAGTTGTTAAAACTATGAACAAATCTCATGTTGAAACTACTAGTTCCCTGGCTAATACCACGCAGGATATTGAATTACACAACAGGCATTTGCATGTTATTACTAGTCCCTGTACATTTGCAGTCTTGTTAAGACTATGAACAAATCTTATGTAGAAACTACTACTTCCCTGGCTAATACCGCGCAGGATAATGAATTACACAGCAGACATTTGCATGTTATTACTAGTCCCTGTACATTTGCAGTCTTATTAAGGCTATGAACAAATCTCATGTTGAAACTACTACTACCCTGGCTAATACTACGCAGGATATTAAATGACACAACAGACATTTGCATGTTATTACTAGTCCCTGTACATTTGCAGTCTTATTAAGACTATGAACTAATCTCATGTAGAAACTACTACTTCCCTGGCTAATACCACGCAGAATATTGAATTACACAACAGGAATTTGCATGTTATTACTAGTCCCTGTACATTTGCAGTCTTATTAAGACTATGAACAAATCTCCTGTAGAATCTACTACTTCCCTGGCTAATACCACGCAGGATATTGAATTACACAACAGACATTGGCATGTTATTACTAGTCCCTGCACATTTGCATGTCATTCTATCCTACATATATTCAACCTGTTCCTAGCTCTATAATATTAAGTCTTGTAACGACTACGAACAAATCCCATGTTGAAACTACTACTTCCCTTGCTACTACCACGCAGGATATTGAATTACACAACAAACATTTGCATGTTACTACTAGTCTCTGTACATTTGCAGTCTTATTAAGACTATGAACAAATCTCATGTAGAAACTACTACTTCCCTGGCTAATACCACGCAGGATATTGAATTACAAAACAGACCTTTGCATGTTATTACTAGTCCCCTTACATTTGCATTCTTATTAAGACTATGAACAAATCTCATGTGGAAACTACTACTTCCCTGGCTAATGCAACGCAGGATATTGAATTACACAACAGACATTTGCATGTTATTACTAGTCCCTGTACATTTGCTGTCTTATTAAGACTGTGAACATATCTCATGTTGAAACTACTACTTCCCTGGCTAATACCACGCAGGATATTGAATTACACAACAGGCATTTGCATGTTATTACTAGTCCCTGTTCATTTACAGAGTTGTTAAAATTATGAACAAATCTCATGTTGAATCTACTACTTCTCTGGCTAATACCACGCAAGATATTGAATTACACAACAGACATTTGCATATTATTACTAGTCCCTGTTCATTTGCAGTCTTATTAAGACTATGAACAAATCTCATGTAGAATCTACTACTTCCCTGGCTAATACCACGCAGGATATTGAATTACACAACAGACATTTGCATGTTACTACTAGTCCCTGTACATTTGCAGAGTTGTTAAAACTATGAACAAATCTCATGTTGAAACTACTAGTTCCCTGGCTAATACCACGCAGGATATTGAATTACACAACAGGCATTTGCATGTTATTACTAGTCCCTGTACATTTGCAGTCTTATTAAGACTATGAACAAATCTTATGTAGAAACTACTACTTCCCTGGCTAATACCGCGCAGGATAATGAATTACACAACAGACATTTGCATGTTATTACTAGTCCCTGTTCATTTACAGAGTTGTTAAAATTATGAACAAATCTCATGTTGAATCTACTACTTCTCTGGCTAATACCACGCAGGATATTGAATTACACAACAGACATTTGCATATTATTACTACTCCCTGTACATTTGCAGTCATATTAAGGCTATGAACAAATCTCATGTTGAAACTACTACTACTCTGGCTAATACCACGCAGGATATTAAATGACACAGCAGACATTTGCATGTTATTACTAGTCCCTGTACATTTGCAGTCTTATTAAGACTATGAACAAATCTCATGTAGAAACTACTACTTCCCTGACTAATACCACGCAGAATATTGAATTACACAACAGGAATTTTCATGTTATTACTAGTCCCTGTTCATTTGCAGTCTTATTAAAACTATGAACAAATCTCATGTTGAAACTACTACTTCCCTGGCTAATACCGCGCAGGATATTGAATTACACAACAGACATTTGCATGTTATTACTAGTCCCTGTACATTTGCAGTCTCATTAAGATTATGAACAACTCTCATGTAGAAACGACTACTTCCGTGGCTAATACCGCGCAGGATATTGAATTACACAAGAGACATTTGCATGTTGTTACTAGTCCCTGTACATTTGTAGAGTTGTTAAAACTATGAACAAATCTCATGTTGAAACTACTACTTCCCTATCTAATACCACGCAGGATATTGAATTATACGACAGACATTTGCATGTTATTACTAGTCCCAGCACATTTGCAGTCTTATTAAGACTATGAACATATCTCATGTTGAAACTACTACTTCCCTGGCTAATACCACGCAGGATATTGAATTACTCAACAGATATTTGCATGTTATTACTAGTTCCTGTAAATTTGCAGTCTTATTAAGACTATGAATAAATCTCATGTTGAAACTACTACTTTCCTGGCTAATACCACGCTGGATATTGAATTACACAACATACATTTGCATATTATTACTAGTCCCTGTACATTTGCAATCTTATTAAGATTATGAACAAATCCTATGTAGAAACTACTACTTCCCTGGCTAATACCACGCAGGATATTGAATTACATAACAGACATTTGCATGTTATTACTAGTCCCTGGACATTTGCATGTCATACTAGCCTACATATATTCAACCTGTTCTTAGCTCTATAATATTAAGTCTTATTAAGACTATGAATAAATCCCATGTTGAAACTACTACTTCCCTGGCTAATACCACGCTGGATATTGAATTACACAACAGACATTTGCATGTTATTACTAGTCCCTGCACATTTGCATGTCAGTCTATCCTACATATATTCAACCTGTTCCTAGCTCTATAATATTAAGTCTTGTTAAGACTTTGAACAAATCTCATGTTGAAACTACTACTTCCCTTGCTACTACCGCTCAAGATATTGAATTACACAACAGATATTTGCATGTTATTACTAGTCCCTGTACATTTGCAGTCTTATTAAGACTATGAATAAATCTATTGTTGAAACTACCACTTCCCTGGGTAATCCACGCAGAATGTTGAGTTACACAACAGACATTTACATGTTATTACTAGTGCCTGTACATTTGCAGTCTTATTACGACTATGAACAAATCTCATGTTGAAACTACCACTTCCCTGGGTAATCCACGCAGAATGTTGAATTACACAACAGACATTTGCATGTTATTACTAGTCTAAATTACGTACATTTTCTTTAAGTTCAGATAATAACTATATTAGACAATATATTTGCTCAAACTACGTACATATTTTTTTGTTTAAAATTAGATAGGAATTTATATTAGAGATGCGAGACAAGTGGAAATTAATGTAATTAATCTATTGATGTTGTAAATTCGGAGAGCAGTAACAGTTTATGAAATTACGTAAATGTAATCAAGTCGATTATTGTTCGGGATGTTGTAATTCGATTACAGCTAGTTAGTTTTAGATTGTGGATATTGTTCAGAATTGGTCACCTAAATTATCCACTCGATACATTTAGATTTCAGTCTAATTCGATTCGATCGAGTCAAAGAAATCGTGCACGAAACTAACCCACATCCACACACACACTCGTTGCGAATTTAAAAACTCGACGTAACCGTTGAGGAATCCGTGTAAGTTTTAGACAAAAGGGAAATACTCGGTTATTAATGTGGATATTAAGAAGATAAATTTATAGCCGTGTTTTAATATAATCAAGAACATAATGAGTGTAAGAGATAAGAAGTCCAGTTAAGCTAAATGGATTGATGGCATTTATAAATACTAAAACTACTTCTCTCGCTCGGTTTCTCTTTATCTTGAGCTTGAAATTATATCTTAAGATTTTCATCTATTTACACGAAAATTGTATATGTAATATATTCAGTTGGAATAAAACGTAATAATAAATATTATTTAAAATTGAAATGTTAGATTTGGTTTATTTTTTTTGGTTAATTTATTTGGTTTATTTTTTGATCATTTAATGAAATTTTACGCAAAATTTGTTCAGGATTTAATTGTGTTTTGAAATAAATTGAGAGTTTCTGTTGTAAATTCGAGTAAGTTATTTCATATATTTTGAGTGATGGATTGATTTGGATGGGTCGTTTCGGTGCATGTGGGAAAAAATTGTGTCAGGTAAATGAGAAAAGTTGCAAAAGAGATGCAAAACCGCGTTCTTTGAAATCGCAGGTACACTTTTGTTACATTCAAAGGATTTCGACCAAAAATAAGCCAAAAAAGGTTTTCTTCGCATAGAATCATTGTCGGAGAAAACCCTGTGGGAAACAAACACACTGATATTTTCCCATAAAAAGAATTCAGTCTAAACTGAATGAGACTTTCGACTTAAACTAATTACCGACTCAGCAATCCGGTCGTTTCGTCTCCGAACGGAACTCATTGTCTTCTCGGGGAACAATCATCTCGGTGCTAACTAAATACCAGAACAGGGCTAGGTCTAACTGTTCATTCAGACTTCGAACTCGATGACCATGGAATAGTTTACACACTTGACAATTTAACAACTAGTCTTTTCGATTAATCAAACTAATGTTTCAGACCATCAACAATAACCACGGATTCGGTTTAGGCTCGGACAGTGATATATTAAGATTAGCCTTCAAGCTTCACATTCTCAAATGACCCAAACTTATTAAACATCGAATCTTGTCGGCGATTGTTTAGTTAAGTGCGGTAGTTTGGGCTTGACAATTAGTCGGCGATAATAATAACAGTAATGATATCTAGATGAGACCACCGTCGGTGCTGCACCCTGGCGGTCACGGTTCGCAAACACTTTCTTCGCGTCTCATTTAATGCCACTCGAAGACAACTCTGAGGCACACTCGAACAGACAAACACAATACACGAATCCAGTCGATCGTGTAATTCGATTCCTAATTGTTAATTTTATACAATTATCAATATACAATACTTAATAGACAAGGACTAGACTAGACTAAAAACTCTCACTAAACCTCCTATTCCACTTTGGGTTTTAGAATGCGCCACCCCGGTGTCGAATATTTTGCGTCTAATTGTTGTCTCCCCGACCAGGATTCGAACCCGGGTCTCCCGAATTGAAAGGTGGGGGAATAAAAACTAGGTAAGACTAGACAGACTAGGCTATAATTTTGTTTTGTTTAGAAATGGCATAAAAGGGCGCAATATAGAAAAAAATAGTATTAAAGAACGAGTTCAATAAGCGCGATTTTTCAGCACGCGTCCATGTTTAGAAAACTCCTCGCTACGCTCGTCATCAAACAGACTCCTCGCTACGCTCGTCGTTTTCTAAACATGGACGCGTGCTGAAAAATCGCGCTTATTGAACTTGTTCTTTAATATACTATTAGTTATTTGTTGAAAATATTTTTTTAAGATAATTGTATACTGATGAAATACACGAACAATCAACCTTTCACACACATGTATCATAAACTATTATTAACTTCAATAATCTGTTGAATTTACACAACAATAATTGTTTTTTATCGATAATTTTGAAAAGTTGTAATTTTGACAGACAAAGTACTTCAAATCACTGACACAATAAGGTTAGAACATTCAGCGCCTCCGTGGCAAAATTGTTAACTAGTAAAAACGCACAGAGGCGGGAACACTATTTGGTCGTTGTAATCTAGGTTAACCTAGATTATGTTTTTTGTAGTCCATGTTTTTTGTTTAGTGACGCGAGTTGTTGTCATAGTAACAACAGACAGAAATCGTTTAATAATGAAACTCCATTTGATTTACATTGGACTTTTACGCACCTAACCTAACCTAGATTATTTAATCTTAGGTCATGGTTAAGTTAACTTATATTAGAGGCAGATAAATCCAAACTGAGAAGCCGAGACTTCTTATTCAAAATTCAATGAAAAACGAGAGAAAAATTACTTCAATTTTAGTCAGAAAATTTATTTACACTACGTCCATGTTTTTTGTTTAGTGACGCGAGTCGTTGCCATAGTAACAACAGACAGAAATCGTTTAATAATGAAACTCCATTTGATTTACATTGCACTTTTACGCACGATTTGGATACTTTTACACACGATTATAATAATGGCATTCTTCACTTACAATAATTTATTTATTAATGTGTTCATTCATCGTGTGCCTTGTTTAAACAAGTTGCATAGACTGATTAGATCAAAGAAAAAGCTTAATCTGAGATCGTTTTGTGATTTAATTAAACTTGTCCCAGATCGATCTCGCCCTTTAATCTCGGCTTGTGAGAAACTTTTTCCCGTCCGTACAAAAACCAAATATTTTGTCCAACAAAGAACACTTAAATATAGTTATTATATTTCGTTTGAGAAATCAAGACAAGTAGACGCAGAGAGACGAAAAAAAATCTCCCTTATTATTTGGATAATAATGAAAAGGACGCGCGAGGGAGAGAGAGAAGAGCGAGGAGATCTCTCGTCCACCACCCACACTAAAAGGTTTCCATTGTAAATAAATAAGGGAACAACAACAAGTGAACTGAAACTCAGGTGCAAACTCTGTGTGTGTACGTTCGCCAGGTCTTAAAGATATGGAAACACATTGTGCTTAGATAAGTTTCGGGTTACGGGCAAGGTTAACCATCAACGCTAACCACCTCGTCTTTTCTCATCAATGAGAACCGACACAAAAAATGGTTCATTCAATTCACATCTTTCTCACTATAATTTACCTCCGACTGAAACTTCACGTTAAGTAAATAAAAAAACCTAACCTAACATAACCTAACTTAACCTAGCAGTAGATTGAGTATATAGAATTATCTAGTATATAGACAAAGTTATTGAAGACAAAGCTAGAAATTTGGAAAATATTTAGGTAAACTATATTTAGTGTTTGATGCAAAACTAGAACGAGCTGCGTATCGTATAGCCAAAGTTGTTCTGGAAATGTTCTGATTTTTAATTAGCATGCATAGTTGAGTTGTATAAGCGAGTGAACATGATATCAGGAATATATCGGGATAACGGAAAATCTGCGATCTTTTTCGGTCTGAATATAGATAGTGGAGCGAGTAACACAAGCTGTAATAGGAAGTCGTGATGATCGGCTATCGATTTATAAACTGCAAGAAAAGATTTAATATTAACCGCGAAATCAGGTGTATGTAATATCAATCAGTTAAACTTACACTCCAGTGAGAACTTGTAGACCACACAACTAGTTTACTTTAATACCCTTGAAGTGGAATAATTTTTGTTTTGTTTAATCGTCGATCTGAGATTCGTCGGATTAAAATATTCATTAAATAACTGTACGAGACAATAACGAACGGATTAGTTCGAATAAATATCTTTCCGTTGATAATTAGATGCGATCCATCAAGTCTCGAGAATGACGGCCGACTTCCAGCAGATCTTTGCGAGATAATTGAATCGGTACAATATGGTGTCGCTTTTGTTTTGTTTTTATATTGTCGTTCGGAGTGGTGAGTTCGGGCACGCGTTTACGCCGTTCGCAGTAAATAACAGACTGCGTTGGCTTGGTTCCGTGTCGTCGTAATTTTGCTGTCGTCTCTAATTTATACTCGCTTGATATGGGTCAATAACCATCTACACACACACACACATTGTGCATTAATACTATTATTATAACAGTCTTTTTTGTTTTTGGCTTTATAGCTTTGTGTGTATACTATAGGTATAAATTATTCTAGATTCCACTAAATACTAAATTAGATTTCTTAACATAATTGGGTATATGTTCATGAGCCTGTCTAGTACAGTTTGTAAATTAATATGATCAAAATTTGTCCAATATTTTCATTATGGATTTTGTTTAGCTTTGCACACTTATTTTACACTTATTACTTATGAATCAAGTTAAAAATATTGATAAGTTTGAATGAAATTGAGTGGTCGGTTACAAAGGTATTGCTTGTTGCAGACAAATTTTCTAAATTTCGAAGTAGGGAAAGATGATGCGTTCTGGCGCCACCTCCCCCTCTGACCTTGATCTTGGCACTTCCGGTTTCGACTTAAGGTTTTCACTTCTAGCAGCCATTTCCGGAACTTCCAGATGCGCGGGAAAATTAAAAAAATAGACGTGAGGCGGGAAAATTCAAAATTAGGTGCCGGCGGGGCAAATGAGATGTGTAGTGGGCTGCATATATCAACGAAGCTAGATACATGAGGTTAAATAGATGAGTCTAAATACATGAGACTAGATAGACGGGGTTAGATACATGAGGCTAGATACATGGAGCTAGATAGACGGGGCTAGATAGATTAAGATAGATAGGGCTGAGAAGATTTGTTTTTCGTATTTGTTTTTCGTTTTTATTTTGATTTACTGCCCTGGCTTGACGATTAGACGCAACCGGATGTTTTGTCAGTCATAACAACTCATGCTATCTTATCAGCGGTGCGCGAGCGAAGAAAATAATAAATTATGAAGCGCGGCCTAATTAATTTCTTAGGATTGTTTTTCCGTGTAATTTAATAAACATTCCAGCGGGTATATAAGACCGAGCTGAGAGTTCTAAATCAGTTGTTATTCGTTAGGATCATTCCTTTCAATAAACGGATTAAACGACTTCCCGCTTGCAATTTTCTCATTGAGGTAAGGTATGCTACCTTCGAAATCATAGTCTGTGAAAACACTTTCTTCATCATCTTCTCTCTTATTAATGCAATTTCTTGAAAATCCTGCAGGGATATTCTGTTGTTTGAGAATTTCTGATATCAAATCGATGTTCCAATAAATCCAGGTAATTTAACAACTCTTTAAAGGAGTCAGCTAACCTTGAAACGTTTTCTTTTATTCCCACCATTAATTCATTGTATATATCATCATCTTTGGGTACACCTGCTTCAATATCTTCAGCTACACTTTTATCCAAACTGCTTTCTTCCAGTATTTTGTAATAGCTTATATTTTGGGTCATTTCACACTTTGCAAGCGATCAATTTATTGTTTTTTCTCTAGTAGCATCGGACCTCAACTGCTTTCTTCCATTAAGTCATACTTGCATCCACTTCAATCCACTTTTCATCTACTTGCATCCACTTTTCATCTACTTGCATCCACTTTTCATTTACTTGCATCCAGTTTTTATCACGTTAAACAGGGTGTGAGGTCTATGTAACCCCACGCTAAACAGGGTGTGAAGTCTATGTAACCCCACGCTAAACAGGGTGTGAGGTCTATGTAACCCCACGCTAAACAGGGTGTGAGGTCTATGTAACCCGACTCTAAAGAGGGTGTGAGGTCTATGCAACCCCACGCTAAAGAGGGTGTGAGGTCTATGTAACCCTACGCTAAACAGGATGTGAGGTCTATGTAACCCCACGCTAAACAGGATGTGAGGTCTATATAACACCACGCTAAACAGGTTGTGAGGTCTATGTAACCCCACACTAAGGAGGGTGTGAGGTCTATGTAGCCCCAGGCTAAACAGGGTGTGAGGTCTATGTAACCCCACACTAAACATGGTGTGAGGTTTATGTAACCCCGCGCTAAACATGGTGTGAGATCTATGTAGCCCCACGCTAAACAAGGTGTCAGGTCTATGTAACCCCACGCTAAACTCCGTCCACTTCCGTCCGCTTTCCGTTCACTCCATCCACTTTCCGTCCACTTTTTATTCGTCTCTTCAGCTTTAATCTCATTGTGTTAGTTGGGTTAGCATTAGGTTAGGGTACAGGAAGTTGGGAATGAAGCGCGCTTCAAGTGTGAATGAAGTGCCAAGCTCAAGGTCAAGGTCAGAGGGGGAGGTGGCGCCAGAACGCATCACTTTCCTTACTTTTCGACTTCGTTTTGAAAGGTCTACCTAGTCTTATTGTTTGAAACAAAATTAATATTTAAATTATACATCAAAATTTTAAGGATTTCTTAGGCTTTCAGAATATCTAAAACTTGTTTGGCTGCATTTACTCCTTTTTCAGTTATCGCTGTAAATAGAACAAGGTGTCTTTCGGTGGTTCAAAAATTGTGTAGTTTTTTTAGATTTGCTGACTTATTGTAAACTAAATTGCATAATGATTTATATTATCGTAATCTGTGTAAAATTCTGCGTGTTTTGATATAGGATTTGTAAAAATCGAAGAGATGTCGAAAATCACAAATTTTTTTTCGACCCTTCTTCGAAATCGCGAATTTTGACATGTATTTTGACATATAATACATCAAAACACGCGAAATTTCGTGTAGAACAAACAAATAATAATCTTTTAATGTTTCGATGCAATGTAAGCCTGAAATAGCGATTATAAAAACGCGCAAAATATCGTACTTTAGGATTTTTGCCCGAAACATTTTCCAAAATAATTTAAAGTGACTGAATATTTTTCTAAATTGATTGCAGATTAAAACTCTGTATGATACCATACACATAATAATACATACACATAATAATACATACACATAATAATACATACACATAATTATACTTACACATAATAACCTCTCACATTTTCTATAAAAGAATTCCATCAATTTTTCGAGATATTTGAAACTTTGATTTCCATTTTCTCACAAGTTTATGGACCTAATTTGATTTATTTAGTTTTAATATTAAACATTAGCGTTTGTATCTTTTCTTCAAAGATTATAATTTTTAGGAAATTATTGTATACATATCGTCAACAAAGTTAACATCATTTGTATAACTGATGTTCCTTTAACAAACTTTCTTAAAAACAACTACTTCACTGGCAAACACCACGACTAACAGAAGACCATGAGTGAAGAAAAGATACAAACTCTAATGTTTAATATTATCAAAATCTTCAAACTCAACAAGATATAAATAAATATAAATAATTATTTATTTTTATTACTCATGCGCGAAAAGTACTTCTTGACATACATTATTTAATACGAGAAATGTCACCTCTCGTTGTATTTCCACATAACCTGGGTAATGCACGCAAATATTTAATATCGCTAGGTTACATTAAAAAAAAAAATGAATACAATCAAGAGCTCGATATTAAAAAAGTGATGAAATTGAAGTGTTAAATAAAACGTTTAAAAATGAGTGTAAATTCTATGGTGATACCGGAGACTGAGGAGAGTTCTTATGACGAATCCACACCACCGGGGACAATTGAAAAAGCAAATTCTTCATTTTTGATTCCATTTTGCCGGCGCGTCAAAATATGCCGCCTAAGGCGAATACAACTTTCGCCGCCCCTCTTAAATTTTATTTACTTCACAAATAAAAAACAAATGTGATTCTAATATCAATATTCACAAAAAAACAATATAGGTATAGACACTTTGACAAAATATATAACTTATTACAAAACAATAAGTTATAAATAAAACAAAAAAATTTACTCCTCTGGCTTTTCTTTCCTTTGAAAAATTATTAATGATGTAGTCATTGTATATTTTCTCTGTTATCTCATGTTCTATGACTAATATAGATAAATTTCTGTTTGGCCATAAAAAAAATCTTTGTTGGGCCATAGAAGATAGTAAATATTTTTTAATTATTTTTAATTTAGAGAACGAACGTTCTCCACTGGCAACGGTAATAGTTAAAGTGAATAATATTCTTAAGCAAACAATAATATTAGGAAAATTTTCAGATAAATTATTTCTTTCTATATAATTCACTGCATCCAACAGGTGTGGCCCCCTGTTATGTTAATATATTTCGCACAATTTGTAATTCGTTAGACAAATTTAAAGGTTCTATATCGTCTGTTTTCGGTACATATGCAAATCCTGACAGTTTTTAAGAATTTCGTCGGATTTTTTGCGCTTATGATGGAATATCGTATAAAAATTTTAAAAAAAATTATGATTTTCCAATTGTGTAAATCTAAAAAATCCAATTTTAGCTTAACTAGTTTTCTAGCTACATACGAAAAACTAGCCTCGCATTGTTATTAAGATATTTTTGAAAAATCTCAGATTGCAATAAAAATTGTGATAAATTTGAAACTTTTGGAAATTATAGCTAATAGCGAATTCAGTTAGCTACAGTTTCACCAAACTTTAGTTTAATTAGTTTTGTAGTTGCAGACGAAAATCTAGACTCGCATTGTTATTAAGACATTTTTGGAAAATCTCAGATTGCAATCAAAATTGTGATAAATTTACGACAAATTTTAAACTTTTGAAAATTGGAGCTAATAGCGAATTCAGTAAGCTACATTTTCGCCAAAAATTGCAATTTTAGCTTAACTAGTTTTTTAGTTACAGTCGAAAAAATAGACTCGCACTGTTATTAAGACTGTATTTTAAACGTCTCAAATTGCAATCAAAATTGTGATAAATTTGCAAAAAATTTAAAACTTTTGAAAATCGTAGCTAATAGCGAATTCAGTAAGCTACATTTTCGCCAAAAATTGCAATTTTAGCTTAACTAGTTTTTTAGTTACAGTCGAAAAACTAGACTCGCACTGTTATTAAGACTGTATTTTAAACGTCTCAAATTGCAATCAAAATTGTGATAAATTTGCAAAAAATTTGAAACTTTTGAAAAGTGTAGCTAATAGCGAATTCAGTAAGCTACATTTTCGCCAAAAATTGCAATTTTAACTTAACTAGTTTTTTAGTTACAGACGACAAACTTGACTCGCATTGTTATTAAGACTGTTTTTCAAAGTCCCAGATTGCAATCAAAATTGTGATAAATTTGCGAAAAATTTGAAACTTTCGAAAATGGTAGCTATTAGCGAATTCAGTTAGTTACATTTTCACCAAACATTGCAATTTTAGTTTAATTAGTTTTCTAGTTACAGGCAAAAAACTAGACTCGCATTGTTATTAAGACATTTTTGAAACGTCTCAAATTTCAATGAAAATTGTGATAAATTTGCAAAAAATTTGAAACTTTTGAAAATTGTAGCTAATAGCAAATTCAGTTAGCTACATTTTCACCAAACATTACAATTTTAGTTTAATTAGCTTTATAGTTACAGGCGAAAAACTAGACTCGCAATTGTTATTAAGACATTTTTGAAACGTCTCAAATTGCAATCAAAATTGTGATAAATTTGAAACTTTTGAAAATGTAGCTAATAGCAAATTCACTAAACTACATTTTCGAAAATAATTGCAATTTTCGCTTGACTAGTTTTCCAATTACAGACGAAAACCAAACTAGACTCCCATTATTATCAAGACAGTTTTGGAAAGTCTCAGATTGCAATCAAAATTTTGATAAATTTGCGAAAAATTTGAAACTTTCGAAAATTGTAGCTAATAGCGAATTCAGCAAGCTACATTTTCACCAAATATTGCAATTTTAGCTTAACTAGTTTTTTAGTTACAGACGAAAAACTAGACTCGCATTGTTATTAAGACTGTTTTGCAAAGTCTCAGATTGCAATCAAAATTGTGATAAATTTGCAATAAATTTGAAACTTTTGAAAATCGTAGCTAATAGCGAATTCAGTTAGTTACATTTTCACCAGACATTGCAATTTTAGTTTAATTAGTTTTCTAGTTACAGGAAAAAAACTAGACTCGCATTGTTATTAAGACATTTTTGAAACGTCTCAAATTTCAATCAAAATTGTGATAAATTTGCAAAAAATTTGAAACTTTTGAAAATTGGAGCTAATAGCGAATTTACTAAGCTACATTTTCGCAAATAATTTCATTTTCCTCTTGACTAGTTTTCCAGTTACAGAAGAAAACCTAAACTAGACTCACATTGTTATCAATACAGTTTTAGAAAGTCTCAGATTGCAATCATAATTGTGATAAATCTGCGAAAAATTTGAAACTTTTGAAAATCGTAGCTAATAGGGAATTCAGTAAGCTACATTTTCGCCAAAAATTGCAATTTTAGCTTAAGTTTTTTAGTTACAGACGAAAAACTAGACTCGCATTGTTATTAAGACTGTTTTGCAACGTCCCAGATTGCAATCAGAATTGTGATAAATTTGCGAAAAATTTGAAACTTTTGAAAATCGTAGCTAATAGCGAATTCAGTAAGCAACATTTTCACCAAAAAATGCAATTTTAGCTTAGCTAGTTTTTTAGTTACAGACGAAAAACTAGACTCGCATTGTTATTAAGACTGTTTTGCAACGTCCCAGATTGCAATTAGAATTGTGATAAAATTGCGAAAAATTTGAAACTTTTGAAAATCGTAGCTAATAGCGAATTCAGTAAGCAACATTTTCGCCAAAAATTGCAATTTTAGCTTAACTTGTTTTTTAGTTACAGGCGAGAAACTAGACTCGCATTGTTATTAAGACATATAGATAAATGTCACTAGATACTATCCTTGATGTTAAGAGAGATAGATAAATCCATAATTATTTTAAATTAATTTATCTTACAGGCGAAAAACTAGACTCGCATTGTTATTAAGACTGTTTTGCAACGTCCCAGATTGCAATTAGAATTGTGATAAATTTGTGAAAAATTTGAAACTTTTGAAAATTGTAGCCAATAGCGAATTCAGTAAACTATTTTTTCGCCAAAAATTGCAATTTTAGCTTAACTAGTTTTTTAGTTACAGACGAAAAACTAAACTCGCTTTGTTATTAAGACTGTTTTGCAAAATCCCAGATTGCAATCAAAAATGTGATAAATTTGCGAAAAATTTGAAACTTTCGAAAATTGTAGCTAATAGCGAATTCAGTTAGCTACATTTTCACCAGACATTGCAGTTTTAGTTTAATTAGTTTTCTAGTTACAGGCGAAAAACTAGACTCTCATTGATATTAAGACATTTTTGAAACGTCTCAAATTGCAATCAAAATTGTGATAAATCTGCAAAAAATTTGAAACTTTTGAAAATTGGAGTTAATAGCAAATTCACTAAGTTACATTTCCGCAAATAATTGCATCTTTCGCTTGACTAGTTTTCCAATTACAGACAAAAACCTAAACTAGACTCGCATTGTTATCAAGACAGTTTTGGAAAGTCTCAGATTGCAATCAAAATTGTGATAAATTTGCGAAAAATTTGAAACTTTTGAAAATCGTAGCTAATAGCGAATTCAGTAAGCTACATTTTCGCCAAAAATTGCAATTTTAGCTTAACTAGTTTTTTAGTTACAGACGAAAAACTTGACTCGCATTGTTATTAAGACTGTTTTGCAAAGTCCCAGATTGCAATCAAAATTGTTATAAATTTGCGAAAAATTTGAAACTTTTGAAAATTGAGCTAATAGCGAATTTACTAAGCTACATTTTCGCAAATAATTTCAATTTCCTCTTGATTAGTTTTCCAGTTACATACGAAAACCTAAACTAGACTCACATTGTTATCAAGACAGTTTTAGAAAGTCTCAGATTGCAATCATAATTATGATAAATCTGCGAAAAATTTGAAACTTTTGAAAATCGTAGCTAATAGCGAATTCAGTAAGCAACATTTTCACCAAAAATTGCAATTTTAGCTTAACTAGTTTTTTAGTTACAGACGAAAAACTAGACTCGCATTGTTATTAAGACTGTTTTGCAACGTCCCAGATTGCAATCATAATTGTGATAAATCTGCGAAAAATTTGAAACTTTTGAAAATCGTAGCTAATAGCGAATTCAGTAAGCAACATTAAGCACCAAAAATTGCAATTTTAGCTTAACTTGTTTTTTAGTTACAGGCGAGAAACTAGACTCGCATTGTTATTAAGACATATAGATAAATGTCACTAGATACTATCCTTGATGTTAAGAGAGATAGATAAATCCATAATTATTTTATAATAATTTATCTTACAGGCGAAAAACTAGACTCGCATTGTTATTAAGACTGTTTTGCAACGTCCCAGATTGCAATTAGAATTGTGATAAATTTGTGAAAAATTTGAAACTTTTGAAAATTGAAGCCAATAGCGAATTCAGTAAACTACTTTTTCGCCAAAAATTGCAATTTTAGCTTAACTAGTTTTTTAGTTACAGACGAAAAACTAAATTCGCTTTGTTATTAAGACTGTTTTGCAAAATCCTAGATTGCAATCAAAAATGTGATAAATTTGCGAAAAATTTGAAACTTTCGAAAATTGTAGCTAATAGCGAATTCAGTTAGCTACATTTTCACCAGACATTGCAGTTTTAGTTTAATTAGTTTTCTAGTTACAGGCGAAAAACTAGACTCTCATTGATATTAAGACATTTTTGAAACGTCTCAAATTGCAATCAAAATTGTAATAAATTTGCGAATTTTTTTTTTGAAAATTGGAGCTAATAGCGAATTTACTAAGCTACATTTTCGCAAATAATTTCAATTTCCTCTTAACTAGTTTTCCAGTTACAGACGAAAACCTAAATTAGACTCACATTGTTATCAAGATAGTTTTAGAAAGTCTCAGATTGCAATCAAAATTGTGATAAATTTGCGAAAAATTTGAAACTTTTGAAAATCGTAGCTATTGGCGAATTCAGTAAGCTACATTTTCGCCAAAAATTGCAATTTTAGCTTAACTAGTTTTTTATTTACAGACGAGAAACTAGACTCGCATTGTTATTAGGACATATAGAATAAATGTCACTAGATACTAGCCTTGATGTTAAGAGAGATAGATAAATCTATAATTATTTTATAATAATATATCTTATAGGAAATCTAATTTTCTGCAAGTTTTATTTGAAACATTTTTGAAAAATTTCGCTTAGTTCGAATTATTTTCAGATTTCTGAGACAAAAACTAATTAAGTTAACAGCACTCTTAGCCAAAAATCCAGCTATTTAGTTAAGTAAGTCCAGCTCATTTAGTTTTCCAGCGACGAACGTGAACTTCTACTAATTCTAAATCATATTCAAACGAGGCGAGATTTGCGCGAGAAATTTAAACGATGGTCTGTTTAGTCTTCTCTACTAACTTAACGCACTCCAATACGTAGATCATCAGTCGAATTTAAATTTGAATCGTCTCATTGTTTACAATTTCACGGCCGGGATTCGTGTCAGAATGTTTCAGTTATTTGATTGCTGGCTAGAATCTAGCTATGCTGACTAATTAAATGATCTAACTAATAGAAAATTCCCGTTTATTCTAGACTTAAATCCAAAATAATCCTGTAATATTTAGCCTCTATAATTTTGGAAATAATAGTAGCACGTGCTTCTCCCTTTAAATTTATAGTTATTTTGAATTTCTTTGCTAAAATAATGAGAACAATTGGGATTTTTTGAAACTTTGCGCATAATTGAATTGTAGCTATAATAGCTTTTTATACCTCTTGCCAATATTGCTGTTCCAATTTCAATAATATCTGATGTTTCTCTAGTTAATTAGATTTTGACAGTTTTTAACCTGATATTCTTCCAATTAGAATAACCAAACATTGACCAATTTCTAGCCATATGGTCTGCATTATCATCTATATAACAAGCAAGAAAAATAGTACATAGAAAAATAGTTCCTAGAAATTATAATCTATGAAGTTAAGATACAAACACTAATGTTTAATAGTACATAGAATTGGTTTTTTAACTGTAAACTAATCATTTTTTTTCGCCATTTTGACATAATTCTCTTATAATGTACGTCTGAGAAATGTCCGAAAAATATGCCGCTCTAAAAATATGGCGCCGTAAGGCGATCGCCTGTCCGATCCAGGCGCACGTGCCGGCACTGGCTGCTGGATCCCAAACTTGCAAGATACATCCTCTCGCATAAGTAATAAAAAATATTGTTTGTAACACGGGCGGTATTATCAATAGCTCTCTCGAGCGAATTGTGCGCACTCACTTCGTTCGCGCGCCAAATTTCGCCCTCGTGACCAATTGACAACTTATCGCCTTAGTTACAAAATATACTATTATATATTGCTAAATGTTTCCGTTAAATGCTCTCCTGCTTATAGTTTTAAATTTAGTTTATTGAAGTTTTCTCTAACTAAAGTTTTTTAAACGTAAGTGTAGTTTACAATTTGTAGGCTAATTGTTGATGCAGTCTGTTATAATGAATGGTAATGAATTGAATGTAAATTGAAGGTTTCGGAGGGTGGATGATTGAAAAACGGTGAGTTTAAAGTTTCCGCCGTTGAGTGAATAATTGATGGTGCGCGTGCCTTATTCGATTCGGCACCGAAACAACAGATATTAGTGTAGTTTGACCATATGGACTCGGACCCAATTAATTTTCGGCGTAACAGTTGGCGTCCTCCGGGAGGAAGAGGACGCCGTGAGGAGGACGCGCGTGTGCGTTATTGTTTCAGAACGCACCCGAAAACTTTCGGTTTTACCTGGCCGCACACTTTTAATTGCCCAGCACCTGTCGGAGCGCATCGATCGCCGTTTGGCACATGTTTGGAGTGTTCGTCTTCGGGTCCTGTGTAGGTGGATGCGACACAACAGATGACTTAAATTGCCAATTTATACCAAAAACTAAATATATCTGTTTTCGATTTGCCACCGCAACCAATTATAACTAAACAAAAATTTCTCACAATTCAATAAATTTTTTATTGTTAAATTGATACTATGTATATACAGAGTATCTAAATGGGAAATCTGAGTGATACATCAGAGGGTTAATTGCCAAAAACCCTTTCTTATGAACCCTCATGGATATTTAACCCTTATCGATATGCGGGCTTGATCTGATAAAAGTTACATCCACATGGTCCTCTTCAACACATGGCACACTCTGTTCTTTTTTCAGTAGTTAACTTGACTAATCTATCAATCTACATTTAATTCAGAACACAAGCAATAGTCAATAGCCTTTTTTAACTAGTTTTTTCTGTTTAGTCTTGTTCGTCTAGTTTTGTCTGTCCAGTTTTGTCTGTACAGTCTTGCCTGTACATTCTTATCTGTACGGTCTTGTTTGTCCAGTATTGTCTGTTCGGTCTGGTCTGCCCAGTCTTATTTTTTCGGTCTTGTCTATCCAGTCTTGTCTACCAAGCCTTGTCTACCAAACATGTATGTCCGGTCTTGTCTACCAAGTCTTCTCTATCTAGTTTGTCCATCTTATCTTGTCTATCTAGTCTTGTTTATCTAGTCTTGTCTGTCTAGTCTATTTAGTCTATTTTATCTAGTCTAATCTATCTAGTCTAGTCTATCTTGTCCATCTAATCTAGTCTATCTTGTCCATCTAATCTAGCCTATTTAGTCTATCTAGTCTAGTCTATCTAGTCTAGTCTATCTAATCTCTAATCTATCTAGTCTATCTAATCCATCTAGTCTATCTAGTCTATCTAGTCTATCTAGTCTATCTAGTCTATCTAGTCTATCTAGTCTATCTAGTCTATCTAGTCTATCTAGTCTATCTAGTCTATCTAGTCTATCTAGTTTATCTAGTCTATCTAGTCTATCTAGTCTATTTAGTCTATCTAGTCTATCTAGTCTAGTCTATCCAGTCTAGTCCATCTAGTCAAGTCTATCTAGTCTATTCTATCTAGAATTGGTGAAACCATCCTACGTTATAGAAAATCATACAAACTTAAAACAAACGGAACACAGCCTGAATATATAAATATATTCAGCCTTTCCGTAGCTCTATAACAATTGTTATAGAGCTACGGAAAGGCTGAATGTTTATATATTCAGGCTATGTTCCGTTTGTTTTAAGTTTGTATTCTATCTAGTCTAATATATCTAGTCTAGTCTATCTAGTCAAGTCTATCTAGTTAAGTCTATCTAGTCTAGTCTATCTAGTTTAATCTATCTAGTCTAGTCTATCTAGTCTAGTATATCTAGTCTAGTCTATATAATCTAGTCTATCTAGTCTTATCTATTTTATCTTGTCTATTTAGTCTTGTCTATTTAGTTTTGTCTATATAGCCCTGCCTATTATTTTGTTCGTCTATTCCGCTTCATTTATCCCAAGGTTTCTAGTACTCTTAAAATAATACTTACTTTTCGGCTAAGCAAACAAGTCGGAATCTTAGCTGCCGGGGGCTTTGACTCGCCGCTTCTGCAGTTAGTTACCTGAAAATCCAAACATCTGTTTAATAACAGACTATCTTGTTATTCCAATTCTCTTCTCGTCCACTAAACCCGGCTACTAACTACCCGGATAACAATCACTGTAAATACTCAATAACTAAGTCTATAAATATGGTCTAAATTGTAATTAGTCTTGAGTTATAAAGTCTAGGCTCTTGTATTAGTTAGGTCTTAGTTTAAGTTGTAAATAATTGGTGTAGTTCCAGAGTTGTGATTAGTCTAGTTCGAGTAGTCTAAATTTAATGGTGAAGTAGATTAATGGGAGCAATAAATATCGAGGCGCCTTTGAGATAGAAGCCATCTGTTAAACACCCTAAATGCTTATCATCTAACCCGAATAACACCTAAAACTAATTAATGTTTTTTTTCTTCTTAAGACTGCTAGCAATATGTTCCCAATATATCACCGCTGGTAGTTTAAGATTCGGACGGAACTTTAGCGCATTTAATATTTGTGCCAAATGGGGAATATGTCAAGTGAAGTAAAGTGAGAGGATCGATTGCTTGATAATTTTTGAAAAAAGTGTTGTAATTGAATCCGCGGTGGATTAGTGTGGTCGAGCGGCCTCATCTTACGCACTACTTAACATTAGTCTTCGATGATTTTTTTTGTTTTGCCAACTAGTTAGATTGTAATAAAAAGAAGAGTGTGCAGTAAATAATCGATTGCTAATAAGTCTCTATTTACACGAACAATATTTAGAATAAAACCTTGTGTGTGTGCAGACTAAACCTTTAATGAACTAAAAAAACTAAATAAACTCGATGGATTGAAGTTTGCGATTCTTTTGTGACAAAGTTTTTTTCCGCTTGTCTGGCGAAACACTGAAAATTCGCTAAGCCAATTTGCCAAAGAAGATTTCAGAAGAAGGGCTGTGAGAGTTCTAGCGCAAAATCCCATAAAGATTTACATAGAGGTCTAAATTCACATTTTTGTTAATATATGCAACCAACTATACACAATTTTATAGACAGACAAGACTGAGCAGACAAGACTAGATAGGCTAGACAGACAAGACTAGGCAGACTAGACTAGACAGCCAAGAATAGAGATACGGGACTAGACAGACAAAGGGGAAAATTCAAAATAAGTTGCGGGGGTAGCGGGGAAACGAGTATACAAATTGACTGCAATCATATTACAGCTTGATTCAATGAGATTATAGGATTTAGACCGGACAGGACTAAACAGACAAGACTAGACAGACTACATATTTCCTGTGATATTTATCCAAATAATTTCCTAGGTGTAAGTGAAATTTCTTAAACTTGTCTGTGATCTAGATCGTATTAATTATTTAAATATTTAATATAAATAACATCCAATAATTTTTTATTACAACTTCCAGGATAGAAAATGTTTATGTCCTAGATAGGACCGAATGTCTACCGTGGATAACAACCCCGACTATCTTATCAGCGGTGCGCGAGCGGAGAAATAATCATCTCGTAGTGATAAAAAATATTTATGCGATGGTTGTTTACCCTTTTTTTCAACTGAATCGAATTTTATGAAACACAGGGTAATCAATTTCTTGGAAATAATCTGCGTTTTTCTTTTGATTTACCGTTAGACGTGACCGAATGTCTGCCGTCGACAGCAAACCTCATCTCTTATCAGCTACATACAAGCGTGGAACCAATAAATTATGCCGGTCTAATTCATTTCTCGGAAATTTATCTGCTGCTAATAACAATTTGAATTTCTTATAAATTGCGCGTTTATTTTATAATAAGCGTATTCAAATTGTGATTTACTGTTCGGTTTGTCGATTAGGTGGAAAGTGGATTAAAGCTGATTAAAGCTGATTGAAAGCTGTTTAAAAGTGGGTTAAAGCTGATTAAATGTGGATTAAAGCTGTTTAAAGCTGATTGAAAGCTGTTTAAAGTAGGGATGCATCCGATACCGATACCGATATTTTGGCGATATATCATAATCTAATGATTTTATTATCGAAACTGCTCATGGGATAGATTCTAACTTATTGTCTCGAGTACAAGCTTTATTGCCTCGAAGTATTCCATGGTCTTCAGCATTCAGGATTCAACATATCATGTAATCTAAAGAAAGGTTTTCAGTATTGGAATATACAAAACAGAGTTCGAGCCATTGTTACCGACAACGCTCGACAACTATGGGTGTCGCTATCAGAGAGATTCAACAAATATACAATTTAGTGCCCATCCAATGTTTAGCTCACTCACTCCATGATCACTCACTCACTCTAATTTTTTATTAAATCACAATTTTAAAAATATAATTGACATTTTGTTAAATTACATTTTTCTAAATTTCGTTAGTTAAGATTCTAAATAAATATTATATAAATAAGTAATGTCGTCTGCTTCTACATTTTCTATCCTCAATCCACAGCTTTTTTCACCTTTTAAAGCCTGCACTGTACGCATCGGTATCGGTATCGATATCGCCGATACTTTTTTATTAATATCGGTATCGGTATCGTATCGGCAGAAGTGCGTATCGATTCATCCCTAGTTTAAAGCTGATTGAAAGTTGTTTAAGGCTGATTGAAAGCTGTTTAAAGGTGGATTAAAGCTGTTTAAAAGTGGATTAAAGCTGATTAAAAGTGGATTAAAGCTGAATAAAGCTGATTGGAAGCTGTTTAAAGCTGATTGAAAGCTGTTTAAAAGTGGATTAAAGCTGATTAAAAGTGGATTAAAACAGCTTCCAATCAGCTTTAATCAGCTTTAATCCACGTTTAATCAGCTTTAATCCACTGTTAACCAGCTTTCAATCAGCTTTAATCCACTTTTAATCAGCTTTAATCCACTTTTAATCAGCTTTAATCCACTCTTAATCAGCTTCAAACAGCTTTCAATCAGCTTTAAACAGCTTTAGTCCACTTTTAATCAGCATTAATCCACTTTTAAACAGCTTTCAATCAGCCTTAAACAGCTTTCAATCAGCTTTAAACAGCTTTCAATCAGCTTTAATGAGCTTTAATCCACGTTTAATCAGCTTTAATCCACTGTTAAACAGCTTTCAATCAGCTTTATACAGCTTTCAATCAGCTTTAATCCACTTTTAATCAGCTTCAAGCAGCTTTCAAGCAGCTTTAAACGGCTTTAATCCACTTTTAATCAGCTTCAAACAGCTTTCAATCAGCTTTAAACAGCTTTAGTCCACTTTTAATCAGCATTAATCCACTTTTAAACAGCTTTCAATCAGCCTTAATCAGCTTTCAATCAGCTTTAAACAGCTTTAAATCAGCTTTAATCAGCTTTTATCCACTTTTAATCAGCTTTAATCCACTTTCCACCTCATCGACAAACCAGACAGTAAATCAAAATTTGAATAGGTTTATTATAAAATAAACGCGCAATTTATCAGAAATTCAAATTGTTATCAGCAGCAGATAAATTTCGGAGAAATTAATTAGACCGGCATAATTTATTGATTCCACGCTTCTATGTAGCTGATAAGAGATGAGGTTTGCTGTCGACGGCAGACATTCGGTCACGTCTAACGGTAAATCAAAATAAAAACGCAGATTATTTCCAAGAAATTGATTACCCTGTGCTTCATAAAATTCGATTCAGTTGAAAAAAAAGGGTTTAAACAACCATCGCATAAATATTTTTTATCACGACGAGATGATTATTTCTCCGCTCGCGCACCGCTGATAAGATAGCCGGGGTTGTTATCTACGGTAGACATACGGGGTTGTTATCTACGGTAGTAAAGAAGCGTCTTCGTCACGCCTAATACTCCTATCTAGGCGTGTGTTACATAAACATTTTCTATCCCGGAAGTTGTAATAAAAATTATTGGATGTTATTTATATTAAATATTTAAATAATTAATACGCTCTATATCACATACAAGTTTAAGAAATTTCACTTATACCTAGGAAATTATTTGGATAAATATCACAGGAAATATGTAGTCTATCTAGTCTGTCTGTTTAGTACTGTCCGGTCTAAATCCTATAATCTTATTGAATCAAGCTGTAATATGTTTGCAGTCAATTTGTATACTCGTTTCCCCGCTACTCCCGCAACTCATTTTGAATTTTCCCCCTTGTCTGTCTAATCTAGTCTGTCTAGTCTCGTCTCTCTATTCTTGGCTGCCTAGTCTAGTCTGCCTAGTCTTGTCTGTCTAGCCTATCTAGTCTTGTCTGCCCAGTCTTGTCTGTCTATAAAATTGTGTATAGTTGGTTGCATATATTAACAAAAATGTGAATTTAGACCCCTCTGTAATCTCTGTAAGACTTATGGGATTTTGCGCTAAAACTCTCACAGCCCTTCTACTGATTTCAGCCAAACTCTCATCCGGCTCAGAGCCGTAAAAAGAAAGCTCCGCGTGCTTCACCAACTAGCCACAGACGGACTAGACTCCTCTTTGTTTTGTCAGACGACATAGATTTAGATAATTCCGCGCGATGGGAAATACTAAATTGAATATGCAAATTGCTGAGAGAATCCAATTCCAGATTTTATCTCCACTGCTTGGCGCACTTAGCCTAAGAGCCAAACCGTGTTTATCAGCTAATATGGTCAACAAACTTCTTCAAACACAAGTTTAGTCACTTACAATGTTCAAGCTACTAACTCAATGTTAACAATAGATTCTTCTCGGTCTAAACTTGCTTGTCTAATTGGGAATATCTAGTCTTGACTACCTAGTCCTAACTGTCTAGTCTTGCTTGTCTAATTGGAAATATCTAGTCTTGACTACCTAATCTTGTTTGTTTAGTCTCGTCTGTCCAGTCTTGTTTGTCTAGTCTTTCCTGTGTAGTCTTGTCTGTCTAGTCCTCTCTGTCTAGACTTGTCTGGCTACTTTTATTGTTTTAGTCTTGTTTGTCTAATCAGTCTAATAGTATTCTAAATAAAGCGGACATTAAGATCATTTAGTAAGCAAAACTTATCGTGGCACTTAGACTGGGTAGTGAGCGAAACGGCGCAAGGTGCAGCACTTGCGGACTTCCGACTTGTCCCGTTTTTCTAGTGCACTAGCTGAGCAGCTTGTGTCCACTCGACCACTACTTCCTTCCTTCCGCACACGACAACAACACAAAAACACCCTCGAAGTCGCCAAAATACAAACAAAAAATGTTAATGCGACCCTCTAAATGGACTTCTAATTAGATTCAGTCTAATTAGAATGTTGCTTTAATGAATACAAACTATCCAGTTTTAAAGTTGAGATAATAGATTTTGAGTAGATAACTCAAAGTTTAGAAAATAATGCAGATAGCTTATTTTAAGTAGAATTAGTATTAAACTGGGTGATATTTGTAGACTTGTTTGGGTTTTATTCGTTAATTTGTTGTAAGAAAGACGCGATCGAAACGATTTTATTGTCGCGTGTCCAAATAAAGGAGGAATGTGTGTTGAGGCGGTTTCATACGGGCGAATCGTTAACGAATCAACCGAAGAAATTACCCGCCGCACAGACAAGTGGAGAATATCCACCTGTGCCCGCATCCTCGAAGGACCTGTTGCATAATCAGATGTGAACAACGACCGGCGGGCGCGACGATAAATTCGTTCGAATCAAACGGTCGAAAAATCGAAAACGGTTTCGTCGGAATCCGAGATGGGGATCTCGTCTTAATAAATTCGTCCGTCTCTATTAGTGAGAGGAGATAAAACGGGAAACGGCAAGGGGTTTCCAATACTCCAACTCCAATGAATTTCAATTCAGATTTTTAGATTTTTCACAAAAAAAATTAATAAAATTTAAGCAAATTTAAAAACAAAACTTGAAATCAAAATAAATTTGAATTTATATATTTTGGTCGTAATCTACAAGAAATTCTGCGTGTTTTAATGTGTAACACAAAAATTACAAAAATTTTAAAGTGTTTTGTGCCCCCCAATTTTTAGCACTTTTGCAAAAAAAATGCAAGAATTACATGTGTTTGAGAATTAGCACTTTTAGAGGACTGTATTGTTTTAAGGATTCAGAACAAGATGGTATTCAAATAATCGCAATCAAAAAACGCAGAATTTAAAGTGCAATAAGGAATTAGGAGTCGTTGTTATTTTAGACAGAAATTATTGATCTATTATCTACCTTTTGAATCTAAATTTGTCATTATTTTTCAAACTACCTTTTAACTCATCAGACTAAAATAAAAAATACTTCTTGAAGTAAATCTTCTTTAAGCACGGCTTGGGAGTCACTCAGGTGTATTTTTCAATCGGAAATTACATTAAGAAGAGTCTATATTTTGCTTATAAACTTTGCTAGGTAATCTAGATCACAGAACATTATTCCGAAGATTTTGCTCTTTCGAATCTAAGCATGTTATTATCATTCACGTAATTCAACTAGTCTTCTGGATATGTTAACAACATTATTAAATAGTAACATTTGTAGCTTGTCTTCTTCTTCTTCTTTGAAGAAAAGATACAAATGTTACTATTTAATAATATCAAAATCTTTAAACTCTACAATATATAAATAATATTAACAATATACGAGTTTTAAATGTGTTGTGTGAGATTGAGACGTCTCAAATGGAGTTTGAGAAGCTGTTTCTGTGTGAAATATAGAAAATCTAGATAAAAGCTCGCTGCCAGCTTAACATGTAATCGCTCTAAATTTATTATCTCGACAAAAAAAAAACTCTGATTAGAGGTAGTTGATTGGCGTTCGCATCGACAGTTATGCCCCATAGATATTAAGTTAAAACTAGTCTTGTGAAGTGTTTTTTTTTTAATAATAAAGTAATAATAAAATAAGGCTGTTGCTATATGTGTGTGTGTGTGTGATATAGTTGTAATAAATGTGTGTTAATCGTCGGGAATTGAGTGAGTTTTATCGAGATAAGCGGCAATAAAAAGGAGCGTGTGGTCTAATAAAGTCATTTTATTTATTGTTATTTTTGAAAAGTGGAGCCACACATCGCGTCTAAGGACTAGATAAACGGGCGGAGATAGCGAAAGTGTGCGCACGTTGGTTAAGTGGGTGCCGAAACTCTCCGGTTTGGCCCACACACACCAAAATCTCGGCACACCGGCTGGAAATAATCTTGTTAACATTTTCGAATAATTCGAGAAACACACACACACACACAGAGAGAGTCCGGCCAAAACGATAAATATCGCCGACGAGAAACCGACGTAGGAAAAATTACAGATAAAAAAAACTTGATGGATTCTTGTGGACCACATAGTGTATAGATGACATTTCTAGATTTAGGTCTATTACGACCATTATTTCTAAACATTGATGACTAGCTTAGCTATGAAAATAACTAGATAACTTAGATTACGTTAAGGGAACGTTCATATATTACTTGACGCTTTTTTTTTTAAATTGCTCTTTCAATAAAAAGCCAATATTACTTCTAGCTTTCCCACAACATTCTTCTTTATAGCAAATTTGTAAGAAATATTTTGATTCTCTAATGTGCGTAGTATACCAGCGTGGATCGACCTTTTCGGGAAATGGTAATGTTCCTTTATTATGTTTGTATTCAGCAAAAACAGGATAACCATCAATAACCACTTCCGACCATATTTGGGCAAGCAATTGGCCTGCAGGTTCAACATTTTTGAGCTCAAGATCATCATCAATAGTCTTTCCGTAATTATCTAAATGATTTCCAAAATGATCATGCTCCAAAATCAGACCCGATAATTGTTTACTGAGAGGTGCTATCCTTCTTTCCACTCTATTATATGCACTTCTCCCTGGTGCTTTTGTTATGGTGCTATGTTTCATAAAATTCCATTCAGTTGAAAAAAAAAGGGTTTAAACAACCATCACATAAATATTTTTTATCACGACGCGATGATTATTTCTCCGCTCGCGCACCGCTGATAAGATAGCCGGGGTTGTTATCAACGGTAGACATTCGGTCCTATCTAGGCGTACGTTACATAAACATTTTCTATCCTGGAAGTTGTAATAAAAATTATTGGATGTTATCTTCTTCTTATTATTTATCAGTTATCTGATCTTCTTTCCACTCTATTATATGCACTTCTCCCTGGTGCATTTATTATGGTGCTATGTTTCATAAAATTCAATTCATTTGAAAAAAAAGGGTTTAAACAACCATCACATAAATATTTTTTATCAAGACGAGATGATTATTTCTCCGCTCGCGCACCGCTCCTAAGATAGTCGGGGTTGTTATCTACAGTAGACATTCGGTCCTATCTAGGCGTGCGTTACATAAACATTTTCTATCCTGGAAGTTGTAATAAAAATTATTGGATGTTATTTATATTAAATATTTAAATAATTAATACGATCTATATCACAGACAAGTTTAAGAAATTTCATTTACACCTAGGAAATTATTTGGATAAATATCACAGGAAATATGTGGTCTGTCTGTTTAGTCCTGTCCGGTCTAAATCCTATAATCTCATTGAATCAAGCTGTAATATGTTTGCAGTCAATTTGAATACTCGTTTCCCCGCTACCCCCGTAACTCATTTTGAATTTTCCCCCTTGTCTGTCTAGTCCCGTCTCTCTATTTTTGGCTGCCTAGTCTAGTCTGCCTAGTCTTGTCTGTTTAGCCTATCTAGTCTTGTCTGCCCAGTCTTGTCTGTCTATAAAATTGTGTATAGTTGGTTCCATATATTAACAAAAATGTGAATTTAGACCCCTCTGTAAATCCTTACGGGATTTTGCGCTAGAACTCTCACAGCCCTTCTACTGATTTCAGCCAAACTCTCATCCGGCTCAGAGTCGTAAAAAGAAAGCTCCGTGTGCTTCACCAGCTAACCACAGACGGACTAGACTCCTCTTTGTTGTCAGACTAACATAGACTTAGATAATTCCGCGCGATGGGAAATACTAAATTGAATATGCAAATTGCTGAGAGAATCCAATTCCAGATTTTATCTCCACTGCTTGGCGCACTTAACCTAAGAGCCAAACCGTGTTTATCAGCTAATATGGTCAAATAACTTCTTCAAACACAAGTTTAGTCTCTAACAATGTTCAAGCTAATAACTCAATGTTAGTACTAACAATAGATTCTTCTCTGTCTAGTCTTACTTGTCTAATTGTCAGCTAGTCTTTGTTGCTAGTCTTGTCTGTCTAGTCTTGTCTGTCCAGTCTTGTTTGTCTAGTCTTTTCTGTCTAGTGTTGCTTGTCTAGTTTTCAATAAAATTCATTATTGCAAATTTGTAAGAAATATTTTGATTCTCTAATGTGCGTAGTATAACAGCGTGGATCGACCTTTTCGGGAAATGGTAATGTTCCTTTATTATGTTTGTATTCAGTAAAAACAGGATAACCATCAATAACCACTTCCGACCATATTTGGGCAAGCAATTGGCCTGCATGTTCAAAATTTTGGAGCTCAAGATCATCATCAATAGTCTTTCCGTTATTATATAAATGATTTCCAAAATGATCAGGCTCCAAAATCAGACCCGATAATTGTTTACTGAGAGGTGCCATCCTTCTTTCCACTCTATTATATGCACTTCTCCCTGGTGCATTTGTTATGGTGCTATGTTTCATAAAATTCGAAACAGTTGAAAAAAAGGGTTTAAACAACCATCACATAAATATTTTTTATCACGACGCGATGATTATTTCTCCGCTCGCGCACCGCTGATAAGATAGTCGGGTTTGTTATCAACGGTAGACATTCGGTCTTATCTAGGCGTGTGTTACATAAACATTTTCTATCCTGGAAGTTGTAATAAAAATTATTGGATGTTATTGATATTAAATAATTAATACGATCTATATCACAGACAAGTTTAAGAAATTTCACACACACCTAGGAAATTATTTGGATAAATATCACAGTAAATTTGTAGTCTATCTAGTCTTGTCTGTTTAGTCCTGTCCGGTCTAAATCCTATAATCTCATTGAATCAAGCTGTAATATGTTTGCTGTCAATTTGTATACTCGTTTCCCTGCTACCCCCGCAACTCATTTTGAATTTCCCCCCTTGTCTGTCTAGTCCCGTCTCTCTATTCTTGGCTGGCTAGTCTAGTATGCCTAGTCTTGTCTGTCTAGTCTATCTAGTCTTGTCTGTCTATAAATCTGTGTATAGTTGGTTGCATATATTAACAAAAATGTGAATTTAGACCCCTCTGTAAATCCTTATGGGATTTTGCGCTAGAACTCTCACAGCCTTTCTACTGATTTCAGCCAAACTCTCATCCGGCTTAGAGTCGTAAAAAGAAAGCTCCGTGTGCTTCACAAACTAGCCACAGACGGACTAGACTCCTCTTTGTTGTTAGACTAACATTGACTTAGATAATTCCGCGCGATGGGAAATACTAAATTGAATATACAAATTGCTGAGGGAATCCAATTCCAGATTTTATCTCCACTGCTTGGCGCACTTAACCTAAGAGCCAAACCGTGTTTATCAGCTAATATGGTCAACAAACTTCTTCAAACACAAGTTTAGTCTCCAACAATTTTCAAGCTAATAACTCAATGTTAGTACTAACAATAGATTCTTCTCTGTCTAGTCTTACTTGTCTAATTGTCAGCTAGTCTTTGTTGCTAGTCTTGTCTGTCTAGTCTTGTCTGTCCAGTCTTGTTTGTCTAGTCTTTTCTGTCTAGTCTTGCTTGTCTAATTTTCAATAAAATTCATTATTGCAAATTTGTAAGAAATATTTTGATTCTCTAATGTGCGTAGTATACCAGCGTGGATCGACCTTTTCGGGAAATGGTAATGTTCCTTTATTATGTTTGTATTCAGCAAAAACAGGATAACCATCAATAACGACTTCCGACCATATTTGGGCAAGCAATTGGCCTGCATGTTCAAAATTTTTGGGCTCAAGATCATCATCAATAGTCTTTCCGTTATTATCTAAATAATTTCCAAAATGATCATGCTCCAAAATCAGACCCGATAATTGTTTACTGAGAGGTGACATCCTTCTTTCCACTCTATTATATGCACTTCTCCCTGGTGCATTTGTAACGAGAAATAGAGCATACAAGTTATAATTCTTAAAATGTTGTATAGCAAAACTAATAGTCTTCTGATAGCGGGGATTTTCGTCTGGTCCTCCATCGACGTTAAAAATTAAAACTGGCTTTACTTGATTATCAGGAGTTTTTGAAAAGTCTTTAAAGATTTCCAAATCAATTAGAGCTTCAAAGTCTTCACTATGTGTTGCTGCTGTACTTGATGAATACTTAAGCCATTAAAAAACCTAACCTAACAATTTATTTGTTTCCCCCCCATCACAAACATAACACATAGTATCATTTGATTGAATCGCACAAATCGCGCTTAAAAGTCCAATGTAAATCAAATGGAGTTTTATTATCAAACGATTTCTGTTTGCTGTTACTATGGCAACAACTTGCGTCACCAAACAAAAAACAGACAAATAATGTGAAAATAAATGTTCTGACGTTTATTAAAATTGAATTAATGTTTATTATTTTGAATAAAGAAGTTTGAGCCTTTCAGTTTGGATTTATCTGGCTCTAATATAACATAACTTAACCATAATCTAAATTAACCCTTTGTTGCCCAACATAAGTAAAAATTGAATATTTTCAATTTTTTGGAAAAATATTTTAATTTCAGTGTTCTGTGAATTTTTTTACATTTTTTTACCAATTAGATTTTTAGATAATTAAGCGGTACTTATAAGTACCATTCGTCATTAAGAGTAACAATTTTGTCATTGTTTTTTTTTTTTTAAAGTAGCCTGCTTTATTTATTTTTCACTTTATTAATAGAAATAACAAAAATTTTGGATTATCAATTTGAAAAACATTTTGAAATTTGGATCGTAAACGAAGATAAATATTGCACGTTTGGAAATGGCGTCAACACTCGTGTGCTCACTATACAAAACTGAATACCACGTGTAAACGACTGATGGTATTTGTTACGTTAAGATTTCTACGCGATCTATGCATAGTACTCAGAAGTTCTTACAGGCAGATGTAGACAAATATAACTCTGCTGGGCGGAAAGACCTTGTGGTCGATAGCCTTTTGTAGGCTTTTTGTTTTCAATAAATATTTCTTCTTCTTCTATAACTCTGCTTTTGTTTCAAACATATTTTAATATGGTGGTACTTTAGAGTACCGTCAGACGACAAAGGGTTAAATCTAGGTTAACCATCGAAGTAGGGAAAGATGTTTCCTTCTAAGTCTTCCGCCCTTATCGACCTTGACACTTTCGGTTACGACTTCCGATTTCTACTTTCGGTTTCGACGTCCGGTTTCGACTTCCGTTTCCGGTTTCCCACTTCCTGTTTTCCACAGATGAGAGTGTGAGGTCTATGCAGCCCCACGTGCGAGGTCTATGTAACACCGCGATGCGTGTGAGGTCTATGTAGTCCCATTTGTGATGTCTATGTAACTCTGGGTGTGAGATCAGATTTCGACTTTCCGTTTCCGGTTTCGACTTCCTATTTCGAGTACCGTTTCGGGTTTGTCACTTCCGGTTTGGCATTTCCGGTTTCCCATATCTGGCCGTCCCATTTCCGTTTCTTGCACTGAGCGTGGGATTTTTTAATATTCGGCGCAGGCGGGAAAATTCGAAATTTGACGTAGGCGGGAAAATTCAAACTCGAAATGGGAAGTGTCAAGGTCAGTGGAGGTGGAGGGCCTAGAAGGAAATATCTTTCCCTACTCATCGACAACGACCAAATAGTGTTCCCGTTACTGTGCGTTTTTACTAGCAATTTAATCTACGGAGGCGCTGAACGTTCTAACTTTATTGTGTCAGTGATTTGAAAGTCTGTCAAAATTACAATTTTTACAATAATATCGGTAAGATACAATTATTTTCTTGAAGATTCAACAGCATTTTAAAAAGCATCGTAGATAAAATAATGTGTGATGTTGAAAGGTTTTTGTGCACTCATTGCGATGAATGGCTATTGTGGCTATTATGCGAAAATAATGGCTATTGTGCGAAAAAATATGAGAAAATAAGATCTATTGTCAAATCACGAAAACGAGGAAAGTTTTAGGCGCTGTGCCATTTGCGTATCTTGTTGAACCACGTCTTGATTGAACTACATCTCTTTCATCCCATCTATCTACATCCCAAATCTATTGTGTTATGGTCTATCTTGTTGAAACTACGTCGTGTTGGCACCACATCTTGTTGGTACATCAGTCTCACTTCAAGTTTGGGTTTACCAACAAAATGTACCCTAAGTTCTAACTTCTTGGCTTCTAACTTCTAATAGCTAACTTCTGCGAGTTTGTGTATAACCGTTGTAGATGTAGAATGTAGATTTTTGTGGTGACTGTACTGCGACCTTCACAAATGTATTGTGCGCCACTCTTTTCCTCTAATCGCTGGTATGCTAACCCATTTAGAACGCATCATCTAGTTTCCTCCTTTAGAAGCTTCAGGATCTGGTTTGGATTGCAATTGAATTGCAAAAATTGGACGGCAACTCCTCTGCGTTCTCAAGCAGCAGGCCCTAAGATACATTTGTCACTTGCGGCTTAGTGCTCAGCAGTCTTTGAGAAGATGTAAGGGGGGTTCCTCTGCCGAGCCGCAGAAACAGCATCTGTCATCTTCCTCTAGAACTAGGGCCTTGAGGTGTTTTGCAGAGTCAAGACTTCTGTCAAAATTCTAAGCTTGTTTCTGTTTAGTTTCCGGCAAACTTTTTGCAGTTCCCAGCATTACTGTGGATTGCCTTAGCCCTGGAAGCTCTTTCTAGATTTTCATCCATTCTTCTCTTTTTTCTTCATCTAAACTTTTGTGGATGGTGTTCATACACTTACCGCAAAAGGGTTTCGGACCTATAAAGGGATTACTGGACCCCTTCTTTACTAGGTGATCGGCTTCTTCGTGTCCTGGTACCCAGAATTACGTCCATTTATTTTCTCTGCAAAACCTATTTAGCTTTCACACATAGTCTGTTTGTATCTGATGGTATATGAGCTAATGACCTTGATTTCTGCTTGGCTATCAGCAGAATAGACAACGATAGTTTGGACCTCGTACCAAATATTTTGAATCCATGGGAATCTACCCAAGTATCTTCCATGCAAAGGTACATTCAATCGAGAGAGCATAAAGGCTCTTTTGAAAGGCTCGCCTTCGGCTCGTGCTTTAAACTTGGCTACTCATGCACAAAAGGCCTTCTTCACACACTTGTATCATAAACTACTATATGGCGTTTTCGAACAAAATCGGAAACAATTAAAAACACGTTATTTTTCTTAACTTTAATTTACAACCTAGTTTTGCAAGCCTCTAGCCTTTATCTAAATAACATAACTAACGCCGTTTTTTAGATTTTGGTCTTCTGAATCTAAATCCGTTACTATTTTTCCTGTAGTTTATCTAGTTTCCTTGATATCGTTACATAAGTTGCTCAAAACGTTCCCGAACTTTAACACTTTGACGACGAATTTTAAAAAATGAAATTTCTATAACTTTAACGATAGAAATCGGCTATTTAGCTTGTTTAAAACGTGTAATGTTGATTTCTAATTTTTCCTATGCTGCAAATTTGAAATTTGAGTGCGGGATATATATGTCTCAACAGTGTTTTATAGAAAATCAAACTATTATAGAAAAATAAGAAAAAAGTTTATTCTAAATGTTACAAGGTACATTTTTATACATGAAGTGGTGTAAAACAGCTATCGCATAATGAAAAGGTGCACATCGATATTATCAATCAGCGATATTATCGGCAAGGTCGGTGTTTTCATCACCTTCCAATTCCAAATCACTATTTGTAGAAAAATCAGTTCTCCGATTTCATCTAAATCTTGCTGGCGTGGCACATTTCTTTTTGATCTCTTGGCCTCGGGAGGTTCAAAATCTCTATCAGACTCGTCATCAGATGTGTGAAAGGTGTCCTCAATTTCAGAAGACCATGAATTTAAAATGTCTTCTAAATCTTTTTCGGTTAGATATTTTTCACCCATACTGCAAATAAAAAAATTAAAAACAGTTGTCACTGTTGGGACATATATGTCCCACTAACTAAATGTAAGGCAAAAACTATTATTGCATGCAGTTTTATAAAAAAAATATAAACATATACACAAAAAAATAAATGTGCTTACCTTTTGATACAAATACTTCCCAAAATAAACAATAATGTAGGTATTATAACGAAACTAGTCGAAAATACTATAAACACGAGTGTGAGAAGCGTTGGTTGTAATAACACACAGAATAAGGCATCTATATATTTTTTAAATTTGACTGGGACATATATGTCCCGACAGTGGCCACAGGGTTAAGGTATAATTTTAGTCTTGTTTGAAAGTATTTCAGCCAAATTATGACAATGGTATCTCACACATTTTCGTTTATTATTTATTATCAAACTATATTATATATGTTTATTATTTGTTATATGTTTATAAATGTTTATTATTATAATCAAACATGTCCTTATATTCGATTTAATCGTAAATGTGTACCGATTCAAGAATAAATTTATTTATAATTTTTCTCGTTCTGTTCACGCTAATTACTGAAATACGTTTATTGAACACACGTGTGTGTACGTGTGATGATATTCGGTCGCGTGCCAGGTGTCACCTGCGTGTGCACCATACGTCACAGTCGGTTTCTTCGGGCGGTCGGCTCACGAGGGGGCGATATGCTCAAATTCCTTCACAATTTTGCATTTTCTTCTTCACTTTTCTAACCGACTTTTCACGCTGCCCGACCACCGACGCGACATGTGCCAACCGATACAACACAAACGACTACTGCTCATTGTCTAACAGCTTTAGACAAGCCTCATTTGCATAGATATTATCTTAATTACTTGGACTTTATGCTTTTACTGGAAAAAACAAATATTAAAACTAGACAGACGAGAGTATTCCACTTTGGATTTTAGTATAAGGCATCGTAGTATCATCACATACTTATTCAGGGTGGACAGCCCGTACGGTTAGTGAATACTGTCCTGTACTGAACCTGTATATGTACCTGTACTGTACCTGTGAATACTGTACGTTTAGTTGGAATGCCTCTTTGGGAATCGAACCCGAGTCTTCGGCTTGTCTGACGGGTATGAGTCAGATAAGACTAGTTTTAATATTAATGATAATAAACTAGTATTAATGATAATAAACTAGTATTAATGATAATAAACTAGTATTAATGATAATAATAATAATAATATATCCCTTTATCGGTTGTAACTTTTTGAAATAATGTCAGCATTACGAACAAGAGACTAGAACATACAAAAAGTTGTTTTTTTATTTGTCTGGTTTCTATTAGACGGAGCAAATAAACTAATCTATATATACCTATAGTTTTAATAGAAGAAATAAATTCCGCCTGCGACAATAAAATAAATATGGCTGTGATAAATCAAAGAGTTAATGACGTGTATCGCAAAAAGTTCGCGTCGCAAAAATGAGACGAGATTTTTTTTGTGCGGAAAATAAATTTTCAATTGGCATTTAACAACAAGTTAGCACTAATTACTTGATTAGCAATCGATTACAAGAAATCTAGACAAAAAAATGGATATTGCACAAGATTTAATCAAATCGATAAATATTGAATTGTTTAGGAACTCGGTGTTTTTTTGTTAATTCCCAGACGGTGTTAAAGCCAAGTGATTACTTAATGTGTTAATAATATCAATTTCCTTATTGATTTATAAGACGTTTTATCGTAATCTCGGAATGGATCTGAATAAATTCATTGAAGCCGCGATTTAATTTAATTTGAGACGAGAAATTTCGTCGATCGTGGATTGTGCAACGAGTCGGGAGGGAGTAAGACGGAGACGGTGCGAGAGGAGAGGTCAAAGTGTGTAACATTAATCCCCTGTAATTGTCTAATAACTTAAGCTAAACGTTCAAGTTCGTGCCTTACTCTCTACTTGATATCTCCATCATCTATTTCTATATTTATGTACCTACGTGTATATCGGTGAATATGAAATCTGAGAGGGTTATGAGAAGAGAAAACACCAGCAGATTATTCCAAGAACTCCACTTTATTAACTAAATAAAATTTTAGTTTCTTCAACATATTTCAATAAAATTGAAAGTAGAACTACGATATCTTCAAATCTGTTAGTAGCTGGAATTACACGGATATCTTCTGTTACTCTTTGGACAAAACAGTAACAGAAGATATCCGTGTAATTCCAGCTACTGACAGATTTGAAGATATCGTAGTGATAATCTCCTACTTTCAATTCTATTATTAATTTGGTTCAAACCATGCAATCTCATTTTAAATATTTCAATAAATTCTCTTTTTTTATCATCCAAGCTAGAAACAGTTAAAATGATTTGTTTTAGTTTCTCGATTTTGAGAAACCTTTTTTGAGAAAGATTAGGCTAATAGAAGTTGACGGTACTAAGTATTAAGTGGCGACGATTTTACAAACCTCCAACAAAATCGATTCAGCAATCTAAAAACTATACGGACATAATCAATGAAACAGTCTGAATAAAATAGAGTATGAGATAATTACGTGAAAATATTCGTGGGAAGTCGTCAACGTTCTGTGTGTATGTGTCGATAATTAGTTTATGAAAGGAAACAGGTGAAATGTATTCCCGTTTTTTTAATAATCAAAACTCTACGTATTGTGCTGTCTATGTAGTATTAGCGATTTCAATGAGTGAATAGGAAGTAAAAGCGGCAGGTGAAACCCGAAATTCTCATATATTGTGCAATCACAATAATTATCATTATCTAATTCCACTCTCGTTCACTCAATCTAAATTACTATGTAGACTTCATTGTATTTTCGTCTTCCTAACATTCTAAATATACGTAAAAATCTTAACAAACATGTTTTTATTTGTCCATTCTTGTTCGTCTAGTCTTGCCTGTCTAGCCTTGTCTATCTGGTCTAGTCTATCTGTTTAGTCTTATTTGTCTAATCTTGACTGTCTAAGTCCTCTTCGGTAGTGCAGTTGATAATATGCCCGCCTTTCAATGCGGGAGACCCGGGTTCGAATCCGGGTAACAGAATTAGTACAATTATTTAGAGATAATGAAAAACTTTGATTACGTGTTCAACAGCAGGTGTTACCGCTTAGAGGTTCTAGCAAAATAATTTCAGGCAATCTTCTCCGGTATAAGTGATGAATTTACTCAATAAATCATCAAATAAACATTTTATATTATAGGCAAAACTGTTCGGTACGTGTATTTGTGTTTAGTTGGTATAGCTATTGTCGGGGTTAGGTGAGCATGTATCAATCGGTTTTAATATTGATTCAAAATCTGCGTATACAACAACGCATTTTTCTATCGTAATTTTAATATATTCCCCAGGACCATATCACCTCTCCTGTCTTTAACAATGTCTTTTGTCGGAATAATAGTGTATATTTTGTTGCAGTCATTCAATTTCTATTGATTGAAAGACGACTCGGTTGAAAAAAAGATTAGACAGCCATCACATAAATATTTTTTATCGTGATGCGATGATATTTGACTTTTTAAAAGTCGCCAAATATCTTTAATATATACATAATGACCTTTAACCCCCTCTTCCAAATATAATAAATTAACATGTCTCTCCCTAGTGTCAATTTTTTTAGACAGATTTTCTATTTGTTTATCAGTTCCTTCGTGTATAAATAATTTGTTTTTACGTCTAATTCTAATTGAAAGCCTGCTTTCAAATCCTGCAGTTATTTACATTTCATTAGCATTATTTCATTAACATTATTTCTTTAGCTTTTACAAATTATTTGCCCAAGACTATTTATACGAAATTCCATCAGAAACCAATTTACGCTAGAACTAGAAAAGAATAGAAACAATTCTTGAATAATTGAAAAAAAATTCCACCAGATTTTTTGGCTGCGTCGTTTACAATGAAATTTAAAGAATAGAACAGGTTACTAGAAAGGCCTTAGGATTGTTATCTAAGATTCGTTTTTGCACACCAGAATGCATACCTTTCATGTTTGGACCATTGTCTTATACCTGGCCACGTATATTTTTAATTTTGAGACCTAATTTATCTAATTCTTGCAAAATTAAATCAGTTAAACTCTCCCCAGTTGATGATTCTACAGGTAAAAATTTGATGAAAAATTCTTTAGGAACAAATTCTTCACTATCTTCATTTAGAACGCGAGAACAAAAATACATTTGTTCAATTCTACTAACATCTGGAATGCAATCCAAAATAACTTGTTTTTATTTGTCCATTCTTGTTCGTCTAGTCTTGTCTGTCTAGCCTAGTCTGTCTAGTTTTTTTGTCTAGTCTGTCTGTTTAGACTTGTTTGTCTAATCTTGACTGTCTAAGTCCTCTTCGGTAGTGCAGTTGATAACATACCCGCCTTTCAATGCGGGAGACCCGGGTTCGAATCCTGGTCCGGAAGACGACAACTAGAGTGGTTTTCACTAATCTTCCGGATTGCCCACCTTGAATAAATGCCAAATATGCCATACCGTGGTAGCGTATATTAAAAGCCAAAGTGGAATAGGGGTTTAGTCAAAATCAATAAAGTAGTTTATACAAAAGTGAATAAAATACTAAATGAAATGTGTCAGTAAAACTTACACCATGATAATGCAAGTAACAAAAGCAGTATCATAGTATTAAATACAGATTAAGTACTGCTAATAAGTACAAACATTAATACACTATACACATAACTAAATAAATAAATTAATTAATTACAAAGGTAAAAGATACAAATTGGCATTACATTTTTCCTGACTTTTGCCCGGATTGAAACATTAAAAACTCCTCCATTGTGTAAGGCTCCATGTTGTTGATATATTCAAATAACTTATGTTTATAATTTCTTAACCCCATTATGAATCTGATCTCTGTAGGCTCTAGGCAATGCATTGAAGAGTTTTATACCGGTATATGTAGGGTTTTTCTCAGTCAACGTCAACTTATGCTGGGGTATGTTGTAGTATAGATGAACTTGTCTGGTGTTTTGACTGTGCGAGACTAAATATTTCTCAAAAATACTTTCTGTGTTTATATATGAAAACCAGTAGTTCATAGATGTAGGTTCCAACAACTGTCTGGATTTTCGCTATTTTAAATTTCCCACGACAAGATATCCTGTATTCTAGATTATATAATATTCTGATAGCTTGCTTTTGAATTCTAAATAGACATTTAATATCCTTACCGGTGCCCCAAAATATAATACCATAGCGGAGATGTGAATGGAAATTGGCAAAATATACAATACATAAGACTTCTAAGCCCACGGATGGTTGGATAGTGCATAACTGACTTTATTCAATTTGCACATTAATGCTACAATATGGTTTCCCCAGTCTAGGGTGTTATCAACTATCACTCCTAGAAGTCTTACAGATTGTTTTGCAGATCGTTCCCTATTGCAATATGTTCATGATAAACTTTCAAACTTCTATTTGTTTTAAATATAATGATGTTGGTTTTGGACTTTAATTTGGACGTTTATTTCTAAACGGTTTGAATTGAACCAGTTTATTAAACCGGTTCATTACCAATGTTGAATTAGTATGAACTTCTTCTACGCTACGGTTTTTGAGAAGGAGACTAGTGTCGTCCGGATAGTTAATCATCAGAGCTGATGTATTGTCTATTGCTGTAGGCAGATCGTTGACATAAATAGTAAATAGGATAGGTCCCAAGATACTTCCTTGAGGTATCCCCGTCCTGACTGTTCTCATCGTAGATGTTACAAATCCGCAAGGTGTTTCAATTTTCGTGATCTGCTTACGGTTGGATAAGTAGGACTTCACCCATTCTAGTGCTGTCGCTCTGATTCCATACTTTTCCATTTTCTTTAGAAGAATATTGGGGTCAACAGTATCATAAGCCATCGATAAATCGACGAGAATACCGGAAGAGATGTCTTGGTTATCCAGTTGCTTGTAGACATTATCAATATATTGGGAACATGCCGTTTCTACACTTTTTCCTTTGATAAAACCATGCTGGCAGACGCTAATGCATGGGCGTAACCAGAGGGGGGTTTTGGGGGTTCAAACCCTCCCCGAAATATGCAACATTATATTGAAATCAGGAGGGACGAGTAGAGACGACTATCTTCAAGAGAGTATGGTAGGATGTGGAGTTTAGGAACCCTTGTGTTTCACTTTTAGAAAGTAAATTGGTGCATTTCTTGAAACCCCCCCGAAACCAAAACTTTGAAACAAAATTTTCAAATCTGAACCAAAATTTAGAATCAAAATTTTCAATTTAAAAGCAAAATATTTATAAGCAAAATTTAAAATTTAGAAGCAAAATGTTCAACTTTGAAGGAAATTTATGACAAAATTTTCAATTCAGAAACAAATTGTTCAATTGATAAGCAAAATTTAGAAGCAATATGTTCAATTACGAAGCAAAATGTGCAATTTATAAGCAAAATTTAAGGTTTAGAAGCAATTTAGAAGTTAAATTTTAAAATCTGAACCAAAAGTTAAAAGCAAAATTTTCAATTTAGAAGCAAAATGTTAAGTTTAGAAGCAAAATTTAAAATTTAGAAGGAACATGTTAAATTTTCAAATCTGAAACAAAATTTAAAAGCAAAATTTTCAATTTAGAACCAAAATTTAGAACCAAAATTTTCAAATTTGGAAGCAAAATGTTCAGTTTATAAGCAACATTTAAAATTTACTAGCAAAATATTAAATTTACAAGCAAAATATTCTATTTAGGAGCTAAATTTTCAAATCTGAACCAAAATTCTCAAATCTAAAGCACAATTTAGAAGCAAAATTTTCAAATCTCAAGTAAAATTTTCAAATCTGAAGCGAAATTTTCAAATCTGAATTTTGTCCTTTTAAATCATAATTTTGTGTTTTTAAACTGCAAAATTTGTTCTTTTTGAAAAAGGGAAAATCTTCAAATGTCATTCATTCGTTAGAACCAAATAAAACTTGAACTCCTTTCTTTTGTGGACTCGTTCCTTTGGTTTCACATCAAATAAACATTAAAATTTGCGACGTTTTCTTAAATTTAATTTTGGCAAGAATATTCAATGCTACTGAGTTATGTTCATTCTTATTTTCTTACACGGGCGTAGTCAGGGTTTAGTTTCGGGGGGTGGGCCCCCGCACCCACCCCCCGAAACTAAACCCTGACTACGCCCGTGCGCTAAAGGTATTATATTTCTGTAGAAGTGATACTATTCTTACTTGAAAGATCTTCTCTACAACCTTTACAAAAGAAGATAATATACTGATAGGTCTATAGTTCGCCATGTCATTTTTACCCCACTTCTTAAATATAGGAATAATTGTAGAAGTTTTAAGGACTTCTGGGAAAATACCAGATAATATGGAGTTGTTCGCTATATACATTAGTGGGTCTGCTATTTCCCAAAAACTCTATTTGATAACTCGAATGGGTATGTCGTCGCTACCGGCACATTTTTTGTTTTTCATATTCGTGGTGATATTGTAAAGCTGCGTTGCAGTCAGAGGGTCTACCACCATTGACCTGTTTATTTCCGGGATGTAACTCTGGAAAGGGACAGATGGGAGATTTTTTGTTATTTCTTCAGCGTTAACTGTAAAGAAGTTGTTAAAATTTGTCGCTAAAGTTATTGGGAGTTTGTTTGCATTTTCAATTAATTGTAAAGGTCTAGTGTTCAGGATAAACTTTCAAACTTCTTTTTGTTTTAAATATAATGATGTTGGTTTTGTCCTTGTTAATTACTAAATGGTTTGAATTGAACTAGTTTATTAACCGGTTCATTACCAATGTTGAATTAGTTAAATATAGAAATTATTGAATAGTTAATTGCGTGATTTTTTTAATTACGTCCCAAGATGTTCTGCTGATGTTGTCAGTATGTTTTAGTTGGTTTTCAAATTTAATTATCTTTTGTGTTCTCAGTACAATCTCTACGTAATTTATTGTAGGCTTTTTTGTATTCTGGCTTGAAATTTGATACAATTTGTAAAATATCAAGACGTTTTCTTACCATGTATATTTGGCGAGTGGTAAAGGTACTATGATTTCTCTTCCTTGTATCTTTAGGGACTCGAGGAAAACATTCATTAACATATAAAATGAAAACGTTCATGAACAGGACCGGCACGTCAAAATATGCCGCCTAAGGCGAATACAACTTTCGCCGCCCCAATTTGTAATTCGTTAGATAAATTTAAAGGTTCTATATCGTCTGTTAGGTAGGTACATGTGTAAATACATATAATATAATAAATACATATAATATACATAATACGTATAAATACATGTACATATTTTTAAGAATTTCGTCTGAATTTTTTTGCGCTAATGGAATATCGTATAAAATTCAAAAATTTGATTATGATTTTCCAATTGTGTAAATCTTTCTGTAACAGAATTAGTACAAATATTTAAGAGATAATGAAAAACTTTGATTACGTGTTCAACAGCAGGTGTTACCGCTTAGAGGTTCTAGCAAAATAATTTCAGGCCATCTTCTCCGGTATAAGTGATGAATTTACTCAATAAATCATCAAATGAACATTTTATATTATAGGCAAAACTGTTCGGTACGTGTATTTGTGTTTAGTTGGTATAGCTATTGTCGGGGTTAGGTGAGCATGTATCAATCGGTTTTAATATTGATTCAAAATCTGCGTATACAACAACGCATTTTTCTATCGTAATTTTAATATATTCCCCAGGGCCATATCACCTCTCCTGTCTTTAACAATGACTTTTATCGGCATAATAGTGTATATTTTGTTGCAGTCATTCAATTTCTGTTGATTGAAAGACGACTCGGTTGAAAAAAAGATTAGGCAGCCATCACATAAATATTTTTTATGGTGTTGCGATGATATTTGACTTCTTAAAAGTCGCCAAATATCTTTAATATATACATAATGACCTTTAACCCCCTCTTCCAAATATAATAAATTAACATGTCTCTCCCTAGTGTCAATTTTTTTAGACAGATTTTCTATTTGTTTATCAGTTCCTTCGTGTATATATAATTTGTTTTTACGTCTAATTCTAATTGAAAGCCTGCTTTCAAAACCTGCAGTTATTTACATTTCATTAGCATTATTTCATTAACATTATTTCTTTAGCTTTTACAAATTATTTGCCCAAAACTATTTATACGAAATTTCATCAGAAACAAATTTACGCTAGAACTAGAAAAGAATAGAAACAATTCTTGAATAATTGAAAAAAAATTCCATTAGATTTTTTGGCTGCGTCTTTTACAATGAAATTTAAAGAATAGAACAGGTTACTAGAAAGGCCTTAGGATTCTTATCTAAGATTCGTTTTTGCACACCAGAATGCATACCTTTCATGTTTGGACCATTGTCTTATACCTGGCCACGTATATTTTTAATTTTGAGACCTAATTTATCTAATTCTTGCAAAATTAAATCAGTTAAACTCTCCCCAGTTGATGATTCTACAGGTAAAAATTTGATGAAAAATTCTTTAGGAACAAATTCTTCACTATCTTCATTTACAACGCGAGAACAAAAATACATTTGTTCAATTCTACTAACATCTGGAGTGCAATCCGAAATAACTTGTTTTTATTTGTCCATTCTTGTTCGTCTAGTCTTGTCTGTCTAGCCTTGTCTGTCTAGTTTTTTTGTCTAGTCTGTCTGTTTAGACTTGTTTGTCTAATCTTGACTGTCTAAGTCCTCTTCGGTAGTGCAGTTGATAACATACCCGCCTTTCAATGCGGGAGACCCGGGTTCGAATCCTGGTCCGAGAGACGACAACTAGGGTGGTTTTCACTAAACCGTCTGGATTGACCACCCTGAATAAATGCCAAATATGCCATACTGGGGTAGCGCATATTAAAAGCCAAAGTGGAATAGGGGTTTAGACAAAATCAAATCAAAATCAAAAAATATTTATTTCATTAATAAAGTAGTTTATACAAAAGTGAAAAAAATACTAAATGAAATGTGTCAGTAAAACTTACACCATGATAATGCAAGTAACAAAAGCAATATCATAGTATTAAATACAGATTAAGTACTGCTAATAAGTACAAACTTGAATACACTATACATATAACTAAATAAATAAATTAATTAATTACAAAGGTAAAATATACAAATTGGCATTACATTTTTGGCCTGACTTTTGCCCGGATTGAAACATAAAAAACTCCTCCATTGTGTAAGGCTCCATGTTGTTGATATATCCAAATAACTTCTGTTTATAATTTCTTAACCCCATTATAATTCTGATCTCTCTAGGCCAGGGGTCGGCAACCTGCGGCTCGCGAGCCGCATGCGGCTCTTTCGATGTAATATTGCGGCTCTTCAGTTCCATAAGCAAACATTAATTATTTTAATATCAAAACCCTTAAAATCGTGCAATCGATCATAAGAAATTAATTTCATTTATTGCACATGCTACTTTTCTTCACATTGTCTGCTACAAATCATACATTTATATATGAAATCATACGATTTTATTTCATTGCGCGTCTTCTTTCGAAGAAAAATATTGAGAATTCAACCGGGATTAGACGGAGTCGTTTGCGTTAAAATGATATATTCCGACTTGTCTCATTCAGGGCCGGCACGTCAAAATATGCCGCCTAAGGCGAATACAAATTTCGCCGCACCAATTTGTACTTCGCTAGACAAATTTAAAGGTTCTATATCGTCTGTTAGGTACATGTGTAAATACATATAATATAATAAATATATATAATATACATAATACGTATAAATACATGTACATATTTTTAAGAATTTCGTCTAAATTTTTTTGCGATATTGATGGGATATCGTATGAAATTCAAAAATTTTATTATGATTTTCCAATTGTGTAAATCTTTCTGTAACAGAATTAGTACAAATATTTAAGAGATAATGAAAAACTTTGATTACGTGTTCAACAGCAGGTGTTACCGCTTAGAGGTTCTAGCAAAATAATTTCAGGCAATCTTCTCCGGTATAAGTGATGAATTTACTCAATAAATCATCAAATGAACATTTTATATTATAGGCAAAACTGTTCGGTACGTGTATTTGTGTTTAGTTGGTACAGCTATTGTCGGGGTTAGGTGAGCATGTATCAATCGGTTTTAATATTGATTCAAAATCTGCGTATACAACAACGCATTTTTCTATCGTAATTTTAATATATTCTCCAGGACCATATCACCTCTCCTGTCTTTAACAATGACTTTTATCGGCATAATAGTGTATATTTTGTTGCAGTCATTCAATTTCTGTTGATTGAAAGACGACTCGGTTGAAAAAAAGATTAGGCAGCCATCACATAAATATTTTTTATGGTGATGCGATGATATTTGACTTCTTACAAGTCGCCAAATATCTTTAATATATACATAATGACATTTAAAATCCTCTTCCAAATATAATAAATTTATATGTCTTTCCCTAGAGTCAAATTTTTTAGACAGATTTTCTATTTGTTTATCTGTTCCTTCGCGACTAAATAATTTGCTTTTACGTCTAATTCTAATTGAAAGCCTGCTTTCAAAATCTGCATTTATTTCCATTTCATTAGCTATTTCTTTAGGTTTTACAAATTAATTGCCCAAAACAATTTATACGACAAAAATTCTTTGATCTCATCTTTTGTGATTTCTTTTGTGATTTTTGAATTTCTCTTGATAACAACTTTTATTTAGAAGTAGAAGGTAGAACTTAGAACCGGTGGAAACTCACGAAAAATTCGCTGCTACAAAAATATGCCGCCCTTAAAATATGGCGCCGTAAGGCGATCGCCTGTCCGACCAGGCGCACGTGCCGGCAGTGTTCATGAATGTATTCCACTGGCTGTTGATATCCAATTCGTCACATTGTAGAATTTGTAACATTGTAGTCTTGTCTGTCTAGTCTTGTCTGTCTAGTCTTGTTTGTCTAGTCTTGTCTGTCTAGTCTTGTCTGTCTAGTCTTGTCTGTCTAGTCTTGTCTGTCTAGTCTTGTCTGTCTAGTCTTGTCTGTCTAGTCTTGTCTGTCTAGTCTTGTCTGTCTAGTCTTGTCTGTCTAGTCTTGTCTGTCTAGTCTTGTCTGTCTAGTCTTGTCTGTCTAGTCTTGTCTGTCTAGTCTTGTCTGTCTAGTCTTGTCTGTCTAGTCTTGTCTGTCTAGTCTTGTCTGTCTAGTCTTGTCTGTCTAGTCTTGTCTGTCTAGTCTTGTCTGTCTAGTCTTGTCTGTCTAGTCTTGTCTGTCTAGTCTGTCTAGTCTTGTCTGTCTAGTCTTGTCTGTCTAGTCTTGTCTGTCTAGTCTTGTCTGTCTAGTCTTGTCTGTCTAGTCTTGTCTGTCTAGTCTTGTCTGTCTAGTCTTGTCTGTCTAGTCTTGTCTGTCTAGTCTTGTCTGTCTAGTCTTGTCTGTCTAGTCTTGTCTGTCTAGTCTTGTCTGTCTAGTCTTGTCTGTCTAGTCTTGTCTGTCTAGTCTTGTCTGTCTAGTCTTGTCTGTCTAGTCTTGTCTGTCTAGTCTTGTCTGTCTAGTCTTGTCTGTCTAGTCTTGTCTGTCTAGTCTTGTCTGTCTAGTCTTGTCTGTCTAGTCTTGTCTGTCTAGTCTTGTCTGTCTAGTCTTGTCTGTCTAGTCTTGTCTGTCTAGTCTTGTCTGTCTAGTCTTGTCTGTCTAGTCTTGTCTGTCTAGTCTTGTCTGTCTAGTCTTGTCTGTCTAGTCTTGTCTGTCTAGTCTTGTCTGTCTAGTCTTGTCTGTCTAGTCTTGTCTGTCTAGTCTTGTCTGTCTAGTCTTGTCTGTCTAGTCTTGTCTGTCTAGTCTTGTCTGTCTAGTCTTGTCTGTCTAGTCTTGTCTGTCTAGTCTTGTCTCTCTAGTCTTGTCTGTCTAGTCTTGTCTGTCTAGTCTTGTCTGTCTAGTCTTGTCTGTCTAGTCTTGTCTGTCTAGTCTTGTCTGTCTAGTCTTGTCTGTCTAGTCTTGTCTGTCTAGTCTTGTCTGTCTAGTCTTGTCTGTCTAGTCTTGTCTGTCTAGTCTTGTCTGTCTAGTCTTGTCTGTCTAGTCTTGTCTGTCTAGTCTTGTCTGTCTAGTCTTGTCTGTCTAGTCTTGTCTGTCTAGTCTTGTCTGTCTAGTCTTGTCTGTCTAGTCTTGTCTGTCTAGTCTTGTCTGTCTAGTCTTGTCTGTCTAGTCTTGTCTGTCTAGTCTTGTCTGTCTAGTCTTGTCTGTCTAGTCTTGTCTGTCTAGTCTTGTCTGTCTAGTCTTGTCTGTCTAGTCTTGTCTGTCTAGTCTTGTCTGTCTAGTCTTGTCTGTCTAGTCTTGTCTGTCTAGTCTTGTCTGTCTAGTCTTGTCTGTCTAGTCTTGTCTGTCTAGTCTTGTCTGTCTAGTCTTGTCTGTCTAGTCTTGTCTGTCTAGTCTTGTCTGTCTAGTCTTGTCTGTCTAGTCTTGTCTGTCTAGTCTTGTCTGTCTAGTCTTGTCTGTCTAGTCTTGTCTGTCTAGTCTTGTCTGTCTAGTCTTGTCTGTCTAGTCTTGTCTGTCTAGTCTTGCCTGTCTAGTCTTGTTAGTCTAGTTTTATCTTGTCTATCTAGTCTGTTGTATCTAGTCTCGTCTGTCTAGTCTTGTGTTTCTAGTTTTGTAAATTTAGTATTTTCTGTCCAGTCTGCCTGTCGAGACTTAATTGAGTATAAGGAGCTGGTTTACTAAATGGGTATAACATAAGCAACATATTACAAGCCTTTAATCTTTTCTGCAAGACAGCGTAGTTTATGTGGCGTGCATTGTGAGGTTCAAGATAGTTGGCTCAGAGTCGGTGGACTGTTTAAAACTTGATCGTGGGCGTGTAATATAGACAAAAGTGTGCAAGTTAGACAGGAAATTGAAGACGGCATTTGGCTATCCACGTGTCTGCTGACGCCACAAAGCTCGATAAATAACTACAAAAAATTATCAATCGAGTGTTAATTAAAAGTGTGCAGAGTGTGCGGTGGAGGATTAATGAGGAAATCGTGACTTTGACTTATATTTATACTAAACTGAAGTTATTGAGCATATGTTGAGCAAGAGGAAAAGTCTTGAATGGGATTAGTAAACTCATTGTGCTGGAGAATGATTTCGTGTGTGTTCTAGTCTTGTCAATTTATGTTTCTGGAGGAAGAAATGATGTCGTGTGTAAACTGAGAAGAAATTTTCGTACTTAATGTTATGTAAATGAAGACGAGGTGATTGGTTTTTCGGGCGGGAGGGAGAAAGCGAGAGATAATAAAAGAATGAAAAAGGGGAACGAAGGCAGATAAAATAGATTTATGGTATGCATAATATTTATGAATATTGGATTATTATTATATTCTTCTTCGGATATATTCTTTTAACTGCCGAGTAATAAAAATTATATTTAAAAAATCATCATTAACGGTCGTTCGGTTTCTCCCTGCGCTCACTCTCTCTCTCTCGCACGAAAGCTCCGCTTGCGCAAAAAGGAGAAGACATCGACGAAGTTTTACTAACCCACTAAAATAAGACAATGCCGATTTTTTCGTCGGTTTTTTCGCGTCGGTGAATTTATGGCGCTCGAGATTCTTTAAGGAGCGTTTTATGTCGTGTTGAACTTCCTGGTTCATAATAACTATTACTAAAATGGTTATGACGAATGGAAGAAAGGATTTCTATAAATATTAACTGACATTTACCTCCAATTCGTTTAAAATGTGAATTTTGCAGAAATTTCTCTCATATTATAGTATGTCTATCAAATTTTTTTTTTTCAATCAAAATTTGACAAATTTTTTGACGTATAAATTATTTTTTTTCAAATTTATTAAAAAAAGTCACTTTAAATTATGCCATCACTATCCTTTACGTCAAAATTTGACATATATGTTTATTTTTTCTTCAATAAACTGTTTATATTTTCCAATAAAAAGTATTTCACCTCACATTCAAACACACTCAATAAGTTCCTTTGTGGCGTTGTAATTTATGAAACCTCGGCGAGTCCGCAGTTTACACACGGACCGAGTTCACGAGATTCTTATCGAAATCTAGTTCTATTAGCCAACTATGTACGCTAGAAGTATAGCACACTTTGATACCATCGCTGGAATGTCAAATACCAAACAAGTGCCAACCACGAGCCATTTACACGGACGAGTTTGCTCTAAATATTGATTTATAAATTGATTTTTTTCCTCCTTTAGGCTTATTCACTAGATATCGAACGAACGGGGCTTCGAGGTAGTGTCGGCGTTTCCTGCCTGGAAGAACTGTTCTTAATAATGAATTATTACTCGCTAGATACTTGCGTTTTAAAAATATTTTTAATTTCGGCGTTGTTGTTGGTGAACTGTATTGGTTCCCTCTAATCCTTTTTGATCTATCGCCTCTTTTTTACATAATCCTCACTCTACTCACTTATGGTCAAAACTAGTTTTTCTTTCTCTCAAATTATTATTCAAATTATCTTTTATTATATATACGACTTTAATATACTTCATTTAAATAATATTCAATTAATAAGCATTTTAGTGGAGTATACGGATAAAACTAGGCAGACAAAGTTATACAGACAATATTAAATAGACTAATTTTGAGGATTAAGACGCTTGGTGTGGGGAGGAAATAATGTTGAGATTTTTCGAAGAATTGTTGTGAATATGACGTAATAAAATGGTGTGCATGTCAGGTGGTCAAGTTTTATCGTTTGGAAAGCGAATAAAAAGTTTATTTATTTTAATATAAACGCACCCACACGCGTAGATTTAGTATGCAGTGTGCGTGTGGTAGAGATTACGTATGTAAAGTGTGGATATTATACAAATCTATAATAATACGAAAACTAAAAGAAACATAAACTAAATCCAGTTCACTGAATTCTTTGGATTTATCTAATTTTTATATTTTTGATGAAATAATTAACGACGTCTGTGCAGAGCGAGCACGTAACCGCGGCTAATATGGCCGACTCTCGGCATAGTAATAGTGGTTTAGTGTACACACTACGTACGATACAGCAATAAATCATTTTTAGTTGGAACGGGAAAAAAAAGTCGGCTGAACTGGCGCCGACCAAAGAGAGCAATTGCGACCTGCAGCTAACCACTTGGTCTATAAACGAGTCGGTGAACACACACTAACTACCACCTACATGCCTTTTGTTGCTAAATTTATTAGTACGCTAGATATCATCTGAATTTTATAAACGCTTTTCCAAGAATATTTAGTTTTACTTACTTCGCTTACTTACAACTATATAATAGACATAACTATGTAGATAACATCTTCGTCCGTCTACACTTCTTTCTCTATATAATCTATTTACTCATATATATATATATATATATATATATATATATATATATATATATATATATATATATATATATATATATATATATATATATATATATATATATATATATATATATATATATATATATATATATATATATATATATATATATATATATATATAATCGATTGTTTTCCCTTTGGAGAGCGATTGAACTTGATTGTACATGATTTCATCTTCTGGCGTTTTCCCGCTTCTCTTCCCAAAATCTCTTCATCCTCTCAGAATGCTCCTTCTTCCGCTCAACTGTCCATTTTCTTCCAGGCTGTCGTGATGGTCTATCCTCAAACTTAACATTTTTTATTTTATTCCGGCACTCAGTACGGTCCTCGATATTTTGTATGTTGATCACACATTTACTCTGTACTATAACGTTGAGCAATTTCTTCGCGGTTCTGGAGTTTTCCTTCCTGTAAATGTGTGTATAAAACTGTGCTCGGCGTTTTCTGAATACGTCCCGTATCGTGTGGATCTTTTGGTAGAGTTCGTTATGAGGTCTCTTCATCCAAATACCGTTAACATTAACTGCCCCGTAAATCTTACTGAGAATTTTTCTTTCCTGTGTTTCAATATCCTTAATTTTGGAATGACCGTCGATAACCATTGTTTCGGCTGCGTAAGTTGCTTCCGGAAGAATCACCGTTGTATAGTGCCTTAATTTTGCATCTAACGAGATGCACTTCTTGTTGTAGTGAGCCCACGTTAGCTTGTAGGCCTTCTGTAGTTTGGTGATTCTTTGTTCATTGGCGATTCGGTTTAGTCCCGATGACTGTATGATTTCTCCAAGGTATTTAAAATGGGGGACTTATTACGATTAAAGCTAAATTATTTTCTGGTCGCCTTTTCATATAGTGGGTTTTTTCATAAGAAATTTGTAGTCCGGTTCTTTGCGCGATTTCATGTAGTTTTTCCACTGCGTGTATGGCTTCATGTCTGGTGTTAGTAATAATGGCCAATATCATCCGCAAAAGCGTGGCACTTGACTGTAAGACGGTTCTCTTTTTTTATACCAATTTAAATGCCTTTCACATGAGGTTTCCATTCCCTAATAATCTTTTTTCTCTAGAACAATATTAAAGAGCATCAACTTTTTTTCTCCAATATTTTCCTATATTCATATTTTCTCCAATAATGAAACATATAAGTTTGAATGAATAAAAAAGTGAAATAAGTTTGAATGAAATCGTGTAGTAGGGATTCTATGTTCTGGACCCACCGCCACCGCTACCGTGACCTTGACTTTTGACCTTCCGGTTACGTTGGCTGCTTCCGGTGACGTTGGCCACTTCCGGTGACGTTGGCCACTTCCGGTGACCTTGGCCACTTCCGGTGACCTCGGCCACTTCCGGTGACCTTGGCCACTTCCAGTGACGTTGGCCACTTCCGGTGACCTTGGCCACTTCCGGTGACCTTGGCCACTTCTGTTGACTTCGGCCACTTCCGGTGACGTTGGCCACTTCCGGTGACGTTGGCTACTTCCGGTGACGTTGGCCTCTTCCGGTGACGCTGGCCACTTCTGGTGACCTTGACCACTTCCGGCGACCCTGGCCTCTTCTGGTGACCATGGCCACTTCCGGTGACCTTGACGACTTCCGTTGTACGACAATCTGCATTCTCAACAAATGACCCCAGATATAATTCTCGATGGATCTAACAGTCTCATATATTCACACGGCACCACTATGAAGTTTATCTCCGTTTACGTAAAAACCTTACAACCCTTCACATGAAATCTTATGATTCCCTTATAATCCTCAATTGACGGGCTACCTACCGTTAACCCATTAATGGGGGCTAGTTTGTATCAGCTTTAAAATAGCTTTTAATCAACTTTAATCAGCTTTTAGGCTTTAATACCATAATAAAGTGTGTGGTCTATGTAGCCCCACACTAAACAGAGCAAACATAGACCTCACCTATGTATGCGGGCGGGCCGGAAGTCGTCAAGGTCACCGGAAGTGGCCATGGTCACCGGAAGTGGCCAAGGTCACCGGAAGTGGCCAAGGTCACCGGAAGTGGTGGGTTCAGAACATAGGATTCCCTACTTTGATTTCCCTATTTCGAATGGTTGGTTTCAAAGTTATTGCTTGTTGCAGATAAATTTTCTAAATTTCAACATCATTATTAAACTGTCTAACTGGTCTTATTGTTTGAAACAAAGTTAATAAATTATACTTTTTTTTGTGTGGGGTTCGTTTGGCTGCAAAGCCTTTCTGCACTGCGACCAACTTGATCTATTGTGCTTGACCCTACTACAATTACTCTCCCAGGAATTCAACTTCGTGAACGAAGTCTAAGATATTCCTGAGAGGCTTGCTACTCAGCTCCAAGGTGGTCAATCTTGCGACCCCGAAGTGGGCAAGCCATATGTGTGCTAACGCTACACATATGCACATTATGTGTTCAGCGGTTTCTTCATCTGATTCACATAATCTACAGGCAACTTCCTCTGCCTTTCCCATTTTGTGTAGGTGATATCTCACTGGACAATGTGATCGACAATCCTGTGAGTATGCCTACCAAAGTTCTGATTTCTCTTCTAGAAAAGCTTAGCATCCGCTGCGTTATTGCGGCAGAATAGTTATTATTATTATTATTAGCATATATTGTTCATTATAAATATAATACAGTAGACATAAGCTGTACTTATATACATATGTTTTAAAAACAATGAACAAAAAGGCTCGTTTAGTCGTTATAAGGTTATAATGTCCTAGTCTTCCACGAGCCCCGATTTACTGAAAAAATACGTTTTTTGTTTGTGTTCCATTCATAAAATATTTTACTATATTTTGCTTTTGGTGAGAGATATTTAGTGAACAAATTTGCATATATTCCAGCTTTGAGTTTCTTACAAATGAAGAGAAAGATTTAGATCGTTCATAGAGTTGATTAGCACGTTGGGTTTACTTTCTTTAGCATCCTTTTAAACCGTTTAATGTCCGCTAGCCGAAGAGTGTCGTTTAGTCCGTTGATTTTTTTTTTATTTGATAACTGAAACAGGATTTGTTTGAACACAGCTGTTTTTGTGAATTGGAGGTGTTAGTAAATCTTTGCTGCGAACATTGAGATTATGTACGTCTGTTCTGTATGTTATTTTATTATACAGGTATGCTGGCTGTTTATTACAATACTCTTGAAGCAACATAAGGCATGGTAGTTTCTGACCTGTTCCATCGTTTTCATAATGTTTTCCATAGTTTATAAGCATTTTAGCTTGCCGCTGTCCTGGTGTGTTCTTCCAGTGGGTTTGCTTTTGCTCTTCTTCCCATTTCTTAGCCCCCTGCCTTAAGTGGGCCTTTGTAAGCCCACAAATAGGCTCCGGGCCCAAGAAGGGAGCCTCGGCCCCGCTTTTGGCGAGTGCGCCAGCCATTTCATTCCCATATATGCCCTGGTGACGACAATAGCGTGAGTCTGTTACCTTTCACCAGTTGATTTAGGGTTTGTTTACTGGAACTGTACTGGTTACTTTGGAATTAAAGTTGTGGGCTTTCAAATTCCTTAGAGCTACTTGGCTGTCCGTTAGGATGTAGATTTGTACTCCTTTAAGACGTTACTTTAGGCATATTTGTGCGCATCTTTCAATGGCTATAATTTCAGCCTGTAGTACCGTGGGAGCCGGGCCCAATGCTGTGGATTCCCTGTGACTCCGGCTGTATATGCCAATTCCTGTACCCCTAGCAGTTTTTGATGCGTCGGTGTACCACATGGACGCTTTGTCTTTAAGGTTTTCGATTCTTTGAACACTACTTTGGCGGTCATTGATGACCACTTCAACGGTTGTGTCAAAGTCGTATTCTGTAGACATTGCGTTCTAGGGCTGCTTCAGAAATTTCTCTCCGATTTGTTCCCTTATTTTCATGTGTCTCTGAATAGGCGATGTACACCTTAGTCTTAGAGCACTGATAATACCTTCTTTTTCTACCTGTTTGTGCAGTGAAAGTAGGTTGACCAGAACTTCCATTGCTGTGGTTGGAGTAGATTGCATCGCTCATGTTATACCCAAGCACGAAGCTATTGTAGCATGTTTTGGGTCTTTATTTCCTTTGTTTTGTATCACCATACGAGTGAACCGTAGGTGATAATCGGTCTTACCACTGCTGTCTGAGACCATAGGACCATTTAGGGTTTTAGTCCCAAAAAGCTTACGGCAGATCCAAAAGGTCGCTATGGTTTTTGAGAGCGTTTTGTTCAGATGCGAGTTCCAAGTGAGTTTATTATCCAAGATTACCCCTAGATATTTCACCTCCTCGAAAAACTCTAGCGTCTGACCTTCAATGCTCGGAGCTTTCAAGTTCAGCTTCCTCTTTCTGGTAAACGGGACCATTACTGTTTTGCTCGGGTTGACACTAAGGCCCTCCTTCTTGCTCCAACAGTTGATGGTGTTAAGTGCACTCTGTGCAAGGTTCATGATTTTATTACCAAACTTAACCCTTATTATGATGGCAACATTGTCAATCATCAACATCATCAAATTATATTTTAAAATTTAAAGCTTTTTTTAAGCTTTCCGAAAATTTAAAACATACTCCGCTGCATTTAGAATAAGGTGTAAATAGAACAAGATGTTTTTCGGTGGTTGAAAATTGTGTTGTTTTTAAGATTTGCTGACTTATTGTAAACTAAATTGTATAATGATTTATATTAACGCAATCTGTGTAAAATTCTGCGTGTTTTGATATACAATATGTTAAAATCGGAGAGGTGTCGAAAATTGCGAATTTTGGCATGTCATGGATATTGACATATGTTACATCATAAGACGCGAAATTTTCTATAGAACAAACAAGTAATAATCTTTTTCTGTTTTGGTGAAACGTAAGTCTGAAATTGCGATGCGATTACAAGGAGGCGCAAAATAGCGTACTTTCGGATTTTTGCCAGAAACTTTTTCGAAAATAATTTAAATTGACTGAATCTCTTTCTAAACTTTTCCAAATTAAATGCAGATTAAAATTAAGTGTGAAACTTGCAATTTCAGAATAAACCGTATTAAGGCGGAGTGCCCACTACCTCATCAGTTTTTTCTAAATTCTGACCGTATTTTTTAAAATATTTAAACAATTTTTTTTTTAATTCTTACAAAAAAATAAAATTCATATTATAGTGTTTTCCTATTTTCGAAAATATATGTAAAGAGAAAATAAAACATGTAATTATAAAATTATCGAAAAATTAACGACACTATAATAATATAAAAAACATTCCAACTAGGTCTATGAAAGAGTTGACAAAACATTTTCAAAATTAAACCCATGATTTAGAATATAAAATGAATGCTGCAATACTCATTGTTGGAGAAATTTTAAAGTGAAACATGGTACAGTTTAGGCCAGGAGGCGGGTTTCCGCCTGCGCATATGAGATTTATCGGTTCCTAAAACTCTGAAAGAGACACATAGACAAGGGTTTTACGATCCTCATTCATAGTTTAGTGAGTGCATTTTGCTAACAATTATATTTGACAATGTGTGATAAACAAGGAAGACGTTATAAACGAAAAAGTATTCGCCTGAGAATGAAACGGTAAGAATAAATTTTAATAATTATGAAACAATTTCACTATTTTGAATGTTATTGACTTTTTGAATTGTCAAAAGCAGCATTTGCTTATCTTCTTTTATAACGCATTAGATGCGTATTAGAACAGTTTTGTTTATCGGCAATAAAGATTACACAAAACTTAGTTTTTAATTTTTAAAATACTGAAAACGTAACTTTCATGTCCAGGGTTAGGAATTCAGAAAAGAAAATAGTGCTGTTAGAAGAAGATGTAAACCAAGATCAGGTGGAAATTGCCTCTACATCTAAATATTATTCACCGAGTATGTGAGTTTGGCACAATTAGTTGGTAATATTGGAGCGAAATAGACGATATTGATCATGTCTATCTAGAGCAGTGTTTCCCAACGTTTTTTGTGCCATGCCCCACTTAAGCCTTCCTAAAATTATTATGCCCCTGGTCTCAAGTCCCTCTATTTTGTTATATCCAGACGATTTCTTTTTTTACCAGTAAAGCATTTAAAGCAGTACATTCACATTTAGCTAAATATGAAGATGGAAACGGTAACAATAGTTTTCTTGCAAATTTGGTTCAATTTGGGTATTTGATTTCTGTTTCCTCACAATGCCATGTGTATGAACTAGATTGCCCATGTCTCCACATTCAATTTATGTTGATTTAAAGACGACTCGGTTGAAAAAAAAGGTTAGACAGCCATCACATAAATATTTTTTATGTATATAATATTCTTCATCACAATGCCAAGACTCCGTCGCTTCTTTTATATTAAATAAAGTTTTAACTGACTCGACATTTTGCAATTCTGCTAGTTCTTCTTGATACTGCATATTTGACAAATCATATTCTGTTGAAATAGTTAAGCGTAGCTCAGGTCAGGTCTTCTCGTCAACAAGTTATATTATCGGCGAACTTCTCGCTGTTCGGTATCGGCATTGTTTTCATCGGCGGACGAACTGGATTGCAGTTTTCCATCTCAAAGCGTTTCAGCATTCTTCGGAAGTAATTCTTTCGATTCAAGCTAAAACCCTCATTAGTCCGCTCGATGTTGATTCCGAGGAACGATTTCTTTCAAAAAGTCTTTCATGCGGAATTTTCCTTTCAACTCTTTCTTGAAAAAATACATTTTTCTCGAGTTTTTCCCTCAAACAATAATATCAACAAGAAGCAGGAATATGTACGTGTTATCGTTCTTCCAATATGCTCAGATCTTTTGGTGCTTGCTTCAGTTAGTAGAGCGCTTTCTTCAGTTTGCAGACTAAATTTCCTTTGCCCTTGAAACCCTCGGAAATTTTCATATACAGCTCCTCCTGATTTTCACCGTGTAGAATAACATCCATGTGGTAAACTGCGCAGTTCTTCTCGACGATTACGGATAATAGGATTCTCAGCGTCGTAAGTCTTACCAATGGTGCATATACAAGTCTAGTCTTGTAGCGCTCGATTTTCACGCGCTTAACCTTGAAAATTAGTTGTTGAGTGTGTATTTTCCTTCGGGAAGTGGTGGTAATTTGGTGGTAGTGGCACTTATTTCTTTGACGACTCCGTCCATCCATTGATCTTTGTCTTCACGAGTGACGATTTCCTCGTAGTTGCTCGGTACATCCTCCACGAAAACTTCGGAGCGCAGCTCCAGGATTACATAATTTTCTGTTTCATCGTCCAAGTAATAGTCCTGCAGATAACGTGGCCTATTTCCTCTCGTAGATCGACTAGATGTTTCTTCATTTTCCGGTTCTTTTGCCTTTTGTCCTGTTTCTCCTGTGAGCTTTCGTAAATCCCCATTTTAGCGAGTCTCACTTCCAAAGATTCAGTTTTATCGTTGTTACCGATTTATTCGCAAATCCGAAAAAAAATAGTGGTTATAAAATTTGTAGCTTAGGAAATTGTCTATAAAAATAATATTATAATTTTTCTTTCGTATGACTAACGGTTTTTGAGAAAATTCTTTTAAAAAAGTAACGTTTATTTTTCTCAGAAGTGCACGCACTCTTTTACACCCACCTTTGAGGTAGGGTACAAGATGCGTTTTTTTTAATTTCTGTCCTCAAAAAAAATGTAGAAAAATAAAACGCATTTTGTACTCAAAGGTGGTGTGGAAAGGAGTGCACGTATTATGAAAAAATAAACGTTACAACTGTTTTAATCTAATTTTCTAAATAACCGTTAGTCTTACGAAAAAAGCAAAATATGTGTTTTTGTAGGCAATTTCCTAATTTACAAATTTGATAACCAGTATTTTTTTTATAAAAGTTTCGGTTAGCGATATTTTTGAGAAAAACCGTTGAGAAAAACCTTTGACCCCGCGTAACATTTTTAGCGGCGCATGTATCGACGGGGATTTTTGGGATATTGTTTAGAACCACAAATGGAAGCTTCATGCAAAAATTCAGCTTTCCCTTAATTTTTCCAAATGCAATGTCTTTATTCCCTGTATTAGTATTAGATGCGTATTTTTTTCCGATTTCGCTCCACTATAAGTAGCATAATTATAATCATATATCAATCATCACATATCGCATTTCAGTTCGTCCACAGAATCATTACATTTTGAAAATCAGAGTCCACTAGATGAGAGTTTCGACGAAAGAAACAATGAATTGTCAGGTAGAAGAATATGTAATGTCGAGTATTTTTTTCAAGAATTACAAAAAGCAAATAATCATTGTCCATTTTCTTGTAACATATCTCTATGACTCTATTATCTGAAAAACGAAACGGTCTAATTAGTAATTATATTCTCAAGTGCAAAATGTGTGGCATCGTAAAAGAAGTTTCTACAGATAGCGTAAATGAAAATAGTGAAGATCTAAACGTAAATACTGCAGCAGTTATTGCTATGATTAAAACCTTCCTACAATTATCGTCTAAATCTTTCTAAAATATACCGGAAGTAATTATGTTGATATGTCTTAATAAGTGTAGTCTGAAAATAAAACTAGTGTACAATATTATGATGATTTCGATCCTGTTTCGGTGGAGAGAGAGAGAGAGAGAGAGGTCGCAGTAGAAAGTTTGACCCTCACACACACACGCAGAGACAGACAAGCGAACGCTCATCCTCCACGACAACCTTTGAACTCCCGAATCTTTCTGACGTTGCTGCCGTTCTGTCGCCACAAATATATCGACACCTTTCATGCTTAACGTGGATTAAGTCAGTTTGTGTTAGGTTCGGTTGGTCCGAGTATCTTACTTACGGTTATGTTAGGTAGTAGTATTTCTTATAATTTCTTAGCATGTTAGAAGCAGCGAGTAAAGTGCAATTGAAATTTTCTAATAACCTGATAAATAACGATTTTTATTAAATTAATTTTGCCATAACTTTTGAACGGGTCTGATCGATTCAGTATTTCAATTAAGGCTCTTTCAGCCCGGCGCACAGTGTCAGATTTTCATATTCTGGCTGCACTTAATCTTGAAAAAAAAGTTCTTATAAAAAAAAACGCTTTAATATAATAAAAATATATGTTAATAAGTGTAAAATGTATTAAAAAATGCACCCTTGAATACACTATAATTATAACGGTATTCCGATTGTCAAATTTTAAAAACAGAAAAATTTGTGTTTTATTATTGAAACAAATTAATGTGATTTGAAGATATATTGTATAGTTGTGTGTAAAGTTTCTGGTGACATTCCTTTTTCAAATAACGTATTATAGTTTAAATAACTAATTTTATGTTTCCAAATTAAAAAAAAAACCGTGAAGGTAATATTCTTTTTTAATAATTTAAAGATCACTTTTTGTGTTAGAATTGTCGAAAAACAAATTTTCTTTTAGGTTATATCTTCTAAACACAGTAGAGTACGGGGGTCGTATTTGGATGAAAAGGAACATAAGAGTGTCGAGTCTAAGAAACAATTAAAAAGAATTGCAGCCGTTCGCATCCCCGATTGTTTTTTCAAATTTTCTAAAATGCTATCTGAAATCACAAACTTTCAACTTTTCGATATATGGCTAGCTACTACCAAAAAAGACAGATGTGGTTGAATTATTGACTACATATCGAGTAATATATCCGGTGGATCGCAATCAAAAATTGATTATAAAAAACAGCAAGTTTTAAGCAAACGTCTATGCGAAAATTTTGATACCAGATGGGCTAAGTCGTATCGGACAAAGCATCGATTTTGTCGTAATTACAGTCAGTGGTTGAAATCTAAAGTAGACATATTTTTGTTCGTCATAAGTTCAACTGTTAAAAGAGCTGCAGGCAGGCCAATTAAAAACTTTGATTATTGTAGCCAACGAACAAAAGCTAAAGAGTTACGCGAGAGTCTAAATGATGAACATTTATTTATGGCAGCTGAAATGAAACTGCGATCAACAGGGAAACGTGATTCAGCAGACATAGTAAAGGAATTATTTAATGCATCTCCAAAAAGGGCTACCTCTGTTAAAAAATCAAGAATGGATAGTGTGGCTCCGAAAAAACTCTCTCTAGATGAAGCTCTTGCGGTGATAATAGATGCTGGTTTGTCAACACATCAATACAATTTGATCAGACAGCATACTAAACACGTAAACCCTAATTTATTTCCTAGTTATGATCTGCTATATCAATCAAAGCATTCATGCTACCACCCTGAAAACATAACTGTGACGGAATCATGTGCCGAAATAAATTTACACTCATTAATTGAACATACAGTTAAAAGGCTATGTCGTGCGCAGGAGGAAGTTTTGAAGTCGTCAATTGCCGTGAAATGAATGCGATATTTAAATGGGGTTGTGATGGAGCGACCCAAATTGTTATAAACAAGCAAGGTCAAAGGAGTTCAAGAGTGATGAAAGCTTATTTAGCGTCTCAATGGTACCAATACAAATATACTACACCAGTATGAATGGCAAGCGAGTTATTATTTTTCAAAATCCTGCACCGTCTTCTACAAGATATTGTCGGCCCATAAAGTTTACATTTGAAAAAGAAACTACCGACTTAATTGTAAAAGAAGTGGAGGCAATAAAGAATCAAATTCGAAATATACGTCCCATAATAATAAAGATAGGCAAAGTCGAAGTTTCAATAAAACCAACGGTAATTTTGTGTATGGTTGACGGAAAAATATGCAATGCTTTCTTTATCCACTTATAAGTCTACTCAGACGTGCTATATATGTGGCGCTAAACCTAAAGAAATGAATAATCCTTCTGTTCTCTCTACAAAGGATGTTGATGAAAACATGCTTGAATTCGGTTTGTCTCCTTTGCGTTCTTGGATTAGGTTCATTGAGTGCTTGCTACATATAGCATATAGACTAGAGGTCAAAACTTGGCAAGTTAATTCGGCCGAAAATAAACAAAAAGTTGCGCAAAGAAAAACCTTAATACAAAATAGGTTTCAGCAAGAGATGGGTTTGCTTGTAGATATGCCAAAGCAAACACCAACGACGGAAACACAGCTCGCTCTTTCTTTAGAAATGCAGAAAAATCAGCAGCAATTACCGGATTAAATGTATCCCTCATTAAGCGCTTTCACATCTTATTGGAATGTTTGGGATCTGGATATGAGGTAAATTCAGATGCCTTTGACAAATATGCAGCATGTACAAGAGAACTTTTTTAAATGAATATTCCTGGTACTATTTGCCAGTTACTGTACACAAAGTGCTTTGTACATCGTACATTAAGTACCATGGAAAAGTTATAATTGATGACTGCATCCTTCCCATAGGACAAATGTCAGAAGAGGCTCAAGAGGCAAGAAACAAATATCTTAGGCACTATCGATTGTAACACACACGAAAAACATCTCGCGTTCACACCAATCAACACCTGCTATATAGACTTTTGATTTCATCGCATCCATATATTTGTAGCTTAAGAAAGCCTCCAAAAACTAAACGGGGAATTTGAACACCCGATGTATTGCAACTTTTAAAAGGTCTCGAAATGAACACCTATGATTCTCATATTGAATAAAATGTAATTTATTTGAAAGAAGACTTCAACACGTTTTATTTTTTATTTTTAACTATTCCTGTGTGTGTATGACTATGTTGTACCAGAAAGTTAAATATTTTTTTACAAATCAAATAAAAAATGGCTTAGTCATTAAACAAGAAACTTCAGTACAAAATTTGGTTTGGCTACCTTTTGTAGTTAAGGAGTTAGGGAATTAAGTCCAGTCAAACAGCGAAAATGTGACACTATTCTTCTTCTTATTGTGCCATATCCTCAGTGGACGTTGGCGATCAATATGGCCCATCGGATTCGATCCACAGCCGATCTGAACAAGTCAACCGATGTTCTTCCGGTCCATTGTCGCAGATTCTTCAACCAGGAGATCCGTCGTCTTCCCTGTGACCTCTTCCCCTCGATTTTTCCCTGCATGATGAGTTGAAGTAGCCTATATCTGTTGCTGTTTCTCATGATATGGCCAAAGTATGACAGTTTTCTGTGTTTGACTGTTGTGAGCAGTTCTCTGTCCTTCTGCATGCGTAGGAGTATGGTTTCGTTGCTAACATGGTGGGTTCAGGAAACGCGAAGCATTCGACGATAGCACCATGCTTCGAAGGCCTCCAGTCGCTTACTAGTTGCCTCGGAGAGTGTCCATGCCTCCACTCCATACAAAAGCTTAGAGAAGACGTAGCATCTAAGTATGCGTGTTCGAAGATGGATGTTCAAGCGCATGTTACACAAAACATTCTTCATTTGGTTAAATGTAGAACGTGCCTTCTCTATGTTGATCTTTACTTCACGACTATGATCCCATTGGTCATTGAGGTTTACACCCAAGTACGATATTGATGGTACTCTCTGTAGTTGGGCCCCATTTACCAGGAATTGGGCATTAGACGCATTTTTGCTGACGATTAGAATTTTTGTCTTTGCCACATTCAATCGCATATTAAGTGGTTCGCATGCCTCTACTACTTTATCAATCAGTCTCTGTAGTCCTTCGGCACTGTCGGCAATTAGTACAGAGTCGTCTGCATACCTTAAGTTATTAATTATTTCCCCGTGACACTATGCAGCGCGAAATTTCCGTAACGAAAAATATATGATGTGTATATGATGTCCTCAGAGCAAGAAGCTATACTATTTTAAGGATTGATTGCATAAGAAATATGTTATTTTATATTTCTTTTTAATTTCTAAGAATTAAGCATGGGTTCATAAAATCAATGTGATTCACCATTTTAAAACACAGCGGCAGCGAAACTAACCTCGCATGCAGCGTCCTAGTCGTGTAACGCTGCACTACCGCGACTATGACGGAAATCGAGCTTTTTGATCTGTGTGTGTTAGTCGGTACGCCGCGTTATCGCACCGGTTGCAGCAGCGATACTTCCGCTCCGGTCTGTGAGAAAAACATAGACGTAGTGTGAAAGTAAATGTTTTGACGTTTATTAAAATTGAATTAAATTTTTCTGTGAGCACATTTAGTCGGAAAACTTATAATTATATTCCTATGAATCTTTCAATTAAAAAATCCCACCGAACCAGCCATTGATCCGAGGACCCTTTTGAATTCACTGTTCGGGCAATTTTCAACCATTTTTTATAAATTTAGTCTCGAAAGGTACCCAAGGAATTCGGATAAATTATTCTGCAGGAAAAACTCGCAATAAGTCAGATAGAATTGCTAAAAATAAATTGAAAATAGCCTACAACATTTTGAGCATTTATAACAGAATTTTATGAAAATTGCAAAATTTCTTAGTTGTTTTATTTTAGTAACATTTTTGCAAAGTTTCAACATTTTTGACAAATAAATAACAATTAAAATTAAACAATTAAAATGAATAACAAAATTTCAAATTTTCGTTTAAATCTGATTGATGGCTCAGCGGATTTCTTTATTTGTTTATTCACTAACGGAATTATATGAAACTTGCAATATATCTTAGTTGTATTATTAATAACATTTTTGCAAAATTTTAACATTTTTTATAAATAAATGAGAATTTTAGAAATCTCAAATTTTCGTTTAAATCTGATGGCTCGGCGGATTTCTTTATTTACTAACGGAATTATATGAAACTTGCAGCATATCGTAGTTGTATTATTAATAACATTTTTGCAAAATTTTCAACATTTTTTAGAAATAAATGAGAATTTTCGAAATCTCCAATTTTCGTTTAAATTTTATGGCCCAGCAGCGGATTTCTTTATTTATTAAAAAAAAATTATGAAACTTGCAGCATTTCTTAGTTGTATTATAGTAGGGAAAGATGATATGTTCTAAATCCTCCTCCTCCTCAAACCTCCTCTGACCTTGACCCCTAACCTAACCTTGACATTGACCCCTAACCTTGACCCCTAAACTGTAATTATTTATTCGTTAATCAGCCAATCAGCATCGAGGTAATTAGTTTAGCAATATCTGCCGCGGCGGATGACGTCATCAACTGTGGGGTAGGCGGTCGGGCGGTATCTCGCTTAAGGCATATGCTAGGGCCGTTCGGACACCAGATTTGATTTTTCTCATCAAATGGTTTAAAATGGTTTAGTCTAGTCTGTCTAGTCTCATGTATTTAGTCCCGTTGATGTATCTAGCCCCGTCTATCTAGTCTCATGTATCTAGCCCCGTCTATCTAGTCTCATGTATCTAGCCCCATCTGTCTAGTCTCATGTATTTAGCTTCGTCTGTCTGGCTCCATGTATCTAGTTTCATGTATCTAGTCTCATGTATCTAGCCTCGTCTATCTAGCCTCAGTATCTAGCCCCCATGTATCTAATCCCGTCTATCTAGTCTCATGTATTTTAGCCCTCATTTTAGTCTCATGTATTTGCAACCAACTTCACACCTCATTTGTCTCAACAGGGTCTAATTTTGAATTTCCCCGCCTCGCGTCTATTTTTTGAATTTTTCCGCGCATCTGGAAGTTTCGAAGATGGCGGCCGGAAGTCGGAACCGGAAACAGGAAGTCGAAACCGGAAGTCAAAACCGGAAGTTCCAAGGTCAAGGTTAGGTTAGGGGGTCAAGGTCAAGGTTAGGTGTCAAGGTCAGAGGAGGTTTGAGGAGGAGGAGGATTTAGAACATATCATCTTTCCCTACTTATTATTAATAACATTTTTGGAAAGTTTCAACATTTTTGACGGATAAATGGCAATTTGAGAAATCTCAAATTCGCGGATTTCCCGATGTCATTTTCCCGATGACCTTTGAACGGCTTATCACAGAACGGCCAAGTTTTATCTCGCAAGCGGAAGAGTAAAATGCAATTTGTATATTTGCAACCATCAGGGAAAACACAATTCTAAGGAAATTAATAATTCTAAGGAAATAAAGTTTCTCGCATTTTTCGCTGATAAAATGTCATAACTCCTAAACGGTTTATCGAAGAGACTTCTAGTTTTAGCCAATTTCAAAATTACTCGGAAAGCAGATAAAGTCTCCTACAAAACTTGAGATTAAAAGAATCCTTTCTAAGTGTCAATGTAATTTAAAATTAAATGTTGAGTCGTGTAAATTAAGATTATAATAATTAATCTTCTCACACACTACAATTAACACATTAATAAATGCATTATTGTATGTGAAGGATGTCATTATTATAATCGTGTGTAAAAGTATTCAAATCGTGCGTAAAAGTCCAATGTAAAACAAATGGAGTTTCATTATTAAACGACTTCTGTTTGTTGTTACTATGGCAAGGACTTGCGTCACTAAACAAAAAACATAGACGTAGTGTCAAAATAAATGTTTAGACGTTTATTAAAATTAAATAAATTTTTCTTATTTTGAATGAAGAAGTCTCGGATTCTCAGTCTGTATTTATCTGGCTCTAATATAACTTAACTTAACCATAACCTAATCTAGATTAAATCTGGGTTAACCGATAACCCTTAACCTGTGTATATGTCTCATAATAAATAAATAGAATCTTTATGCAAACGAAATTATAAATTCCATACAAAATATAAAATATTTGTACTATACATACATAGAAATTAAATTGTAATCAAATCAAAAAACTATTTAAAAAATAATAACTTCGTTGTGCTTGTTTATGTCTGCATAATTTATCAATATCTGGATGGAAATTGTATCATTTTCGGCATCAAGTTGATACTTAGTTTTTGTAGCGACGTATGTGGAAAAGGATTTTTCACAGAGATATGTTATTACGAAAGGCATAATTTCTTAACCGCGCGTTTGAAAATTTCCCGTTAATTTTATCCAAAACGAGCCCAATGCCATCCGGTCCAAATGTAGATATTAATGTAGCATCGGTACATCTATCTATAAATTGCTCTCTTTCCTTAATTGGCAAGGTATCCACATCAGAACACTCATTAAAAGTATTTTCGATCCAACTTAAATTATTGCAAATGGGGGGAAATATTCGAATAATGTCTTTTGCAAACGTTAAATAGTCTAAATTTTGCTAAAATGCGATATTATTGGTTTCCAGGATCTCATTTAAATTAGCAAAACATTCTGTATTATTTTTGGTGATGCATTCCTCCCAAAAGCTTTATTTTCGATTTGATCGAGTTTACTTTGCTATGGATCACAAAAACTGTAGTATTTGGTCCTTGAAATGAAAGTAAACTTGAAAAGTAAAAAACTTCAATTGGCCACTTCCGGCAACGTTGGCCATTTCCGGCGACGTTGGCCTCTTCCGGTGTCCTTGACGACTTCCGTTGTACGAGAATCTGCATTCTCAACAAATGACACCAGATATAATTCTCGAATGGATCTAACAGTCCCGTAACCCAGACATGTCAAACACGCGGCCTGCGGGCCGCATGCGGCCCGACAAGACAGAGATTGCGGCCCGCCAAGACATTTCAAAATATTTTTAATAAACGGCGGAAGTATTATCTCCAGCACAAATAAGTCGAAATACTGTAGCAAACAGAGTTGATGAAATAGCCGAGATTTGGAGAAATCAGCATAACTAAATAATATCAAGATTTTAAGTCTACTCTGTTGCATTTGATGAAAGTTACAGATATTCGATATATCGCTCAGCTGGCCGTTTTTATTCGCGGATGCTATGTTAATTTAAAATTAAGTGAAGAACTTTTGGAAGGCATTCCTATACATAATACAACTACTGAATCTGATATTTTTGTTACGCTTTTGGAAGTTTTGAAGAAGCATAAGTTACCATTGCAATGCTCGCCACACACGCTACGGTCTACCGGAGAGGCTACATGTGCAGGTTTGTCTGCGCGGGTCAAACGTACACAAGAAACTGCACAGGTCTATTCCCACACACGCTCCGGTCTACCTGCGCAGGCAAACCTGCACAGGTAGGTTTTCTCTCGTAGGTAACCTCTCCGGTGGACCGTTGTGTGTATGGCGGGCATAAAAATTGGTGCGCCGGCAACTGATGGCCGGTATTACTAAAGCAGTTTTTGAGGAATTAAAAGAAGTATGTAAACACCGTGGTGATAATATTTTGAACATTTTCATGGTATTATTCACCAGCAAGTCACCAAAATTATATTCTAGCACGTGGGCTTTATCATCGTTAATTTGTTTTATTTTTGGAAGATATAGAATGTGAATATACCGATCTACTATATTATACGGAAGCACGATGGCTTTCTAGTCATAAAGTGTTAAAACAATTCAACTTAATCAACATAATTTTAAACTTCAAGGAAAAAATCATGTTGTTACAACGCTATTTGATAATATTATATAATATATAATATTATATAATATATAATATTATATAATATATAATATTATATAATAGAAAATGATGTCTTTGGATGAAGTCTACCAAACATGCATTTAACACTATTTTATAGAGCAGATTTTCATCTAAAAATTGTGTCATTTTCATCTTTCCAAAGCGAACCGTTTTGGCTGAAGATTTTTTTTGCAAACCTTCCAATCGCGTTCTCCATTTAAACTCATGTAAATTGAGAAACGAAATTCAAAGAAGGGGTTCATTTTTATATTTTTCTTTTGCGACTAAACTGAAGGTTTTTACAAAATTTGCAAAGAATACTTTTTTGTAGACACCCACGTCCTATATACGGATATCCTGGTTATAATTTTCTATTTTGAGGCGTTGACGAGGTATTTGCAAAAAACGGATGAAGACAAAATAATTCCTCACGTCGTACTCATTGGAGGGGGAGCGTTCAAATTTTGTTAGTTGAAACTTCTGGTGGATACCCACATGCAGTAAAAGTTTCATTGAATTCCCTCAAGGGTTAATACATTTTTTCGAAATTTTCGTGTTCGTTTTTGGTTGAAATTCGTGATTGATATGTCTGGATTTGTTAAAAAAAATAGTTGTAGAGCAGGGCTTCTTAAACTTTTTTCATTCGCGACCCCATTTACGATTGTGATTTTGTTCGCGACCCCATTTTTTTTTATCGTGACTTATTGATTAGATAACAATATAATTTTAGAATTTGTGTTAGAAAGATACAAAAATTAAAAATTGCACATAAAGTTGTAAAAATTTATTTATTATTGTTTCGAAAGATGATGAAATTGAAAATAGCCTACAACTTGGGCATTTTGAGCATTTATAACAGAATTTTATGAAAATTGCAAAATTTCTTAGTTGTTTTATTTTAGTAACATCTTTGCAAAGTTTCAACATTTTTGACAAATAAATAACAATTAAAATTAAACAATTAAAATGAATAACAAAATTTCAAATTTTCGTTTAAATCTGATTGATGGCTCAGCGGATTTCTTTATTTGTTTATTCACTAACAGAATTATATGAAACTTGCAATATATCTTAGTGGTATTATTAATAACATTTTTGCAAAATTTTAACATTTTTTATAAATAAATGAGAATTTTAGAAATCTCAAATTTTCGTTTAAATCTGATGGCTCGGCGGATTTCTTTATTTACTAACGGAATTATATGAAACTTGCAGCATATCTTAGTTGTATTATTAATAACATTTTTGCAAAATTTTCAACATTTTTTAGAAATAAATGAGAATTTTAGAAATCTCAAATTTTCGTTTAAATTTTATGGCCCAGCAGCGGATTTCTTTATTTATTAAAAAATTTTTATGAAACTTGCAGCATTTCTTAGTTGTATTATAGTAGGGAAAGATGATATGTTCTAAATCCTTCTCCTCCTCAAACCTCCTCTGACCTTGACCCCTAACCTAACCTTGACATTGACCCCTAACCTTGACCCCTAAACTGTAATTATTTATTCGTTAATCAGCCAATCAGCATCGAGGTAATTAGTTTAGCAATATCTGCCTCGGCGGATGACGTCATCAACTGTGGGGTAGGCGGTCGGGCGGTATCTCGCTTAAGGCATACGCTAGGGCCGTTCGGACACCAGATTTGATTTTTGTCATCAAATGGTTTAAAATGGTTTAGTCTAGTCTGTCTAGTCTCATGTATTTAGTCCCGTTGATGTATCTAGCCCCGTCTATCTAGTCTCATGTATCTAGCCCCGTCTATCTAGTCTCATGTATATAGCCTTATCTGTCTAGTCTCATGTATTTAGCTTCGTCTGTCTGGCTCCATGTATCTAGTTTCATGTATCTAGTCTCATGTATCTAGCCTCGTCTATCTAGCCTCAGTATCTAGCCCCCATGTATCTAATCCCGTCTATCTAGTCTCATGTATTTTAGCCCCGTTGATGTATGCAACCAACTTCACACCTCATTTGTCTCAACAGGGTCTAATTTTGAATTTCCCTCGCGTCTATTTTTTGAATTTTTCCGCGCATCTGGAAGTTCCGAAGATGGCGGCCGGAAGTCGGAACCGGAAACAGGAAGTCGAAACCGGAAGTCGAAACCGGAAGTTCCAAGGTCAAGGTTAGATTAGGGGGTCAAGGTCAAGGTTAGGGGTCAAGGTCAGAGGAGGTTTGAGGAGGAGGAGGATTTAGAACATATCATCTTTCCCTACTTATTATTAATAACATTTTTGGAAAGTTTCAACATTTTTGACGGATAAATGGATATTTGAGAAATCTCAAATTCGCGGATTTCCCGATGTCATTTTCCCGATGACCTTTGAACGGCTTATCACAGAACGGCCAAGTTTTATCTCGCAAGCGGAAGAGGCTAGTAAAATGCAATTTGTATATTTGCAACCATCAGAGAAAACACAATTCTAAGGAAATTAATAATTCTAAGGAAATAAAGTTTCTCGCATTTTTCGCAGATAAAATATCACAACTCTTGAACGGTTTATCGAAGAGACTTCTAGTTTTAGCCAATTTCAAAATTACTCGGAAAGCAGATAAAGTCTCCTACAAAACTTGAGATTAAAAGAATCCATTCTAAGTGTCAATGTAATTTAAAATTAAATGTTGAGTCGTGTAAATTAAGATTATAATAATTAATCTTCTCACACACTACAATGAACACATTAATAAATGCATTATTGTATGTGAAGGATGTCATTATTATAATCGTGTGTAAAAGTATTCAAATCGTGCGTAAAAGTCCAATGTAAAACAAATGGAGTTTCATTATTAAACGATTTCTGTTTGTTGTTACTATGCCAACAACTTGCGTCACTAAACAAAAAACATAGACGTAGTGTCAAAATAAATGTTCAGACGTTTATTAAAATTAAATAAATTTTTCTTATTTTGAATGAAGAAGTCTCGGCTTCTCAGTCTGTATTTATCTGGCTCTAATATAACTTAACTTAACCATAACCTAATCTAGATTAAATCTGGGTTAACCTATAACCCTTAACCTGTGTATATGTCTCATAATAAATAAATAGAATCTTTATGCAAACGAAATTATAAATTCCATACAAATTATAAAATATTTGTACTATACATACATAGAAATTAAATTGTAATCAAATCAAAAAACTATTTAAAAAATAATAACTTCGTTGTGCTTGTTTATGTCTGCATAATTTATCAATATCTGGATGGAAATTGTATCATTTTCTGCATCAAGTCGATACTAAGTTTTTGTAGCGACGTATGTGGAAAAGGATTTTTCACAGAGATATGTTATTACGAAAGGCATAATTTCTTAACCGCGCGTTTGAAAATTTCCCGTTAATTTTATCCAAAACGATCCCAATGCCATCCGGTCCAAATGTAGATATTAATGTAGCATCGGTACATCTATCTATAAATTGCTCTCTTTCCTTAATTGGCAAGGTATCCACATCAGAACACTCATTAAAAGTATTTTCGATCCAACTTAAATTATTGCAAATGGGGGGAAATATTCGAATAATGTCTTTTGCAAACGTTAAATAGTCTAAATTTTGCTAAAATGCGATATTATTGGTTTCCAGGATCTCATTTAAATTAGCAAAACATTCTGTATTATTTTTGGTGATGCATTCCTCCCAAAGCTTTATTTTCGATTTGATCGAGTTTACTTTGCTATGGATCACAAAAACTGTAGTATTTGGTCCTTGAAATGACAGTAAACTTGAAAAGTAAAAAACTTCAATTGGCCACTTCCGGCAACGTTGGCCATTTCCGGTGACGTTGGCCTCTTCCGGTGTCCTTGACGACTTCCGTTGTACGAGAATCTGCATTCTCAACAAATGACACCAGATATAATTCTCGATGGATCTAACAGTCCCGTAACCCAGATATGTCAAACACGCGGCCTGCGGGCCGCATGCGGCCCGACAAGACAGAGATTGCGGCCCGCCAAGACATTTCAAAATATTTTTGATAAACGGCGGAAGTATTATCTCCAGCACAAATAAGTCGAAATACTGTAGCAAACAGAGTTGATGGAATAGCCGAGATTTGGAGAAATCAGCATAACTAAATAATATCAAGATTTTAAGTCTACTCTGTTGCATTTGATGAAAGTTACAGATATTCGATATATCGCTTAGCTGGCCGTTTTTATTCGCGGATGCTATGTTAATTTAAAATTAAGTGAAGAACTTTTGGAAGGCATTCCTATACATAATACAACTACTGAAGCTGATATTTTTGTTACGCTTTTGGAAGTTTTGAAGAAGCATAAGTTACCATTGCAATGCTCGCCACACACGCTATGGTCTACCGGAGAGGCTACATGTGCAGGTTTGTCTGCGCGGGTCAAACGTACGCAAGAAACTGCACAGGTCTATTCCCACACACGCTCCGGTCTACCTGCGCAGGCAAACCTGCACAGGTAGGTTTTCTCTCGTAGGTAAACTCTCCGGTGGACCGTTGTGTGTATGGCGGGCATAAAAGTTGGTGCGCCGGCAACTGATGGCCGGTATTACTAAAGCAGTTTTTGAGGGATTAAAAGAAGTATGTAAACACCGTGGTGATAATATTTTGAACATTTTCATGGTATTATTCACCAGCAAGTCACCAAAATTATATTCGAGCACGTGGGCTTTATCATCGTTAATTTGTTTTATTTTTGGAAGATATAGAATGTGAATATACCGATCTACTATATTATACGGAAGCACGATGGCTTTCTAGTCATAAAGTGTTAAAACAATTCAACTTAATCAACATAATTTTAAACTTCAAGGAAAAAATCATGTTGTTACAACGCTATTTGATAATATTATATAATATATAATATTATATAATATATAATATTATATAATATATAATATTATATAATATATAATATTATATAATATATAATATTATATAATAGAAAATGATGACTTTGGATGAAGTCTACCAAACATGCATTTAACACTATTTTATAGAGCAGATTTTCATCTAAAAATTGTGTCATTTTCATCTTTCCAAAGCGAACCGTTTTGGCTGAAGATTTTTTTTGCAAAACTTCCAATCGCGTTCTCCATTTAAACTCATGTACAAGGGGTTCATTTTTATATTTTTCTTTTGCGACTAAACTGAAGGTTTTTACTAAATTTGCAAAGAATACTTTTTTGTAGACACCCACGTCCTATATACGGATATCCTGGTTATAATTTTCTATTTTGAGGCGTTGACGAGGTATTTGCAAAAAACGGATGAAGACAAAATATTTCCTCACGTCGTCCTCATTTTAGGGGGAGCGTTCAAATTTTGTTAGTTGAAACTTCTGGTGGATACCCACATGCAGTAAAAGTTTCATTGAATTCCCTCAAGGGTTAATACATTGTTTCGAAATTTTCGTGTTCGTTTTTGGTTGAAATTCGTGATTGATATGTCTGGATTTGTTAAAATAAATAGTTGTAGAGCAGGGCTTCTTAAACTTTTTTCATTCGCGACCCCATTTACGATTGTGATTTTTTTCGCGACCCCATTTTTTTTTATCGTGACTTATTGATTAGATAACAATATAATTTTAGAATTTGTGTTAGAAAGATACAAAAATTAAAAATTGCACATAAAGTTGTAAAAATTTATTTATTATAGTTTCGACAGATGATGAAATTGAAAATAGCCTACAACTTGGGCATTTTGAGCATTTATAACAGAATTTTATAAAAATTGCAAAATTTCTTAGTTGTTTTATTTTAGTAACATTTTTGCAAAGTTTCAACATTTTTGACAAATAAATAACAATTAAAATTAAACAATTAAAATAAATAACAAAATTTCAAATTTTCGTTTAAATCTGATGGCTCAGCGGATTTCTTTATTTGTTTATTTACTAACGGAATTATATGAAACTTGCAACATATCTTAGTTGTATTATTAATAACATTTTTGGAAAATTTTCAACATTTTTTAGAAATAAATGAGAATTTTAGAAATCTCAAATTTTCGTTTAAATTTTATGGCCCAGCAGCGGATTTCTTCATTTATTAAAAAAAATTTATGAAACTTGCAGCATTTCTTAGTTGTATTATTAATAAAATTTTTGGAAAGTTTCAACATTTTTGACGGATAAATGGATATTTGAGAAATCTCAAATTCCCGGATTTCCCGATGTCATTTTCCCGATAACCTTTGAACGGCTTATCACAGAACAGTCAAGTTTTATCTCGCAAGCGGAAGAGGCTAGTAAAATGCAGTTTGTATATATGCAACCATCAGGGAAAACACAATTCTAAGGAAATTAATAATTCTAAGGAAATAAAGTTTCTCGCATTTTTCGCAGATAAAATGTCATAACTCTTGAACGGTTTATCGAAGAGGCTTCTAGTTTTAGCCAATTTCAAAATTACTCGAAAAGCAGATAAAGTCTCCTACAAAACTTGAGATTAAAAGAATCCATTCTAAGTGTCAATGTAATTTAAAATTAAATGTTGAGTCGTGTAAATTAAGATTATAATAATTAATCTACTCACAAACTACAATGAACACATTAATAAATACATTATTGTATGTGAAGTATGTCATTATTATAATCGTGTGTAAAAGTATTCAAATCGTGCGTAAAAGTCCAATGTAAAACAAATGGAATTTCATTATTAAACGATTTCTGTTTGTTGTTACTATGGCAACAACTTGCGCCACTAAACAAAAAACATAGACGTAGTGTCAAAATAAATGTTTAGACGTTTAATAAAATTAAATAAATTTTTCTTATTTTGAATGAAGAAGTCTCGGATTCTCAGTCTGTATTTATCTGGCTCTAATATAACTTAACTTAACCATAACCTAATCTAGATTAAATCTAGGTTAACCTAGATTAACTAAATAGTGTTCCCGTCACTGTGTGTTTTTTTCTTCACACGCGTGTATCATACATTCGGCTCGTGCTTTATATTTCGCAACTCATGCACAAAAGTCCTTCTTCACACACTTGTATCATAAACTACTATTCTTGCATATTAGACTCATTGCGATTAAAGCATTCGCCTTCGGCTCGTGCTTTAAACTTCGCAACTCATGCACAAAAGCCCTTCTTCACACACTTGTAACAAAATATACTTAAAATATTTTTTGAATTGGTAAAACCATACAACATTATAGATAATCAGATAAACTTAATAAAGACGGAACAAAGCTTGAATATATAAATATACTCAACCTTTCCGGAACTCTATAATACTAATGAGTCTTTTTAGGACTACCAAAAACAAATCTCTTATGAAATTTGTCAGTTTCACTGACAAATTTAGAAAAGACCCATTAGTATTATAGAGTTCCGGAAAGGTTGAGTATATTTATATATTCAAGCTTTGTTCCGTCTTTATTAAGTTTATACTTAGAATAGACCAAGGAATAACCCGTTGAATTTTTGCCGCATTTTTACCTGTAAATGAAATATAATTAAATACCCCTTGATTGGTGCAATTATTAAATATTTTTTTGTAGATTCAACAGTATTTTAACATGCTTCGCAGTTAAAATAATGTAAGACTGACGTGTGTGAAGAAGGGCTTTTGTGCATGAGTTGCGTTCGGCTCGTGCTTTAAACTTTGCAACTCATGCAGAAAAGCTTTTCTTCACACACGTGTATACATTGTTTTATCTATATTCATTGCGGTTAAACCACTCGCTTTCGGCTCGTGCTTTAAACTTCGCAACTCGTGCATAAAAGTCCTTCTTCACACACATGTATCATAAACTACTATTCTTGCATATTAGACTCATTGCGATTAAACCATTCGCCTTCGCCTCGTGCTTTAAACTTCGCAACTCATGTAAAAAAGCCCTTCTTCACACACTTGTATTATAAACTACTATTATCTTACTAAATATTGCATTTATTGGGTGTTAATACTAGTTTTTAGTAATGGTCTAGAAAAAAAAATTATAGTCTTAGCTGTAGGTCTAGCACCGACATAAACATTTTTTGTCGTTGCTATTAACTATATCGACTTTCTCGTTCGCAACAAAAAGGTTAAACCAATAAACATAATTTTTCTCTTTATTCCAAAGTTATTTCGTTCTCTCCTCCTCCAAACAACGACGCAAAAAGAAACGCAATTTATATGTTAAGTAACAAAGTTCCCGTCGATTAATCAAAAAGGATGTTTTTTTTCCTGATGCTAATTAATTATTTTTTGTGTGGAATCTATGAAGATATTGTCGAGACCACCACCGGGCCACGGTTGACTGGACCGGAGTGCTCCCGAGAGCCGCCCGCTGCGAAATTTATAGATCTTCCACTGTTTATAGATTTTAAATTTATGATTTAATTTCCAAGTTTTTAATTATATTTTATCCATTGCTATACCAAAAGAATGCCATATATAATATCAAACACATTTACAAGTCACTATAACTAGTAGATTTGGTCTAGTCGAGATCTAATACTTATAGACATTTTTACGGCTAGTTAAGCGCATGCGCATCCACCAAGTTTGAAAGGCGGGAATATGAAAGTTTCGGGCACATATTTAGTTATATGTCAAAAGTTCGGGCAGTTTTTGGCGTATTACCTGGCGGAAATTTAAAAATGCGCTCAAAAAAATTTCAAAAATTATTCTAGACAAATGAAACTAAATGATGTAATAATCGAATCACAAGCCGAAGGCGAGTGCATTAACCTTCGTAACTCGTGCACAAAAGCCCTTCTTCACACACGTCCGTCTTACATTATTTTAACTACGAAGCATGTTAAAATACTGTTGAATCTAAAAAAAAATATTTAATAATTGCATCAATCAAGGGGTATTTAACTATATTTAATATACAGGGTGTTAGATAAACATGCGGCAAAAATTCAACGGGTTATTCCTTGGTCTATTCTAAGTATATTTTGTTACAAGTGTAACAATGTATTGTATTAGTAGCACATAAACGAAATATTGTATCGGGAATGAGTTATGAAGTGCAAGTAATAATTTAGCATGTGTAACAAGGCTATGCGCCCTAGATAGTGTTAAGTAGCGAATAATAGACATTAAAATGTCACGGACTAGAAATCTATGTGTATTGTAAACGGTGTAAACGTTTTGCGATAATTTTTTCGCTCGGGCAAAATTTATTTGTGTAAAATTAAAAGTGAAAAAGTCGTGGTAGAGTCGAAGAAAGAAAATGGGAATGGGCGCGCGAGAAAACAATAAATGCTAATCCTTGAGAGCGGAATAAGAGTGTGAAATAATTCGGATTTGAAAATCAAGGATATTAAACAACGCAACAGTGTGTGTTTGTTTGGTTCTGGTAGATACGGATTTCGTTCTTTTTTTTGTTAATTCTTTTCCTGCAACACACCCACATTGCAAGAATTTTTATTAGAGAGATAAAAATTGATCGTGTGCAGCAAGGCAGCAAGTACACACAATAAAAACCTGTGCTCACCGATTTCCTAGCGGAGTAAATTGAGTAATAAAGCGTCGCGTTGGATAATAATTAACAGATTCACTTTCTAAATTATTTGTTTCACCAAATCGTACTTTTTCGAGTCGGAATTTCTCTCTCGTCTCACCTTTCCGACCCCGAACATTAATTTTATTACGCAACAACCAACAAAAAAAAATCTCAATGAAACATAGTCGCTACAATTTGATTCAGTTGAAACAAAATCGGACACAAAGCGATTAAAGCAGTCGACGGAACGAGTTCTAAACCCGATTCAATTAGTCGGAAATCAAGCCGCGATTTCCATCTATAAATTAAGATTACAACCTATTAAATTTATACTTAAATAAATTTATGGACGATCTTCCAACAATTAAAACCACACTAAATCTTCGGCACCCACACCGTCCGCTACCGAGTTACAAACGTTTTTTTTTTCTTCCTCTGTTCTAGCCCACCGGACGCTTAACAAGTGCGCGTTTGTAATTATTCGCCCACGGGCTTTCGCGCCGCTTTAAACTTTTCTCCTCTCCGTTTCTTTGCTTTCTGCGGAAAATATCGCGCAATAATCCCGAACCCACGGAACAATCCAACTGGCTAAGAGACTCGCTGTAAATTTTAAGTGGTTGTAATAGTTACGTCCAGTGATTAGTGTACATAGATGGAATAAGATAATCACGTTTAATAGTTACAAGTTTACTCAATAGACGAGGTTTCTTCGTTGATTTCGAATACATTTACACTTATCTCTATTTATTACCGGTCTTGTCTATCCAATTTTGTCTGTTCAGTCTTATCTGTCAGATTTTGTCCGTGTAGTCTTGTCCGTATTGTCTTCTCCGTCTAGTTTTGTCCGTCTAGTCTTATTTGTCTGTCCTGCTCGTTACTGGGTGGATTACATACCTGCCTGACAAGCGGGAGATCGGAGTTCGTATCGTAGGAGGCATTTTTACTCAGGGTGGCACTAACCGTCCAGGCAGCGCACCCTGAAGGAATGCAAAATACGCGAATCATGGTAGCGCATACTAAAAGCCAACTGTAAAAGGGGGTTTGGTGAGAGATTCCCCTAAACCACAATAAAAAAAGTCTTGTCCGTCTAGTCTTGTGCGTCTAGTCTTTTTATCCGTCTAGTTTTGTCCGTCTAGTCCAGGGGTCTGCAACCCGCGGCTCGCGAGCCGCATGCTGCTCTTTTCTTAAGTTGTGTGGCTCTTCAACTCGTCATAACATGTATGTTAACCCATTGACATACGAATAAAATTGCGCGTTGACGTGTCCTACATGTGATCTTATCACATATACATAACGTCTTAGAGACGTCATTGTAGTTATTGTAGAGTTCATTGGAACAAATCAAACATTCATTTCTTAAAATAGAGATTGTGAGACATTTAAGAAATTTACATTCGATTGTTTAAATTACATGAGAAAAGTACATTCCCGATTTAAAATCGACATTTACACCTTTCATTGCATTAAACATCAGGTGCTGCTGTGTACGCAAACATTTCCTGTCAAGATTAAAATAGTAGTTTATGATACCAGTGTGTGAAGAGGAGCTTTTGTGCATGAGTTTAAGTGCTTTAATCGCAATAAGTCTCCGTGGCAAAAATTGCTATCTAGTAAAAACGCACAGTGGCAAGAACATTATTTGGTCGTTGTCGATGTAATCTATGTTAACCTAGATTTAATCTAGATTATGTTATGGTTTAAGTTATACTAGAGCCAGACTGAGAGGCCGAGACTTCTGGATTTAAAATAACAGAAATTAATTCAATTTTAATAAACGTCAGAAAATTTATATCCACTACGTCTATGTTTTTTGTTTAGTGACGCGAGTTGTTGCCATAGTAGCAACAAACAGAAATCGTTTAATAATGAAACTCCATTTGATTTACATTGGACTTTGACGCACGATTTGGATACTTTTACACTCGATTATAATAATGGCATCCTTCACATACAATAATGTGAGAGCAGATAAAATATATTTTTTCGAATTATTGGTCTGCTTTTATAACTAAATTATAATTCTCATTTTATCCCAATTTGTCCCGCTTTGTCTCAATGAAAATGTGGTCACTTTAGTGACAAAAGACAAATGTGGCTTCTGTGTGAAATGTGTGAATTTCTGTCCATAAACAAGAATTTTGCGATTTTTTTTGCCGAATTGCTGTGTTTTATGTGTAAAATTCAAAATACAAAATTCGAACAAGTTTGAAGCACTTGAAACTCACCGTACAAATGTGGCTTCTGTGTGAAATTCTGTCCATGGACAAGAATTTTGAAAATTTTTTATTTTGCCGAATTGCTGTGTTTTATGTGTAAAATTCAAACAAAAAACTTCAAAAAAGTTTGAAGCGTTTGAAACTCACCGTTCAAATGTGGCTTCTATGTGAATTTCTGTGCATAAACAAGAATTTTGCGATTTTTTTCTTGCCGAATTGCTGTGTTTTATGTGTAAAATTCAAACTAAAAAATTCAAAAAAGTTTGAAGCGTTTGAAACTCTCCGTTCAAATGTGGCTTCTGTGTGAAATGTGTGAAATTCTGTCCATAAACAAGAATTTTGAATTTTTATTTTGCCGAATTGCTGTGTTTTATGTGTAAAATTCAAAATAAAAAATTCGAACATGTTTGAAGCGCTTGAAACTCACCGTACAAATGTGGCTTCTGTGTGAAATTCTGTCCATAAACAAGAATTTTTAGATTTTTTATTTTGCCGAATTGCTGTGTTTTATGTGTAAAATTCAAACTAAAAATTCAAAAAAGTTTGAAGCGTTTGAAACTCGCCGTTCAAATGTGGCTTCTATGTGAATTTCTGTTCATAAACAAGAATTTTGCGATTTTTTTCTTGCCGAATTGCTGTGTTTTATGTGTAAAATTCAAACTAAAAAATTCAAAAAAGTTTGAAGCGTTTGAAACTCTCCGTTCAAATGTGGCTTCTGTGTGAAATGTGTGAAATTCTGTCCATAAACTAGAATTTTGAATTTTTTTTTTGCCGAATTGATGTGTTTTATGTGTCAAATTCAAACTAAAAAAATCTAAAAGTTTGAAGCGTTTGAAGCTCACCGTTCAAATGTGGCTTCTGTGTGAAATGTATGAATTTCTGTCCATAAACAAGAATTTTGCGATTTTTTTCTTGCCGAATTGCTGTGTTTTATGTGTAAAATTCAAACTAAAAAATTCAAAAAAGTTTGAAGCGTTTGAAACTCACCGTTCAAATGTGGCTTCTGTGTGAAATGTATGAATTTCTGTCCATAAACAAGAATTTTGCGACTTTTTTTTTGCCGAATTGCTGTTTTATGTGTAAAATTCAAAATAAAAAATTCGAACAAGTTTGAAGCGCTTGAAACTCACCGTACAAATGTGGCTTCTGTGTGAAATGTATGAATTTCTGTCCATAAACAAGAATTTTGCGATTTTTTTTTTGCCGAATTGCTGTTTTATGTGTAAAATTCAAAATAAAAAATTCGAACAAGTTTGAAGCGCTTGAAACTCACCGTACAAATGTGGCTTCTGTGTGAAATGTATGAATTTCTGTCCATAAACAAGAATTTTGCGATTTTTTTTTTGCCGAATTGCTGTTTTATGTGTAAAATTCAAAAAAAAAAATTCGAACAAGTTTGAAGCGCTTGAAACTCACCGTACAAATGTGGCTTCTGTGTAAAATTCTGTCCATAAACAAGAATTTTGAGAATTTTTTATTTTGCCGAATTGCTGTGTTTTATGTGTAAAATTTAAAGAAAAAAATTCAAAAAAGTTTGAAGCGTTTGAAACTCACCGTTCAAATGTGGCTGCTATGTGAATTTCTGTGCATAAACAAGAATTTTGCGATTTTTTTCTTGCCGAATTGCTGTGTTTTATGTGTAAAATTCAAACCAAAAAATCCAGAAAAGTTTGAAGCGTTTGAAACTCTCCGTTCAAATGTGGCTTCTGTGTGAAATGTGTGAAATTCTGTCCATAAACAAGAATTTTGCGATTTTTTTTTGCCGAATTGATGTGTTTTATGTGTAAAATTCAAACTAAAAAAATCTAAAAGTTTGAAGCGTTTGAAGCTCACCGTTCAAATGTGGCTTCTGTGTGAAATGTATGAATTTCTGTCCATAAACAAGAATTTTGCGATTTTTTTTGCCGAATTGCTGTGTTTTATGTGTAAAATTCAAAATAAAAAATTCGAACAAGTTTGAAGCACTTGAAACTCACCGTACAAATGTGGCTTCTGTGTGAAATTCTGTCCATAAACAAGAATTTTGAGATTTTTTTATTTTGCCGAATTGCTGTGTTTTATGTGTAAAATTCAAACAAAAAAATTCAAAAAAGTTTGAAGCGTTTGAAACTCACCGTTCAAATGTGGCTTCTATGTGAATTTCTGTGCATAAACAAGAATTTTGCGATTTTTTTCTTGCCGAATTGCTGTGTTTTATGTGTAAAATTCAAACTAAAAAATTAAAAAAAGATTGAAGCGTTTGAAACTCTCCGTTCAAATGTGGCTTCTGTGTGAAATGTATTAATTTCTGTCCATAAACAAGAATTTTGCGATTTTTTTTGCCGAATTGCTGTGTTTTATGTGTAAAATTCAAAATAAAAAATTCGAACAAGTTTGAAGCGCTTGAAACTCACCGTACAAATGTGGCTTCTGTGTGAAATTCTGTCCATGAACAAGAATTTTGAGAATTTTTTTTACAGAATTGCTGTGTTTTATGTTTAAAATTCAAACTAAAAAATTCCAAAAAGTTTGAAGCATTTGAAACTCACCGTTCAAATGTGGCTTCTGTGTGAAATGTGTAAAATTCTGTTCATAAACAAGAATTTTGCATTTTTTTTTTGCCGAATTGTTAATTTTTGTGTAAAATTCAAACTAAAAAATTCATAAAACTTTGAAACGTTTGAAACTCACCGTTCAAATGTGGCTTCTGTGTGAAATGTGTGAAATTCTATCCATAAACAAGTTTTTTGAGAATTTTTTTTTGCCGAATTGCTATGTTTTATGTGTAAAATTCAAACTAAAAAATTGAAAATAGTTTGAAGCGTTTCAGACTAACCGTTCAAATGTGGCTTCTATCTGAAATGTGTAAAATTCTGTCCATAAACAAGAATTTTGCGATTTTTTTATTGCCGAATTGCTGCCCTTTATGTGCAAAGTTCCAACTAAAAAATCCAAAAAAAATTGAAACTCACCGTTCAAATGTGGCTTCTGTGTAAAATATGTAAAATTCTGTTCATAAACAAGAATTTTGCGAAATTTTTTTTGCCGAATTGCTGTGTTTTATGTGTAAAATTCAAACTAAAAAAAATCTAAAAGTTTGAAGCGTTTGAAACTCACCGTTCAAATGTGGCTTCTGTCTGAAATGTGTGAAATTCTGTCCATAAATAAAAAAATTTGCGTTTTTTTTTGCCGAGTTGCTAATTTTTGGGAAAAATTCAAACTAAAAAATTCATAAAACTTTAAAACTCACCGTTCAAATGTGGCTTTTCATCCGCTGCATCCTCGTTCAGATTTTGCTGGTCGTATCTATTAGGACATGAATGCAAAATCGCAGTTTTTTTTTTTTTTTTTTTGGGGAAACCGCACCGGTACTACCATCTTGCATTTCTCCAGTGAGTTTTCCTCCATCAGTCCTAAGTTGCTCTTTTCCATTTTTCATTCAAAATATTCTCCGCAGTTCTTGCTATTTGATCTGCAACATGCAACTACCGATGTTCTCGGGTGCAAGTTCGTACTTTATTTTTGTTAACATTTCCATTCTTTCCTTTCCCATCTTGGACATACATAAAAGGTGCGCTCAGCATCCTCTTTTAAATTGCACAACTCGCAGTTTTCGTTTATCATTTTAAATCGCTTCAGGTAAGCTCTGAAGTCCGTCCCCATAGTTGGTAAGTATTCCATGTTTCCTATTTACCCATTTTTTCAGTGCAGGTATTAGCCTTTTTGTCCATTACGCCGATCCGGTCTCCTTAACCCATCTGTCCTGCCATAAACGTCGGCACCAAACCGACACTTGCAAGACAAGGACGCTATTGATAATAGACATTACTCTAGCATCGGAAGTTATAAGCGGAAACGTCATCAATTGGAGAGTAGACGAGCACGAGGAAAATTCCAGCGACCACAACAACATATATTACGATCTTATAGAAAAAATAATAATACGAGTGTTGGGGCATAAGTCATGGCAACTATTTTGACCTTCGGAATCTTTGAAACGTCCGGATCTTGTGGACAGTGCAATAATCCTGCACGACAATGCAAGACCACATAAAGCAGGATGTGTACGGCAGCTACTCCGACGTTGGGGATGAGAAGAATTGGAACACCACCCACCGTACTCTCCTGATCTTTCGCCCTATGACTTTGATCTCATTCCCAATGTTTGGACCGTGTCTCACGAAAATCAAATTTTCCAGTTTTTAAACAGGGCTGGTCTAATCCCTTACCTGTTAGGGCTGCTCGCGTCTCCGCCACGTGTGATCGTCCTTTTTTAAGGGAAGAAATGGGGATAATAAGTGGAGGGATTCCCTTAAAATTGTTGTCTTCCAGACGTTGGATGTCGCTTCAGCCTTTTGGGCTCGTGATTACACACCTGGTTAACTTGACTTAAAACGATAAACTTAAAATAAAGATACGTGCACGTGTCGGTTGAGCTTCGTTCGCTTCGTTTGTTTTTTTCTTGTCTGTCTAATCTTGTCCATCTAGTTTAGTGTTGTCTGTTTTTAACTTTTCCATTAAAACATGACCACTCCAACTTATCAGCGAAATCACTTTGTACATATTATTAGTATTATAAATCCCAATGAAGAAAGCTTCTCTGAATAAATAAATTTAAATAATTTACCATAAAGCAATGTAATAAATAAAACAATCGTCGTCTACAGAAGCATCGAACATCTAATAAACTAATAAAAAAAAATCAAGAAATGAAGTCGCTCGGATATGTTTTAGTAATGTTTCTTTAGATTAGGGAATGCATAATGAATTAAATGGGGATAAAAAATGCGAAATGGAATTTTTAATTTTTGTCGGAGAGAAATTATTTAATTTCTAAGAGGAATAAATTAAGATTCTCAGAGGTCACCGGGTGAAAATAATTATTGTGACGGCCGTCTCGAAACGTTACATCAAAACACACGCGAATTCGTTCTTTATTTCTTTCCAAATAAAAAAATCACCGAAATATTTCACGTGAAAGTTTCCTTTATCTCCGCGGTTTTTTTCACTTCATTTGACTTTTTTATTTGGTTTTCTTGGCGCCGGACATCAGTCTGCGCATCAGGTGTTTACTTATTTACTTATTGATTACCCAACCGACGTTTTTATTCTCCTTCTACACAAACAACTTTCCTATTATAATGTTTATTCGTCAGTGTTTGTACGTTTTGGATTAATTCATTGACACGAAATTGATAAATTATACTAGACAGATAAGACCAGACGAACAAGTTAGACTCTACAGTAAATTGACCACACGTCCCGATTTTGGCGGGAAAGTCCCGCTTTTTGGAGGAAAGTCCCGCGTCCCGCCGATTTTAAAAATGTCCTGCTTTTTAATGTCCCGTCAATTTTCGCCATGTTTTCGGGCACGTTTGACGTTTAACCAATGAAAATAACAAAATGTGCCCGAAACTTTCATATTCCGCCTTTGAAACAAGGCGGACGCGCATGCGCTTAACTACGTTAAGTTATTCTACAGGAAAAAGTTGCAATAAATGAGAGGAAACGGCAAAATAAATGTAAAATAGGCCATATCTCGTGCATTTGAACGAAATAAACCGGAAAATCTACTTTCTACAGCCGAACCGGAAAAAAACCCTAAAATTTTCCGAAAAAATCTTCGTAATTATAATTAGGTACTCTTTGGTACCAGTCCTTGATTTTAGGGATTCGTCTGGGCGTCCAGGCACTTGTGTTAACCTTGTCTCATATTTCCTGCCACCTCTCGATACTATCCTCTCAGGATTTCTTCTTCCGTTCAGAGTCTGCACCTTACGTCTCTCCCCTCTCTTTTGTAAGTAGATACAGCTGGATTATCCTTGCCAACACAAGCAACGTTTCTGCCTGTTGACTAACCTGTTGGATAGGTCTTTGTTATCTGCTAGCTCTGCCGTTAGCCTTTTGTAGATGAGTTGCTCTAGCAACTTTTCCGCACTGTCCAGAAGACAGATCAGTCAGAAGGTTTTTTCCGCGTTTTATCCACTTTTCTGTTTTTCTATTAGTACTAGCCTTGCTGTCTTCCAGATACTTGGGAATATTCCTTTGGTCAGCAAATTGTTCATGAGATCAAGGACATAGCTTGTTTTTCCGCTGCTACCAATTGGATTACCTCTGAGGGAATTAGATCTGGTCCCGGCGCTTTTTTAGCTTTCATCTTTTTGAGGGCTTCTTGTAGCTCTTTCTCTGTGAATGGTTCTGCTGGAGCAATTCCGATGGGATACCGGTGATATGGCATACCGGTCTTCTTCGTTACTTTGGGGAAATAGATTTTCGCCAACCTTTTGTCTTATTTCGAGTGGTATTGGTTTCCGGAATAATCTCATACGCTTTATTACGATGCGATACTCCTAGTTTACGAAAAACCTAGTAATTCAATTTTTTTTGATCAGGAAAATAGTGCGTTTTCAGTTTTTTGCCAATTTCTCTGAAAATACAAATCCCAGCGAAATCATTTTCTGCACACTGAAACTAGAAGATAAGACGAGCAAATCGACGTATAAATTGTTTGGAAAGATTCTAGTTTTCATGGCGAAATTCTGCATTCAAATTTTCCAGAATTTCGACTTCACAAGTCTATACCTCGAGAACGGTTGCAGACAATTAAAAACCGATTGCGGCGTCGTTTTTAGGAGGTCATTTCCCTAAGGATACACTTATATTTCCTTAAAAATATTAATTAATATCCGAGTTCTGTGCTCGGCGGGCCAAATTTTCCGAAATTTTGCTCGTTTTTGCGAAGCAAATCTCGCTAACGGAAGCGACTAACGAAACGCAATTTTTGGCCTCCTGAATTGTAAAGCTAGCTTTAACATCGTGTATACATCAAGCGAAACTACAGTTTTACTCACAATGTTGTAAAGTCCGGCTACAATGCGGTAAAGTCAATTTACCGCATTGTAGCCGTACTGTGCTAAATAAAATAATTTCCAATATTGTAAATAATCTAAATATTTGGGAAAGATTGTTCGTTCTGGACCCTCTACTTCCGGCCCCGTACCACGCTCCCACTTCCGGTTCCCACCCCACTTCCTGTTCCTACTCCCATACCATACAAAAGCAAAAAGTGTATTTTATTTAATTCAAAAAAGTAACAAAAGTGGAATTTTTAAGGATTGTTTGTAAATGGCACTAGTTACACTATAAAATTGACAGATTTAAAATAAAGTTTCACTTCTATACTGTAACAACTTAATTGGTACAGATTTAAAGTAAAGTTTCACTTCTATACTGTAACAACTGAGTTGTTACAGTATAGAAGTGAAACTTAATTTTAAATCTTTAAATCGTCAAGTTTATAGTGTAACTAGTGCCATTTACAAACAATCCTTAAAAATTCCACTTTTGTTACTTTTTTGAATTAAATAAAATACACTTTTTGCTTTTGTATGGTGTGCTTAACACAAAAATGATTTTTTTTGACTTGTTACACTATAGAACTGGGGTATCGATATTTTTGCTAAACAAACCAACTTACACAAGACATTACATAGGAAGTAGTCATTCTGACCTGACGTGTCGTGATAGGTTTCGTTTAACACTGCATTTGAGCGGTGGCTCGCTCACCACTTAATTTTTTATTGCAGTTATAGGTAATTCATCAAACGTGCTAAGCATCTAGAGTTGCTCGAGCGAAAAGAGTCTCGAGTGCAAAGGGTGAATACTAAGAATAATAAGAAAATACAATAAATAAAAAGAAACTTGAACCAAGGGCGATGGAGTGTTTCATGATTCAAGAGGTGCAAATGACCATACAAAGAGTCGAATTGTCGAATTGCCGACTCCTGGTATAGTCTTATCCGCATAATCTTGTCCGCCTAGTTTTGTCCTTCTAGCGGTTTTATTTATTTTTATTAGTAGATAACATGTTTTTATAAATAAATCCGAAATATATTCAAAACTAAATAATTATTTTACCCAGCCTTATTACTGCACATCTTGTACTTCTCGTTTTCTTCTACTTTTCTACTGTTCTTGGGTTTATTGGGTTTGTCGGGATGTTTTCCTTGGTCATTTAATTGAGGATTTTCCTTGAATGTTTTTTCTGTTTGCCATTTGACTATAATGTTCTCAGAACAATTTCTGCTTTGCTTTGCTTAATAACATGCATAAGCATAAACAACATGATACGCATCATATTTGACCAATTTGTTTGGAATTTTGCCAGTTAAATGTCAGCGTGATATGCTTGTTATTATTCGAACAATGTCACTAACAAATCGAAATAGGTAAGGTTTAGTGGCATAGAAAGCCACAACCGGCACACGGAGGACACTTAAGATGACAGTGCTGATAACCCTACACATAAAAAATGCTTTTAATTCTGTAGCTTAGGGAAAGATTATGGAAGAGCCAACTGACAGAAACTTTACCCTATACCTGTTGCGGCTAGTGTGCAGTTACCTTTCAAATAGGATAATTTAGATGGAATCCGGCGATGAGGTCGTCGAATGCGAAATAAATAGTGGTGTTCCACAGGGCTCGGTTATGGTCCCTACACTGTGGAACATATTATTCGATGGCATGTTAATGCTCGTTTTCCCCGCTGGGGTGAAAATAGTAAGATTTGCCGATGACCTAGCTATAGTTTCAACAAGGAAACATGAAGAAGGATTAATGAGAAAGGCAAACATCTCCATAAAGCAGGTCGATGAATGGCCAGAGCGAAAAAACTTTAAGCTGGCCCCTAATTAAAAAACAGAAGTCGTTCTTCTTAATGGCAACATAAATATAGGACCTATACAATTTAAAATGAAATAAGTGGGCATCACTCCAAAACAAGAAGTCAAGCACCTAGGCCAGAAACTTTCTTTCAAAGCACACATAAAAAAAATAATAATTGTCGGCCAAAAAAATTTGTACAAATTTCGTGCGGAAATGATTTTTCAGCGCTCCAGCTAATGGCTGTCGCTTTGTAAAATCAACTTTTCTGCACTCTAATGTAAATAACGATTGCATATTTACAATCGACAGTCAAAAAACTTTCTGATATTTTCCCATTCACTTGATAAATATTGATTTTAAGTGATTCGTATACTTATATGTGTTTTCGACGTGACGTTTTGTTCTCATTGTTGTTCGCATTGTTTTATCCTCGTCTTCTTACTTTTTGTAAGGCATCTATCTGCCTTGTTCTCTAATTTCTTAGAGTTGTAGCTGGGATTATGAATTCCAGCTTGTATACCAACGTATGGGTGGATGTCCTGGTGGTTTCTTGGATCTTGGGAGACCATCCCTTTCAATTTTGGATGTGGCTATTTATACATACAGTATGTATACGCAATTGGCTATTTATACATACAGTATGTATACGCAATTGGCTATTTATACATACAGTCTGCATCATGGGCGTAGCCAGGATTTAGTTTTGGTTGGGGGGGGGGGGGGGGTTTAGACCAGGATTTAGTTTCGGCGGGGGTTTTAAGAAAATATAGTAACAGAAATCCACCAATTTTAACAGGTTTGCATATTTCGGGGGAGGTTTGAACCCCCAACCCTTTATATTATACTTTCAATTTCTATATATACTTTCGATTTCTTATATTGAAGAGCCTGTATGCGTATGTAGTGATTATGCTAGTGCCGTCTGCGTACACAATACAGTTATCTGCTCCAATGTAGTGGATAAGGTCAACTGTGTATAACACAAATAGTAGTGGGGCTAATATGGTTCCTTGTGGTACCCCGACTGATGAGTTTGTTGTACTCGATTTAGTATTCCCTATTTTTACAAACTGATTTCGGTTAGCTAGATATGATGGGAGCCAGCGTTGTATTTTGTCTCTAAATCCATAGTCCATAGTTTCTCTAGTAGTGTATTGTGAGCAACACAGACAAATGTCTTTGACAAATCACTGCCCAATTTCCTTTGTCTATTTAATTTATTAATTTTGTGTATACATTTTCTATTGCTGTTATTGTTGATTTGTCTTTACGAAAGCCAAGTTGTTGATTCGAAATTATTTTGTATTTTGATATGAAGAATGTGATTCTACTTGTAGTTGTAGGCCTGTAGTTGTCTAAGACAGTTTTATAGCCTTTCTTATGGATTGGTATAATCAATGATGTTTTCAAACATTTGAGAAAAGTGTCTGTTTTGAATGAACAGTCCACAATGTCTAAAATTGTTGGTGTCAATTAGGGTTTTCGCGTACCCGACCTTTTTTAATATCCGGGTATCGGGTATTATTTTTTCATGTACCCGGGTATTTGCAGAAAATCAGTCACACAGTTAAACAGTTTTGTTCTCATTAACTAATTTGGAACTAAAATGACTTTTTACTGCAATAAATTCTGTTATAAAATAACAAAAATATGACTAAATAAACATTCTTCTCTGCTACAGTTGAAAAGTAAAAATCACACACAGTTACTAAAATTACTTTTTATGACAAAACTTTTACTTTTTGTTATGTTATAAATTAAAAATATATTACTTAATAATCTTTATTTCTTTATTTTTGTATGGAGTATAGCTAGCTTATGAAGGTCTTAGCTTGACTTTTGATTTCTTCCGTTATCCATGGTTTTGTAATAATTTTTAACTTTTTTGATTGGGAATGCTTTATAAAAATGTTTTAGAAGATTTTTTATGAATTCTGTTGTTTTCTCATTGCAGCCGTCTTAAGTTACTTTCCCAAGATTCTTCTTGTAAGCCTAACTTAAATTTAGATTTGTTCGTTTCGTTAAAGATCCTTTTGAATTCATATTGTGTTCTGTCTGTATGATTTTGTATGTTTCCGCCAAGGAAAATGAATCTGTGGTCTGATAATATTGTATCATGAACTGAGATTCCTTTTGGTTTTTCTGAGTGAAAATATTGCCAATAATGCTGCTTGATGTTTGCGTTACTCGTGTATGTTGGAAAATTATATGTTGGTTTAAGTCCATATGATCTCATGAGTTCTAGTAGATAGAATCTTTCTTTGGTATTGGATTCGAAATGGATGTTGAAATCTCCTACTAATATTATTTCGTCATGTATGTTGAAAATTTTGTCCATGTTCTTTTCCAACAATGTCATAAAGGTGGTTAAGGATCCTAACGAGGGTCTGCATAAGCAAATTAGTTTTATTTTATTTTTATTTGTCGAATTTATCCATTGGATCCCACATATTTATATTTGTTTTTCTATTGACATTAGGTTTGAAATTTCTTTACATTTAATTATATTTTTGTTGGCTGTTTACTACCCCGTCCCCCCGTGGTAACTGTGCGGTGGAATGAGCTGATAAGTGATCATAGTAAATCATCTATTCCTATTTGTGTGGACGTAATGTCATTTAGCCATGTCTCGGTCAAACATATAAAATCTGATTTCAAATCAACGCTTTCAATTTGGTTGGGTTTTTGTTTCAATCTTTGGATATTCATGTATAATGATAAGTTGTGATTTTTTTCTGGAACTATTTGTATATTGGGCTTATTTATTATGTAGTCGATGGTTTTCTTAGCTTTGGGAAAAAAAAACGATTGATGCGTACGTATTTGGGCCATGTTTCAGGGTATTTGTTTCAGTTAGTTGTTCAAAGGGAATCGTGATTTTAAAAGATGAGTATGCATCTGGAAATTTTCAGTTCAGTTTCATGCATTGTATGTTGGTGAACCCTTTATTACTTAGGTATTTAATTACTTCTTCCTCTGTTAGTGTTGGGTGATGAGATTTTGTTGATGATAATAATTGATGTGAAGCAAAATTTATTGTATGATGCTTGCATTCCAAAACATATGAAGAACAGAAAAAATAATTATTGGAAATGTTTAAATCTGTACAAGTTTTAATAGGAACAAAACATAAATATGTAACACTTAAGCAACAATTCCTTAAAAATTGGGATAGTTGCAAGGAAATGTGGGTACATTGTTTTAGAAAATATTTACCATTAATGCGAGGCAATACAACAAACATAATTGGAGAATCATTTTGGACCCTTAAACAATACAAACAAACTTAATATCATAGTTTGCCAATAATTTACGTATGTATTATGGAAATCATAAACTGTATTGATTCAAGAAAAAATACAAAATTAGCCAAAAATAAACAAAAAGTTTTTAAAATTATAGATAGTGATATCGAAATAAGAAATATACTTGAAGGATGTTCTGAAGCCTTCACAGAGACAGGAATCAAATTTTTTCATAGACAGTTACAATTATTTCAAACTTTAGTCCAAATGAGTCCAAAATGAGAATTAAAAACAATGGCATTGAGGAAAATCTTAAAAGCGAAATATCAAAATTTTATAATACATCGGTGGAAACATGTTTGTATTCATTTTGGAATTCTTGTAGTGCACCACGTCGTCATATTCTTTTGATAAGAAAATATAATAATTTGGACATATTTTCAAAAACTTGTTTTCATGCAAGATATATTTCAACTGAGAATGCACTAAATATGGATACAGGTGTTATAAATGTAAACATTGATGATTAATGTTTATATTGAAAATGAACTTGAGAGTAGTGGGCTTAGTGCAACTGAACGAGAAGAACCTGAAGAACAAATTCGGCCCAATACCGAGTCAATCGAGCCATGCCTGCCCCTCAAACCAATCAAATAAAAAGTTCATTCAAATCTAAAATAAAATCCAAAGGACGTCCAAAGATAAAGACTAATCACACCACTATACCTGTATTTATTTTACATTGTATATATACCATATTTTACATACTTTAAATGTAATTTAAACCTATATTTCAATAATCTAGTGATACTTTTTATTTTTATTTGCTTGATAGTGAATTTTATTTCTGAGTTTATTGAGCAAGATTGCAAATGAACTTTAATAAATAAAACTATAATTGCTTATAATTGTGTCGTTATTATAAAAATAGTAACTCCAATATTTGTATATACAGTCGGTATGTGCAAATAGTCTGTATGTATATAATATACTGTATGTACTAATAGCCAATTGCGTATACATACTGTATGTATAAATAGTCAATTCCGTATACATACTGTATGTATAAATAGTCAATTCCGTATACATACTGTATGTATAAATAGCCAATTGCATATACATACTGTATATATAAATAGCCAATTGCGTATACATACTGTATGTATAAATAGACACATCCTTCAATTTTCGGCAATCTTTTGTCGTCCATCCTTTCAACATGATCTCTCCATTCGCGACGTTTGTTTCGGGACCATCTCACTATGTCTTGGATATCGCAAGTTCTCGGATGTCTTCGTTTCTTTTGTGGTCTCTTAGTGTGTAGCCTGCAATGGATCTTAGAGACCTCATCTCTGCTGTACGGATAATCATTTTTGTTGTGGAGTTTTCAGCTCTTGTTTCTATAGCGTAGGTCCTCTCACACAGGTCTTATATATGCGGACTTGGCTTTCAATGGACATGTGCTTGTTTCGCCGCATTCTTTTATCGCCGTGATATTTTCGACGCATTGTTTAGCTGTGTGTTATGTCAGAACCATTTTATCAAGACATCACATTATTTATACCTTTCTACGGTTAGTTAAGCTATGTTTAAATGGCAGAAATATGAAAGTTTCGGGCATTTTGTTAAAATGGCTGAACAACAAGAATCGTCGCTTTTTTTACGAGTGCAATTTAAAGAAAAATGAATTGATTGTGCTCATTAGTGCATCCTACAGTTGAAGCACACACGTGTATTTAGTTACGGCGATGGTTAAAGTGCCATAGTCGTTCTCTATTTTGGACAATTTGATTCTGTCGTTGACTTGAAGTTTTCGACGAAATTCGAAACCAGACTTTGGGAAACTAATAAAATAATATAAATTCTCAGAAAATGATTTACTACGCGCAACACTTCGACGTACTCCATAACAACAACGTTTTTTCGTTCCTTTTTTTACAGATGGCATTGTATACTTGCACTGAAATTATTGTTTGTATATAACAATTAAAATCGTACTGCTGGCAGTAGTAAATTAGTAATTAATATTTTTTTTTCTCTTAATTATATTGAAAACATTATTTTCACTGGTTATACGTCAAATAGTGCCCGAAAAACATGGCGGAATTTGACGCATGCGCAAAAAAAATTTTAACTATGAAAAGGTCTATTCTAATAAACGTCAGAAAATTTATTTTCAATATGTATGTTTGTTGTTTAGTGACGCAAGTTATTGCCATAGTAACAACAAACATAGATCTTTTAATAATGGAACTCAATTTGATTTACATTGGACTTTTACGCACGATTTGGATTTACACACGATTATAATAATGACATCCTTCAAATATAATAATGTATTTATTAATGCGTTCATTTTGGTGCGTGAGTGGATGTAATATATATTTTTGAATTATTGGTCTGCTTTCAAAACTAAATTATAATTCTCATTTCATCCCATTTGTCCCGCTTTGTCTCAATGAAAATGTGGTCACTTTACTCTACAGACAAGGCAAAACTAAGATTTGATTTTAATTCTGGGCATTATTTAATAGGGTTAGTTTTTTGTGACCTTAAAATTCCTTCAAGTGTATAAAGTGTTTAATTTCGTGAAAAGTTTTGAACAATTTTTTAAATTTTTATACAATTTTAAAGCAATTTGTAAATTGCAAACTGTAAACTGGATTGAACAAAATTTGTGCAGTCTAAGAACAGAATTAAGGAAATTATGTTCTTTAATTCAGAAATTGACTAATAACATAAATAAAATTAAATTATTAGTACGGTGTGACTCCTGCATTTTACTGTTAAGAGAGACCACGAGGTCACAGAGAGTAACATAACTTGATAAATGAAAATAATTATGAACATCCATAGACGAATTTCTGCCGTTTGGCTTCATCAGTATGGACTTATAATCTCAAATCTTTGTTTAGTGACGCAAGTTATTGCCCTAGTAACAACAAACATAGATCGTTTAATAATGGAACTCAATTTGAAAAAACCTTTTTCCAGCCGCGTGCCAATTTTTTTTTAAATGTTCCTATTTTGAAACGCTGACGAGCCAGGTACCTTTTACAATGAATAAACGTTAGTAGGGAAAGATGATGCGTTCTAGGCCACTCCTCCTTATGGAGATTTACATGTACTCCCCCGCCTTATGGGAAATTACATGTAAAATTTAAGCTCCCCCGCCTTATGGGAAATAACATGTAAAATTTAGCCTACCCCTCCGTATGGGGAATCCTACAGAAAATAGTTCTGAACGTAGCCGAGCGTGTATCTGTACATGGCGCCAGCGCTAGGGAGAGGGGGCACCGGAGGGAAAGAGGGATTTAGACCGGACAAGAGCGGACAATACCGAACACGAATAGACCAGAGGAGAAAATGGGTTGCGGGATGGCGATTGTAGAAATAAATACTGTCAGTTGCTTAGAATTAATCTGTGTGTTTATCCTAATAAGAGTGTGACCTAGTTTTTGGTGAACCCATACAAAGAATCGTGGGAAAGTTAAAACCGTCGAGTCAGCATTTTCCTGTTCCAACTTGTCTGTAAACGTGACCGTAGAAACACTATCGGTTTCTTGTAATTATTCTAGAAACGTGACCGTAGAAATAAACACTGTGAGTTTCTCGGAATTAATGTGTTTCTCCTATTAAGAGTTTGACCTAGTTTTTGGCGAACCCATGCAAAGAATCGTAGGAAAGTTAAAACCGTAGAGTCAGCATTTGCCTGTTTCAACTTGTCTGGGTGATTCTGAGAAATTTATAAGTAATTTAAACTAATTATTTAAATATTTAATATAAATAAAAAAATATTTCTGTTATTAGGGTTTAATTTTGAGTGAGAAAAGGTATTCTTTCCTTTAAGTTTACGTAATCAATTTAGTATTTGAAGATTTTAAATGTTTATCAAGAAAATAACATTATTTTAACAACTACGACAGTGAATGTTTATGTAACCGCACGCTTAGGACCGGGCGCTTAATAAAATATATACACAATTTCGCACAAAATTTCGCACAAACTACCGCAATAAGAAATGCGGTCTAATTAATTTAGTATTTGATCTTGTAAATGCATGCGAGTATGACATATCAGTTTCATGTTTCAACTTATCTGGATGTGAGTTTGAACTTATTCGATGTATTCTGAGAAATTTGGATGAGTCATACACGCATAGAATCGTGGGAAAGTTAAAACCGTCGAGTCAGCATTTTCCTGTTTCAACTTGTCTGGATGAGTCATTGAACACGTAATACACCGGCGCATTTTGATTGGCTTATTGAGTCTACATACTGAATATTCACCCTAAACCTCCAAGAAGATAAAGTTGGAGCCGTAGAAAGTCAACAATACCCAACAAGGTTAAAGTTTGAGGGATCTCAATCTAGGTATATGCACGAATTCTCTGATAGCAACATTGCATAGCCAATTCACAGGATCCAGGAAATTGGTAACATCAGGCTCCTTCAAAGCAATCTTGAACGTGGAATATCTACTGCCAGAAAGTAGGCATTTACAAACGCAGTCTTGAATATTTAAGGTGTTTTTGATAAATGACAATAATAGCGCCTCATTCGTCTCTGGGAGCAGTTGCTAAGATGAAACCAGGTGCGTCTGGTGGATGCTGCCGCACTAAAAAGAGTAGAGGGGCCGGAACCTAATAATATAGGTTTAGGTCTAGGTTGTCTTGAAGGACTCGAAACACTAATGAACAGAATTTTAGCGGCTAGTGAAAAATATGGACTTAACATAAATAGCAACAAAACCAAATTGATGGTCATTAGCAAAGACAATATAGCTAATGCAAATCTCTACGTTCACAACCAACAAATAGAGAGAGTTAGACAAACAACATACTTAGGTACACCTGTGAACGAAAACTGGGACAATAGCCAAGAGATAAAATGTAGAATTGGAAAAGCCCGGGCTGCCTTCAATACAATGAATAACCTCTACAAAAATCACGAACTACATCTTGAAACCAAAGTACGCATGTTGAGGTGCTACATTTTCCCAATATTACTTTACGGAGTCGAGTCCTGGACACTAAATGATGATCAACAACATAAAAGCTTGAAGCCTTTGAGATGTGGCTATATCGACGTATCCTGCAAATATCTTGGAAAGACTGGGTAACAAACATCGAAGTCCTCCACAGGATGAAGAAAGAGAAGGAGATCATGGACACCATCAAAACCCGCAAGCTCCAATATCTAGGCCACATCATGCGGAACGAGGACAGATACGCCTTATTACAAGCCATCATTCAAGGCAAGATACACGGAAAACGAAGACCTGGACGGAGGAGAATTTCATGGTTGCAGAATCTCAGGGCGTGGTACGGGAAGACTTCGAACGAGCTCTTCAGAATAGCAACCAAAAATAGCAATAAAGTGAAAATAGTCATGCCCATCGCAAACATCCGAAATCGGATAAGCACATGAAGAAGAAGAAGGTCTAGGTGTAGCACTAGAGAAGCTTGAACGACTACCTCGGGTTTTAACATTAGGAGAGCAATTATCTGAATCAATCGGTTCTTCGACTCGAAAGTTAGATTTTGGATTGCACTTGGAATCTGCCGGCCCTGACGGTATTTTATCAGAGTTAGTGGGTCTTTTTTCATGTATTATATTAGCCTCGTCAGGTATTTTATCAGCCTCATATTTCCGACTTGGATTAATTACTGTTCTACTGGATGTAGAATTACATAAAGTCTCTACCATACCTTTTAAACTTTTAACTTTTGTTCGCAAAAAGAGGGTTAGAAGAAATTTGAATTAAAACATCTTCGTTTTTATCAATGTTTGCATTAGAACGCAGTTCTCTTGGCATGTTGATTTATTATGAAAATAAATTTGTTGCAGTTAGATTGGAGTTGCTTGAATCTCGATGAAATCACCAAATCAATATCTTACATCTAAGATGTTGCACAAAAGCAGATTGAGAAAACTTTTTCAAAAATTTCTTTTAGAACGAGGCGCGGCAGGGAAATAGTTCGCGTGCCAATACAATTTTCCCACGTGTTAACCGTGACACGCGTGCCATAGGTTCGCCACCACTGATCTAGACATATCTAATGGTTTCTAAAGTAATAGACCAGGGGTGGCGAAACTTTTTCCTGACGAGTGCCAATTTTTTTTCAAATCTTCCCATTTTGAAAAGCTGACGTGCCAAGTAACTTTCACAGTGAATAAACGTTTCTGATTGTGAGAATCAATTACCATATTAGCCTGAATATAACACGTATTATATTTTACACCTAAGATGTTGCACATAAGTAGATTTGGAAAACTTGTTCAGAAACTTCTTTAAGAACGACGCACGCCAGACAAATAGTTCGCGTTATAGAGCATTAAAATAAGATTTGGTTTTGGTTTGTAATTCATTTGTCAGTTTAAGTAATAGACGCTGGGTGGCTAATCTAACCTACCCTCACGTGGAAGTCACCTTGTCGCGGTGTGAGGTCTTAGTTTCGCAACATACCGTTGGACGTCACGACGGGAACAACTCCGGTCGGGGCATTCGGCGTACAACCAAGAACTTCCAAACCCTTAATCCCAAGGTGTCATGCGACCCGTGCCAAAGGGACTGGTTGATGGCCAAGGGCAACCGGCCATCGCTTACGGAGCCCCTCTGATACCTGGCGACCTCAGAGGGTATCCAGCCTTACCACTATCAAGCGGGGCTCTGATGTGGTGGACCTTTAGTTCCCTTGCGACTCGTGGGATTTATATGAATTCCAAAAGTAAAAATAATCCATGTGTACGGGACCTAACCGACACAGAGAACAAGGAAGTCAGCCCGGATTCCCGGGAAGACGACCGTGACCTCACACTCGTAGACATGAGCAGTCCAGCCATGTCTACAGAGGCAGAGGTAGATGTTCTTGTAGGGACAGAGGAGGACTTGCCGCCTCCTGTCACAAAACAAGAATGACCAGCAGGCGCACCAAAATAGCCCAAGTGAACATCCATCATGCCAAAGCAGCTTCAGCTGTGATGCCTTGGATGTTCACCAAGCAGCATTTAGGGCTAGCGCTGCTTCAAGAACCCTGGACCTACGGAGGTAAGATCAGAGGCCTTAGCAACAGGGAATGTAAGTTGGTATGGTACAGCCGTGAGGTCTCCCCTAGAACTTGCATTATGGTAAGAAATGGCATAAATTACTTATGTCTTTCAGAATTTTTAACGCGGGATTTAGTACCGATTCAGGCCCTCATCAAGATCGAGGGTCTCCACCGCGAAGTAGTGATCGCATCAGCATACTTCCCTGGCGATGGTAACAGCATACCACCCATTGAAGTACAAAAGCTGGTGGAACATTGTATTAGGAGAAGGCTGCCACTCATCCTTTGATGTGACGCGAACGCACACAATGAGATGTGGGGCAGTACGGACACTAATAAGAGGGGTGAGTACCTTTTAGAATACCTCATTAAAGAGAACTTAATTGTGTACAACGTTGGGAACACACCAACATTTGTCACTAAAGTCAGAAATGAGGTCCTGGATATTACAGTAGGTAGCGCTAACGTAAGTAAACTAATTAAAAAGTGGAGGGTTTCAAGTGAGCCCTCAATATCAGATCATAGGATCATAGAGTTTGAGCTGGAAGGAGCGAGTGAGGAAAACACCCCCATTCGAAACCCCAGACAAACTGTGTGGCCTATGTTTAGTTCCCAACTAAAAGAAAACCTAGAGCAGGTGACAGTGCGGGGTAGTATCAAACACTACACCGTGCTGGAGCAGGCTGTAGGAGAAATAAATGTAGCAATCACCACGGCATTTGAATCCAGCTGCCCGGTAAAAACCGTGAAGGAGCATAAGCACGAAAAATGGTGGAACAAAAATTTGTCTACATTAAGAGCAAAAGTACGTAGGCTTTTCAACAAAGCCAAGCAATACGGAATTTGGCTAGAATACTCTGAGGTGCTTACCACCTACAACAAAGAGATCAGAAGGGCAAAAAGGGAAAACTTTAGGACCTTCTGTGAAAACATAGAATCCACGCCGGTGGCAGCTAGACTGCACAAAGCACTAGCGAAGGATAGAGTGGAAATGACAACCACTCTCAAGCAACCGGATGGGACCTTCACGGAGGATGAAGAGCAAAGAGCTCTCCTCCTACTAGAAACCCATTTTCCGGGATGTAGAGAATACAGGGAGACCGAGGGCTTGATGCAACCACGGAATCCAAGTCGGGCCGACTGGAAGAGGGCAGCGTCCATCTGTACGGAAAACCGAATCAGATGGGCTATCGGCACTTTCCAGCCTTTTAAGGCCCCAGGTGTGGACGGACTAGTTCCTGCCTTCCTACAAAAGGGACAGAGAGAACTAATGCCGTATCTTCTAAATATCTTTAGAAGTAGCTTAGCGCTCGGATATATACTGGCGCTATGGAGAAGGGCTAAGGTGGTATTTATACCGAAGGTGGGGAAGAAAGACACCACTCACCGAAGTCATTTAGACCCATTAGTCTAACATCTTTTATGTTAAAGACAATGGAGAAGGTGATCGATAATTACCTTAGGACTATAGTGCTGGTAGGTACACCACTACACAGGAGTCAGCCTGCTTACAGAGCAGGGAAATCCACAGAAACCGCCCTGTATCAGCTGACAAACGAAATAGAAGCAGCACTAGATACAAAGGAAGTAGCGATATATGCCTTCTTGGATATAGAGGGAGCTTTTGACAACACCTCCCACGAGGCTGTCAGGGTGGCCCTTGAAAGAAGGAATATCGACAGCACTATCTCAAAGTGGATGTGAGAAATGCTGAGAACTAGAACGGCGGAGACACAAGTGGGAAAAGACACCATTAAGATCTCCACAATTCGAGGGTGCCCACAGGGAGGTGTACTATCACCGCTAATGTGGAGCCAGGTAGTTGATGAACTACTGGTTAGGCTAAACGACCTAGACATCAAATGTCAAGGTTACGCCGATGACATAGTCATAATGGCTAGAGGGAAATTTGAGGGAACGCTCTGTGAAATTGTTCAGAGAGGCCTCAATGTAACTAGTAGATGGTGTCAAACAGTGGGACTGAAACTCAACCCGAGCAAAACCACGGTGATACCATTTACTAGAAGGAGAAAACGCCCTAATGGTGTGCAGAAATCTGGCAGGAAAAACGTGGGGTTGTAACCCCACTATACTGCGATGGATGTACACCATGATAGTGAGACCTGCAATCACTTATGGGGAAGTTGCGTGGGGAAGTAGAATCAAGCTGGCCTCTATGAGGAAACAGTTTGAGAAGATTCAAAGACTGGCGTGTGTCTGCATCACGGGGGCGATGGGGTCGTGTCCGACAGCAGCATTGGAGCTGCTGCTGGATCTGACTCCGCTGCACCTTGTGGTGGAGAGCGCCGCCAGATATACGTTCGTAAGATTCAGCAAGGAAGGAATGGGCAGAGGTAAAATAATCGGGAGCAGAGACCGAAACAGCCTCGCTGCCAAGATCCCCTGGCTGGAAGTACCAAAAGACGAAATGGTATGCAAATACCACTTCGAGAAAAATTACACAGCAATGTGTAGTAGTAAAGCCGATTGGAGCGACGAATCCTCAGCATACCACATAGAGCAAAATGCCATCAAGTGGTATACAGATGGTTCGAAGACAAAGGAAGGCACTGGTGCAGGAGTGTTTGGACCTCGTACCAGATACTTCGAATCCATGGGAACATCCCCAAGTATCTTCCAAGCAGAGGTACACGCAATCGAAAGATGTGCACAGTTTAACCTCGACAGGACTTACCGCAAAAACCGAATTGCTATCCTGTCAGATAGCCAAGCAGCCATCAAGGCCATTAGCTCATACACCATCAGATCCAAACTGGTATGGGAAAAAAACTGGTATGGGAGCATTACTCCGCAAGAGACAGATGTACCTTGGGGCTCACTGCTTGAACACAGAGGAGCTGCAGGCCTTGAATCCCACCCAGATCCTGAGATTCCTAAAGGAATCAGGATTAGAGGAGGCGCTCTAAATGGGTAAGTACACCAACACTTGGAGGAGGAGGGTGGGGTACAATAGATCTATGAAGGTCGCAGTACAAATCGTCACCACCATATACACAGCTGGCACGTAGGTAAAACCTAACCTAACCTATGGCACGCGTGTCACAGCTGGCACGTAGGAAAATCGTATTCGCACGCGTACTATTTCTCTCGCGTGCCAATACGATTTTCCTATATGCCAGCTGTGACACGCTTGCTCATAGGTTAGGTTAGATTAGCCACCCAGCCACCCCTGGTCTATTACTTAAACTAACCAAATCTTATTTTAATGCTCTATAACTTACCAGTTAGTCTAGTTATGGAAAATTAGTTTGCATTAAAAGTGTTTTAAAAATATATCTGCTCCCACAGTGTAGACTAGAAATAAATGAATAAGGTTTAAATGCTACGAAAAACGTTTTGGATCTTTTTATTTGTTTTCGTATATTTAAGGTAATAATTTAATCTGCATTGCGGAATGTATGAGGAAATGTTGCGGCATTAGGAGTCTAATTGCCGAGTAATAAAATATAGATTGAGCCATTAGGCGTAGCATTTAGCCATGGGTATTGGAAAGGTTCAATAAATATTTGGCGGAGAGAATAGAAAGAAAGAAAAAAAAACTATTAAGAAGTTGTGGGTCACGAATTTCGTATCTAATAACCGTTCGAAGACAATAAATAATAGACGAAATTGGACAACGAAATTTCCGATCTCACCACAATTAAATCAGATTCGGAATTTACTTTTTCAGACGGAGATTTTCAAGCGTTAAATTGAAAGTTTCATAAGCGTGTGCACCTACACACACACACAACTAACGAACTATTCAATTCTTTTTCCTGGTTATATTTTTCTCGATTCGTCTGTTAAACAATAAGAATATTTTTCTTCTCTTTATATATTGTTTGAGAAAACGTTTAAAAGAATTTCGTAATTTATTAACGTATGGAAATTTATCTTGATTGCGAACGGTCTTAAATCTATTTTACATTCTATTTTAAATAGATTTGAATCTTGAAAAAATTGGCCTATGCACACTCAATTGTAACTGCAAATTCGCATTGTCTATGCCAGTATGCAAATCGAATCGAGTAATTGAACTACTAGTCGGTTTTCTTCAATTTAGGCTACATTTTGAAAACTAGTCTCCGATCTAATTAGAATAGATTCGAAGAAAAAAGAAATATTTGTAACTGTAAAATCGGTTCATTATTCTCCACAATAAACCATATTTTGTGTTTCGGATTTGGGTCACATTTTATTCCGTTCGTGTCTTGTTTATTAGATAGATACGCTCAATCTGCGCGCGCGCTCGCCCGTCTCGAGCGAAAAACGTGAAGATCAATTTTCTAGTTCAAGTTTTTGCCCACAATCACTGCCTTTTATCAAACAAACAAACCAAACTAAATCACAATGGAATTCTCATCATTCTCAGTCTGTTTAATCATAAACCGAGTAGTAACACTCAAATATTTGAGCGTATATGGGCTAAATCACAATAGTCTGATCGACACGCACAAAATGAAATCATTGTTTATTTTCGTCGTAAACTAAATCTAACTTGACTAGACTTAAGTGAGTTTTGTTTTTGTGTGAGTTAAGGGTGCTAAATTTAAAGCGTAGAGGAGGAAATGGGTGCATGAGGGCGCTTCCAAATAGTTACACTTCCTGATCCAAACATTCTGACGAATCAAAAAAAAAACTCTTAATTCATTTTTTTTTTTTTTTGTTAGTGCACGTGTTTTAAGACCCAGATTTCCGGATGCATTTTTTCCCGTTCAATTCGATCCCTTTCCCCACAAAACGTACGAAATAGCTGGTGCAGTTGGCACAAAGAAAATGAACAAAAACTTCGTTTGCACATCTCTCTGCTCATTTCCGAGCTGTTATCCCAGCATAGTCCGAGCTTATCAAGCTGTTCAATTAAACGGCTGTAACTATTAAACTAGATGTTCAGTCTTAACGAAATCTACGAAGCTACGATCATAATAAATACAATAATATTTATTTGAAAACTAAAGAACTTTCGGCAATTTTAAGTTTCGTTCTCGAATCTTTGCAAGAAACGGAATAACTCGTTTTTAGGGTTCCGTACCGAAAATTGAACCCTTATAGGATCACTTTGTTGTCCGTCTGTCTATCTGTCTATCTGTCTATCTGTCTGTCTGTCCGTCTGTCCGTCCGTCTGTCCGTCCGTCTGTCCGTCCGTCCGTCCGTTTGTCTGTCCGTCCGTCCGTCTGTCTGTCTGTCAAGACTATTTTGCTCAGGAACGCGTAGAGGTAACAAGTTGAAATTTGTATCAAATAATCGGGTCTGCGGTCTCTTTCAGCTGTGAAAAAATCAAACTTGTAAGTCAACGCGATCAAAAGATATGACCGTTTATGTCGCATATTTAGCGATTTCACAAGGGAATCAAAACCTATAGGGTACTTCCCGTTGACCTAGAATCATGAAATTTGGCAAGAAGCGGTGTCTTACAGCACATGTAAAGGGAAAAATCTGAAAACCGTAAATATGGAGTTTAATTATAAGAAAAATGCGAATTTACTATTAGAAACTTATGAAAATACACTAATGTGTTGCGTGATATTGTCAGGCACTAGAAGCATATAGGTTGCATACAATCAGCGACATCTTGAGGTTATGCTTGCAGCGGTACTAAGATGGTCGTGACATTGTCAAGTTAACTGAATGTGCTTGCTACGTCCTCCACAAAAAAAGATACCTTACTTACAAGTTTGTACGGAACCCTCGGTGTGCGAGTCACAACTCGCACTTGGCCGGTTATTTTTTTATCTTAAATTGTAATTTTGTTAAGTTCCAGATGTTTCAAATCGAGACATTATAAGCACTGAATCTGTGAAGTAGTAAAAACGTATAACGTCTACATCTCCCAAACTAGTTAGTTTAAATCCTTACTGATTAATGCAGAAAACTTTGCAAAATAATAATAGTAGTTTATGATACAAGTGTGTGAAGAAGGGCTTTTGTGCATGAGTTGCGAAGGTCAAAGCACGAGCCGAAGACGAGTTTTTAAGTTATTTAGTCTCGAAATTAGTTTATGAGAATTTTTGAAGACCAACTTGAACAACTTGACTAACAAGCTTAATCTAGTTGTAACTCGGTTAATACTAATCCAATTTCCGAAATTCTTGCAGGTAGTCAAACTAGATAGACTAGGTTATAGTTTATCTCTAAAAAAAATTTGTTAAGACTGCTAATTTTTAAGTTATTTAGTCTCGAAATTAGTTTATGAAAATTTTTGGAGACCAACTTGAACAACTAGACTAACAAGCTTAATCTAGTTGTAACTCGGTTAATACTAATCCAATTTCCGAAATTCTTGTAGGTAGTCAAATTAAATAGATTAGGCTATATTTTATCTCTGAAATTTTTTTTGTTAAGACTGCTAATTTTTAAGTTATTTAGTCTCGAAATTAGTTTATGAGAATTTTTGAAGACCAACTTGAACAACTTGACTAACAAGCTTAATCTAGTTGTAACTCGGTTGATACTAATCCAATATCCGAAACTCTTGCAGGCGGTCAAACTAAATAGACTAGGCTATATTTTATCTTTGCACGAAATTTTGTTGAGACTGCTTTGTTTTTAAGTTATTTAGTCTCGAAATTAGTTTATGAAAATTTTTGAAGACCAACTTGAACAACTAGACTAACAATCTTAATCTAGTTGTAACTCGGTTAATACCAATCCAATTTCCGAAACTCTTGCAGGTAGTCAAACCAGATAGACTAGGCTATATTTTATCTCTGCGACAAATTTTGTTGAGACTGCTAGTTTTTAAGTTATTTAGTCTCGAAATTAGTTTATGAAAATTTTTGAAGACCAACTTCAACAACTAGACTAACAAGCTTAATCTAGTTGTAACTCGGTTAATATTAATCCAATTTCCGAAACTCTTGCAGGTAGTCAAACTAGATAGACTAAGTTATATTTTATCTCTGAAATTTTTTTTGTTAAGACTGCTAATTTTTAAGTTATTTAGTCTCGAAATTAGTTTAAAAAATTTTTTGAAGACCAACTTCAACAACTTGACTAACAAGCTTAATCTAGTTGTAACTCGGTTAATACTAATCCAATTTCCGAAACTCTTGCAGGTGATCAAACTAAATAGATTAGGCTATATTTTATCTCTGCGAGATATTTTGCTGAGATTGCTAGTTTTTGAGTTATTTGGTCTCGAAATTGGTTTATGAAAATTTTTGAAGAGCAACTTGAACAACCAGACTATCAAGCTTAATCTAGTTGTAAGTCGGTTAATGCTAATCCAATTTCCGAAATTCTTGCAGGTAGTCAAACTAGATAGACTAGGCTATATTTTATCTCTGTGAGAAATTTTGTTGAGACTGCTAGTTTTTAAGTTATTTAGTCTCGAAATTAGTTTATGAGAATTTTTGAAGACCAACTTGAACAACTAGACTAACAAGCCTAATCTAGTTGTAACTCGGTTAATACTAATCCAATTTCTGAAATTCTTGCAGGTAGTCAAACTAAATAGACTAGGCTATATTTTATCTCTGCGAGAAATTTTGTTTAGACTGCTAGTTTTTAAGTTATTTAGTTTCGAAATTAGTTTATGAAAATTTTTGAAGACCAACTTGCACGACTAGACTAACAAGTTTAATCTAGTTGTAACTCGCTTAATATTAATCCAATTTCCGAAACTCTTGCAGGTGGTTAAACTAAATAGACTAGGCTATATTTTATCTCTGAAAAAATTTTGTTAAGACTGCAAATTTTTAAGTTATTTAGTCTCGAAATTAGTTTATGAAAATTTTTGAAGACCAACTTGAACAACTTGACTAACAAGCTTAATCTAGTTGTAACTCGGTTAATACTTATCCAATTTCCGAAATTCTTGCAGGTAGTCAAACGAGATAGACTAGGTTATATTTTATCTTTGCGAGAAATTTTGTTGAGACTGCTATTTTTTAAGTTATTTAGTCTCGAAATTAGTTTATGAGAATTTTTGAAGACCAACTTGAACAACTTGACTAACAAGCTTAATCTAGTTGTAACTCGGTTAATACTAATCCAATTTTCGAAACTCTTGCAGGTGGTCAAACTAAATAGCCTAGGCTATATTTTATGTTTTCACGAAATTTTGTTGAGACTGCTATTTTTTAAGTTATTTAGTCTCGAAATTAGTTTATGAGAATTTTTGAAGACCAACTTGAACAACTTGACTAACAAGCTTAATCTAGTTGTAACTCGGTTAATACCAATCCAATTTGCGAAATTCTTGCAGGTAGTCAAACTAGATAGACTAGGCTATATTTTATCTCTGCGAGAAATTTTGTTAAGACTGCTAGTTTTTGAGTTATTTAGTCTCGAAATTAGTTTATGAAAATTTTTGAAGACCAACTTCAACAACTAGACTAACAAGCTTAATCTAGTTGTAACTCGGTTAATACTAATCCAATTTCCGAAGCTCTTGCAGGTAGTCAAATTAGATAGACTAGGCTATATTTTATCTGTGGGAGAAATTTTGTTGAGACTGCTAGTTTTTAAGTTATTTAGTCTCGAAATTAGTTTATGGGAATTTTTGAAGACCAACTTGAACAACTTGACTAACAAGCTTAATCTAGTTGTAACTCGGTTAATACTAATCCAATTTCCGAAATTCTTGCAGGTAATCAAACTAGATAGACTAGGCTATATTTTATCTCTGCGAGAAATTTTGTTGAGACTGCTAGTTTTTAAGTTATTTAGTCTCGAAATTAGTTTATGAAAATTTTTGAAGACCAACTTGAACGACTAGACTAACAAGCTTAATCTAGTTGTAACTCGGTTAATACTAATCCAATTTCCGAAACTCTTGCAGGTGGTCAAACTTAATAGATTAGGCTATATTTTATCTCTGCGAAAAATTTTGTTGAGACTGCTAGTTTTTAAGTTATTTAGTCTCGAAATTAGTTAATGAAAATTTTTGAAGACCAACTTGAACAACTTGACTAACAAGCTTAATCTAGTTGTAACTCGGTTAATACCAATCCAATTTGCGAAATTCTTGCAGGTAGTCAAACTAGATAGACTAGGCTATATTTTATCTCTGCGAGAAATTTTGTTAAGACTGCTAGTTTTTGAGTTATTTAGTCTCGAAATTAGTTTATGAAAATTTTTGAAGACCAACTTCAACAACTAGACTAACAAGCTTAATCTAGTTGTAACTCGGTTAATACTAATCCAATTTCCGAAGCTCTTGCAGGTAGTCAAACTAGATAGACTAGGCTATATTTTATCTGTGCGAGAAATTTTGTTGAGACTGCTAGTTTTTAAGTTATTTAGTCTCGAAATTAGTTTATGAGAATTTTTGAAGACCAACTTGAACAACTTGACTAACAAGCTTAATCTAGTTGTAACTCGGTTAATACTAATCCAATTTTCGAAACTCTTGCAGGTGGTCAAACTAAATAGCCTAGGCTATATTTTATCTTTTCACGAAATTTTGTTGAGACTGCTAGTTTTTAAGTTATTTAGTCTCGAAATTAGTTTATGAAAATTTTTAAAGACCAACTTGAACAACTAGACTAACAAGCTTAATCTAGTTGTAACTCGGTTAATACTTATCCAATTTCCGAAATTCTTGCAGGTTGTCAAACTAGATAGACTAGGTTATATTTTATCTTTGCGAGAAATTTTGTTGAGACTGCTATTTTTTAAGTTATTTAGTCTCGAAATTAGTTTATGGGAATTTTTGAAGACCAACTTGAACAACTTGACTAACAAGCTTAATCTAGTTGTAACTCGGTTAATACTAATCCAATTTCCGAAATTCTTGCAGGTAATCAAACTAGATAGACTAGGCTATATTTTATCTCTGCGAGAAATTTTGTTGAGACTGCTAGTTTTTAAGTTATTTAGTCTCGAAATTAGTTTATGAAAATTTTTGAAGACCAACTTGAACAACTTGACTAACAAGCTTAATCTAGTTGTAACTCGGTTAATACTAATCCAATTTCCGAAACTCTTGCAGGTGCTCAAACTAAATAGACTAGGCTATATTTTATCTTTGCACGAAATTTTGTTGAGACTGCTTTGTTTTTAAGTTATTTAGTCTCGAAATTAGTTTATGAAAATTTTTGAAGACCAACTTGAACGACTAGACTAACAAGCTTAATCTAGTTGTAACTCGGTTAATACTAATCCAATTTCCGAAACTCTTGCAGGTGGTCAAACTTAATAGATTAGGCTATATTTTATCTTTGCGAAAAATTTTGTTGAGACTGCTAGTTTTTAAGTTATTTAGTCTCGAAATTAGTTAATGAAAATTTTTGAAGACCAACTTGAACAACTTGACTAACAAGCTTAATCTAGTTGTAACTCGGTTAATACTAGTCCAATTTCCGAAATTCTTGCAGGTAGTCAAACTAGATAGACTAGGTTATATTTTATCTCTGAATTTTTTTTTGTTAAGACTGCTAGTTTTTAAGATATTTAGTCTCGAAATTAGTTTATGAAAATTTTTGAAGACCAACTTGGACTAGACTATCAAGCTTAATCTAGTTGTAGGTCGGTTAAACTATGCACAAAAGCCCTTCTTCACACACGACTGTCATACATTATTTTAACTACGAAGCATGTTAAAATTCTGTTGAATCTACAAAAAAAATATTTTTTCTTACCGATGATATTGTAGAAATTGTATTTTGGACAAACAACACATCGCTGACACAATAAGATTAGAACGTTCAGCGCCCCCATGGAATAAATTGCTAACTAGTAAAAACGCACAGTAACGGGAACACTATTTGGTCTTTGTCGATGAGTAGGGAAAGATTTTTCTTGAGTAGGGAAACTCGAAACCAGACTTCACACCCAGCGTGGGGTTACATATACCTCACACGTGGGACTACATAGACCTCACACCCAGCGTGGGGTTACAAAGACCACGCACGTGGGGTTATATGACCTTACACTCTCATGTGTGAAAAACAGGAAGTGAGAAACCGGAAACGAAAGTCGAAACCGGAAACGAAAGTCGAAACCGGAAACGAAAGTCGAAACCGGAATTCGGAACCAGAAGTGGCAAGGTCAATGGAGGTGGAGGACCTAGAAGGAACCATCTTGCACTATTTCGATGTAATCTAGGTTAACCTGGATTTAATCTAGATTAGATTATGGTTACCATAGTAACAACAAACATAAATCGTTAGGATGTCATAGTAACAACAAACATAAATCGTTTAATAATGAAACTCCATTTAATTTACATTGGACTTTTACGCACGATTTTGATACTTTTACACACGATTATAATAATTTCATCCTTCACATAGAATAAAGTATTTATTGTGTTTTTTTGTTCATTTTAGTATGTGAGTAGATAAACTCCATTTACTTTTGTACTTTGCAATTTTTTTTTAGTAACCCAGACATGTTCTTCGTAAAACAAATGATACGGAAACTAGTTTCAGTTTAACTACCTAGCGCACATAATAGTATAATTACCGATGATTGTTTTGGGTAATAAGTCTTGTTATTGTTGGTGCGGATGGATTTAGTGTGCGAGGTGAAAGACGCTCGAAGTGAACGATAAATCAATAACAATTAGTTTTTGAGAGTTGAGAGAGAGAGAGCGAGAAGGAGTCGGAAACCGTGTGGGCATATGAAAAGGACCTGCGAATAGATACGTTACTCGCAAACAATGCCGTAATAATAATAATAAGAATAGACATCATCATGTAGGACGAGAGACTTTATAGAACATTTTTCTCGTTTAATGTAAGAAACGGGTCAGCGCCACTTCACAGGAGCGCCGCTTCCTAGAAACCATCAAGTCCTACGTCTGCTCTGCCTTTACGCTGTAACTCTACTTGGGGCTCTGTCCTTAAATCCATTGTTACACTGCGCTGTATTAATTACTCCGCAGATTACATAAACCACATCTTTATATTAACACACGATTCTAAATCTTGAAATGTTCAGCTAATAATTCAGCTAATAGTAAATTAAATGTTCAGCTAATAGTAAATCCTTTAGTTTTCGGGTGGTAAGTAACAGTTAAGTTAAATATATGATTATATAAACTATTAATGTTAAATGTGAATTCACCTGTGGAATCCAAGTGAGATTAGTCGTTGTTTTGTTGCGGCGGAGGTGGAGCGGCGAGGAGGGGGCGCATGAGTGTGTAGCTTGAGATTATATAGCCGGGACAAGAAGACTAGCAGGTCAGGTCAAACTCCCGCGCGTGTGGGCGCCACAAAGAGTAATCGCTCACCATCTCTCCCGACCCGACTAACCTGCCGTCACAAATTTACACACAAAAAAATATTTTCTTAATATCCACAACAATAAAACTGTTTACAGGACTAAATTCCACGTTAAGTCCTTCCGCGTCCGGCCTTTGTTCCTCTAACAAGATTTGTTTTTGACTAACTAACGACTTTTGTTTGAGTTTCAAAATGAGACTGCACATTTTGAAACTCAAGTCAACCTTAGACAAACTTAAGTCAAGACTCAAATCTCAAAAACAAATCTTGTTAGACGGAGTTGCAAGAGTTTGTTTGTATAAGTCTTGCTTTAGTAGAACTAGACTGTTAACGTTGGTTAAGGAAGTGTTGCTATAGCGTGATTAAAACATAGACAAAGCAGACAAGGTTAGGTTAGTAAAGATTGAATATTAGATGAATAAGGAAGAGAACAAAGCGGAATATTTGAATCTATCAGTTTTAACTACACAAACGGTTTTAGTTAATTTTGTCATGAATATTTACGCATCTGTCTCAAAGAGTTAAAGTAAAAATAAGAATTTAAGTTTGAACTGAAGTTTATTTTAAAACATTTTACAATCAAGATTGAATTGGACTATAAGAAGATTTAACACCTAACCACCTGACATAGGGGTCTCTTAGACCCAAATTAGCAGTAATTTTCTCACCTGAGACGTATGGCAGGTGGTTAAGGGTTAAGAGTTTAACTGGATTAGGTTAACTTAGGTCAAGTTATGTTAGGTTTGATTAGGTTGATAATATTGCTATAAATGTAACAAGATGTTTGTGACAGTGTATTGTAGCCTTGTATATCTAGTTTTGTTCTTTATTCGAGATATTTCTTTAGTTTTTGAATAAAAGTTGCAAATTTTTTTGTGAAAACGAATGTCGAAACGAAATTTTGTCATAGGTGTCCGCTCGTAAACTTATTATTCATAAATCCATTATCTATTTTTTATTTAGATTTAGTAACGCCACACAGTAAAGAGAAGAAAAAAAACTTTTGTGAGTTGTTGTGAAATCCAGGTGAATTTACATACGATTAGGTTAATGGAAGATTATTTTTAATGACGTCTATTTTGGCTCCAAAAAAAGACTTGATATTTACATTTTCCTTTGCGCAATCGTACGCAGTCGCAACTAATTGCGTTCGTACGGACTGTGAACAGTTTAACATTTTTGATCAAGAATGCTGTGATTTAGGAACCTAATTAGTACATAGCTCACATTTTTACTGATTTAAAGAGAAGAAAAAAAAACTAGTTTGTGTTGGAGTTAATTTATTGTTCCCGTTTAAAATCTCTATTTTATTTCGTTCTAAGTCTAAGACAATAATTTTTGCTCGCCTATCGCAAAACGCGATCTTTATTACCGCAATTTGTAAACTATAAATCTAATTTGAATAATCCCCCCGACCGTAATCTCCTCTCTGTTTGCGCTCAAACGCTCGCGCAATAAATTAAACAACGCGATTTTTTTCCGCGCGAAATGTGGGTGAAGAAATCACCTGCTTATAAAAACCTACGATTAGTCTGTAACTCAGATTAGTCTGTAAAACTGAATATCAACCTAAAAATTGTCTAAAAAATGTAAGTATGCGCTGACCAGTGGCGGATTTACAAATTTGCCGCCTATAGGCTAATTTATATTAACGCCAAATATATTTAAAAAAAATATCAAATGTGAGCTCAGCGATCAAAAAGCGCGTTTTTTTTTAATTTCAAGATCACGATATTTACAAGTACTGTTAAATTAAACTTTTAATGAAAAACGTGCAAATCAAGCAAAAATAATTAATAAAATACGAATTATTATATAACATAGAAAATAGATAGATTATATAAAATAGAATACGGTAGGGAGAACTGACTTATATTGGAGTAAGAGGTGCCTCGGTGATAGACTATGCAGTTGTGAGTGAAGCAGCCCGAGGAAGTATTGGGAGCTTCAGGATAGGAGAAAGGACAGAGTCGGATCATCTGCCTCTGGAAATTGGCTGGAAGGAGCGAATGGAAGTAGCGGATAGGATTAAAGGGATGAAAAGAATGTGTGTATGGAACGAAGACACAAAGAGGCTATACCAAGAGAGGCCGGACAGTCTGCAAGAGGTAGCAGTTGAGGATCTACGTCATCTGACGGAACTTGTGAAAGGGGCGCTTACATATAAACAAGTAGTAGTAAGGGAGTGTTATTTCAAGAGCTGGTACGACCAGGAATTCAGCCTCGTGAAGAAGAAAGCCAGAGAGGCGTTTAAAAGGTGGAAAGAACGGAATTATACATATGTGCAGTTTAAGGAACTTATAAAGGAAGCTAAAGATATAGGAAAGGAAAAGGAGAAGCTATGGCAAGAGCAGCAAATGGCGAGGGTTCAGCAGCTGAGCAGTGAGGCAGAGATATGGAAATACCTAGCATCGAGGAGACAGAAATATAACCAATTCATCAGAGAGATTCCCATAGTCCGATGGAAAGATTATTTTGAAGGTATTCTAGGCAACGAGATGGGAAAGGAGCTCCATGAAAAAGTTGAAAGGACGGTACAGGGACCTGGGCAAGATGAAATATCTTATGAAGAACTAGAGTTTGTCCTCCGTGCAGTAAGAAACAAAAGAGCGCCGGGACAGGATGCGGTTCCTAGTGAGGCAAGGAGTGTAGCTCCGACCGGAATTCGACAAATTCTTCTGAAAGAATTGAACGGGATTTATAAAGGTCAAAAAGAAATGCCGGACGGTTGGAAAGAGGGATTAATAATACCAGTGTTTAAGAATGGGGATAGGGAGAACACAAATAACTACAGAGGTATAACACTGATGGACTCGTCGTACAAAGTATACGCCAAGGTTTTAGAGCAAAAACTGCAAGGCGAAGTTGAAGAAAAAGATATCGAGTTCAGTTCGGGAAAGTATTAAGAGCTTGTGTAGGAGCACGTATTGTAGAGTGAACGTGGAGGAGAATGTGTCGGAATGTTTTAAGGTATCGAAAGGGCTAAGACATGGGTGTCCTCTAAGTCCTCTGCTGTTCAACATCTACATAGCAGACTTAGAGGCGGTATTACGCAAGGGTCAAGCAGGTGGTATAGTAATCGGGAAAAAAAAAGTATGGAGTCTGGCCTACGCCGGCGACATAGTTGTCTTGGCGAGCACGTACGCAGAAATGAGAGAGGTGATTGGACGGGTGAAAGGGTTCTTTATGAAACGAAAGCTGGTCGTGAATGTGAAGAAGACAAAAATGGTGGTGTTCCAAAAGAGAGGAAGAAGGAGGAGTGAAAAGTTTGAATGGGGTGTAAATGTAATAGAATAGGTTAGCAGCTTCAAATACCTCGTATTTATGTTTAGTCAGGACGGTTCTTTTAAGGAGCATATAAATTACATTGCAAAGAAATCTTGGGTGGCTGCTAACAGGTTCTGGAGTGTATGGAAGAGTGAATGCAAAGAAAGCTTCAGAGCATAAATGATGATTTGGAAGGTGTGTGTGCGTAGTATTTTAATGTATGGTTCTGAAGTATGGGGTGTGAAAGAGGTAGAAAAGATAGAGAGAATGCAGTTACAAGTGTTAAAAAGGATGCTGCAGCTGGAAAAATCAACTCCGTGGTATATAGTGATGCAAGAAACAGGTGCAGTCAAAATTGCGAGTCTGGCTGCAGCGCGGTTTGCGAAGTATGAATGTAAGGTAGAAGGAATGGGAGATGATAGGGTCGTAAAGGAAGTGTTCAAAGCTGCTATGAAAGAAGGGACGGGTAATGCTAGGATAATTATATGGGGGAGTGAGAGAAGGAAGATGTATGAAAGGGGTGGCTGGTCGGGTGTGGAAGTGGAGAGAATGATTAAGAGAGGTAGCAATGTAGAAAGTATGGTAGGAGAAAGAATGTTTGAGATAGAGATGCAGGAAAGGTTAAAGACATTGAATAGGGATCGTACAACCCCGAGTACCAAAATATACTCGTTTTGGGAAAGGTACCAGATTACCTCCGAAAATCTGACGTTCCCCAAATAATGATCGCCAGATTTAGATGCGGCAGTGAAGAAAGGGGCAGGAGGTACTGGATGACGCCAAACGAGAGAACCTGCCGTATATGTGGGACGGGCATAGAAAGTTGGGAGCATTGGGGTACAAGCTGTAGTGGTTGTGTGTGGAGTGCGACTGAGAAGATAGAGCTAAGAAAAGGCTGGAAGTCGTTGATGGATGAAAGCGGTCAGGGTTGGCCGCTAATGGCTAAAATTGTTAAGTGGAAAGACAGCAAATTGTTGAAATTGTTTATTATGTTGATTGTCTAGCTTGTAAGGTCTAATGTTTGTTAAGTGTTTGTTTTTAAAATGCCAATAAAGGTTTTATATATATTATATATAATAAAATACAAAAAACGAAAATAATACAAGCGTTTATTAAACTTAAATAAAATGCAATAAAAACTTCATTTCAATGAAATATAAAACTTAAATAATATAAATTTTATAAAAAAAAAAACTGAAACTAAATATAAAATCTTTTATTCATTTTTCTTTGGCTTACATTAATTTTTTTTTGAATTTATTGTTTACAAAAATGTTTATTATATCATCAAATGAAATCGAATTTGCAATATCAGATTCAATTGATAAAACTGCTAAATCGCTTAATCTGCTATCGGACATCTTTAATTCGTTTTAAACAAGAGAACGAGCTTTCCGATAAACAATTTCCGACAGCCATTGATTTCCATATCCTTAAAATTATATCAATATTAGGAAAAATATCAAGCAGATTTTGATCCAGCAAACCAATTGTACACAGTGTTGATATTTATATGTTTTTTATCATCCAATGCCAAATACTCTTTGATGTGCAAAATCTCTTCAACTACATCATCTGAAACATCTTGTGAATAAACTTCACATAATTTAAATACTTATATTTTCTCGATTTCGATTTCTCGAGTTTATTTCTGAGCCCGACTAGGAAAATAGTGAGGCATGCCGAAAGATCTATTGGGGCCTAATGAGGCCTTCCGAACTGTTTCCGAACTGTGGCAAGCCTCATTCGAATCGTGTGCCGTCCTAATTAGGAAAGCCTAACTTCGGCAAATCTTTGGAAGTCCTAACTCCCACCTAACGAGGCCCTCCGAACTGTTACCGAACTGTGGCAAGCCTCATTCGAATCGTGTGCCGTCCTAATTAGGAAAGCCTAACTTAGGAAAATTTTTGGAAGTCCTAACTCCCACCTAATGAGGACTTCCGAATTGTTACCGAACTGTGCATGTGAACCGCATCCGTCCACACACTTACTCCTTCCAGTTACTAACTATTCGTTCAAATACTTTATAGTGCATCAAACGTATTTTATAAGGTTTCGGTACTTTTAAGCTGTGTTTTATCTAAACATGTTTCTTATTAACAATAAAAGTTATCGGAAGCGTGAACTGAGCCACCGTCACCTAAAGAGGAATCCGAATTTGGGCTAGACTAGGTTGGCATCGTCACATCCCAGTTTGGATTCCAAACTGCTGCCTAAAGTGAAAACCGAATTCGGACCAGACTAGGTTGATGTTATAGTTATAACATGCAAGTGTGGCTTCCGAATGGGCTCCGAATGAGGCTTCCTAATTAGGAACGAAGGCGGACGTGCGTAACATATGTCATGACGGCCTAATGCGGTTGCCTCATGCGGAACTAACACTGAGTTCGCCATGCCTCATTCGTTCCTAATAAAAAACGAACTGAATTTCCTATTTGGGCGCAAGTGTGGCTTCCGCATGTGTTCCGAATGAGCCTTCCTAATTAGAAACGAAGGCGGACGTGCGTTACATATGTCATGACGGCCTAATGCGGTTGCCTCATGCGGAACTAACACTGAGTTCGCCATGCCTCATTCGTTCCTAATAAAAAACGAACTGAAATTCCTAGTCGGGAGATTAATCGATCGACAATTGTAAAAAATACGTTTATTTTAAAACTATGCTGAGCGCCAAACAGGTCTTCATTATCGTTGGTTTCATCAAGATGTCGCTTTCTTTTTTTGGTTCGCTTTTCGCTTGCAGTGTAGTTTTGAGTACTAACAAGTGCCTTGGCGTTTTCTTCATACGTTGTAACGTTCTCGGGGGAAGATGAAATAATGCGCCAGCACTTCAGAAGAAACCGAGGAAGAAACAAATTTAATTAAGGCGTCCGTCCAAATACAAAATGTTGAAAACAGCTTCGAAAACATCTAATCAAAATGGTCATCAATTAAGTATCAGAGAAGAGAAAGAGCAAGAAGGGCGCGAGAAAAACATACACACACAACTTTTTCCCTGTATTAGAATATGTACAAAATTTAGAATTAGAATATGTACAAAACATGACCAAGGTATTATTCCAGTTTTCTTCTCTTTATTGTGATGAAAACTTCTGTTTGCTTATTGACTCTTTGCAAGACCTCGACGTTAGTAATTCGATCCACCCAAGAAATTCTCAGCACTCTACGGTAAGTCCACATCTCAAAAGCCTCCACCTTCTTACACATAGCCTCCGTAAGTGTCCAAGCCTCGACGCCGTAGTACAGGATACTAAACACATAGCACCTTAACAATCTGATTCTGAGGGGGATTTCCTAGTGCCTGTTGTTCAGCACTTTCTTCATTTTGGTGCTTCATCTTGCCTGTTCGATGCGGCTTCTAATTTCCTATGTCATGTCCCATTTGTCGTTTACGTTACAGCCAAGGTACTTATAGGAGTTGACGCGTTCCACCACCTCATTTCCAACTCTTAGATTCAGCTGGTTATTTACGCTGGTTTTATTTACGACGAGCCATTTTGTCTTATTAACGTTGAGTTTAAGACCCATGGACAAGCTGTGCTTTGTAACGGTTGTCATTAGTTCTTGTAGGTCTTCTATGTTCGTAGCCAATAGAACGGTGTCGTCGGCATACCTCAGGTTATTGATCACTATGCCTCCTACGATTACTCCTATGTTCTTGCCATCCAATGCTTCTCGAAATATTTTTTCTGCATAAAGGTTAAAAAGTAACGGTGAGAGAACACAGCCTTGTCGCACCCCTCTTTGAATCATGACCTCTTCTGACAGTTCTTTGTTCACTAACACCGCTGCTGTTTGGTTCCAATACAGGTTGGCTATAATGCGGATATCTTGCCCGTCTAATCCTAGTTCTTTAAGTATATCTACTACTTTATTATGGTTTACGGTGTCAAATGCTTTTTCATAGTCTAAGAAGCAGGCAAAAACATCCACATTAACAACAAGGCATCGTTGTACCAGAACTTGTACACTGAAAAGTGCCTCCCTTGTGCCGAACCCATTCCGAAAGCCAAACTGGGACTCGCTGATCGACTCTTCACATTTGCGGTAAATACGATTATGGATGATCTTCAGAAATAGTTTCAATACTTGACTCATGAGACTGATGGTCCTTTAATCTTTACATTGTTTCGTATTTGATTTCTTTGCTAAGGTGATGAAAGTTGATTTTAACCAATCTCTTGGTATTTCACCTGTTCTATATATATTATTAAATAGGTCTACTATTATTGAGAGAGAACTATCATCTTTAAGGATCCAAAACTTCCCATGGAAAACGTCCCATGATTGTGTTGATATTTAGGTCTATCTTAATCTAACCTAATATCTACTTTATCTAGATCTATTTTAATAATACCTTATTATTTGTCTTCATATTACTCACAAGATAATCAAAGTTTGGTAAACATAGCTGAACTGAATTAATTTGATTGATAACGCGAACAAAGCCGCGGGCTATAACTAGAATCGAATATTTACAGAAATCAAATTTTCGTTAAAACAGTTAAAACTTGTATCCACCTGTTGCAAACTAAGCTAAGTGGATTATAGTTTGATCCATGGGGAGAAGTCTGTAATGTGTGTCGCTGTTGTCGGTGGAGGAACGTTACCGGTTTGTCGGAGTGTGTAACCTGCTGCATGGGATGTGCAGCAGGATGTGAGGGCCCACGTAAATTCCGCGGTGGGTGTACAAATCGAAGTGTAAACGTGTGGGATCTACCTGACGGTCAGCCCGAGACTCGCTCCAAGTGCAACGGCCCCTAAACTCGCTCTAAATACACACTCACTAATTACCCCCTTCGCAATAACTATTCTAATTCGTTTAAAAAACGCAAAACGTAATTAATCCTTATTTCGATCGCGGTTGTGTCCGTCAATCAGGTGAAAATATGCGAGACGCGACGGTCGGTGGTCCGTTCGTCTGTCCGTCTGTCAGTCGGCTTGAAAGGCTATCGCGTTACCTGAATCTTTTTGTCATTATTCACTCGCATTACACACACACACGCAAAGAATCCATCTCTCTCTCCTGGCTTGTCGTGGATTGATTTATTGCGAATCATCGATGTCGCAATAAAACGCACAGTTCGCGCATTAAATTTCGGTATTTCGCGCGAGATAATTTATAATTAAGGCGACGAACAATGCGCGATAAATAGGTGGCTTGTTAGATTTAGTCGCGGCTAAAAGAACCGCGTTTTTGTTATCTCAAAGGATAACAAAAGGTTTTTCAACTTTTACTTTCTCATGCTAGATTTCACTTATGTAATTATTTTCTTATGACTCGTAACGCTGCGAAGCCCAGGCAGACAAAACTAAAACAAACAAGACAAGATAAAACCAAATACGTAAACAAGCCAAAACTATATACTTGTCTGCGATCTCTTGTAAAAGCTGTTATAACTCATCTTTGCTGTTAAACTAGTATTTGCATTGTATATTAAGGTGTTGAATGTAGTAAGCGGCGAGCCGGAAATCGGTATGTGGTAAGGTGCACAGAACCTGCGAAAACTTCTTGTGTTTCCACATCCGGTCGATGAGGAAGAAGAAAATCTCTTTTTGCGATTTTTTTGTTGTTGGTAAACAGGTAGAGAGGAACGTGCAATTATAACTAAATGGTTTAAAATTAGGTGAAAGAAGATTCGGACTAAAGGAGGTTAGAATGCAGATTTTATCTATATAATTTTGAATCTTCAACACGATGCAGAAGAATATTGAATTCAAGCTAATTTGAATTTTTTGTACGACTTGTTGGTTCATTTAAATGCATTTCTAAGATTCAGAGAAACCTTGTGTTAACTAATGTAGTGAGTTGTAAATTCTTTCATTAAGTCGGATTTCATTAATGGTTTTTGAAAATTTTCTCATGGCAGAGGAAACGGCTGATTTTTTGTGTCCACTAGTTTCTGGAAATAAAACAGCGGGCGAGAATAGTTTTGGATGTTGGTTTGGGGTGTGCATGGAGTTAGTTGTTGCTTCGGTCGACTGTCTTACGACTACTAAATACATTATGACAGACGGACGGAGAGAAATGCATGTGGAGTATCCGGAGGGAATGTGTGGAGTGTCGAGTTTCATGTGAAAGATTCGAGAGAAAACACAGTATCAATGGGGTGAGAGAAAAAAATACTTTCAGGTAGTTTTTTTTTTTGGCAAAAAAGTTTTTTTTTTTAATTAGAAAAAGTTTCGAAAATAATTTTGAATATGTGGGCAATTTTTTTTTGTATATTTGCAGAAAAAAAAAAGTTAACTAAGAAACTCGTTTTTCTTTCTTTACTTGCTTTTAACGACCGCTTTTTGGTCAACCGTCACTTCAATTCCAACTCAACAACACACACATTTAGTTCGCTCAAAACACTAATTCCAATTACATTAAAATGTATTTGACTAGACTAGATTAATATTTACGTTACATAAAAACTTATTATGTCTAAGGCCTAGGCCGCACTACGACTAAACCGCCGCGGTTTTTAATCGCTTGATTTTGTGACTCAAGTAAGCTACACTTGTGGTTTTTACTCGCGACTGATTCTTCCCATAACGTACTGTGTGTTCCTCGAGCGGTTTCGCGGTTATAGCGGTTACCGCTCGCTGGAAAAAACCGTAGTGCGGCCTCGGCCTTATTGAACTGTTCATTCAATTTTTGCAGGAATTTATTTACCAATTTTCGCGACCAATTTTTTTTAAATTAAATGTTAAGATTAAATTAAGATTAGCTAGAAAAGCTTAAATTAGATTTAGTCATAATCCGCCCATGTCGCAATATTTAATTCTTAAAGTAATCGAGAGTCACGAGCCAGATCGATATTGGATCTGGTCGATTAAGTCTCGAGATAAATCCAATTGGAAAAACTTGCACAACAGCCCTGAATCCGCGGCAGAACGGAATAAGCGGTGCGAAGTTTTCCCACAAAAAAACAGGTAGCTAGTTGGTTACACAACATTTTCTTGTTACCTTTTCTTACAGAGGGGTCGTTTCGGGGTTGAATCGGTGAGCATGGGAAGGAAGTCGCAGGTTGCTTCCACGTACTCTCGAGGGTTTTCGCGTACCTGCAAACTAGTTTCCTACACCTGGGTAAAGGGTAACAGAATCGAATTTCGATCGATTTGTGATATTTTTTTGTTTGTTTGTTTGCGCACGGTGGGAAACACTTTCCTGTGGGAAATCGTTACAAATTCCATAGAAAAAAAAAATTATATTGTGTCTTAATTTTTACGATTAGTCAAAATTCAATTTAGTCTTGCGTTCTCTATAAATCAACAATTAGTCTAAACCGGAGATGTTCAACCTGCATGCAGCTCAAGCCAACTTTCTTTGCATCTCATATCAAAAACAATTTTTTTAAATTCATTTATTTCAACGGCATAAACTTTTCAACGGCATAAACATAAGTTTCACAGAATTCGTAAACTTTCATAAATATTTTATTTTTGCGTTGAATGGAAATAATTTCAAATACAGTCGAACTGCCATAACTCGAAAAATTTCTGTAACTCCAATTTTTCTATAACTCGAATATTTTTAGAAATTCATACGTTTCGATAGTATTTTACATTCAAATTAACTTCCACAACTCGAATTTTTGCATGTCATATCAAAGACTACCCTATCGAGACAATTTTTTATAAATTTATTTATTTCAACGACATACACTAAGTTTCACAGCATTCGTAAACTTCTATAAAAATTTTATTTTTGCGTTGAATGGAAATAATTTCAAATACAGTCGAACTTCCATTACTCGAATAACTTCTGTAACTCCAATTTTTCTATAACTCGAATATTTTTAGAAATTCATACGTTTAGATAATATTTTACATATAAATTAACTTCCACAACTCGAATTTCCCTTAACTCGAATTTTTGCATCTCATATCAGACTTTCCTATCGAGACAATTTTTTATAAATTCATTTACGACATAAACTAAGTTTCACAGAATTCGTACATTCATAAATATTTTATTTTTGCGTTGAGTGGAAATAATTTCAAATACAGTCGAACTTCCTTAACTCGAATAACTTCTGTAACTCCAATTTTTCTATAACTCGAATATTTTTAAAAATTCATATGTTTCGATAGTATATTACATATAAATTAACTTCCACAACTCGAATTTCCCTTAACTCGAATTTTTGCATCTCATATTAAAGACTACCCTATCGAGACAATTTTTTATAAATTCATTTACGACATAAACTAAGTTTCACAGAATTCGTAAACTTTCATAAATATTTTATTTTTGCCTTGAATGGAAATAATTTCAAATACAGTCGAACTGCCATAACTCGAATATATTCTGTAACTCCAATTTTTCTATAACTCGAATATTTTTAGAAATTCTTACGTTTAGATAGTATTTTACATATAAATTAACTTCCACAACTCGAATTTCCCTTAACTCGAATTTTTGCATCTCATATCAAAGACTACCCTATCGAGACAATTTTTTATAAATTTATTTATTTCAACGACAAACTAAGTTTCACAGAATTCGTAAACTTTCATAAATATTTTATTTTTGCGTTGAATGGAAATAATTTCAAATACAGTCGAACTGCCATAACTCGAATAATTTCTGTAACTCCAATTTTTCTATAACTCGAATATTTTTAGAAATTCATACGTTTCGATAGTATTTTACATATAAATTAACTTCCACAACTCGAATTTCCCTTAACTCGAATTTTAGCATCTCATATCAAAGACTACCCTATCGAGACAATTTTTTATAAATTTATTTATTTCAACGACATAAACTAAGTTTCACAGAATTCGTAAACTTTCATAAATATTTTATTTTTGCGTTGAATGGAAATAATTTCAAATACAGTCGAACTGCCATAACTCGAATAATTTCTGTAACTCCAATTTTTCTATAACTCGAATATTTTTAGAAATTCATACGTTTCGATAGTATTTTACATATAAATTAACTTCCACAACTCGAATTTCCCTTAACTCGAATTTTAGCATCTCATATCAAAGACTACCCTATCGAGACAATTTTTTATAAATTTATTTATTTCAACGACATAAACTAAGTTTCACAGAATTCGTAAACTTTCATAAATATTTTATTTTTGCGTTGAATGGAAATAATTTCAAATACAGTCGAACTGCCATAACTCGAATAATTTCTGTAACTCCAATTTTTCTATAACTCGAATATTTTTAGAAATTCATACGTTTCGATAGTGTTTTACATATAAATTAACTTCCACAACTCGAATTTCCCTTAACTCGAATTTTTGCATCTCATATCAAGGACTACCCTATCGAGACAATTTCTTATAAATTTATTTATTTCAACGACATAAACTAAGTTTCACACAATTCGTAAACTTTCATAAATATTTTATTTTTGCGTTGAATGGAAATAATTTCAAATACAGTCGAACTTCCATAACTCAAATAACTTCTGTAACTCCAATTTTTCCATAACTCGAATATTTTTAGAAATTCATACTTTTAGATAGTATTTTACATATAAATTAACTTCCATAACTCGAATTTCCCTTAACTCGAATTTTGCCATAACTCGTAGTAAAAATTTGTACAAGGGTAAAATTTTACATACAAAATACACTCTATAACTCCAAATTTTTAACCGCCGCGTATTTTCGAAAATTTATTATGCCGGATATTGCCTACCGTAAACCGTCCATAGTGTCGATAATTTAATCCTCGGGCAGATTACCGAACATTTTGTTTTTCATATTTTATGATCACCAAAAACTCGAATAAAGCAAAACTAAGAATTTACCAGCGGGTGTGCTTTAGGAAGATTACGACAGGATATTATTCTCCCGAGAATCGGAAACCAAAAAGACCAAAAATTACCCATAACGTGCTATATATTATGGAAAATAATATAATAGTGTATACATTATTTATTTTTGTTTTTTGTTTATAAATATATGTACATATGTATTTACTTTGTATAAAATGCGTATAGTGTATTTTACTCATTTTAATATTATGTATTTCTATAACTCCAATTTTCTATAACTCCAATTTTATATAACTCCAATTTTCTATAACTCCAATTTTATATAACTCCAATTTTATATAACTCCAATTTTTTTCATGAACGATGGCAATTCGACTTAGGGAAGTTCGACTGTATTTTGATATGTGTGAATGAGGACACAATTCTTTTTTTAAAAAGTGGTTCGGGGGAAGCTCTCACTAAACCCTCTATTCCACCTTAGCTTTAGTATGCGCCACCCTGGTATCGCATATTCTGCATTCATTCAGGGTGGGCAGCCCGGACGGTTTACTGAAAAACCGCCCTAGTTGTTGTCTCCCCGACCAGGAATCGAACCCGGAGGACACAATTTTAAATGGATCTTATTTGACCCTGAGGAACATAAAGTTTGGACACCCGTGGTCTAGATAGTTTAAATTAGAGAGATTTGTTTCTCTGCCTCTAAATTATGAATTATTACAGTTAGTAATATAGCATACATATATCAGGATAGTTTATGATTTAGTTTAGACAAAGTAGTTTAGGAGATACACACTTTTAATTAAGCATAACATTCAAACTAATGATATAATTAGTCTGCGAATTTAGTTAGCACTACATTACAGTGAACAGCAAGAACATCGTGTTAAAATAAGTCCGTATGTATATATCTCTGTTTGAGTTAGTGAAATAAATCAAAAACGAAGCGAGCAGGTAGTCGCTGTGGAACTAGTTATAAAATATTCCACGGTTCTTCTCGGGGCCGTTTCGATGATATCGGCGTTGCATATGTTTCTGCTCTTGTGCGAATAACCAGAGCAGATACCGAACACGCCACAAACTGAATCCCATTCCGCATTTACCGCCTCCGAAAAGCATTTGTAGCGGTTTTAAAAATCCGCACACTTAGACGGGTTTTAATTGCGCCTTCTCGCTCACTAGCTGCCGAGATTATTAGCCTAATTAACAGACGTAAACATATATGCCTCAATTTATACGCTCAATTTCGTTAATTCCATTTGCTTTAACTCTTTGCACTTAACTCTGATTAACTCTTTTGCACTTACTTAAAGCTTCGATGCAATCTTTATTTTCTGCGCGCACTCAATTAACTTAACACTTACGTACTTTAAACAAACTAATCAACGATGTAGAAATAATTGAAGAATGTTAGGTTTCAAATGATTTAATGAAAGATTTATTTGTTTAGATAAATTTGTCCAGTAGATATGGACATTTGCACTGGATACCACTTAGTGATTGTGAAATGTAATTCGGCTGTAGACAGGGCCGGCACGTCAAAATATGCCGCCTAAGGCGAATACAACTTTCGCCGCCCCAATTTGTAATTCGTTAGACAAACTTAAAGGTTCTATATCGTCTGTTATGCCCGACATACACGTTACGGTCTACCGTACAGGTTACATGCGCAGGTTCGCCTGCGCAGGTCAACCGTACACAAGAAACTGCACGGGTCTATTTCCACACACGCTCCGGTCTACCTGCGCAGGCAGACCTGCACAGGTAGACCTGTCATGTGGACCGTTGTGTGTATGGCGGGCATTAGGTACATCTGTAAATCTTGACAATTTTTAAGAATTTTGCCTGAATTTTTTTTGCGCAAATGATGGAATATCGTATAAAATTCAAGAATTTTAATATGATTTTCCAATTGTGTAAATCTTTCTGTAACAGAATTAGTACAAATATTTAAGAGATAATGAAACACTTTGACTACGTGTTCAACAGCAGGTGTTACCGCATAGAGGTTCTAGCAAAATAATTTCAGGCAATCTTCTCCGGTATAAGTGATGAATTTACTCAGTAAATCATCAAATGTACAATATATATTATAGGCAAAACTGTACGGTACGTGTATATGAGTTTGGTTGGTATAGCTATTATCGGGGTTTGGTGAGCATGTATCAATCGGTTTTAATATTGATTCAAAATCTGCGTATACAACAACGCATTTTTCTATCGTAATTTTGGAGTTTTAATATATCCCCCGGGACCATATCATCTCTCCTGTCTTTAACAATGTCTTTTGTCGGAATAATAGTGTATATTTTGTTGCAGTCATTCAATTTCTGTTGATTGAAAGACGACTCGGTTGAAAAAAAGATTAGACAGCCATCACTTAAATATTTTTTATCGTGATGCGATGATATTTGACTTCTTACAAGTCGCCAAATATCTTTGATCTTTAACCCCCACTTCCAAATATAATAAATTTACATGTCTTGTCTTTCCCTAGTGTCAAATTTTTTTGACAGATTTTTTATTTGTTTATCTGTTCCTTCGTGAATAAATAATTTGCTTTTACGTCTAATTCTAATTGAAAGCCTGCTTTCAAAATCTGCATTTATTTCCATTTCATTAGCTATTTCTTTAGCTTTTACAAATTTATTGCCCAAAACTATTTATACGAAATTCCATCAGAAACAAATTTACGCTAGAACTAGAAAAGAATGGAAACAATTCGAAAGAAAGAATAGTTCACCAGAGTTTTTGGCTGCGTCGTTTACAACTAAATTTAAAGAATGGCAGGAACAGGTTTCGAAAAAGGCCTTATGATTCTTATCTAAGATTCGTTTTTACACACCAGAATGCATACCTTTCTTGTTTGGACCATTGCGGTATAGCTGGCCACGTATTTTTTAAATTTTGAGACCTAATTTATCTAATTCTTGCAAAATTATATCAGTTAAACTCTTCCCAGTTGATGATTCTACAGGTAAAAATTTGATGAAATATTCTTTAGGAACAAATTCTTCACTATCTTTATTTAGAACGCGAGAACAAAGATACATTTGTTCAATTCTACTAACATCTGGAGTGCAATCCAAAATAATGCAGTCATATTTGGGAAATAATATTGGAGATAGTAACACGTACTTTTTCTCCCAATAAATTTGTTATTTTGAATTTCTCTGCTTAAATAATGAGAACAATTTGGGATTTTTTGAAACTGAGTAAATGTTCACTAATAAATGGATTAAATTTTGCCAAAAATTCGATAATTTAAAAAAAATTTCTTTGATCTCATCTTTTGTGATTTTGGAATTTCTTTTGATGATATCTTTTATATAGAAGTAGAAGGTAGAACTAAGAACCGGTGGAAACTCACGAAAACCACTCACTGAAATTCGCTGCTACAACAATATGCCGCCCTAAAAATATGGCGCCGTAAGGCGATCGCCTGTCCGACCAGGCGCACGTGCCGGCACTGGCTGTAGATATCGCTGTAGCTTAAAATTTTGCAAATAACGGTATAGAATTAATTCAAGAATTTCTTTGATATGGTAAATAATTTTTTCTATTTTGCGTCTGTAATGAACTCATAACAGCACTGATATGCGTGGGGTTATGACTCGCCGAGTGCTGTTATGAGTTTATTTTTTCAAGGTTGGCACTGAAATTCAGAGCTGTCATTGTCAAATTTTCGGCGAGATAGTTTTGAGGTTATGTCATGTGTGGAAATCGCGAATACACGAATTTAATTAATTAATGATAATAAACGATATAACAGTTGAATTACTAGCGTGATTATGATAATAAACGATATAACAGTTGAACTACAAGTATGGGCCAAAGTAGGCCCATTCGAACACATACTTAATTTAAATTCTCTCCATCAATGCTAGAATTAATAAAAACATTTATAGTGACATTGTATGTTTCTTGAGCAATAACACTCAGACCAGGGACATTATATATAGTGCTACTATTATTGTTACTATCAAATAGATCTTTCCATAGTTGTAATTTTTTTGTGCACATGCAACAATTTTTGTTATGTTTTTCGGACACTTTTTGACGTTTAACTAGTGACAATAACAAAAAGCGCCCGAAACTTTCACATTTCCGCCTTTAAAACATGGCGGTCGCGCATGCACTTAAATAACCGTAAAAAGGTCTATTGCAACATATTCAACATTTGACACTGACAGCTTTGAATTTCAGTGCCAACCTTGGAAAAATTAACTCATAACAGCACTCGGCGAGCTATAACCGTACGCATATGAGTGCTGTTATGAGTCCATTACAAACGCAAAATAGAAAATGAAAAAATAGAAAAGGAAAAGGACGAGTTCAGTAAGCGCGATATTTCAGCACGCGTCCAAGTTTAGAATACGACGAGCGTAGCGAGGAGTAAGAGTAGCGTGCTGAAATATCGCGCTTACTGAACTCGTCTTTTTCCTTTAATATACTATTGGAAGATTTGAAAGACAGGGAGGTTTAAAATTGAATTTATTTATTAATTAGAATTTACATTTTCAAATCAGCAAAATTGTAATAATAAACGGTGTAGCAAAGTTTTGCGAATTAATATATAAAAACAAATGAAGAATATTGTCGAGTAAAGATTTTTTTCTGCAATTTACTCGAGAATTCAGTGTCGACGTTGCTTGGTTTTGCCGTGTGTAAGATTTCCTCGTGCAATACATTTGAACGAATTTAACGAATCATAAATATAATTTCCGAAATTAAAGAAGCGGAGAAGGAACCGAAAAAAGTTCTTACTGTCGGGTAATATTCGTGAAATTAAAATCATTTATACAAGTTTAGTCTCGAGGTCCCTCGAGCGCCAAAACCCGATAAATATTCAAGAAAAAAATATTTTAATTAAAAGAGAAAAATTTGTGTTTTTTATTTATTTTATATGGATTTGTAAAAATAAAATACAATATGAATACGCGTTTTCTTGTAACGGCCGGACTGTGTGATGTAAAAAACACCACGGGGAGAATCCGATATTTCTCGTTTTCTGGGAGCAGGTGGATACATCCGGTCGGTCCTTAGAACAAGTCTTCTCGATATGCAAACAAGTCTCTTCTCACGTAGTGCGAGCGGTAGCAGGTAGGCGAAGGGATGCTGCCGGGTCAGAAGGGCGTGACCGGATCCTGGGAACATCCGAGGAGGACATCCCTCTGTCTCACGGGAATCGGAAATAACCGACTGTGTTTGCACACAATCATTTAAAGTAATCACCAATATTTGTACGACGAAAGCTTTGTTTTTGTGTAAGGTGTTTCTTGTTTTGAGGTCAAAGCAAACAATATAACACGTAGAAGGCCATAAATAGTAATAATAAATAAATAAAGCAACACGGCGGATTAAGTGTATAAGTTCAGGGGTCAAATGTCGGCGCGAGGGAATCGTAACCACTTTTCGTCGTCGAACACACTTTTTCCCCCTCGATTTCTACACTCGCGCGGGAGTCAGACACACAATTATTCCGTTGTCGTGCGTATGATCACCACCATCACATTTATTTCTCTCCAACCATATTCACATCCCATTGTTACTTCAAATTACAACTGCAACACTTGATTAATCGTCCTAGTTTATTTACTTTTAAAGTTCAACAGCATTAGACCAAATAGATTAAATGTAGATCAATCTCACATGTAACTAGACTAACCTCAAATTTCTTAATTTTAAAAGAAGAATTTAAATACCAATTTTCACATCTCTAACATCTCCAGTTTTTGTTTTTCATCTTGTTTTGTTTGTTAAACTAAACTAGTTTTGACGTAATTTATCGACATATTATTTAAATCATTTTAAGTCTAGGAAAGAGAAAAAAACTGTGACCTGTGAGAAATCTCGATAGACATTTTTTCTTGATAAATTCTATTTTGCATTTGAAAAAAACTTTTTTCCAATCTCGCCCGGACATCTAACAAACACAAAACAAACCGATCGTGGGAATCTAAAATCGGTAGTAAGACTATACACAGAGACCAAAGTATATTATACAATTTTTTTTCTTCTGTTGTGTTTGAGATCAAATAATACAAATTAAATGATTCGAGTCGAGAGCGAGAGTTGGAAATAGTTCGAGAGAGCGGGGCGGCGCGGGGGGTCAAAGGAGAGCTCGTTTCATAAAGAAAAGGTCACGTCGTTATGATTGCTTATCCAGGTGACACGGAGTCACTTCCGCCTGAATAAGTCATAATGGGTAATGCGGAGACCTACGAACCGGAAGCCCGTTGAATTACTTCTTTGACCGAACGTAATCGCCAAATAAAAAAAAACGGGGTATTTTAAATTATATATAATCTGATTTTCTGTTCTACATCTTGTAACTGACATTCTTATTGAAACCTTTTTTATGATTTACCTCTCAATCAATTTAATTGAACTCTGTGTATCAAATAAAAAGTTTCAACAATATTAGTTGAAATGTATTAAATCAAGCATACAATAAATCTCTGTATAATTAGTACGCTTAATCGAATTAAATAAGCAACTACACAAATAAATTAGTAAAATCTATCGGTCTAATTAGTGTAGACTTAATAACATGCAGGACTGTTGTGGGTTTCGGTTCGAATACGTAATTTAATTACAATTCAACAAAGGCGATTAATAAAAAAAAAACGGCGTTTCGTTTTTCACTGATTATTATTATTATTCATTATTAATGCTCTTGTAAAACCGTTCTTAATGTATTCTTTTGTTAGAAATTACGAATCCACACATGATGTTAATTTCTTTTTTATTATTAAAGCCTAGGTGGGCAGATTTCGTAATCGCTTCTTATAAACAATTAAAAGAATAAAATTGAGATTAAAATTGTAATTATTCCTCAACGGATAAGCTTTAATATTTTCGAAATGTAATAGTTAGAGGAGCAATTAATAATCTTTAAGTAATGAGACATAATGGATTAGTTCGTTAATTAGTTGGAGGTGGTGATTTCAGTTTCGAGGTTTTACTCGTCGTCGTTGCAAAGAGGATTGAATTAATCACTGAACTGTCCGCCCGCGATTTTCAATCTGTCCCTATTAATTCAACGCGAGTTTTCGTGTTTCATTTGCGCATTAATTAATCGCCACATCAAGAATTACCGGTGTTATCTTTTTTATTTATTCTTCTCTTAACGTCGGACACACTCCGCAATCTCGTTCGGTGCGGACCACACGGCATTTATCAATGTATGTTTTGTGACAAAGAAGGAATGGATTAGATTAGGTCAGGTTTTGCTAGTTTATGTCAAAATCATGTGATGGATGTAAGGCCTAAGCCGCACTACGGCTAAACCGCCGCGGTTTTTAATCGCGTGATTTTATGACTCAAGTAAGCTAATATAAGCGGCCTCACTTATGGTTTTCTCCCGCGACGGATTTTTCCCATAGCGTACTATGTGTTTCTCGGGCGGTTTCGCGGTTACCGTTCGCGGGAAAAAACCGTAGTGCGGCCTCGGCCTAAACCATGATAGTGAGACTTGTTGCGATCGCTTTCGGGGCAGTTGCGTGGAAAAATAGAACTAAGCTGGTTTCTATGAAAAAGTAGCTTGAGGGGATTCAAACACTTACATGAGTCTGAACTCCGGGTGGCGATAGGGTCGTGTCAGAAAGGCGCAATGGAACTGCTGCTAAGTCAGACTCAGACTCAATTTGCAGACGAACTCAAATAGGAGTGCGGCTGAAATGGAGCTGATATGGAAGACGGTGCATGATGAGAAAGTGGATGTGGCCATTGTCTCCGAACCAAATCTTCGGAATATTAGTAAAGTAGGCTGGCACGTTGACCAATGTAAGAATGTTGCTGTGAGGGATGTTGCTGGATGTGGAAATGGATATGTGTGGGTTGAATGGGAAAACTGGGTCCTGTATGGGTGCTACATCTCGCCTAACATAACGTTAGAGCAGTTTGTAGCTTTTACGAAAGAGCTAAAGTCCAAAGAGATTGTTGTCGAGGGGGATTTCAACGCCAAGTCCGCTTGGTGGGGATCCCCTAGAGAGGATGAGAGAGTGAGAATGATGGAAGAGTGGCTGGCAGAGGAGGACCTGGTGGTTCACAACAGTGGGAATGTGCCAACCTTCGTGCGGGGCGAAAGTGTGTCTTTCATAGACATCACTTTTAGCACCTCACGGATTGCAGGCAGAGTGAAAGGGTGGCGACCAGGCTATTCTCTTCGACGTACGAAAGGTTGTTTCTGAGCGACCGGTTGCAATTGGAACGAATGGCTGGAGAGTGGACAAGAGTCTACTAGAAAAATTGAGAGACGTCATGAAAGAGCTGGCTGAAAGGACAGGCTCCGAAAATGGAATGCGGAGCTCTTGCGAAGCAGTTCTTCACGGGGCCTGTGAAGCGGTGTTTCGGAGAAAACGGAGGGGCGTCAGAGCCAGTTTACTGGTGGAAGTAGCAGGTAGCTGAAAAGCGTAAAACCAGTTTGCGTGAAAGGAGATGCATGGTAATAGGCGAGGAAAGTAATAGGCGAGCAAATGATCCTCATTGCGTGATCCTCAGTGCGTGAGGAGTGCAGAAGGAGCTATAAACTTCGCAGAGCCATCGCGAACTCCAAGCAAGAAGCTTGGAGAGTGCTCTGCGAAGAGGTGAATAATAACATCTGGGGTGAGGGCTATAAGATCGTTACCAGGAAAATTGCGCAAAGGGTTAATACTCTACGGGGGATAGCCTAATGACGGAAGTCAAGAAGCTGTTCCCAGTACATGAGCAAATGATGAGCCCGTGGGATGGAGATCGGCGCCCCTTTTCACTTCGGCCGAGCTGCAGTGTGCAGTTGGCCGGATGAAGGAGGGAAAAGCGCCCGGTCCTGATGGTGTTCCACCCGTAGCGTGCAAGGTGTTTGGGCATGTGTGCAAAGACATGTGCTTGAGCATGATGAATGAATTGTCGATGAATGGCAGTTTCCCCAAAGAGTGGAAGAGAGCGAGACTGGTGATGATTGAAAGAGAGCGAAAGGAAGGAGAGGAAGCCAATTACAGGCCAATCTGCCTACTGAATGGGATAGCGAAGATGTTTGAAAGTATGATCGGAGCAAGGATAAATGAGGATCTCGAGAGGACTGGGGGTCTTTCAGAAGAACAGTATGGGTTTAGAGGCGGCCGCACTACGGTGAACGCAATGATGCGTGTGATAGAGAGAGCAAGGTGAGCAAATACGGGTCCATGGCGTACCCGTAGCTACTGCGTGCTTGTAACCCTGGACGTGAAAAATGCTTTCAATACAGGCCCATGGGGCGAAATCATGGAGGCTTTTGGGTAGATACCTACCTTCGAAAGATGGTGGGGAGCTACTTGAATGATAGTGACTGTGGAAGGTAAAATCTTCAAAATGAGTACGGGTGTTCCACAGGGTTCGGTTCTTGGACCGATACTGTGAAACATATTTTATGATGAGGTTTTGAGATTGAGGCTGCCAGACGGGGTTACACTCGTAGGGTACGCTGATGACTTAGCGGTGTTTGCTCTCGCAAGAACGGAAGAAAGTCTGAAAGCGACAACGAATGAGGCAATTAGTAGGATTGATCGGTGGATGGGGGAAAAAGGGCTTGCTCTGGCTCCCCATAAAACCGAGGCGGTCCTGCTAATTGGGAGAAGAAATCTGCGTGAACTGACCGTGCGATTGTAAGTGAAGAATGAATCTGTAAGATATCTTGGGGTAGAGCTTCAGCGAAATCTCAGGGTCTCCGATCAGGTCACCCGGGTGGTGAGCAAGGCTACAGCATGTGTGAAAGCCCTTGGCCTCCAAGAGGAGGGTTATGAATGCGATCGTGCACTCCATTCTCCTGTATGGGGTGCCGGCATGGATAAATGCGTTCAGGATTGAATGTTATAGAGCGAGACTGATGAGAGTGCAAACGTGTATGCTGCTGCGTGTGTGCAGCGCATACAGGACTGTTTCTGGCGACGCCGTGGCGGTCGTTGCTGGAGTTATTCCGTTAGACCTTCTGGCGCATGAAAGGGTGAGAGTTTGGGGAGGTAATAACCCTAGAAATGAAAGCGAAAAAACAATGCGTGTATGGCAAGAGCTATGGCAGGGGTCGGAAAAAGGAGCCTGAACCAGGCAACTGATTCCGACTATCGATGAATGGGTCAACTGTGGGCACGGGGAGATGAATTATTAAATCACCCAGGCGCTTACGGGGCATGGATGCTTTGGGTCTTACCTGGTGCGCATCGGGAAACTGGTTGAGGCGCACTGTAGGTATTGTGGAGCGACTGAGGACACTGCGGAGCATACCATCTTCGAGTGTACGAGATGGGAGAGAATGTGGAGCGCCGCAGAATGCAAGGTGGGAGAGAATGTGAACAAGGAGAGTATGGTGAGAATCATGCTCCGCAGTGAGTATGAATGGGGCGTGCTGACTGGAATGATTGGATATATAATGAGAAGAAAGGAGAAGGACGAAAAGGACGAGCGTAAGGCAGGACGAGGGGATGCTACGCGCGAGCCGAGCGTGTCAGCGCCGGGCCCCCCTTAGTGCGAAGGGGGCGAACAAATTTATTGTAAACTCTGATGTGAGGAGGGGCACGGCGATTAACGGCGCGCCCGGCACAATGTATGAGTGCGGATGAATGCTTTGGATATGAAAGGGGGAGAAACGTGAGGAAGTTATGCCAAATTTTGGATTCCATCACGTTTTCTTCGGTTTTGGCTGGGGGGTCTAAAGGGTGGGTTTTTTTTAGTGGGTCGCACCTTTTGGGGGGCAGCCCCACACTACCACTCGGCACGGGTCGGGTGGTGTCTGTTTGCAGATTTTTACCTCCAGCACATGCAATAGAGGGGACCGCTAGATCGGCGATTGTAACGTTCAGGAAGAAAGTAGTTGGCAGAGGTAAAATAATAGGGAGCAAAGACCGGAATAGTCTCGTCGCCAAGATCCTGTAGCTGTAAGTATCAAAAGACTAAATGGTATGTAAATACCACTTCGAGAATAACTATACAACAATGTGTAGCAGTAAAAAGGATTAGAGCGACGAATCCTCAGCATTCCACGTTGAGAAAAATGCTATCAAGTGGTATACAGCCAGATAGAAGATGAGGGAGGGTACTAGTGTAAGAATATTTGGACCTTGTACCAAAACTTTGAATCCATGGGAATCTACCCAAATATGTATCTTCCAAGCAGAGGCATAAGATGCGCACAATTTAACCTCCACAGGAACTATCGCAAGAAACCAATTGATATTCTGTCAGATACTTAAGCCACCATCAGGGATGTTAGCTCATACACCATCAGATCCAAACTGGTATGGAACTGTGTGGGAAAGCTAAAGAAGTTTGGGAGACAAAATAAAGTAACGCTATACTTACGACCAGGACACACTGGTATAGAGAGATATAAAGAAGCCGATCACCTAGCAAACAATGGATCTAGTAATCCCTTCATAGGTCCGATACCATGTACCTTTTGAAGTATTAGAATGAACCATCCACAAAACTTTAGATGAAGAAATAAGGAGACAATGGATGAAAACATGGAAGGAACTTTCAGAGCTAAGACAATCCCAAGTAATGATGGGATCCTTTAACCCTTTGTTGACCGACGGTACTTTTAAGTTCACGGAAATTACAGTTCAAAGCAAGTCAGCTTTGGAGAGGCCTGGGCAACTAAGGGTTAACCAGAGAAGAACAAAAGCTTGCCTGAAACTGAACAGGAACAAACTTCTGACAGAGTCCTGACGCGACACGGCAGATTTAGAAAATACTTCCAGACCCAAGGCCAAGTGATGACAGTTGCAGATTCTACAGCACAGCAGAGGAAGCTCCCATAAATCTGCTCAAGGATTGCGGAGCATCTTATGGAGGTAAGAGACCAATGTAACTTGGGATCCACTGCTTATACGAGAAGGAATTGCAATCCTTGAATACCACCCAGATCCTGAAATTCATAAAAGAATCAGGACTAGAGGAGGCGCGTTAAATGGATAAGTGTACTAACCATTAGAGGAACAGGGTGGAATACAATAGATCTATAAAGCTTGTGGTACAAATCACATCATCGGAATCTACATTCTAGGTTATGTCAGGTTTTGCTAGGTAACGTCAGGTTTTGATAGCTTATGTCAGATTTTGCTAGGATATGTCAGGTTTTGCTAGGTAACGTCAGGTTTTGATAGCTTATGTCAGATTTTGCTAGGTTATGTCAGGTTTTGCTAGGTAACGTCAGGTTTTGATAGCTTATGTCAGATTTTGCTAGGTTATGTCAAGTTTGGCTAGGTAACGTCAGGTTTTGATAGCTTATGTCAGATTTTGCTAGGTTATGTCAGGTTTTGCTAGGTAACGTCAGGTTTTGCTAGGTAACGTCAGGTTTTGATAGCTTATGTCAGATTTTGCTAGGTTATGTCAGATTTTGCTAGGTTATGTCAGGTTTTGCTAGGTAACGTTAGGTTTTGATAGCTTATGTCAGATTTTGTTAGGTTATGTTAGCTTTTGCTAGGTAACGTCAGGTTTTGATAGCTTATGTCCGATTTTGCTAGGTTATGTTAGGTTTTGCTAGGTATCGTCAGGTTTTGATAGCTTATGTCAGATTTTGCTAGGCTATGTCAGGTTTTGCTAGGTAACGTCAGGTTTTGATAGCTTATGTCAGATTTTTGCTAGGTTATGTCAGGTTTTGCTAGGTAGCGTCAGGTTTTGATAGCTTAGGTTAGATTTTGCTAGGTTATGTCAGGTTTTGCTAAGTAACGTCAGGTTTTGGTAGCTTATGTTAGATTTTGCTAGGTTATGTCAGGTTTTGCTAGGTAACGTCAGATTTTGATAGCTTATGTCAGATTTTGCTAGGTTATGTCAGGTTTTGCTAGGTAACGTCAAGTTTTGATAGCTTATGTCAGATTTTGCTAGGTTATGTCAGGTTTTGCTAGGTAACGTCAGGTTTTGATAGCTTATGTCAGATTTTGCTACATTATGTCAGGTTTTGCGAGGTAACGTCAAATTTTGACAGCTTATGTCAAATTTTGCTAGGTTATGTCAGGTTTTGCTAGGTTATGTTATTTTAGGTTAGATTATGTTAAATCTTTCTGTTCTTCATAATTTTTAGTAGAAATAAATAAAAAAACCAAGCAGAGAAAAGATAATTAATATTACCATTTAGTATGTAAGTTGTTCTTATTGTATTTAGTGATGATTTATTTTCGGTACGTGCGTCTCGTTCGTTGTCGAGTCTTGTTTTCTGTCCGTTTGTTTGAGATTGGTTTTTTCTTTCTTTCTTTCTTCTGTTGCTGTTGCTTTAAAACGTTTTATTTATTTATTGTTTTATTGTTTTCACGGGTTACGCGTATCTTTCGCGTCGTGTCCAGTCGTCTGTCCGTTTCGTTTTTATCCTTTTATATTATTCTCACGTTAATATTTATCGCCGACGACGATTTATCAAAAATTATAAATCACAACCGAATAAATAATTTATTTTTTTTCAACTCGCAATAATCTGGGGCCGATTTTGTAAGGGAAACGTTTAATCGTTAATTGATAAGATGCCGTTATATTTCTGAATAATAAAAATAAATTAATAAAATAGTAGAATTGGTGAAACCATCCTACGTTATAGATAATCATACAAACTTAAAACAAACGGAACACAGCCTGAACATGCAATATATTTAGCCTTTCCGGAGCTCTATAACAATTGAAGGCCTTGCTGCAAAAAGGGGATAACTCCATTTTTTTTCACGGAAATAAAAGTTGTACGTTACTTTTGGTTTAAATTCTGATGTCTTTTCTTTCCTCTCGTCTAACAATGTTTTCATGTGAGGTGAATATGAAGCTGACATCAGAAGAAAAGACATCAGAATTTAAACCAAAAGTAACGAACGACTTTTATTTTCGTGAAAAAATGGAGTTATCTCCTTTTTGCAGCAAGGTCTACAATTACTGAGTCTTTTTAGGACTACCAAAACAAACCTCATATGAAATCTGTAAGTTATTTTAGTTTTGGCAGTTTTAAAAAGACTCTGTAATTGTTATGGAGCTCCGGAAAGGCTGAATATATTTATATGTTCAGGCTGTGTTCCGTTTGTTTTAAATAAAATAGTAGCAGAGAGACTAGTGAAGATTATTTCTTGTGTTATTTTATTTTTTATTTTTTAAATTTTTATTAAAATCACAATTAACATTTAACGTTTCTCTTACATAATCTGCCGGTTTGTAAGTTAAAAAAAATTATTTTTTCGGTTGTGATTTGCAATTTTTGATAGAGCGTCGGTGATAAATATTAACGTGAAAATAATGTAAAAGGATAAAATCGAGACTGGACAGCTAAAAAACCTAATATAAAATTTGTTCGTCTATTTTATTTCTCGAATATAAATTCGTGCAGTTAACAATAAAACGATTATTAATTATGTTTGCGTGGTTTTTAAACAAGTTTGATCTAACCTAGATTCTAATCTATTTATTATCCGCAATCAAGATAGTGTTCGATGGAAGAATAGTGCGCAAAAATGGGGAATCGTGTAAGACTGGAGGGTGTTGCAGAAACTAATTGATTAATATTAAAAGTGCAACCGGAGGCCCCGCCCTGTCGACCGACACAGTTTAGGCCACAGAAGCCGTCAATCAAAAATGCATTGGGAATTAATTAGAAATTGTTTCGGAGATAATTGGATTTGCGAGTTTGCAAAGAACGTGATTAATGCGTCCTTACTCAGTGTGTGGATTTAGAACGTTTTGAATGTTACTTAGACTAAAAAACGTTTTATTGTAAAACAATGTTTTTCGCACTTTCTATTTCGCGTATTTTCACATTCGCGCGACGTTTTTTTTTTTTTTTGGTGTTGTTGTGTGTATATAAAATAAGTAGGTTAACACCCACGAATCTCGAGGATTCTTCACGAATTCCGTGTCCTTTCAGTTTACCAGCGACAACAATAGGCCAACAATCGACAACGGCCGATAAATTCATACGAAAATATTTTCTTTTTTTTTTTACTTTTCTCCTTTATTTATTCGGTTTCGACAGAAATCGCGTCGTAAATTACAATTAAGAATTTCTATGGAAATGCTAGGCAGAGCTAGACTAACACTAATTCTTATGGAATTATGAAATAATTTCAAACTTATTCCCGACTTCAATTTCGATTGCTGTCTATGGCACTGCTTCCCAAACTTTTTGATGTCGCGGCTCCCCTGCAACTCATATCGATAAACCGGGGCCCCCTATTTTTTTTTAGAATTGGGTTAATTAAAATAAAATTGCTTTGTATATACATAATTAAATATACTATTTTTAGTAAATGAAGAAAATTAATTATTAATTATAAAATGAAAAATAGTATAATTAATGTTTATTACATACAGGTTACGACGGGCAATAGTATTAGAAAATATAGCTGAAAAATTTTCATTAGCATCTTTAGTAATGTTTCGGGCGTTTTAAAGAAGTCCAATTTTGTGCAAAGTGAAATAAAAAGCATGAAAAAAAATCAACAAATTAGCAAACAAAAAAATTAAATAATAATTAGCATTAATTACATTAATGTTAATAGATAAAATTTAATGTGATGGATGCGTTTGAATATTACAGTCTTTTTCTTTTGGTTTTCCTCTTTTGTCAATTGTATTTCCCTATTTCTCAAAACTATTTCCTATCTATATTAAACAAAGTGCTGTGTTTGTCAAACAATTTCCTTTTTTGTCAGAAGTGTTTCCTTATTTGTTAAATCAATTTCTCATTATTATTAAATCACAATGAATGCTGAAAGAAGACAGAACAACGAAATTTCCAACGAGGTACGTACTCTTATTATCAGAGCAATGAACGATGGTAGTTCGGCAGTCCAAATAGGACGGCAATTCAATGTTTTGCCAGACACAGTAAGAAAAATTTACCAAGTGTATAAAAAAAGCAACGAGATGAATAAGAAAAGTGTTGGGCATCGCTCCAAAAAATTTACTCGAGAGGAGCAAGAAGAAATCTGCAATTTGATTGATGAGGACTGCACCTTGACACTAAAACAAATAAAAACCAAATTATTGGAGCAAAATTCACAACTAGAGGTAAGCTTATCGACCATTGACAGAGCGTTAAAAGAATTTCACTATTCCGTAAAACGCATTTCCTTTGTGCCAGAAAGGCGTAACAGCCCAGATACTATGCAAAGTAGGTTTGACTATGCTGTTCAATATAACAGAATAATGATTGACGGAGAAAAAATATTTTTTATTGATGAATTTGGAATTCAAGTGAATTCTAGGAGATCGTATGGAAGATCACAGAAAAATAATAGAGCCAACAAAGTCAAGAGGTCGTAATTATTCGATTGCTGCTGCAATGTGTATGAGTTCACTATATTTGTTCACCATTCAAGATAGGTCTTACAATGGAGAACACTTTGGGGGATTCTTGACAACTTTAATTGACCACTTAGGCGAAGATCATATAGGAGGAGCATATTTTGTAATGGACAACGTCAGATTTCCTAGAACAATTCAAGGAGGAAATTCAACAATTGATAAGAGCACATGGACATGTTCCAGTATTTCTGCCACCGTACAGTCCATTTTTAAACCCCATTGAAGAGCTATTTAACCAATGGAAAGATATCATAAAGAGAAGTCGGCCCACGGATGAAGATCAACTGTATGCACAAATTCATAATGCTTCTGAAGCTATAACGCAAGAGCATTGCCAAAATTATGTTCAACATATGGAGACATATTTAGGGGATTGCATCAAGAGAACTGAAATTTTGAACTAATTATGAAACGTTTCTTTTCTAAATATTACGTTAGTATTAGTATAGTTATTATTTTTGTTATCCTCTTTTTTTCTAATAAAATTATGTCTTCAACTGTTTTTGTTCTTGTTTCTTTGAATTTAAAAAATAGAAGAAAATCATTTGCAATAACGAGAAAAAGTTTTAACAAATAGTGAATTTCATTTGACATATTACTGTCAAAGAGAAGTAAATAAGAGAAACTTTTGAGAAATATAAATTTAGGAAAACCAAAAGAAAAACACTGTATTATACAAATTAATTAGATCTGGCGTTATATAGGGTGATTTTTTTGCTATTTGTTTTTTCAGTGTGAATTTTTTCGTGTAAGTGTAAAAAAAGATTCGTGACATGTGGAAAAGTCAAAAATGCTCAGTAAGGTTTGCCATTTCACCATGAATAGACTAACAAACGAACAACGCTTGATATGATTGAATTTTATTATCAAAATTCGTGCTGTGTGAGAAATATGTTTCATAAATTACGTCCATTTTATGGTCGTCATAATCGACCCACCGAACAGGCTATTCAAGCTGTTGTGACCAAATTTCGCACCAGTTTCATTTTATTGGACATTAGCCCCATTCAATTAACTCGTATGCGAATAGTGCGTACCGAGGAAAATATTGCTGCTGCATCGGTCAGTGTCTATGAAGATCGCAATATGTCAATTCGTCGCCGTTTTTAACAGTGAGGCTTGTGTTATTCGACCACCTGGAAGATTTTACGTAAGGACCTCAGTATGAAACCATACAAAATACAGCGTCTGCAAGAACTGAAGCCAGGTAATGGAACACAACGTCGTTTGTTTGGTGAATGGGCCTTATAAAAGTTTCTATCGAAAAGTTGTATTCAGCGACGAAGCTTATTTTTAGCTCAATGGGTACGTCAACAAACAGAATTGCCGAATTTGGTGTAAAGAACAGCCAGAGACAGTTCAACAGCTGCCAATGCACTCCAAAAGATGCACTGTTTGCTGCGGTTTGTGGGCCGGCGGGATCATTTGAACGTGCTTCTTCAAGAACGATGAAAATTGCAACGTTACAGTCAATGGAGCAAGGTACCGTGCGATGATTACCAACTTTTTTTTGCCTAAACTGGAACAATTGGAGTTGTTTGACATGTGGTTCCATCAAGACGATGCCACATGCCACACGGCATGCGATACCATGAACCTATTGAGAGGCGAATTTGGTGAGCAATTAAGCCAAGACCATGCGATTTGACCTCATTAGACTATTTTTTTGTGGAGATACGTGAAGTTTCTCGTGTATAGGGACAAACCAGTCACAATTTCAGCAGTGGAAGACAACACAGGTGAGATACCGGCCGAAGTGCTGGAAATAGTATGCCAAAATTGGAGCCCACGGATGGACCACCTACGGCGTAGCCGCAACATTTACATGAAATAATCTTTAAAAAGTAAATATCAGGCATTCATTTATCGGCGCAAATAAATGTTTTTTTCAGTTTTCCAAATTTTCTGTGTTTTTTCAAAATTCTTCAAGCGGTTAAAAAATCTCCCATTATTTGAATTGATATTCTAAGATTATTTTCTAATGATTCTGATAGCTATAACCTATGCTTGTTCTTAATTAATAACATAGTTGAAAATACCGATTCGCAGATGTACGTTGTTGCAAACGGAACCAGAATATTTAATGCTGAGTCAGTTACTTCGTTTTGCCGCTTTATCCAAAATTCTGAAATATCGCTTCCAGAAAATTCCAATGCGAGTATTGAATCCGATCTCAAGACAATTAATTCCGCTTGTAATTTCCAGGGAAGATGATCAGTTTGATTTGATGTTCTTTAGTTTGATTTAAATTCGGAAATACTTTTCAAAGAAGTTAATTGATTCTGTTAAATGATTTAAATTTTGTTTAAACGACATGTTATTTTCTTCATGCAAAGAAATAAATATGCTTGTGCTTCCTTGTCCAAAGCTCTCCATACGTAATTTTTTTTTGAAACGCTTGTAGCTTATTGTTAAGAATCAGTAAATTAGTAGTTTTTCCCTGAAGAGAAAGATTCAGTTAATTAACCTTTTCGTAAATATCGTAAGCTAGTCATTATTCGCATCATATCATAGGTCGTAATTTCAATGTTTTAACGGAGTTTGTAATTTTAATTGATGGTGCATATTTGATAGTGAAACTTATTTAACAAAGATATATTCATGTGTTATATTCGCGGCCCCCTTGCGGGTTAGGCCCAGTACAATTTTGTAAAGATTCAATAATCTAGACAACTAATTGCGAAAGTTAGCAAATTTTAAACTGAATGATTTTCACAAATTTGGCAGGTCTATACAACTTTTGCTAAACAACAAAATTTAATGAAATTTGCAAAATTTCTTAGTTTTAGTAGAAAGTACAATTTTGTAAAGTTTCAATAATCTAGACAACTAATTGCAAAAGTTGCTTTTATGCAACTTTTGATTTTATGACTTTCACAAATTTGGCAAGTCTATACAACTTTTGCTAAACAACAAATTTTAATTGATAAGATAGAATTGGTAAAACCAACCTATGTTATAGATAATCATACAAACTTTAAATTTATCACAAACGGATCACAGGCTGAATATATAAATATATTCAACCTTTCCGGAGCTCTATAACAATTGAGTCTTTTTAGGACTACCAAAATAAATCTCATGTGAAATTTGTAAGTTATTTTACAGCTTTCAGTCCACCTTCGTGGCACTCAACAAAATCCATAAAAATAAAGTAGCCATCTGCAAACGCGTTTCGAGATTTATCTCTCATTAGTGCAGCTTTGTTTTTATTAAAAACAATTTCTAAAACACTCACCTGAAACCCACATGGTGATTTGGGGTTAGATATTTTTAATTTGACATTTCGTCAGAGAAACATGAACTTAGAAATGATTATGAACTTAGGATGGTTTTACCAATTCTATCTTATCATTTAAATTAATAACCTGCTACGTTCATGTCTCTCTCACGAAAGGTAAAATTTAAAAAATATCTAACCCCTAATCACTATGCGGGTGTCAGGTGAGCGTTTTACAAATTGTTATTAAAAAAAGCAAAGCTGCACTGATCAGAGATAAATCTCGAGACGCGCCTGCAGATGGCTACTTACTTAAGTTATCGAAAAGACTTGATCTTAAAAACAATGTTATTTTTATGGTTTTTGCCGAGTGCCACGAAGGTGGACTGAAAGCTTTTAAATAACTGACAAATTTCACATGAGATTTGTTTTGGTAGTGTTAAAAAGACTCAGTAATAGAGCTCCGGAAAGGTTGAATATATTTATATATTCAGGCTGTGTTCCTATTGTTTTAGGTTTTAACAAAATTTAATGAAATTTGCAAAATTTCTTAATTTTAGTAGAAAGTACAATTTTGAAAAGTTTCAATAATCTAGACAAATAATTGCAAAAGTTAGCAAATTTTAATTTTATGATTTTTACAAATTTGGTAAGTCTATAGATCTTTTGCTAAACAACAAAATTTTATGAAATTTTCAACATTTCTTAGTTTTGGTACATACTACAATTTTGCAAAGTTTCAATAGTGAAGACAAATAATTGTTAAAACAAATTAAAAAAAGTTTAACAAATATTGATTTTATAATTATCCCAAATTTGGCAAGTCTATAGCACTTTTACTAAACAACAGAAATTAATGAAATTTGCAACATTTCTTAGTTTCAGTAGAAAGTACAATTTTGTAAAGTTTCAATAATCTAGACAACTAATTGCGAAAGTTAGCAAATTTAGATTTTTACAAATTTAGTAAGTGTATAACTTTTGCTAAACAACGCAATTTAATAAAATTTGCAACATATCTTAGTTACAGTATAAACTACAATTTTGCAGAGTTTTAATAGTCTAGGCAAATCATTGCGAAAGTTAGTAAACTTTGATTTTAAGATTTTCCCAAATTTGGCTAGTCTATAGAACTTTTGTTAAACAACAAAATTTAATGAAATTTGGAATATTTCTTAGTTTCAGTACAAGGTGCAATTTTGTCTTCAATAATCTAGATCAGTGGTTCCCAACCTTTTGAAAAATTGTACCTCCTAAAATGAACTGCTAAAAATTCTGTACCCCTCCCCTTTTTTAGAGGTAAGGGAAAAAAGTTTTAATATGTTTAGGCTAAACAAAAAACAAAATAAAATAATCTTATGATAAAACATTATAATTTATAATACACATAAATTATAATTATAAAATAAAACTATGAATCCCTCAGAAGTTAACGGGAAACCACTGAAGCAATATCCCACGAGAAGTCACATGGAAGCTACGGAAACTAACACACGGCCCTAAGTCTCCGGCTCATCGAGGGTGCTAAAAATCCCCGGAGGTAAAAAAAAAACACATTTAAATCGTGACATGGAATGTCCGCAGCCTTTACGAAGCAAGTAAACTCGCAGACACCATCAGAGAAATGAAAAGATTGACATTCTTGTAGTAAGCGATACATTTTGGCCAGGTTCAGGTAAATTTCAATCAGAAAACAAAACTATATATTACTCAGGCAATTATACTCTTAGACATAGAAGAGGTGTTGGTATAATTGTATCAAACTACATAGCTGATTCTATAACTGCTTTTATACCAAACACAGATAGAAGAGTGCTCTTAAAAATAAAGGCAAACTTCTCTATGAACATCATATTCGCTCCGTACATAACCGCGCTTTGCGCCACCTGTGGCCAAAAAACCCACTTCGTCTCCAGTAAGTGTATAAAAACAACAGGCAAAAACAAAAAAAAAATATTTCAATAAATTTGACAGCAAAAAAATTGCCAATTATGTCAGGTCATAACTAGCGAACAGAAGCGGCTAGGAAAATGCAATTAGAATATTTGCAACCAGCAGGTAAAACACTTTCAGACACAGTTTCAAATCTTCCATTCATTTGATAATTTTAAGGAAATACATTATCTCGCATTTTCTGAAGATTTTACTATGTCATAATCTTTGAACGGTTTACCACATAGACTTCTAGTTTTCACCAATCGATTCAGCGTCTCAAAATTAGTCCGAAAACATATATCATATTCGTAGGAGGCTTTTAATTAGGAAATACCGTCGAAGCGTGAATTCAAGATTGCAGAAACGGTAAAATGCGAGAAAATCGGTTTTGTCAAAATCATTATTTTTTGAGTTAGAGCAAAATTTAAACACGTTTCTGAAAGCATTTTTGCTGCTGATTACAAATATGCAAATTATGTTTTGCTAGCGCTTTCCGTTCACTATCGCCTGCAAAAATTGAAGAATTTTTTAAGAAATTTCGGTGCTCGAGTAGAGATCTCGGGAAGTTGTGAATTTCCTGCGTACAATCTTAGTGTGTTCAAAGCAAAATGACCTGCTGAAAACGATGCCGTAATCCGTTTTTGATTAACTGCAACCGTTTCTGAGATATCGACTTAGCAACTCGAGAATCGTAAAATTTCAATTTGAATTTTATTGACGAAATATTGAATCTTTCCGAACAATTTACTCATCGACTTGTTCGTCTTGTCGAGTAGTTTCTGTGGCTTGAAAATGATTTCGCTGGTGTTTACCGTTCTTGAGAAAATCGAAAAAAACCGAAAAAGCACATTTTTTCGACCGAAATGATAGAAAATTTGTGTTGTCGAATTTTTTGGAAAATGTTCTCGTGATTTTTTTTTTTGGTTATCCGAAGGAAATCGAAGTGCTGAAAACGATTTTTTAATTTATTTCTCTCTAAGGTTACAAATTAAAAAGATATAGCCTATATCTTGGGTATTTTGAGCATTTGAACCGAAAAAACTGGAAAATCGTGTTTAACACTTCCTTCGGATAATTTTCCATCGGATAAACTGGAAAAAAAAACCACAATTTTCCAAAAAAAATCCATCGTTTTGATCAGGAAAAAAGTTGCGTTTTCGGTTCTCTATCATCCTCTCGGAAACAACAAATCCCAGCGATATCATTTTCGGCACACTGAAACTAGACGACAAGAAGAGGAAATCGATGTTTAAATTGTTTGGAAAGATTCAATTTTTTATTGCAAAATTCTGATTTCAAATTTTTCCAAATACATGTCAATATACACAAATAAATGCTGAATAATGACGTAACTGGTCCTGAAGTTCTTAAAAGTGTCACCTTTGGCGCTAGTGCTGTTACGCTCGGAGCGAACAGGTGTATGCTCTAACTTCGGAATCGAGTGAAAATGAAATCGAAGAATTTTATTCCCAAATCTCCGAATTATTACAATACACAAAATTGCACGAACTGAACATGATTATAGGGGATTTTAACGCAAAGGTTGGATCTGATAAAATAGATGGAATAGTTGGTGCGTTTGGACTGGGAGATAGAAACGAAAGAGGAGACAAATTAATACAATACTGCCAAGAAAAGAACTTCAAAATAAGCAATACTTGGTTCCGGCTCCCACTCAGAAGACTATACACCTGGAAATCTCTACAAGACAACCAACAACATATCGTACGTAACCAAATCGATTACTTACTAATAAATAAAAGATTTGCTTCAGCAATAATCAGAGCATGCACATATCCAGGACCTGACGTGCCTTCAGATCGCACCCCATTGAAAGCGAAACTAAGATTACATCAGAAGACGAAACACCAACCAAACAAAAAAATTATCTTGAACAACTGAAAAATGCAAATATTACACAAAAATATTTCAATGAAATATTTCAAAATGAAAAAATATTTTTCATTGAAAAATATTTCAATGAAACAACAGGTTGAACGAGCTTGATTGTCAGAACATAAGCCATCTGGAATTGTGGAGTCAAACAGCTGAAATTTTAAGAAGCGCGTTAAAAAACTCCCTACTAGAAGATATCAGCCTAAACTAAATGGATAACTGACGAAATCTTTGAATTAATGTATGAAAGACAAGTCTACAAGAACAAAGAACAGTTGGTAAAAAATCATAAGTTCCAAAATTCGACAAGCCAAAAACTCCTGACTTGAACAAGAATGCTAGAAGAAGAGATAGAAAGTCTCCAAAACTTACATGATGATTTTAACTTGCATAAGAAAAAAGAGGCATCAGATATATACACGAAAAAAAAAACAAAAACACGAATATGCTATTCGATAACTTCAACAAATTGAGAACTGGTGCTGAAGGGAAGTCTGATGTTTTGTCGGGCTACATTAATAAGTTATTTGAAATTACGCAAAAAAATACGCTCTTCATAAGAAATTTCTTGTAATTTCTATTGTACCCCTTGCAAAAACGCAATGTACCACTAGGGGTACTTGTACCCCAGGTTGGGAACCTATGATCTAGACAACAAATTGCGAATGTTAGCAAATTTTGATTTAAAGATTTTCCCAAATTTGGCTAGCCTATAGAGCTTTTCTGAAGCAACAGAATTTAATGAAATTTGCATCATTTCTAAGTTTTTACTAAAATGTTATGAAATAATTCCAAACTTATTCCTTCCTTCACTCTCCAATGTTGCGTATAAAAACTTTTATAGTCTTGTCGTGTCTATTTCATCTTACCGGGTCTGTTTTATCTTGTCTGGTCTTAGTTATGTAGATTACATTTTATAAACATTTTATAAACATTTTATAAAGTTATGTGAACCGAAAGTTTAAATACTAATTGGTCCATTTTTTCCTCAGAAACAAACGCATACATCAAATTGATAAGTTAAATTTGATAAGTCAACTTTAAGACTGCATAGCTTGAGGACTATACTAGTTAGAAACTTCTAGTTTTCAACTACTAATAGCTTATTTAGTCAACTATTAATATCTAATAGCTTATTAGTTGACTAATAGCTTATTACTTAGTTAAACTTTTTCAAAAAACTTTTGTTCAGATAAATTTTTAAAAAAGTTTTTTTGCGAGTGCGAAATTTAATTTCGGCCGTGTGTTTGTGCGTGCGCGTGCGTTAACGGTAAATCGCGTCGTCGCATCGTTAAAAGAAATTACAAGAATGAAAAAAAAAAATTAATATTTTTTCATTACAGTTTAATAAACGTCACGGTCACGTCCGACCGGAGGCCCTTCTGCGTTTCTTTCCGTCTTCCTTTCGGCCAAACAAATACGAGAAACCGAAAATAAATTGCGCGACGTCAACTCGACTGACACGCTCGAATTTTTTTTTTTTTTTTTTGACAATGCGAAAATTCTCGACCGCGTTCACGGATCAACGGTTTTCATTATTTTATTCATTTCGCAAACTGACTACATCCATCAAAATAAACGGACGGATAAGTTTTGTATCAAGTTACAGACGGACTTACATTGTGTAATCCGGACTAGTTCCAAGTTTTATTTTCAAATTACTGCAAAATTTATTTCAAATAAACGGCCGTAATTCGTTTCTAAGATTTACATTTTTCTTATGAATAGGATGGTTGCGACTGTTACTACGTGGTTAGGGTTGCCACCCGTACTTTATAATAAATTATTGTACGTTATTTCTGGTAATTATACTTTATGAGAAGAATAAAGTCCGCGAAAATACTTTATTTCGCATGATTTGATTTCTGGGATTCAAAAAGTTTGGTCGTAAGCATTTTTGCGTAAAACGGAACGTTATCGATTGGTGTCGAATCGATAGGTCGCCAGTCGAAAGCGCCACTTGATCGGTCGTTTTTTATAATTTTTGAACTCAACCTACCCTTAAATGTCAACATTATCAATGACAATGTCAAAACTTCGTGTTTGCTTTGTGCAAAGCGGTTTGAGTGCAACAAGAATTCGATTTATCGGTTTTATAGATTTATGTTTTATTAAATCATGGATAAGGCAACTTCAGGAAACAAAGTACACCTTCAAAACGTAATTTTGATGGATTGTACTATAAAATTGAATAATATTATATATGCCAATTCAAGTACAGCTACAGGAATTCATCTAGCTAGAACAAAAATTGAAACACTGTTTACAGAGGCGTTTGGTCCATATGCTTTACACAATGTAAGTGATGATATTAATACAGATATGCTTACAAACAGATGCTTCTAACAAAAAAAATATAAACTGTTTCCAATAGAGATACAATATTTTAGGGCCAAAAATGGCATTCAAAACAAATTATTAGGTTTTTATGAAAATAGCAACAAATCTGCAACAAATCATTACAGCAATACAAATTATCTTTTCATAATGTATGTGAGCTAAGTGTTGACAATACAAATGCTAATTTTGGTGTATATGAGAGATTTGGTGCCAGATTTGATTAAAGGAAATTGTCATGCACACATAGTGCATAACTACATGAGATATGCCATGATTGTTTTTTTTTCATATATGATATAGAAAATGTGATTTTGAAAATTATGCTCATTTTTCACATTCTGCTGTAAGAATAGGAACTGAAAAGATTTGTAGAATCAGTAGATGGAGACTTTCATGAAGTAAAATGCCATGTGTGAACAAGATAGCTCTCTGTTTTACCACGCATTTATACATTATTAATAAATTGGTCACCTATTAGAAGTTATTTTGTAAGTTTAGACAACTGTCCAATAGTTTTACAAAACTTATTGATGCTCAACAACACTGAAAATGATATGATTGAAATTTATTTCCATTTTTATAGCCATATCTTAAATTTATTTAATAAAGCCATAAAATCGTTCAAATCGCGCTTAAGGGGTAATCAGGCATCAGGAATGTGCTTCAAGAATGAAGAAGGGGGATAGGAATGACCGATAAACAAAACTGTGACATCCTTGCCAGATATTTCAACACACTGCTTAACTGTGATGGTCCGCAACAGAACCTGAAAACGGAACCACCAGAAGTATCATATCCCTGACGATTAAGGCAAACAACCTACTGGTGCAGATGGTATCGTCGCTGAACTACAATTCGGATCTGCGGGAGTCGTAAAATCTTTCACTCGGTTACTTGAGAACATATGGATAACTGAAAGGATCCCTGCTGACTGGCAAATGGCTTTGCTCCATCCCTTTCATAAGAAGGGTGACAAGATGGACGTTTATAATTATAGAGGCATCTCTCTTGTTTCAGTTCCTTACAAGATTTTATCGAAAGCGTTACTAACAGGAATAGAAGGGTTATTGGATTCTGAATTGGGTGAATACCAAGCAGGTTTTCGGAAAGGAAGATCTTGTTGCACGGACCAAATCTTCGACCTGCGGAATATCATAAAGTACATGATGTTTCGACAGAATAAATATGTCGCCGTCTTTGTGGACTTCCGGAAGGCCTATGACTCCATTGACCGAAAAACCTAAGACGAGTTTCGACTTTCCCAAGACGAGGAATCTAATTCAATAGACGATTAGCAATACTTTCTCCATAATAAAGTTCCGGGGGGAGGTGTCAGAGCCTTTCGAAATCTAAACTGGCGTACGACAAGGCGACGGGCTTTCGCCAATATTATTCAACTGCGTCTTAGAAAAAGTTATTCGAGAATGGACGAAGGGAATTTCGGATAAAGAGGCTTCCAGGTTAGGGAGAGGTAAAGAAAGTATAAGAACGGATTGTTTACCGGTGTTGAAATAGCGATACAAAGAACTGAAGAACTCCAGATGTAGCCAAGACTGGACTTCAAATTTATTTTGAGAAGACTGTCTTCATGACCAACAGCAAAGACGCTCCTCTCCACTTGGAGTTGAGAGAAGCCAAGATAAAGCGCGTTAAGTGTTTTAAGTATTTGGGAGAAAAATTACAGGACAATGGGTCGGATAAGGATGCCATCAACAATGAAAATGGCTTATCAACTTACGAAGGATACATATAACAAAAAGGGTCTATCCTTTGCGGCTTAATTCCGACACCTAGATCAGACCTGAATGTCTATGTGCATCAGAAACGCTAGACATGATTGGTAAGAGTGGCCTTACCAGACATCTGGACGAAAGAAAGAAAAATCCTAGGCCCAAATATTAAGGATGGAGAGAGGAGACTAAAATCTAACAAAGAATTATACCTGAAGACAGAAGGAATTGTAGTCCTAATGAGAAAAAGGAGAATACAGTCTTATAGGCACTCGGTAAGGATGAACAGTACCAGACTGGTGAAGACGATTTTATAATTCTTCAGGATGAGGAAGACGGAGCCGAAATGGTTTCGGGAAGTGAGATTGCACTTGGATCGGTTGGAGGGTGAAAAAAGTAGACATAATGGACAGAGAGAGATTTAGGCGACTAATTAAGGAGTGTGCAGGTTTCCAGGAGACAGAGGAATTGTCAGTGAGAATAGGTAGATCTTACACGGAGGAACAGAAGAAGTAAGTGGGAGAGAGGATGAAGAGATATTGGCAGAGAGTGAGGACCAAAAATAATGTAAAAAGTGTCAAACGTGGTCTATAGTTTAACGTAACGTATATAAAAAAGCCATAAAATGTCTAGAAAGCAATTGCAAGAAAAGAATTTTAGTTATTTATGAGATTATGGTTAATCTTAGAGATGGATTAGCACTAAGGAAACAATTAAATTGTTGTCTTCACCGGAAGTGACTAGGGACTTTTACACGATTTTTTTTGTTATTTATCGACAAAGCCTTAGAGTACCCAAATAAATGGTTTGATTTTAATGACAAACTGGTTATTTACACTTGGCAATATAAATTTATATTACGATGTTGAATCTGATAATATTGTTAAGATAATAAAATTTAAATCTGCAAAAACTTAATATAGATATGGATACATACACATACATATTTATACATACTTTATGTCAGAAAAAAGGACATTTCACAAAAAAGTCAAACGTATACTGAAATCATACACAACTAAATTAATACTATACCAATGCGATAAGATCCAGTGAACATACTTATTGCTCGATTGAATTTGTCTAAGTAAGTTATCGTTTTTCAACAAATAATCTTACATTTCAGAGCACGTTAATGAATAATTGAACTTGACCTGTAATAAACTTTTAACAGTTTCAATTTTGAGACAATTTATGTCCATTGCTTTTTGTACAAAAATTTTGAAAAAAATCGCTCAACAGCAACATTCGACGATGGGATGGCAAAGATTGATCAATTGACAAATCCAAAAACGATTCGTTTTGAAACAGAAAAGCCTATTTTTTATCAACCAGTAAATCATGAGAACTTACTTTCGAATCTTTCAGCTTTGAAATTGAAAGACTAGTTTTATCAAATAAAGAGTCTTTCACAGAAATTTATGGCATTGGAAACTCTGCAGTTTTTCGAATATCTTCATATGATATTGTTTCTAAGGATTTCATCATTAGCCACTTAATAGAAGACGTATAATCAGTAAATCTGAACCACTTTTGAATGTAATCAGCGGCGGTTGAATAAAACGTCGAAATTTTTTTTCCTAGTCGATGAGCCGAATCAGAATCTTCAATTAATTGCAGCTTAGATTGAGTCATGACACCACGACATTTCTTCTGCATCTTCTCAGTGAGCCTTTTTTGATAGATTTTGGACAGATTATATCATTTCAGGAAGCACAAGCAGGGCCGGCACGTTAAAATATGCCGCCTAAGGCGAATACAACTTTCGCCGCCCCAATTTGTAATTCGTTAGACAAATTTGAAGGTTCTATATCGTCTGTTAGGTACATGTGTAAATCCTGACAATTTTTAAGAATTTCGTCTGAATTTTTTTGCGCTAATGATGGAATATCGAATAAAATTCAAAAAATTTATTTTGATTTTCCAATTGTGTAAATCTAACAGAATTAGTACAAATATTTAAGAGATAATGAAAAACTTTGATTGTGTTCAAAAGCAGCTGTTGCCACATAGAGGTTCTAGCAAAATAATTTCAGGCAATCTTCTCCGTTATAAGTGATGAATTTACTCAATGAATCATCAAATGACCATTTGATATTATAGGCAAAACTGTACGGTACGTGTATATGTGTTTGGTTGGTATAGCTATTGTCGGGGTTTGGTGAGCATGTATAAATCAGTTTTAATATTGATTCAAAATCTGCGTATACAACAAAGGGTATACGCATTTTTCTATCGTAATTTTTGCATTTTAATATATCCCCCGGGACCATATCACCTCTCCTGTCATTAACAATGTCTTTTGTCGGCATAATAGTGTATATTTTGGTGCAGTCATTCAATTTATGTTGATTGAAAGACGTGTTGGATAAAAAAAAGATTAAGCAGCCATCACAAAAATATTTTTTATCGTGATGACATCTTACAAGTCGCCAAATATCTTTAATATATATATATATTATTATATATATTATATATATATATATATATATATATATATATATATATATATATATATATATATATATATATATATATATATATATATATATTATATATATTCAATATATATATATATATATTTATATATATATATATATATATATATATATATATATATATATAATGACCTTTTACCCCCTCTTCCAAATATAATAAATTTACATGTCTTTTCCTAGTGTCAATTTTTTTAGACAGATTTGTTTATCTGTTCCTTCGTGAATAAATAATTTGCTTTTACGTCTAATTCTAATTGAAAGCCTGCTTTCAAAATCTGCATTTATTTCCATTTCATTAGGTATTTCTTTAGCTTTTACAAATTATTTGCCCAAAACTATTTATACGAAATTCCAATAGAAAACAAATTAACGCTAGAACTAGAAAAAAATAGAAACAATTTTTGAATAATTGAAAAAAATTATTTAGTTCACCAGATTTTTTGGCTGCGTCGTTTACAACGAAATTTAAAGAATGGCAGGAACAGGTACGAAAAAGGCCTTAGGATTCTTATCTAAGATTAGTTTTTGCACACCGGAATGCATACCTTTCATATTTGGACCATTGCCGTATAGCTGGTCACGTATATTTTTAATTTTGAGACCTAATTTATCTAATTCTTGCAAAATTAAATCAGTTAAACTCTCCCCAGTTGATGATTCTACAGGTAAAATTTGATGAAATATTCTTTAGGAACAAATTCTTCCCTATCTTTATTTAGAACGCAAGAACAAAGATACATTGGTTCAATTCTACTAACATGTGGAGTGCAGTCCAAAATAATGCTGTAATATTTGGGAAATAATATTGGAAATAATAGTAACACGTACTTTGTCTCCCAATAAATGTATTATATTATTTTTAATTTATTTGCTCAAATAATGAGAACAATTGGGATTTTTTGAAACAGTGTAAATGCTCACTAATAAAATGGATTAAATTTTGCCAAAAATTCAATAATTTAAAAAAAAATTCTTTGATCTCATCTTTTGTGACTTCTTTTGTGATTTTTGAATTTTTTTTTATGACATCTTTTATTTAGAAAAAGAAGGTAGAACTAAGAACCGGTGGAAACTCACGAAAAAATCGCTGCTACAAAAATATGGCGCCCTAAAAATATGGCGCCGTAAGGCGATCACCTGTCCGACCAGGCGCACGTGCCGGCACTGAGCACAAGGTCCTTCTTTTCAGGTATCAGCAATGTTTGCTGAAACAGCTGTAATGGAATCTGTAGAATTGATGATTAACATTAACATTAAATTAACATCCGATGATTAAACTAGTGATTTTAAGCTACTCCATAACTACAAAATTCGTTCGATCAATGGAAGAAGGCTTACACCATCGCGTGCGAGAATGCGTTGGAAATTTAGAATTTTTAATTTCCAGAAATTCACAAGATTCTTTAAATTTTTCGTGTAGTAACGTGAATCCATTGAAATAGCTCAAGATTTTGAACAACAACGATTCAATGTCAAGTGAAAACCTTTCACAGGATGGTTACGTTATATAGCATGTGAGCTAGTCAGGCTACCGCAATCAATTTTGATTGAATGTTTTTTAATTTGGCAAAAACATTGTTTTGAAAGATTACATTTGACATAATTTTGACAACGATATCCAAACCTGTCATAATTTTGACATCAACGACCAAAAAATTTTGACATTAAAGACTGTCATAATTTTATATCAATGACGAAAAGCTGACAACAACTGAATTTTGGCAACATCCGAAAATTGTCATGATTTTGACATTGAAAACTGTCATAGTTTTGAAACCAATGACGAAAACTTGGAATACTTTTGACATCAAAAAGAAAAACTGTCATAATTTTGACAATAATAATCAAAACCTCACATAATTTTGACAACAACGACCATAAACTTTCTTAATTTTGACATTAAAAACTCATAATTTAGATAACAATGACGAAAAGCTACAACCGAATTTTGGCAACATACCAAAATTGTCATAATTTTGACATTAATAACTGTCATAATTTTAATATCAGATAGTTGAAAATCAGTTCTGACGTTTCTCCAGACAAATTTGAAAACTCCAACAATTTAACTTCATGCGAAAAAAAAACAATAATGACGGGAAACGTTTTGATTTCTATAAAATTTGACGAATCGGTTGCAATAGAGAATGGCTCGCTGCTTAATTGAGACAAAAGATTCTCAATTGATTTCGGTGCCAATACCCTTGTAATGCCTGCGTTTTTGTTGGAGCAGACTAAAATTTCTGAGCAGATTCCAAATCGGCGAAAACAGTTGAAATCAAACGATTTATACAATCTGCAACTTTAAACGATAATGAGTGAACAGCGACATAATATGCAAATGCTCCTTCTGCTGCAGCCGTTTTTTCTAAATGCAGGTGAATCATTAGATTGTTCCAGGCTAAGTTCGAAAAAAAGGACAAAAGAAGGACAGGTTTTAAAAATGAATGCTGATGCAAATAAAAGGACTGTCCTCTTAAAAAAAGGACATATGGGAGGCCTAGATATGGATGATCTTTTTGGAGAAATTACTATATAAAACAAACTTTATTGGGGCAAGGAGGAAGGCTCAGCATACGTTGATTCCGCGTGGTCCTAAGTGACCCATCCGCGAGAAGAAGAAGAAGAAAAACAAACTTTATGATCAGATATGTAATTGTAAGCGTTTTTCGGAATTATCTATTGCACAAAAATGGCAGCAAGTATTTAATAGGACTGATGATAATTTTTCAAACTTGGTAATTGCATTTTTACTGTCTATTCCTGCCACGTCAGCATTCTTAGAGAGTTTTTTCTGTGCTGAATAGCAAATGGCGAAACGAAAGAAACAAAGCGTCTATAAATCTTATTAAAAAACGAATTACTTATTTACTTTAACTTGCAATTAAATATAGACTGTAAAGATGCTGTGCAATTGTTGATTTGTTAAAACTTGCTAAAAGCAATAAAAAGTATGTTTTAAACATAATAATAAAGAAAAATAAATTGTACTTTTTCTGTGTACTATTTTGACACTATGTACATTTTTGTCTTACCTTTAATAACCAATGTACTTTAATTGCAACAAAAAAAAGGTGGCAAAATTCATACTTAGATTTTTCTTGTTCATTTTAGTGCTATCGATAAATATTTTTGTGTGTACTACATGTTGCACATATACAATATGTGCACTAGTGACTATATGTCCACTCACTATATGTCCACGATATGTCCACTAGTTGATATACAATTTCAATAAAATTTTCAGAAAATTGTTAAAAAAATAAGAATTTCGATTTAATATTGGCATCTTAATATTAAAGCTTAAAACAAACATAGAAAACAAGCAAGATACAAACAAACATATCTATGTATTTAGACTAGATCTTGTTTATTAAATTGACATAACAATTGAAAAATCTCAATGTATTGAACGTAGTAAACTAACCAATAATTTATTAAAGTTATGCACAAAGCTGGCGTTTATGGGAAGTAATTAGAATCAATGGGATTCTAAAAAAACCACGAGAGAAACTCCTTCGTGATTTGGTGAATTAATTCCGGAGAGTGTGTAGACATAAATATTTATCGTCGCATAAATTATTTAATTAATAAACTCGCGCGTGACTCATCCATTGTATGCAATCGACCACGACTCCCAATACAACCATTTTTTATTTATTACATTTTATCATTTTTAATAACACACAACGACAGAGAGAAAGAGACACTTGGCGCATAGTGTCTCTAATTAGTCTTCGTCTAATCAATAGAATTACGAAATCAACAGAACAATCTACATAATATTCAACAGAATAATTAATAGAATTAGTTTTTATCTCATCAACAGAATTAGTCTAGAACAACAGTGGATAACGTGTAGATTATGATTTTTTTATTTAATAATTTCCGATTAAAATTCTAGTAATTATGGTGGGACAATGAAGTAGAAGTGAGGCGAGGAGGCCGACGATTTGCATAAAGAAATCCACCTTGACTCGCGTCGTAGATCGTAGACAAGTGGCGCCCGGCACGATCCTAATCTCGGATTCAATATCTCGTATTCTCGTTCAATTACTCAAAGAGCGATTGGAAAATCTAGAACTAATAAGCGTGGGTTTTCTCTACAATCCGCTCGGTACTGAATCCAAATTATCACAATAGATTAGAAATAGTTTTGCAGATTACAGAATCTAAATAAATTGTTTATTCGGTGCTTATAGATTTGTTCTGTGGTGAAATGTCTAAGGAAATAATTCAGTTTCTCGCGTTTTCACGCGAAATTAACTAAAAAAAAAACGGTTTTGGGTTTACAAATTAGGTTTTTTGAAAGTTCAGTGGAGATTTCGTCGCGAAAACGTTTAAACTTGGTTACAAACGTTTAAACTAGATATTTCGATCGTTTTAAGCTTTTCTAATGATCGGCGATGTAACGTGTGCAAGGTTCAGCAAGGAAGGAATAGGCTGAGGTGAAATAATCGGGAGCAGAGCACATTGAGCAAGGTGCCTTCAAGTGGTATATAAATGGTTCGAAGGCGAAGGAAGGTACTGGTGCAGGAGTGTTTGTGCCAAATATAACTCAATATACCTCGTGCCAAATACTTCGAATCCATGCGAATTTACCCCTAGTATCTTCCAAGCAGAGGTACATGCAATCGAAAGATGCGCACAATTTAACCTCGACAACTATCGCACAAAATGAATTGCTATTTTGTCAGATAGTCAAGCAGCCATCAAATGGGTACATACGTAGACTAGATCAGGGGTCGGCAAACTCTATAAACTTAAAAGCCAAATTTTTATTTAAAATTATTTCAAACTGGATCAAGAGCCACGGATGATTTTTTTCATAAATTCATATTTACCAATATGGTCTGAAAAGGTTTGTGCGCAAAGTTCTTCCTGGTGAATTATGCAATGGAAAGATAACACTTCATTGTTCGCTGAATAATTATTGGCACACCAATTCTAAGGTTATTAAGCAATGACATCCGAACATTAGGCCACGTCTACCAATATTCTTTCTTGCCATAATCTTCCCTTGTATTATCAATTCTCTCTCCCTCAACCTCTTACAACCCATGGTGGGTCTTGGCTGACTCAACAACTCTAATCCTTTGGACTCTGTCCACCATTAGCTCCTCCGCTTCCATGATATTCAGGGATTCATCTAAGATCTGATGCTAGTTGTCTCTCCACCGTAGTCGCGGTCTACCTAGTGGAGTTTCTCCTTAAGCTACAACTCGGGAACTAGACTAGGCATAAAAAAAAGTTTTAGATAAAACTTGTAGAGAATTAAATTCTGCATAAGTTAAGTTCGCTAATTCCAGCTAATACTCACAGCTAGTTCGTGGAATTAGTCTAATTCCGTCTGTGGATACAAAACGTTACTCCACGCTTAGTTAAGCTATAATTTGAGAACTAGACTAGATATCGAAAAAGTTTTAGATAAAACCTATAGAAGACCAAATTTGCTATAAGACGCTGGTAATAGTTAGTCCGTGGATTACGACTAACTAGTCTAATCCGGGCTGTGAAAACAAAAATTTGTTTGGGAGTTTTCAAAAATTTGTTTGCGTTAATTTAAGCTACAACTCGGGAATTAGACTAGGTATCAAAAATTTTTTAGATAAAACTTGTAGAGGATTAAATTCTCCATAAGTCTAGTTCGCTAATTCCAGCTAATACTCATATCTAGTTTGTGGAATTAGTCTAATTCCGTCCGTGGATACAAAGCGTTAGTCGACGCTTAGTTAAGCTATAATTCAAGAACTAGACTAGGTATCTAAAAAAGTTTTAGATAAAACCTATGGAAGACCAAATTTGCTATAAGACGCTGGTAATAGTTAGTCTGTGGATTACGACTAACTAGTCTAATCCGGGCTGTGAAAACAAAAATTTGTTTGGGAGTTTTCAAAAATTTGTTTGTGTTAATTTAAGCTTCAACTCAGGAACTAGACTACGCATCAAAAAAAGTTTTAGATAAAACTTGTAGAGGATTAAATTCTGCATAAGCTAAATTCGCTAATTCCAGCTAATACTCACAGCCAGTTCGTGGAATTAGTCTAATTCCGTCTGTGGATACTAAACGTTAGTTGACGCTTAGTTAAACTATAATTCGAGAACTAGACTAGGTATCAGAAAAAGTTTGAGATAAAACCTGTAGAAGACCAAATTTGCTATAAGACGCTGGTAATAGTTAGTCCGTAGATTACGACTAACTAATCTAATCCTGGCTGTGAAAACAAAAATTTGTTTGGGTGCTTTGAAAAATTTGTTTGCGTTAATTTAAGCTAAACTCGGGAACTAGACTAGGCATCAAAAAATGTTTTAGATAAAACTTGTAGAGGATTAAATTCTGCATAAGTTAAGTTCGCTAATTCCAGCTAATACTCACAGCTAGTTCGTGGAATTAGTCTAATTCCGTCTCTGGATACAAAACGCTAGTCGACGTTTAGTTAAGCTATAATTCAAGAACTAGACTAGGTATCGAAAAAAGTTTCAGATAAAACCTGTAGAGGACCAAATTTGCTATAACACGCTGGTAATAGTTAGTCCGTGGATTACGACTAACTAGTCTAATCCGGGCTGTGAACACAAAAATTGATTTGGGTGTTTTGAAAAATTTGTTTGCGTTAATTTAAGCTACAACTCTGGAACTAGACTAGGCATCAAAAAAAGTTTTAGATAAAACTTGTAGAGGATTAAATTCTGCATAAGCTAAGTTTGCTAATTCCAGCTAATACTCACAGCTAATTCGCGGAATTAGTTTAATTCCGTCTATGGATACAAAATATTAGTCGACTCTTAGTTAAGCTATAACTCGAGAACTGGACTAGGTATCGAAAAAAGTTTTAAATAAAACCTGTAGAGGACTAAATTTCCTATAAGACGCTTGTAATAGTTAGTCCGTGGATTACGACTAACTAGTCTAATCCGGGCTGTGAAAACAAAAATTTGTTTGGGTGGGTGGATTTTGCGTTATTATAAGCTAAACTCGGGAACTAGACTAGGCATCAAAAAAAGTTTTAGAATAAACTTGTAGAGGATTAAATTCTGCATAAGTTAAGTTCGCTAATTCCAGCTAATACTCACAGCTAATTCGCGGAATTAGTTTAATTCCGCCTATGGATACAAAATATTAGTCGACGCTTAGTTAAGCTATAACTCGAGAACTGGACTAAGTATCGAAAAAAGTTTTAGATAAAACCTGTAGAGGACTAAATTTCCTAAAAGACGCTGGTAATAGTTGGTCTGTGGATTACGACTAACTAACTAGGCTGTTTTGAAAAATTTGTTTGCGTTATTTTAAGCTAAACTCGGGAACTAGATTAGGCATGGAAACTAGTTTTAGATAAAACTTGTAAAGGATTAAATTCTGCATAAGCTAAGTTTGCTAATTCCAGCTAATATTCACAGCTAGTTCGTGGAATTAGTCTAATTCCGTCTGTGGATACAAAACGTTAGTTGAAGCTTAGTTAAGCTATAATTCGAGAACTAGACTAGGTATCGAAAAAAGTTTTAGATAAAATCTGTAGAGGACTACATTTACTATAAGATACTGGTAATAGTTAGTCCGTGGATTACGACTAACTAGTCTAATCCGGGCTGTGAAAACAAAAATTTGTTTGGGAGTTTTGAAAAATTTGTTTTCGTTATTTTAAGCTAAACTCGGGAACTAGACTAAGCACCAAAAAAAGTTTTAGATAAAACTTGTAGAGGATTAAATTCTACATAAGCATGTGTCGCTAATTCAAGCTAATACTCATAGGTAGTTCGTGGAATTAGTCTGATACCATATGTGGATACAAAACGTTACTCAACGCTTAGTTAAGCTATAACTTGAGAACCAGACTAGGTATCGAAAAAAGCTTTAGATAAAACCTGTAAAGGACTAAATTTTCTATAAGACGCTGGTAATAGTTAGTGCGTGGATTACGAATAACTAGTCTAATCCGGGCTGTGAAAACAAAAATTTGTTTGGATGTTTTCAAAAATTTGTTTGCGTTATTTTAAGCTAAACTCGGGAACTAGACTAGGCATCAAAAAAAGTTTTAGATAATACTTATAGAGGATTAAATTCTGCATAAGCTAAGTTCGCTAATTCCAGCTAATACTCACAGCTAGTTCGTGGAATTAGTCTAATTCCGTTTGTGGATACAAAACGTTAGTTGACGCTTAGTTAAGTTGTAATTCGGGAACTAGACTAGGCATCAAAAATAGTTTTTGATAAAACTTGTAGAGGATTAAATTCTGCATAAGTTAAGTTTGCCAATTCCAACTAATACTCACAACTAGTTCGTGGAATTAGTCTAATTCCGTCTGTGGATACAAAACGTTACTCAACGCTTAGTTAAGCTATAACTCGAGAACTCGACTAGGTATCGAAAAAAGTTTTAGATAAAACCTATAGAAGACCAAATTTGCTATAAGACTTTGGTAATAGTTAGTCCGTGGATTGCGACTAACTAGTCTAATGTGGGCTGTGAAAACAAAAATTTGTTTTGGTTTTAAAAAAAATTTGTTTGCGTTATTTTAAGCTAAACTCGGGAACTAGACTAGGCATCAAAAAAAGTTTTAGGTCAAACTTGTAGAGGAATAAATTTTGCATAAGTCTAGTTCGCTAATTCCAGCTCATACTCATAGCTAATTCGTGGAATTAGTCTAATACCGTCTTTGGATACAAAACGTTAGTTGACGCTTAGTTAAGCTATAATTCGAGAACTAGACTAGGTATCGGAAAAAGTTTTATATAAAACTTATAGAGGACCAAATTTGCTATAAGACGCTAGTAATAGTTAGTCCGTGGATTACGACTAACTAGTTTAAGCCGGGCTGTGAAAACAAAAATTTGTTTGGGTGCTTTGAAAAATTTGTTTGCGTTAATTTCAGCGACAATTCGGGAACTAGACTAGGCATCAAAAAAGGTTTTAGATAAAACTTGTAGAAGATTAAATTCTGCATAAGTTAAGTTCGATAATTCCAGCTAATACTCACAGCTAGTTCGTGGAATTAGTCCAATTCCGTCTGTGAATACAAAACGTTAGTTGACGCTTAGTTAAGTTATAATTCGAGAACTAGACTAGGTATTGAAAAAAGTTTTAGATAAAACCTGTAGAGGACTAAATTTTCTATAAGACGCTGGTAATAGTTAGTCCGTGGATTACGACTAACTAGTCTAATCCGGGCTGTGAAAACAAAAATTTGTTTTGGTGTTTTGAACAATTTGTTTGCGTTAATTTAAGCTACAACTCGGGAACTAGACTAGGCATCAAAAAAATTTTTAGATAAAACTTGTAGAGGATTAAATTCTGCATAAGTCTAGTTCGGTAGTTTGAGCTAATACTCATAGCTAGTTTGTGGTTTAGCCTAATTCTGTCAGTGCATACAAAACGTTAAGTTAAGCTATAATTCGAGAACTAGACTATGTATCGAAAAAAGTTTTAGATAAAACTTATAGTAAATTAAATGTCCTATAAGACAATCATAATTCGAGTATAACTAGTCTAATTCCGGTTGTGAAACTGAAACTTTGCGAGCGAAACTGTTGAAATTTGTTGCAAATAAAAGTCGTGGAGAATTTAATTTTGAATGAAAATCGTTTTTTATTTTTTGCATTTTGTTTTGTTTTGAGCGTTAAAACGAGCGAAAAGAAAATGGCGTCGCGTCAACCGCAGATTTTACTTGAGTTACATTCATCCGTAAATTTCTTCCAAACCGGCAAAAATTTTGAAAAGAGTTTCAAATAACAGTTGTAGAGAATTTAATTTTCTATTAAAAACACGTTTAGTTTGCGGAAATAGGATTAGATTTGCGTATAAAACATCCCAGTCGAGTGCAGTCCACATAATTTTTTTCTTTTAAAATTCTGACAAGTCCTTTTTTATTACCCACCATACTTTTAGCTCATCTGTTGCAATTGCAACAATTTTAGTAATGGGATGTGATTTTTCTTCAGACTTGTTATCATTACTTAACATATACGATGTAAGTAGATCGCAAATCCCCGCATTATGTGAGACTTGACTGCGAGACACAATAACTAAAACAACCGAGATCTGAGATAACATGTACGAGCCATGTATGAGTTCTCAACTCATAGTCAGCGCGCACTATGAGTTGATAACTTGACGGCGGCGGTGGTAAGACTACAGATATTGTTTTGTATATTTTTGTGATTTTTGTTTATATTTCAATTCATTTCTGAAGAGCCATAAGCTCAAATCAAAAGAGCCTCGCGAGCCATACTTTGCCGACCCCTGGACTTGATCAATAAAAATCTAGTCTAGACGAAACCTTCAATGCGGGAGACCCGGGTTCGATTCCTGGTCGGGGAGACAACAACTAGGGCGGTTTTTCAGTAAACCGTCCGGGCTGCCCACCCTAAATGAATGCAGAATATGCGATACCAGGGTGGCGCATACTAAAGCCAAGGTGGAATAGGGGGTTTAGTGAGAGCTTCCCCCGAACCACCAGTCTAGACGAAACCTTGAAGGAAGAGCCTAGTTAACACACTCAGTCAAGAATATAAAAAGCTTAGTCTAGAATGCAACCTTGAAAACCAATTCTAGTATACACACTCACAATCAGACTAGATTATTAAAAATCTAGTCTAGATGAAACCTTGAAGAACATGTCTAGTCAACCCAATCAGCCAAGAATATAAAAAGCTTAGTCTAGATGAAACCTTGAAAACTAAATCTAGTCTACACACTCAGACTAGATTATTAAAAATCTAGTCTAGATGAAACCTTGAAGAGCATGTCTAGTCAACCCAATCAGCCAAGAATATTAGAAGCTTAGTCTAGATGAAACCTTCAAAAACCAAATCTAGTCTACACACTCAAACTCAATTAATAAAAATCTAGCGTAGACGAAACCTTGAAGTCTAATTTATACAATCAGACTTGATTATACCAACTCTAGTCTAGATAAAACCTTAAAGACCCAGTCTAGTCCATACAATTGGATTATTAAAAGTTTTGTCTATACTAACAAATGTCTGCTATTAATTTAAATCTTGATCTAGTCTATGTAGTATGTATATAAATTTTGGATATTGTAAGTTTTCCGTTTCGAGTGAACAGTTACGTTTCCGCAATCAAACGTAAAGTGTCGGATAAGAGAGCGAGATCGAGAGCCAATAAATCTGCAGATTTGCGTCCGTTCCGGCCGCGTTGTCTCTCTCTCACTCCCGTGCAAAACCTTCCCAACTGGAACAAATAAGGCGGTAAAATCGCGCTCGACCGCCGTTTGTTGCCGACTTGTCCTCATAATGGACACTATCCATCAACACAAGACTAATCACTGAAAAACAAAAGAAAAAACATCTCCAGTGACCTTTAGATGTTAAATTAGGTTATATCGTGTTGAATTAGGAAAGATCAAACGATTTAACTACTTCAATCTTTCCGATTATGTTTCTTCAGTTTGTTTAGGAAGTGCAATTTGGACTTATAATTGATTTGTGTTTGTACGTATAATTTAGTGTGAGAGCGGAGATAAGTTGAAATCGTTGTCGAGATTGTTGTTGAGGTGATGTAGGTGTCACTGGGCCGACCGGGACAATCTCGCTGTCTCGCTCTTTTCGAGTGAACCGATCTGAACTTTGACCCTTTATTTCGACTTGAGCGCGAATATACGTCTTCAGACGAACCCCGGAATCGAAAACCTACATACCTTCATCGACGACATCGAAACCATTCATTTCGCATATTATTTACATTAAGTACCTACATAAAAATTACAGAAATTTGATTTCTACTAATTAGACAAGAGTCAACATTAACAGATCAAATTATATTATGCTGTGTAGAATGTTTATTTCTTATTCATGTCTTATCTTCAATTAAATTTTTTTCAACTCGTTTCAAATTGCAAAAGTTGTTTTGATTTCTTACGATTTCTCGACTCATTGCAAATTAAATTACACAATTGTTAATATAAACTTAATAAAGCCGGAACACAGCATAAATAAATAAATATATTCAACCTTTCCGGAGCTCTATAAAACTAATGAGTTTTTTTAGGAAATGAGATGAAATATATTCAACCTTTCCGAAGCTCTATAAAACTAATGAGTTTTTTTAGGTCTACCAAAAACAAATCTCCAAATCTACCAAAACATATATATTTGGTAGGCTTAAATATGCAGAAATTTTGGTTCTTACGTATTAACGCCACCACCGCTTTGATCGAGAGTTCGCGCTGCTGCGCGTATGTTGTCTTGATTTATCTGTCCGCTTCGCGGCGGGCAACCTAATCTAACCGGGGTTAAAGTATTTTGAGTTTTAAAAATGTTATAATTTTAAATAAAATGTTTTATTTTATGATTTATCATAAAAAATTTAGGTGTAGATTGGCGGCATTTAAAAATATAGCGGTGATGGCGTTAATACGTAAGTACCGACATTTTTTTATGTCGTTGGTTATCATTAACTAATCGTTAGTTGTTATCATTAGTTTTATAGAGCTCCGGAAAGATTGAATATATTTATAAATTCAGGCTGTGTTCCGACTTTATTAAGTTTATATGATTATCTATAAAGCAGTATGGTTTTACCAATTCTAAATTGTTATATTTGCCATATGAGGACCAGGCGAGCGTTACACAAAATTTTGCGATTTAATCGCATTCATGATTTCGTACATTTTTGCAATTGCAAGTTGTAAAACCGATTAGCATCAAATTATGTCGACCTGTTATTCAATATGTGGTTAAAAGAAATGTAAGATGTTGTGCTGTGTAATGTAAATGTAAGAAATGTTTATTAGATTTAGATTAACTTGAGAGTAGAGAGGTTTGTTTAAATGTTGACAACGCGTATCGTACCCAGTTTTAATCTGAATTTAATTTTGAACAATTTGCAAAAAGATTTTCGCAGTTTTGAGCATTGTGAAAAATGTTATTGCCGATAATCTGCAATATTTTAATGCATTCTCTATGCTTTTGTTTTACTAAAACAGAAATAGTTTCTCTTATTCTATGTAAAATTGATATATTAAATGTTAAATATTCTTGTCTAAAATTGCGATTCTGAAGAAGGGCCTTAATTCTCAAGTTCTCGACAGAGTTCGTCTAAATTAGACTTCTAATCTAAATAGATCTCGATTTATAAACAGATGCAGCGCCGTCGTTTGGATTTTGAGGCCCCGGGCATATATATTGAGGTGCCCCCCCAGCTCCAGTAAATAAAGAAAGTAAATAAACAAATAAATTCTTTAATTTTTAATATATACAAGAAAGGAAGATATGTATAGAAGAAATATAATATAATAATTTATTAATATAAAAGAAAAACTAAATTGAACTTTATTTTCCTTGCTTTAATTCCAGCAAAATAGGGACCCCCCCTCAAAATGGGGGGGGGGCAAAACCTCTTAGGGCCCCCCCTGGCCCGTGGGCCCCGGGCATTCACCCGATTGACCGACGCAAGCTACGCTACTGTAGTAACTACATGAACTGCTAAAATCTCCTCGATGAACCTAGCACCCGTTAAACCTCCTCTCCTGTGACCACGGGCGCTCCTAGTGATGAAAGCAAGGTCGGTTCGTGCTCCCAAAGAAATTGCATCATACAGGAACTACCTCCATAAGTACTTCGCTCATCAATGCAGCATTCTGTAAAGCGCTCTCTCTCTCTTGGTCTTCGGGACACTTTCCTTCCTCGTTCCCTACCAAAGAGGCATAATTATGCCAATTTTTTGAGTAATTTTCACTTAAATAAAGAACAAAACCGATTTAGCAACGCGAATCTTTTTGCAATACAAAATCTGAACCTTCAACTATAATCCGACAAGTTTTTATAAGGCTATCGCTCTTGTTTAAGACTATAATTTACATTTTAAAGAAGTCCAACATTTTTCATACAATTTTCACTTAAATAATGAACTTACAAACTCGATTCTTAAAATGTTGCCACGGACAGACAAGAAGATTTAGCAACGCGAATCTTTTTGCAATACACAATCTGGATCTTCTACTATAATCCGACAAGTTTTTATAAGGTTATCGTCCCTGGTTAAGACTGAAATTTACATTTTAAAGAGGTCCCAATTTTTGAAGTAATTTTCAATTAAATAATGAACTTATAAACTTGATTTTCAAACTTTTGCCACAATCAGATAAGCAGATATAGCACCGCCAATCTATTTGCAATACCAAATCTGGAGCTTCTACTATAAGCCGACAAGTTTTTATAAGGCTATCGTTCTTGGTTAAGACTATAATTTACATTTTAAAGAAGTCCAAAATTTTTCATACAATTTTCACTTAAATAATGAACTTACAAACTCGATTTTTAAAATGTTGCCACGGACCGACAAGCAGATTTAGCAACGCGAATCTTTTTGCAATACAAAATCTGGATCTTCTACTATAATCCGACAAGATTTTATAAGGTTATCGTCCCTGGTTAAGACTGTAATTTACATTTTAAAGAGGTCCCAATTTTTCAAATAATTTTCACTTAAATAATGAACTTATAAACTTGATTTTAAAACTTTTGCCACAGACAGACAAACAAAGTTAGCAACGCGAATCTTGTTGCTATACAAAATCTGGATCTTCTACTATAATCCGACAAGTTTTTATAAGGCTATCGCTCTTGTTTAAGACTATAATTTACATTTTAAAGAAGTGCCAATTTTTGGAGTAATTTTCACTTAAATAATGAACTTATAACCTTGATTTTCAAACTTTTGCCAAAGACAGACAAACAAATTTAGCAACGCGAATCTTTTTGCAATAAAAACTATGGACCTTCTACTATACTGCGACAAGTTTTTGTAAGGCTATCGCTCTTGTTTAAGACTGTAATTTTCATTTTGAAGAAGAACCAATTTTTCATACAATTTTCACTTAAATAATGAACTTACAAACTCGATTTTTAAAATGTTGCCACGGACAGACAAGAAGATATAGCAACGCGAATATTTTTGCAATACAAAATATGAACTTTCTACTATAATCCGACAAGTTTTTGTTAGGCTATCGCTCGTGTTTAAGACTAATTTACATTTTAAAGAAGTGCCAATTTTTGGAGTGATTTTCACTTAAATAATGAACTTATAAACTTGATTTTCAAACTTTTGCCACAGATAGACAAACAGATTTAGCAACGCGAATCTTTCTGCAATACAAAATCTGGACCTTCTACTATAATCCGACAAGTTTTTATAAGGCTATCGCTCTTGTAGACTCTTTAAAACTGTAATTTACATTTTAAAGAAGTGCCAATTTTTCAAGTAATTTTCACTTAAATAATGAACTTATAAACTTGATTTTCAAACTTTTGCCACAGTCAGACAAGCAGATATAGCACCGCCAATCTAGTTGCAATACCAAATCTGGAGCTTCTACTATAAGCCGACAAGTTTTTATAAGGCTATCGTTCTTGGTTAAGACTATAATTTACATTTTAAAGAAGTCCAAAATTTTTCATACAATTTTCTCTTAAATAATGAACTTACAAACTTGATTTTTAAAATGTTGCCACGGACAGACAAGCAGTTTTAGCAACGAGAATCTTTTTGCAATACAAAATCTGGATGTTCTACTATAATCCGACAAGTTTTTATAAGGTTATCGTCCCTGGTTAAGACTGTAATTTACATTTTAAAGAGGTCCCAATTTTTCAAATAATTTTCACTTAAATAATGAACTTATAAACTTGATTTTCAAACTTTTGCCAAAGACAGACAAACAAATTTAGCAACGCGAATCTTTTTGCAATAAAAACTATGAACCTTCTACTATACTCCGACCAGTTTTTATAAGGCTATCGCTCTTGTTTAAGACTGTAACTTACATTTTAAAGAAGTGCCAATTTTTCAAATAATTTTCACTTAAATAATGAACTTATAAACTTGATTTTCAAACTTTTGCCACAGTCAGACAAGCAGATATAGCACCGCCAATCTAGTTGCAATACCAAATCTGGAGCTTCTACTATAAGCCGACAAGTTTTTATAAGGCTATCGTTCTTGGTTAAGACTGTAATTTACATTTTAAAGAAGTCCAAAATTTTTCATAGAGTTTTCACTTAAATAATGAACTTACAAACTCGATTCTTAAAATGTTGCCACGGACAGACAAGCAGATTTAGCAACGCGAATCTTTTTGCAATACAAAATCTGGATCTTCTACTATAATCCGACAAGATTTTATAAGGTTATCGTCCCTGGTTAAGACTGTAATTTACATTTTAAAGAGGTCCCAATTTTTCAAATAATTTTCACTTAAATAATGAACTTATAAACTTGATTTTAAAACTTTTGCCACAGACAGACAAACAAAGTTAGCAACGCGAATCTTGTTGCTATACAAAATCTGGATCTTCTACTATAATCCGACAAGTTTTTATAAGGCTATCGCTCTTGTTTAAGACTATAATTTACATTTTAAAGAAGTGTCAATTTTTTGAGTAATTTTCACTTAAATAATGAACTTATAACCTTGATTTTCAAACGTTTGCCATAGACAGACAAACAAATTTAGCAACGCGAATTTTTTTGCAATAAAAACTATGGACCTTCTACTATACTCCGACAAGTTTTTGTAAGGCTATCGCTCTTGTTTAAGACTGTAATTTACATTTTGAAGAAGTGCTAATTTTTCATACAATTTTCACTTAAATAATGAACTTACAAACTCGATTCTTAAAATGTTGCCACGGACAGACAAGCAGATGTAGCAACGCGAATCTTTTTGCAATACAAAATCTGAACCTTCTGCAATAATCCGACATGTTTTCATAAGGCTATCGTCCTTGGTTATTTTAAAAATTGGAATTTTAAATTAACTTCAGTTTCTTCGATAAAAGATTAAAATTCTAAAAGATTAAAGATTAAAATTTTTTCAAACTTGAATCGCAGAGGAGCAGGATCAATCGACGCGAATTTTCTTGAAAAACAAACTTTGGACCTTCCAGAAACAATCTCGCGAGTTTGTACAAGGCCATCTTTGGGGGCCCTCTAAAGCCTCCGTGGGGGCCCCCTAGCCTGTGGGCCCCGGGCATTCGCCCGATTGACCGACGCAAGCGACGCTACTGAACAGATGAAGGCTAATCCGAATTAGATCGATTCTCAAGTTGCAGACAAAATTACTGTATATTAAGGTAGGCACAATTTGAGTCAACTTCGTGACCATAATCTGCGTAATATCGTTTACCTATATTAAGCAAAAACATCGTTGCGAATTGTGAATTATAGCTCTGGTGGTATTTGTGCGAAATTTCGCCACACCGTTTCGCGCACGCATTGCATCGGTTCTCTCGTCGCAAATAGAGTTAGCGAAAAAAATAAACGAATGAGAATAAAAAAAGGCTAGATTTATAAAAAAAATAAGACGGTTTCGCAGCCACCTGTTGATTGGAAGATTAGAGCGAAAATGTTTTATAATTGTTTTTTGTTTGTTAGATGTTGGAGGAGGAAAGATTGTGGAATGGTTGTTGTGTGCACCATATGGTTCAGCAAAAGGAAGAAACAGGTTCATTTTGTTCGGGTCGTTCGTTTCCGGACGGCCGGCGCGGGTGTAGAAGGAGAAGACGAGTCGTTGTCGGCGGCGGCGGAGGTGGCGGAGGCGAAGAAGAAGAATTTTATATGGCCAAAGGCGAACGCACACGACCCGGGATTGTGAGGTTTTAGCTCGTGCTGGTATCACATAACAGGTATCCTCCACCTACAACATTCTTTTGTGCAGCTACCTGATATTCTTTTACGCTATAAATAAACGCGCGCACGTTTTTAAACCGTATTAAATAACTAATCTAATATATTAACTCTCCTCCTCCGCCGTAGCCGCCGCCGCCGCCACCACGACCAACTCCAACATTTCACAGATAAATTACAAGCGCGGGTCAACAACCAACCGACCGACCGACATCTCTATTTTTTTTTATTAATTTTTATTCCGTTTATTCGTTCAATTATTCATCCGGATGTTTTCCCGTGATAACTCTTCGCAAACGCCGAGGAAATAATAACATTAACAAATCAAATAACTCAATATTTGCGAATTAATCATTTAATTTGTCTGAAGATATCGAATATGTAAATATTATTCCTGAATAAGTCGAAAAAACTAAATATTTTTAACTGTAAACAAATTTGTGATCAAACACAAAACTGTGATCAAACTAATTTTGCAGAAAAGTTTCAATTGTTAAAGATAATACTAAAGTCATAATACTACATCTGACTAGATTTTAACAACTAATTGATCAAAATTTCACAACTTTTCAAGGTTTTTTTGAACCTTGTTCTATCTCATTTTCTCATAAGAAAAGAAAATACGAAACTAGACATTAAATTATCAATCAATTGATTGTTCATTATCCATAAGTCAATTATCCATCAAGTGATTTCAACGCTTTTAATTATGACATTTGTTTCTTTGTCTTAATTTGTACGCTTAGCAAATATTGACAGATTTTTGCGCAGAAATATAAATTTAATTTTTTTTAATTTAAATAATATTTTTTTTTTTGATTAACGAACAACTAAGCTCAGTATTTGAAAGACTTTATTAAAACAAGTTTTGTTTCTGGATTACTTGGTCATATCTATACTGGCTAAACTATTTATTTTATAAAACGTTTTCTTAAATATGTCCGTTTTTTAAACTTTTCTTAATAAGACAGTAGTGCACAATTCTAAAACCTAATCTGCAACATGATAAAGACTCGAAATAGATGACGAAAGGTTGTTTTTGAATGTTTGGAGTGTGCAATAAGTGCATAAGTTCTGACGAGTGTAAAAAGTTGTAAAAGAGTCTATTTTTTGTGGTGTAGATTTAGTGCGAGTGTAAACGGTGATGGGAGCATAAAGTGGATGGTCAAAGTGTACCGTTAAAAGTGGTATATGTGACACTTGCATCCAGGTTCTGTATTTCAGCCAGAGAAATATTCGAGTATTACCAATTGTTAACACGTAAAAACTCTCATGCCGTAACTTAACATAACCATTTACTCTTTCGGAAATTCTGCTTACTCTCTTTCTCGCTCGCCTTTTATTATCTCACCACATTTCTCCACACACACACTCACCACAGATAAATAAAGATATATGAATACATTAAAAATATTTATCTCGTCCTGTATAACATGCTCTTTTTTTCTACATAAATTCGCAAATTGCAAAACTTACTTTCGAACAAATTTCAACTCTTAACTTAATATATTTAAATTGTACCGACTAAGGTATATAAACTGCATTAACCTGTTAACCAGGTAATTTCGTCAAACGAGGAATTATTGCACAAAATTTCATACCATCAAATAATTATTGCAATTTGTTTAATTAATTCTTTCTAAATTGAAAAAACTAGTTTATATAGCTGCATGAAGATAGATCCCCAAATTTGAAAAAATAAAAAAAAAATAAATGGGATACGTTTGATCAAGATTTGACCATGATTTACCACCAAATAGATTTGTTTGCCTACATTCCGTTCAAAAGATATTATAAAAAAATGATTGGGGGCTTAGCCCCCCAAAATGCATTTTTTCTATATTTGATAATGTAAGATGGCATTATCAAATATAGAAAAAAGGCATTTTGGGGGGCAAAACTTCGTTTGACCATGTTTGCCCACTATTCTTTTTAATTTTATTTTTTTGAACCCAATAATCGTTTTTTTTTTTTAATATAATATTTTTTATTGTTTTTTTCGTTTGGTGTAGGAGAACTTCGTTTGATCATGTTTGACCATCATTTTTTTTCAATTTAAAATATTTTTAAGAACCCCAAAATCGTTTTTAATAGTGTTTTACTTAAAAACGTGGTTTTGTTTATATAAGGGGCGAAAAATTGAAATATTTCATGGAGAATTGATAAGGACAAAAAAAAATGGGCAAACATATTTCACGTATGCCAAAATAGTTAGTACGTTTGTCCATCCTTGCTTTTTTAGTGCATAAGTAGTTAAAAATTGATAGAGGTTCAATAATTTCCGGAAGATAATAAGCGTTTGGTCGATGAAAATTGGAACATTGTTTCGCCTCTTTTTCAGCGCAAATCCGAATGCAACTTCAGAAGGCTCTTTGTCGATTCACTGCTCTCCATCTTCTATCGATGAGTCTTGTTCCTTGTAGGTGAACGTTTTAACCCTGTCGAAAAGAAATATTGCCCTTTGTTGACTGACAATGTCATCTTGAACATCGCATTCGCTTAGAGCAGAGGTTCTCAAACTGGGTGCCGCGGCACCTTGGGGTGCCGCGAGCGTATGTCTGGAGTGCCGCAGCAATAATCAAAAAATTTAAAAAAAATGTTCAAAGAAAATTACACGCGGAGGTAAACGTGTCTCGGTCTTTAAAACGGAAAGATGATGAACTCACTGAAGCTTCTGAAGCGACTGATTCAATGGCAACCAGCATCGTCGGAAATATCCCAGCACATACCTGCGAGTCTAAATCATTCAAGTTTGTTTGCCTCAGTTCGCGAAAACGGTACTCACGATAACAAAATCTGGAAAGCATACTATTGCCGAGAAACAGATTAAACCTTGACTCAAGGTTATTGTAAGTTGCTTTTTAGATCCAGACATGGCCAAGAAGATTGATACTTGCAGCTGTCAAATATTATTAAGCAAACGAATTTTCACAATTTCAGAGAACGAGCTTATAAGAAGGTTGAAAATTTGTATTTTTTTTTAGTTTACAGCTTGATGAAAGTACCGACATTGCGGGACTTCCTGTTTTTCTTGTGTTATTGAGGTATTCATTCGGAATGCAAATAGAAGACGAACTTTTGATGAGTGAATTGCTTGAAACTTACACCACCGGCGAGGAAATTTTCAAAGTAATCGACAAATATATACAGAAAGATGATTTGAAATGGAGCAAGTGTGTTGATATTTGCATCGATGGAGCGACTGCATTGCTTGGAAAAGTAAAGGGAGCCGTTTCTAGAATGAAACAAGTGATATCTAATGCTACCAGCAGCCACTGTGTCTTCCATCGACATTCTCTTGCAACTAAAAGGATGCCGCAAGATTTAAGTCGTATTGGATGGTGTTGTGAATATTTAATCATGCTAAGAGCTGCCCGCTTCAAGCACGTCTTTTAAAACTTACCGCCGAAGATCTAGGTATGGATCACTTTCAGCTCCAGTTACATTTACAGAAAAGATTTTTATCTAACAATTGATGGCGATTGGCTGCTTAAATTGGGATACCTTTCCGACAACTTCGAAAAACTAAATGAAATCGCCACTTCTCTCAATGTTGCATTCTCAACATTCGCTTACATTAAAAACGAAAAAAAGTGAATTGAAGGTGAAATTAACCAAAAACTTCCAATACACTTAAAAGAAAACTTAGCTGTGCTGCGAAATTTTTGTAGCCCGACAAAGATGCCGCGAGATTTTTTTTAGCTCGACAAGGGTGCCGCGGCAAAATAAAAGTTTGAGAACCACTGGCTTAGAGCAACTACAAGAACTGCGAGTACAAGGTTTTCGAATTCTTGCAATGTTTCACAGATTGTCATGACTTCAATGCATCTGACGTAAAAGACTCAATTTTCATTTAAAAACTTTCTTCCGGCAGATCATCTTGATGAGGTGGTCGATATCCAGTCGAACGAAACATTGAAGCCGATCTTGGAGGTTCTCATTATGCAACCACTCGAAATATACTGATATATATATATGTCCAAACGACATTCGTTGAAACTCAATGTGATGGAGTTGAGTAAGGCCAGCGAAAAATCACAGAAAACTTCGTTTGGCATATGATCTGTTAATTTAAAAAATGTTTTCAACCAATATTCCATCGTGATTGTGTCATGCTTGGCTGAAAGTATTTCAAAAATGGGGTTGATTTCTTCTTCGCCTCCCATAACCATTTGATACAGAAAAGAACATTTCGTTTCTCCGTTATGTTTTCTAATGGATTTGAAGACGTCACCAGTTCCAGCACAGTCTTTTGTTTTTGTATAGAGCAATTTGTAGAGGTGAAGCATATTTCTTCTTTTTCTTATGGCAAGGTCGTGATTTATGGGTTCTTCGCGGAGTTTTCTCAAGACACCAGGATAGGAAATGTGGCTAGGAGTAGTGTGCTCTTCCAACATCGAATGTTCTTCCAACATCGTAACGTGCCGATCCTTTAGGTTGTCTACTATTTGAATGTGGAATACCTCTAGTATCGGATGAGGTGATTGCTATGCTGATTCCAGTTCCTGGTGGATGTTTGTTTAGGCAATGGCCTTCAAATATTGAATTACATTCGTTACATTTGCTATTTATCCTTAATCATATGCTATGCTCTGAACTGCATATTTTTGCTCTTTTAAATTGTACATGCCTGATTGCTACAAGAAAGCGAAATTTCTTGTAGCAATACTTGGCTACCAAGATTGGCTATCAGTCCAGAATTCCGAAGACATTCGTACGAACGAAATACGTTCCTTGTACGATTTCGTTACATGAGATATTTTTTTCCATCATCAGCTATATATCATCAACTTCGACATCGTTTATAAAGTTGATTGAAGATAGCTTACCTCTTTTTTTCTGTCTGAATCACGGAAAAATTAGGATCACTGTTTTCGTCTTCATTCGTTGTCGAGTCGAATAAGTCATTGAATGATATTTTGGGTAACTCTTCTATTCCAAGATTTATATTGACTTTCCCAGTATTTGATTCCGATTCAATCTTGCGTAACAATTCAAAGTCTTTGAAGTTAGTCTACCTCCAAGCTGTTTCCCACCATCGGTCATTTCTATCTTTAAGGGTTAAAAATTCGTAAGTAAAAATATTCACTTCGCTGAATGCGTCAATTATTTCTTCGTTTGTAGCTTTTGGTTTTTGCAAATATTTTCAAAAATATTTAGAGTATATAAACGGTATAAACACATGAACTGAACTGATTATATATTTTACGGAAGTAGGGAAGGATGGTTCCTTCTAGACCCGCCTCCTTATGTGGAAATTAGGAAATTACATGTAAAATCTAGTCATAGTAATAATAGCTATTAAACTAAAATTCCTAAATTTAAACGTTGTATTATAAAAACTCATTGAAAAACGATTAGTAGTCATAAAGAGTGCCCAAATACGTTGTCCAAAACAGCTTAAAAAAAGGCACTAAATTACTTTTCACGACACCACGACCAGATGTTGGTACCTATTGGCTGCTTTACCGTAATCTTAAACTAATCTGCTATTATCTAATTTTAAAAACCTTTAGATACCAAAATTTAAAAAAATTAAGACCACAATAAACAAAATATAAATACCCAAATATAACTAATTAAAATATAAGAAATTTTTAAGTTTGTAATTCTACTTTAGTACAAAACCAAAGGTGCAAAATATAAGACGTGTTATATTGAGGCTTATACGGTAACTGTTTTCACTATCAGAATGCTCAGTCATTGTAAAATTTACCTGGCACGTCACCATTTCAAAATGTGAAGTTTTAAAAAAAATGGCACGCGCCGGAAAAAGGCTCGTCACCCCTGGTCTACATCATGGAATAGATCAGATCAATTCACATCACAGATTTAGCTAACACAGATCAATCAATCCATTTATATCATCAAACAAATCATCTATAGTTTATATCAATGGTGGCGAACCTATGGCACGCGTGTCACTGCTGACACGTAGGAAAATTGCATTGGCACTCGAACTTTTTCCCACGCGTGCCTTCTAAACATCTTAAAATTAAACCTTCTACTTTTCTGTAAGAAATTTTTAAGTTTCTAATTCTACTTTTGTGCAAAACCAAAGCTGCAAAATATAAGACGTGTTATATTGAGGCTTATTAGATAACTGTTTTCACTATCAGAATGTTCAGCCATTCTAAAAGTTACCTGGCATGTCAGCATTTCAAAAAGTGAAGTTTTAAAAAAATTGGCACCCGGCCGAAAATAGGCTCGCCACCTCTGGTCTATATCATGAAATAGATCATATCACTTCACACGACAGATTTTACTAACGTAGATCGATCAATCCATTTATATCATAAAACAAATCATCTATAGTTTATATCAGTGGATGCGAACCTATGGCACGCGTGTCACTACTGACACGTAGGAAAATTGCATTGGCACGCAAACTACTTCCCACGTGTGCCTTCTAAACGTCTTAAAATTAAACCTTCAACTTTTCTATAGGAATTTTTTAAGTTTCTAATTTTACTTTTGTGCAAAACCAAAGGTGCAAAATATAAGACGTGTTATATTCAGGCTTATACGGTAACAGTTTTCACTATTAGAACGTTCAGTAATTGTAAAAGTTACCTGGCACGTCAGCATTTCAAAATGTGAAGTTTTAAAAAAATTGGCACGCGGCCGGAAAAAGGCTCGCCACCCCTGGTCTACATCATGAAACAGATCAGATCAATTCACTCTACAGATTTAGCTAACACAGATCGATCAATCCGTTTATATAATCAAACAAATCATCTATAGTTTATATCAATGGTGGCTAACCTATGGCACGCGTGTCACTGCTGACACGTAGGAAAATTGCATTAGCACGCAACTACTTCCCACGCGTGCCTACTAAACGTCTTGAAATTAAACCATTTACTTTTCTATAAGAAATTTTTAACTTTCTAATTCTACTTTTGTGCAAAACCAAAGGTGCAAAATATAAGACGTGTTATATTGAGGCTTATACGGTAACAGTTTTCAGTATCAGAATGTTCAGTCATTGTAAAATTTACCTGGCACGTCACCATTTCAAAATGTGAAGTTTTAAAAAAAATGGCACGCGGCCGGAAAAAGGCTCGTCACCCCTGGTCTACATCATGGAATAGATCAGATCAATTAACATCACAGATTTAGCTAACACAGATCGATCAATTCGTTTGTATCATCAAACAAATCATCTATAGTTTATAGCAGTGGTCGCGAACCTATGGCACGCGTGTCACTGCTGACACATAGGAAAATTGCATTGGCACACGAACTATTTCCCACACTTGCCTTTTAAATGTCTTAAAGTTAAACCTTTTACTTTTCTATAAGAAATTTTTAAGTTTCTAATTTTATTTTTGTGCAAAACCAAAGGTGCAAAATATATGACGTGTTATATTCAGGCTTTTACGCTAACTGTTTTCACTATCAGAATGTTCAGTCATTGTAAAAGTTATCTGGCACGTCAGCATTTCAAAATGTGAGGTTTTAAAAAAATGGCACGCGGCCGGAAAAAGGTTCGCCACCCCTGGACTAAGGTATAAAAATAAACTGCATTATTTTGACTGAGTTATTCCACAAAATTTCATACCACCAATTAATTATTGCAATTTGTTTAGTTAATTCTTTCTAAATTGAAAAAAAAAACTAGTTTTATGTATTATATATTTCATAAAATATTTTGTCAAAATCAACAAGTGAGGAGTGATTTATTTTTCTCACGCAAATCGAAACGAGCCGAACGAGATTTTATTAGATTTGGGTGATAACTTTCTCAGGAATTTAAAGGTTATCTTTCAAGTTTAAAACAAAACAAAAATTGAATCGTTTTATTGAAGGTTTTGGAGGTTTATTTAAATGTAAAAAGAGGTTTACCTAAATAACAAGTATCATACATTTTAATACGTATTTAATTTTGAACAATTTGCAACAAGATTTACTCAGTTCTGATCATTTCGAAAAAAGTAATTGACGATGAACTAAAATTATGCCATGTGGGGTGGACACTACTCCTAAGCCGTAGTGAAGGCGACCTGTCTAGGGGTGACAACCGCGAATAATAAGCCTCCCAAGCTTACAACTTGGGTAGTATCTTGGACAGTGGCTCGCCACTGTCCCACTCGTGTCAAAAATATATATATATATATATATATATATATATATATATATATATATATATATATATAATTATTTACTTATGATATTATATTAAATGAGTTAAGCTAGGATCTAGCTGCTTGACCAGCGCGATTGACTTAAAAGCTCTCGCGATGGACCAGTCAAACGTGGTCGACAGTTTGAGCACCCCTGGTTTAGATGTTCTAAATTAGACAGTGTGTTTTGAAGTGTGTGTGGAAAAAAAAAACAAAATAGATTGTGAAATGGAATAAAGGTTACGTCAGTTTGGAGAATTCGAGTTAAAAACGCGGATAAATGTTAAATCAGATAGCGAGATTGTTGCATTGGCAGCAGGCTGAAGGCGAACACGGGCTTGAATGAAATCTGCCAGTCTCGGCTGCAAATAATAACTTTCCGCCAGAAAAATCCGCCTCGAATCGAAAAGAACCGTCGAAGGTCTTTCCCGCATGAAAAAAATGCGATTAGCGATTACTATTGAAATTACAAACGATTTTTGTTTGAGACGAAGAACGCCCACAGACGTTCGTGAATCGAACCGGACGATCGTTATTGAGATACGAATCCGAAAAGGGAGTTTGGGTTTTCATCGGGCGAAAAATGTGAAACGCGAAACGCCGAGATCGGTTTCGTTGACGAATCTCCATATGTTCGACACGGACTGGGAGGTCGAAAATTAAAATTATTCGAAAGAAAAAAAACATTTCAATGACATCGATTAGATTTTCAAATTTCTTTTCAGCCGCTTGCAACATATACACAGCCAGACAGACGTGACTCAGTCGTTCCTAACAATAATTATAATATAAACATTTTGACTTATTCCATTATCTTATTTAGAATGTCATTGAAATATTTCTCGCTGGGTAATTCTAATCTACAATTCCCAAGTTTCAATGGATTCGGTTCACAACGGATAATAATCCAAACATATTCTCAATGTATTGATAGACAAAATAATTTACAATCAAAATTAGGCCAATCTAATTTAGATTTCTGCAAAGCCTAAAGGTACAGACACATTGATCCTACGTACGCAACGTATGCAACGCATTACGATATCTAGACATGACTGACAGACGCACTTTTTAAGAATTCACAACAGCGTCTGATGCAAAATTTACGTTGCATACGCGGGACGAGTGTGCACACCAATTCTCATATGTTGCGTACGTCGGACCAGTTTGTCTCTACCTTAACTCACTTACAGGCAAATAACTTTCAGCTCTATCTAATTTAAAATGTTTAGGCTAGTTTACGATTTATACACATACGCAGACTAATTTGAATTTCTGGACGATAGATCTCTAGTAGAATTTCTGGACAGTAGATTGTCTCATGTTACACATGGACTATTTAAATTAGACTAGTATATACTTAAACATAATCATCCAATTATTGTTCATTGTGTATTAAATGAATAATGAAAGTGGCGCGTTAAGAGTCTAAAAAAGTGCGGAACGATGGTATTTATGGCAAGCTAATCGTCAGAATCTTGTGATTTGATGGGCCGTGCCACCTACGGGCCATTAGTTAACATTTAGCGCGCTTGAGACTAGTGCGGTGTCAAGACGGCGAGCGCGAGTAAGATGGAAGGCGTTCGGCCGCAAGTCGATGACTGTGTGTGTGTGTAGTATTAATAAACGTGGATCGTGTCGTATTTTGTACGATCCGCGGAATTAATGGTAGCCGGGTTCATTCTTTTCCAGCCTGCCGGCAATCACGATCACACTCTATGGATTTACACATTATGCACACTATATGCACTACATTCATACATATTAACTCTGTGTCTGTCTAGTCTTGTCTCGCCAGTTTTGTCTTTCTCAACATACTCGCCTTTCAATGCGGGAGACCCGGGTTCGAATCCAAAATGAATGCAAAATATGCGATATCGGGGTGGCGCATATTAAAAACCAAAGTAGATTAGAGGTTTAGTGAGAGGTTCCCCCGAACCACTTACAATTAGTGAGTCTTGTCTTTCTAGTCTTATCCTGTCCAGTCTTGTCTGTCCGGTCTTGTTTGATCAGTCTCGTCTGCCCAATCTCGTGTGTCCAATCGTGTCTGTCCAATCTTGTCTGTTCAGTCTTGACTATCTCACTGTCTCATTTGCTGTGTTCTGCTTTTCTCCCCTTTAATGAAGTCGCGTGCGTCTTTTCCGCCACGCATTTATTACGTCTAGTAAAGAGCCCAAAGACCGTGCAGTAATTTCCTCCCTTTCTAATTCCAATATTTAGCTCGTGCCAACAGGTGAAATGATAACAACTCCCGGACATATGTGCGGCGTACGCTTCACCCTGCATGCTTCGATAAACACTACACTCCTATTTTAATTAAGTCCATTAATCTACATAGGTTGCGATAGTCTGATTATAATTGCCTGTTTTCTATTAGACTAGTCGTTCTTGTTGAACTATGTGTATTACATTTTTGTCTGTTTATAACTAGTCTGTGTTTTTTAAATCTAGTCTATCTAATCTAGATAGTTTGAAACAGATAGAGCATCTGTTGTTACATAGAATTGACAATTTTCAATTCAATGTAAGTATGAATTGCCACGTAGTAACAGTCGCAACCATCCTATAGGTACCTCTGTTATTAATGTCTTTAGAAATATTGTGTTACAGTTTATTTTATATATCGGTTGAGGCTAGGGTTGCCACCTTTTATTGTTGCAATTAAAGTACATTGGTTATTAATAGTAAGAAAAAAAAGTACATGGTGTCAAAATAGTACAAAGAAAAAGTACAATTTGTTTTTCTTTATTACTATGTTTAAAACATATTTTTTTTATTGCTTTTAGCAAGTTTTAACAAATCAACAATTGCATAGCATCTTTACAGTCTATATTTAATTGCAAGTTAAAGTAAATAAGTAATTCGTTTTTTAATAAGATTTAGAGACGCATTGTTTCTTTCGTTTCGCCATTTGCTATTCATCACAGAAAAAACTCTCTAAGAATGCTGACGTGGCCGGAATAGACAGTAAAAATGCAATTACCAAGTTTGAAAAATTATCATTAATCTTATTAAACACTTGCTGCCATTTTTGTGCAATAGATAATTCCGAAAAACCCTTACAATTACATATCTGATCATAAAGTTTGTTTTATATAGTACTTCTCCAAAAAGATCTTCCATATCTAGGCCTCCCATATGTCCTTTTTTAAGAGGACAGTCCTTTTATTTGCATCAGCGTCCATTTTTAAAACCTGTCCTTTTTTCGAACTTAGCCTGAAACAATCTAATGATTCACCTGCATTTAGAAAAAACGGCTGCAGCAGAAGGAGCATTTGCATATTATGTCGCTGTTCACTCATTATCGTTTAAAGTTGCAGATTGTATAAATCGTTTGATTTCTAACTGTTTTTGCCGATTCGGAATCTGCCCAGAAATTTTAGTCTGCTCCAACAAAAGCGCAGGCATTACAAGGGTATTGGCACCGAAATCAATTGAGAATATTTTGTTTGAATTAGGCAGCGAGCCATTCTCTATTGCAACCGATTCGTCAAATTTTATAGAAATCAAAACATTTCCCGTCATTATTCGGTATTTTTTTCATGAAGTTAAATTGTTGGAGTTTTCAAGTTTGTCTGGAGAAACGTCAGAACAGATTTCAACTATCTGATATTACAATTATGACAATTATTAATGTCAAAATTATGACAATTTTGGGATGTTGCCAAAATTCGGTTGTTGCTTTTCATTGTTATCTAAATTATGAGTTTTTAATATCAAAATTTAGAAAGTTTATGGTCGTTGTTGTCAAAATTATGTGAGGTTTTGATTATTATTGTCAAAATTATGACAGTTTTTCTTTTTGATGTTAAAAATATTACAAGTTTTCGTCATTGGTTTCAAAACTATGACAGTTTTCAATGTCAAAATCATGACAATTTTCGGATGTTGCCAAAATTCACTTGTTGTCAGCTTTTCGTCATTGATATAAAATTATGACAGTCTTTAATGTCAAAAGTTTTTGGTCGTTGATGTCAAAATTAGGACAGGTTTGGATATCGTTGTCAAAATTATGTCAAATGTAATCTTTCAAAACAATGTTTTTGCCAAATTAAAAAAAATCAATCAAAACTGATTGCTGTAGCCTGACCACCTCACATGCTCCATAATGCAACCATCCTGTGAAAGGTTTTCACTTGACATTGAATCGTTGTTGTTCAAAATCTTGAGCTATTTCAATGGAGTCACGCTACTACACGAAAAATTTAAAGAATTTTGTGAATTTCTGGAAATTAAATATGCTAAATTTCCAACGGATTCTCGCCCGCGATGGTAAGTCTTCTTCCATTGATCGAACGAATTTTGTAGTTATGGAGTAGCTTAAAATCACTAGTTTAATCATCGGATGTTAATTTAATGTTAATGTTAATCATCAATTCTACAGATTTTATTACAGCTGTTTCAGCAAACGTTGCTGATACTTGAAAAGAAGGACCTTGTGCTCAGTTCCGGCACGTGCGCCTGGTCGGACAGGTGATCGCCTTACGGCGCCATATTTTTGGGGCGGCATATTTTTGTAGCAGCGATTTTTTCGTGAGTTTCCACCGGTTCTTAGTTCTACCTTCTATTTCTAAATAAAAGATCTCATCAAAAGAAATTCAAAAATCACAAAAGAAGTCACAAAAGATGAGATCAAAAATTTTTTTTTTTAAATTATTGAATTTTTGGCAAAATTTAATCCATTTTATTAGTGAGCATTTACACAGTTTCAAAAAATCCCAATTGTTTTTATTATTTGAGCAAATAAATTCAAAATAATATAATACATTTATTGGGAGACAAAGTACGTGTTACTATTATTTCCAATATTATTTCCCAAATATTACAGCATTATTTTGGATTGCACTCCAGATGTTAGTAGAATTGAACAAATGTATCTTTGTTCTCGCGTTATAAATAAAGATAGTGAAGAATTTGTTTCTAAAGAATATTTCATCAAATTTTACCCGTAGAATCATCAACTGGGGAGAGTTTAACTGATTTAATTTTGCAAGAATTAGATAAATTAGGTCTCAAAATTAAAAATATACGTGACCAGCTATACGGCAATGGTCCAAATATGAAAGGTATGCATTCTGGTGTGCAAAAACTAATCTTAGATAAGAATCCTAAGGCCTTTTTCGTAGCTGTTCCTGCCATTCTTTAAATTTCGTTGTAAACGACGCAGCCAAAAAATCTGGTGAACTAAGTAATTTTTTTCAATTATTCAAGAATTGTTTCTATTCTTTTCTAGTTCTAGCGTAAATTTGTTTTCTATTGGAATTTCGTATAAATAGTTTTGGACAAATAATTTGTAAAAGCTAAAGAAATAGCTAATGAAATGGAAATAAATGCAGCTTTTGAAAGCAGGCTTTCAATTAGAATTAGACTTAAAACAAATTATTTATTCACGAAGGAACAGATAAACAAATAGAAAATCTGTCTAAAAAAATTGACACTAGGGAAAGACATGTAAATTTATTATATTTGGAAGAGGGGTAAAAGGTCATTATATATATATATATATATATATATATATATATATTATATATTTTATATATATAAATATATATATATATATATATATATATATATATATATATATATGTATATATATATATGTATATATATATATATATATATATATGTTGTATTTGAGGTTTTCGCGGATAGATACCTGTGTTGTATTGTTTTCTCGGGGATTCCGCGTTGATGCTGAGGGTTGGCTCTGAAAAGAACCGGATTCTTGACGTTTCGGCGAACTAACATTCGCCATTCTCAAGAGATATATGCGTCCGTGCGGGTCAACCGTTAGACGCATACAAGTATGCGTCTAACGGTTGACCCGCACGGACGCAAATATATATATATATATATATATATATATATATATATATTTGGCGACTTGTAAGAAGTCATCACGATAAAAAATATATTTGTGATGGCTGTCTAACCTTTTTTTCAACCGAGTCGTCTTTCAATCAACATAAATTGAATGACTGCACCAAAATATACACCATTATGCCGACAAAAGACATTGTTAGAGACAGGAGAGGTGATATGGTCCCGGGAGATATATTAAAATTCCAAAATTACGATAGAAAAATGCGTATACCCTTTGTTGTATACGCAGATTTTGAATCAATATTAAAACCGATTGATACATGCTCACCAAACCCCGACAATAGCTATACCAACCAAACACATATACACGTACCGTACAGTTTTGCCTATAATATCAAATGTTCATTTGATGATTCATTGAGTAAATTCATCACTTATAACGGAGAAGATTGCCTGAAATTATTTTGCTAGAACCTCTATGTGGTAACAGCGGCTGTTGAACACAATCAAAGTTTTTCTCTCTCTTAAATATTTGTACTAATTATGTTACAGAAAGATTTACACAATTGGAAAATCATAATAAATTTTTTGAATTTTATTTGATATTCCATCATTAGCGCAAAAAAATTATGTCGAAATTCTTAAAAATTGTCAGGATTTACATATGTACCTAATAGACGATATAGAACCTTCAAATTTGTCTAACGAATTACAAATTGGGGCGGCGAAAGTTGTATTCGCCTTAGGCGGCATATTTTGACTTGCCGGCCCTGCTTGTGCTTCCTGAAATGATAGAATCTGTCCAAAATCTATCACAAGAGGCTCACTGAGAAGATGCAGAAGAAATTTCTGGGTGTCATGAGTCAATCTTAGCTGCAATTAATTGAAGATTCTGATTCGGCTCATCGACTAAGAAAAAAAATTTCGACGTTTTATTCAACCGCCGCTGATTACATTCAAAAGTGGTTCAGATTTACCGATTATACGTCTTCTATTAAGTGGCTAATGATGAAATCCTTAGAAACAATATCATATGAAGATATTCGAAAAACTGCAGAGTTTCAAATGCCAGAAATTTCTGTGAAAGACTCTTTATTTGATGAAACTAGCCTTTTAATTTCAAAGCTGAAAGATTCAAAAGAAAGTTCTCATGATTTACCGGTTGATCAAAAATAGGCTTTTCTGTTTCAAAACGAATCGTTTTTGGATTTGTCAATTGATCAATCTTTGCCATCCCATCGTCGAATGTTGCTGTTGAGCGATTTTTTTCAAAAATTTTTGTACAAAAAGCAATGGACATAAATTGTCTCAAAATAGAAAATGTTAAAAGTTTATTACAGGTCAAGTTCAATTATTCATTAACGTGCTCTGAAATGTAAGATTATTTGTTGAAAAACGATAACTTACTTAGACAAATTGAATCGAGCAATAAGTATGTTCACTGGATCTTATCGCATTGGTATAGTATTAATTTAGTTGTGTATGATTTCAATATACGTTTGACTTTTTTGTGAAATGTCCTTTTTTCTGGCATATAGTATGTATAAATATGTATGTGTATGTATCCATATCTATATTAAGTTTTTGCAGATTTAAATTTTATTATGTTAACAATATTATCAGATTCAACATCGCTATATAAATTTATATTGCCAAGTGTAAATAACCTGTTTGTCATTAAAATCAAACCATTTATTTGGGTACTCTAAGGCTTTGTCGATAAATAACAAAACAAATCGTGTAAAACTCCCTAGTCAGTTCCGGTGAAGACAACAATTTAATTGTTTCCTTAGTGCTAATCCATCTCTAAGATTAACCATAATCTCATAAATATCTCAAATTCTTTTCTTGCAATTGCTTTCTAGACATTTTATGGCTTTTTTATATTCGTTACGGCTAACTATGGACCACGTTTGACACTTTTTACATTATTTTTTGTCCTCACTCTCTGCCAATATTTCTTCATCCTCTCTCCCACTTACTTCTTCTGTTCCTCCGTGTAAGATCTTCTTTTTCTCACTGACAATTCCTCTGTCTCATGGAAATCTGCACACTCTTTAATTAGTCGCCTAAATCTCTCTCTGTCCATTATGTCTACTTTTTTCACCCCCCATCCGATCCAAGTCCAATCTCACTTCACGAAACCATTTCGGCTCCATCTTCCTCATCCTGAAGAATTCTAAAATCGTCTTCATCAGTCTGGTACTGTTCATCCTTACCAAGTGCCAATAAAACTGTATTCTCTTTTTTTCTCATCAGGGCTACAATTCCTTCTGTCTTCAGGTATAATTCTTTGTTAGGTTTTAGTCTCGTCTCTCCATCCTTGATATTTGGGCCTAGGATTTTTCTTTCTTTCGTCCAGATGTCTGGTAAGGCCACCCTTACCAATCATGTCTAGTGTTTCTGCTGCATATAGACATTCAGGTCTGAGAACAGTATCTAGGTTTCGGAATTTAGCCGCAAAGGATAGACCCTTTTTGTTATATGTATCCCTCATAAGTTGATAAGCCATTTTCATTGTTGATGGCATCCTTATCCGACCCATTGTCGTGTAATTTTTCTCCCAAATACTTAAAACACTTAACTCGCTTTATTTTGGCTTCTCTCAACTCCAAGTGGAGAGGAGCGTCTTTGCTGTTGGTCATGAAGACAGTCTTCTCAAAAGAAATTTGAAGTCCAGTCTTCTTGGCTACATCTGGAGTTCTTCAGTCCTTTTTATCGCTATTTCAACACCGGTAAACAATCCGTTCTTATACTTTCTTTACCTCTCCCTAACCTGGAAGCTTCTTTATCCGAAATTCCCTTTGTCCATTTTCGAATAACTTTTTCTAAGACGCAGTTGAATAATATTGGCGAAAGCCCGTCGCCTTGTCGTACGCAGGTTTTGATTTCGAAAGGCTCTGACAACTCCCCCCGGAACATTATTTTGGAGAAATTATTGCTACTCGTCTATTGAATTAGATTCCTCGCCTTGGGAAAATCGAAACTCGTCTTAGGTTTTTCGGTCAATGGAGTCATAGACCTTCCGGAAGTCCACAAAGACGGCGACATATTTATTCTGTCCCAACATCATGTACTTTATGATATTCCGCAGATTGAAGATTTGGTCTGTGCAACAAGATCTTCCTTTCCGAAAACCTGCTTGGTATTCACCCAATTCAGAATCCAATAACCCTTCTATTCCTGTTAGTAACGCTTTCGATAAAATGTTGTAAGGAACTGAAACAGGGGAGATGCCTCTATAATTATTAACGTCCATCTTGTCACCCTTCTTATGAAAGGGATGGATCAAAGCCAGTCAGCAGGGATCCTCTCAGTTATCCATATGTTCTCAAGTAACCGAGTGAAAGATTTTACGACTGCCGCAGATCCGAATTGTAGTTCAGCGACGATACCATCTGCACCAGCAGCTTAGTTTGCCTTAATCGTCAGGGAGATGATACTTCTGGTGGTTCCGTTTTCAGGTTCTCTTGCGGACCATCACAGTTAAGCAGTGAGTTGAAATATCTGGCAAAGATGTCACAGTTTTGTTTATCGGTCATTACTATCCCCCTATCACCCCTTCTTCATTCTTGAAGCACATTCCTGATGCCTGATTACCCCTTAAGCGCGATTTGAACGATTTTATGGCTTTATTAAATAAATTTAAGATATGGCTATAGAAATGGAAATAAATTTCAATCATATCATTTTTAGTGTTGTTGAGCATCAATAAATTTTGTAAAACTATTGGACAGTTGTCTAAACTTACAAAATAACTTCTAATAGCTGACCAATTTATTAATAATGTATAAATGCCTGGTAAAATAGAGAGCTATCTTGTTCACACATGGCATTTTACTTCAGGAAAGTCTCCATCTACTGATTCTATAAATCTTTTCAGTTCCTATTCTTACAGCAGAATGTGAAAAATGAGCATAAATTTTCAAAATCACATTTTCTATATCATATGATAAAAAGACCATCATGGCATGTCTCATGTAGTTATGCACTATGTGTGCATGACAATTTCCTTTAATCAAATCTGGCACCAAATCTCTCATATACACCAAAATTAGCATTTGCATTGTCAACACTTAGCTCAGATACATTATGAAAAGATAATTTGTATTGCTCTAATGATTTTTGTAGATTTGTGGCTATTTTCATAAAAACTTAATAATTTGTTTTGAATGCCATTTTTGGACGTATTATATTGTATCACTATTGGAAACAGTTTATATTTTTTTTGTTAGAAGCATCTGTTTGTAAGCATATCTGTATTAATATCATCTCTTACATTGTGTATATCATATGGACCAAACGCCTCTGTAAACAGTGCTTCAATTTTTGTTCTAGCTAGATGAATTCCTGTAGCTGTACTTGAATTGGCATATATAATGTTATTCAATTTTATAGTGCAATCCATCAAAATTACATTTTGAAGGTGTACTTTGTTTCCTGAAGTTGCCCTTATCCATGATTTAATAAAACATAAATCTATAAAACCGATAAATCGAATTCTTGTTGCACTCAAACTGCTTTGCACAAAGCAAACACGAAGTTTTGACATTGTCATTGATAATGTTGACATTTAAGGGTAGGTTGAGTTCAAAAATTATAAAAAACGACCGAACAAGTGACGCTGGCGACTGGCGACCTATCGATTCGGCACCAATCGATAACGTTCCGTTTTACGCAAAAAATGCTTACGACCAAACTTTTTGAATCCCAGAAATCAAATCATGCGAAATAAAGTATTTTCGCGTACTTTATTCTTCTCATAAAGTATAGAGTATACTTACCAGAAATAACGTACAATACTTTATTATAAAGTACGGGTGGCAACCCTAGCTGAGGCTAAACAAGTTGAGTCCAACTTTTTTTTAATGTACCTATAGTTTATTCAAAGAAGTGGAAGAAAAACGGCAATTTAGCATAAAAATGACGCAATTAGAGTCCCTTGTGAATACATTGTCGAGTTTATTTTGAGGAATAATTTTCCGCGTTCGCTTATCTAAACGGTTCCGTTTGTTCTTCTGTCGGCGCTCTTGCTTTCAACTCTCCAAATATAGAAAAATCAGTTAAATCCGTTTCGAACCAATTACATAAGCAGAGAGTACCTATGTAGATGCAGTCGCATGGGAAACGAATAGACGAAGAACAGATTGCGCGCAGACAGTGCGTCCAACGATCTCTTCTTTCTTTATATTTAGATAGGCCAGTCGTTTAATGTTCGTCTAGTACGCACTATCTCTCGCTACGCATGTTTAGAATGAAATTACAGAAATGCCTTAAATGAACAGGTGGTTGGACCATTGTGTGCGCCTGCCCTCCATTCTAACTTTTTTCGCGTTTTCCACAACATGTTTATTAGGTCTGTAGAGATTTATACGTGAGAAAAACGAACCGGTCAATCTTAATTAATAATTTTCTTAATATAGACAACGTCTAATGCGCTTAATCTGTGTGCGAAGATCTTTCTCAGGGAACTGAATTTTGCGCTAAATTACCGCAAACTGATAGTTTTCGCTCGATTTGGTTGGGTCAGGTCAATATTAAATTTACAAATTTACAAGGATTAATTCTAGAAGCACTTTCTAGACTCATAACCGACACATTAACTTAACCGACACATTCATTTAGATTAAATTTATATTAGACTAATCCCGGAACTGTTCCATACTAATCCACTCATAATTCTCTCGACAAACAGATTATAATATTTCCAATGCGTGTTTGAAATGGTTGAACAATAACAGTTGACCCCGGCGACCCGTCAGTCATTGTCGAGTCGAGCCGGCATGTAGATTTAAAGTGTGCACTGCATAGTATAAGTTTAGTCGAGGAAGTACCTGTCCATTGTGTCGGCCCGTTTCGTATTTTTATGCAGATTGTCTCATCGAAACAAAAAAAAAAAAACGAACAGGTCAGAGGGCACAGTCGCGAAAAAACAATTGATGTTTAGTCGTCGTTGTACAGTTACAGTTCGAAAGTGGAAATCGATTCATAAAATTAATTACGAGATTTTTTTTTTGTTTCGCTGACTACTTAGGATCGTTGATGTTGAAATCTATTAATTGATTCGGCTTACCGGTGTTGCTTCAAATCGCGACAATAATTAATCAACCGCATAGCTTGCGTAGATTAATCATTTTCATCAATTACATCTAATAAGATTGGACTACATTAAATTACAACAGCGATTATTGAATCCATCAAGAAATTTAATTACCGTATTTTTTATCGATTTTAATTTATTAATATCAGTGACATATTGTTAAATTTGACAAGCTGTCACTTTTTTAAAACAATGTCAATTTTGACAAGTTGTAACGTCAAAAATATTTTTTTAATACCTTCTGTGATATTCGTTTGTTTCAAGTCATAATCTAAGCATAATTCAGCTATTATTTGGTAGTTTTGATAGAGTTTGTATGTATAAAATTGCTGCGATTTAAATAAGAAACAAGTTTTTGTAGTGGAAATAAAATTGTATTACGTTAAGAATGTAGATATAGTTGAAAGCATACATTTGAATAATTTACCTCGTAGACCTGTCATAAATATGTCAAGTTCGGTTCAGGTTCAAATAATATTTAAACAGAAATTGAAAATGCCGTTCAAGTTCAACAAACTGATAAAACCGAATATGAAATCCTTGAGTAAACAACATCGACGACGGGGGATGAATTTCATCGCTTTGTTTATCTTGTGCCTTGTAGAAATGGAAATTGTGTCGCATCGATTTGGGGAATTTTAATCGTCGGAATTGTTCACGGTGCTTGAAAGAGGGAAAACGATTGTTTGCTTTTTGCTTTGTGGACTGTCTGGGCAAACAAGAAACGATTTTGTCATCTCCGATAAAGAAAAAATAACACATTAAATATATGTGTATTAAAATTCTTCTTATCAAGGTTAATGTCAGACAAGAATAATTTATTAAATTCGTATATATATATATATATATATATATATATATATATATATATATATAAGTCTGATAATCTGTCATATAGAGATCTGTCAAGAATTTCAAAACAAAATTATTTTACGTAATAACAATTTATGAGATTTTCGCAGATTTTTATTTATTAATCAGAATTGTATAAACGTTTATTAAACTAGATTTTGCACTAATTTACCCAATTCTCAAGGTTGACAAGCTCTTACGCGGAACTTAGGAGTTTGTAAGAGCTGTAATCTAAAACTGTTTTAATTTTAAGTGAATTCTAAATTTGTGTGTTTTGATTGAGTAATAGAATTTGATTGTTAATGAGATGCAAATTGAGATTGGCGAATGAAATTGTGAGTCATCTGCGGCGTGTCTGCATCACGTTGGCCATCTCGTCAAAGCTCATTAATAATACAAAACTCGCCTTTACTATATTTGTAAGACTTACTCTCACACCTGTGCCTACTGACTTCAACTTTGTACTTTTTATTTGATTGATTGAGCTTCCATTATATCAACATTTAACAATTTAATTTAATAATTTAAGTTTGCGAGTTTTTGAAAGTTTTCGAGCTCTCAAGTTAGAAAGGACTTTGAATGTCCTGTGGAGTTGGCAACCGAATTTGCAGAAATTTAGTATTTCTTTAGAATTTCTGGCAGATATGAGCAGCGGTGGTGATATATTTAATTTTGTTTTATTCATTTGTCGGTGTATCGAAATTGCAAAATTACGTTGCAGTTTATCATTTCGGCTGATTATCAGATGGGCGCGAATAAGAATTAGCATACAATAGAGAGAGAACTATATACACTAAATATTAATAAAAAAAAAGAATCCTTTCTTGCATAAGCAATTTTCATACTTCACGAAAATATAAGGTTGCTCTCCAACGGAGAGCTCTCTTTTCTTTTCTCTTTTTTCGGACTCGAAATTATAATTTAAGGTCGATATGCAATTGCATTGTTTCGACCGTATAATTCACATTCAGATACACAAAAGGAAAATGACACAAACACATACACATGGCCACAACGAAAATCGTGCGACAATAAAATGCACACGAAGACGAAAAAACAAAACGAGATAGGGTCAACCAAAATAGTAAACCAACATTAAACAGACAAGACTAGATATGCAAGATCTATACTAGACAGACAGACAATATTAGACGAACAAGATTTGATACACAAAACTAGATAAACAAGACTAGACAGACCTACTACTCCCTTGGACAATCCACCGCACTCTCTCAAATTACTAGATTATTTCAATAACAACCATACCAATTTCACCAAGGCTAAAAACCAATGCTACAAAATTATGCAACAACATACTAGGCGCCCAGTACTAGTCTACTGTTGTACTACTGACTTGTCTAGTCTACTGACAAACTATTTTTGACAGACTAAACTAGACGGAGTAGACTGAATACGCAGATAAGACTAGACAGAGAAGTCAAGAAACACATTCTACTTGAATATATAATTTCAACAATATTTATATAGTGTCACCTGTCTATAACTAGGGTTGCCACCCGTACTTTATAATAAAGTATTGTACGTTATTTCTGGTAATTATACTCTATACTTTATGAAAAGAATAAAGTACGCAAAAATACTTTATTTCGCATGATTTGATTTCTGGGATTCAAAAATGTTTGGTCGTAAGCATTTTTGCGTAAAACGGAGCGTTATCAATTGGTGCCGAATCGATAGGTCGCCAGTCGCCAGCCACTTGATCGTTCATTTTTTATAATTTTTGAACTCAACCTACTCTTAAATGTCAACAATATCAATGACAATGTCAAAACTTCGTGTTTGCTTTGTGCAAAGCGTTTTGAGTGCAACAAGAATTCGATTTATCGGTTTTATAGATTTATGTTATAGTAAATCATGGATAAGGCAACTTCAGGAAACAAAGTACACCTTCAAAACGTAATTTTGATGGATTGTACTATACAATTGAATAACATTATATATGCCAATTCAAGTACAGATACAGGAATTCATCTAGCTAGAACAAAAATTGAAGCACTGGTTACAGAGGCGTTTGGTCCATATGCTATACACAATATAAGAGATGATATTAATACAAATATGCTTACAAACAGATGCTTCTAACAAAAAATATATAAACTGTTTCCAATAGTCATACAATATAATACGTCAAAAAATGGCATTCAAAACAAATTATCAAGTTTTTATGAAAATAGCAACAAATCTGCAACAAATCATTAGAGCAATACAAATTATCTTTTCATAATGTATCTGAGCTAAGTGTTGACAATACAAATGCTAAGTTTGGTGTATATGAGAGATTTGGTGCCAGATTTGATGAAAGGAAATTGTCATGCACACATAGTGCATAACTACATGAGACATGCCATGATGGTCTTTTTATCATATGATATAGAAAATGTGATTTTGAAAGTTTATGCTCATTTTTCACATTCTGCTGTAAGAATAGGAACTGAAAAGATTTGTAGAATCAGTAGATGGAGACTTTCCTGAAGTAAAATGCTATGTGTGAACAAGATAGCTCTCTGTTTTACCACGCATTTATACATTATTAATAAATTGGTCACCTATTAGAAGTTATTTAGTAAGTTTAGACAACTGTCCAATAGTTTTACAAAACTTATTGATGCTCAACAACACTGAAAATGATATGATTGAAATTTATTCTCATTTTTGTAGCCATATGTTAAATTTATTTAATAAAGCCATAAAATCATTCAAATCGCGCTTAAGGGGTAATCAGGCATCAGGAATGTGCTTCAAGAATGAAGAAGGGGGGATAGGAATGACCGATAAACAAAACTGTGACAACCTTGCCAGATATTTCAACTCACTGCTTAACTGTGATGGTCCGCAAGAGAACCTGAAAACGGAACCACCAGAAGTATCATCTCCCTGGCGATTAAGGCAAACAAAGCTACTGGTGCAGATGGTATCGTCGCTGAACTACAATTCGGATCTGCGAGAGTCGTAAAATCTTTCACTCGGTTACTTAAGAACATATGGGTAACTGAGATGATCCCTGCTGACTGGCAAATGGCTTTGATACATCCCTTTCATAAGAAGGGTGACAAGATGGACGTTAATAATTATAGAGGCATTTCCCTTGTTTCAGTTCCTTACAAGATTTTATCGAAAGCGTTACTAACAGGAATAGAAGGGTTATTGGATTCTGAATTGGGTGAATACCAAGCAGGTTTTCGGAAAGGAAGATCTTGTTGCACAGACCAAATCTTCAACCTGCGGAATATCATAAAGTACATGATGTTGGGACAGAATAAATATGTCGCCGTCTTTGTGGACTTCCGGAAGGCCTATGACTCCATTGACCGAAAAACCTAAGACGAGTTTCGACTTTCCCAAGACGAGGAATCTAATTCAATAGACGATTAGCAATAATTTCTCCAAAATAAAGTTCCGGGGGGAGTTGTCAGAGCCTTTCGAAATCAAAACCTGCCTGCGACAAGGCGACGGGCTTTCGCTAATATTATTCAACTGCGTCTTAGAAAAAGTTATTCGAGAATGGACAAAGGGAATTTCGGATAAAGAAGCTTCCAGGTTAGGGAGAGGTAAAGAAAGTATAAGAACGGATTGTTTACCGGTGTTGAAATAGCGATAAAAAGAACTGAAGAACTCCAGATGTAGCCAAGAAGACTGGACTTCAAATTTCTTTTGAGAAGACTGTCTTCATGACCAACAGCAAAGACGCTCCTCCACTTGAAGTTGAGAGAAGCCAAGATAAAGCGAGTTAAGTATTTTAAGTATTTTGGAGAAAAATTACAGGACAATGGGTCGGATAAGGATGCCATCAACAATGAAAATAGCTTATCAACTTACGAAGGATACATATAACAAAAAGGGTCTATCCTTTGCGGCTAAATTCCGACACCCAGATACTGTTGTCAGATCTGAATGTCTATATGCAGCAGAAACACTAGACATGATTGTTAAGGGTGGCCTTACCAGACATCTGGACGAAAGAAAGAAAAATCCTAGGCCAAAATATCAAGGATAGAGAGAGGAAACTAAAACCTAACAAAGAATTATAACTGAAGACAGAAGGAATTCTAGCCGTAATGAGAAAAAGAGAATACAGTTTTATGTGCAGTTGGTAAAGATGAACAGTGCCAGACTGATGAAGATGATTTTAGAATTCTTCAGGATGAGGAAGACGGAGCCGAAATGGTATCGGGAAGTGAGATTGGACTTGAATCGAATGGGGGGTGAAAAAAGTGGACATAATGGACAGAGAGAGATTGAGGCGACTAATTAAAGAGTGTGCAGGTTTCGAGGAGACAGGGGAATTGTCAGTGAGAAAAAGAAGATCTTACACGGAGGAACAGAAGAAGTAAATGGGAGAGAGGATATTGGCAGAAGAGATATTGGCAGAGAGTGAAGACAAAAAATAATGTAAAAAGTGTCAAACGTAGTCCATAGTTAGCCGTAAAGAAATATAAAAAAGCCATAAAATGTCTAGAAAGCAATTGCAAGAAAAGAATTTTAGATATTTATGAGATTAGGGTTAATCTTAGAGATGGATTAGCACTAAGAAAACAATTAAATTGTTGTCTTCACCGGAACTGACTAGGGAGTTTTACACGATTTGTTTTGTTATTTATCGACAAAGCCTTAGAGTACCCAAATAAATGGTTTCATTTTAATGACAAACTGGTTATTTACACTTGGCAATATAAATTTATATAGCGATGTTGAATCTGATAATATTGTTAACATAATAAAATTTAAATCTGCAAAAACTTAATATAGATATGGATACATACACATACATATTTATACATACTTTATGCCAGAAAAAAAGGACATTTCACAAAAAAGTCTATATTGACTGAAATCACACACAACTAAATTAATACTATACCAATGCGATAAGATCCAGTGAACATACTTATTGCTCGATTGAATTTGTCTAAGTAAGTTATCGTTTTTCAACAAATAATCTTACATTTCAGAGCACGTTAATGAATAATTGAACTTGACCTGTAATAAACTTTTAACAGTTTCAATTTTGAGACAATTTATGTCCATTGCTTTTTGTACAAAAATTTTGAAAAAAACCGCTCAACAGCAACATTCGACGATGGGATGGCAAAGATTGATCAATTGACAAATCCAAAAACGATTCGTTTTGAAACAGAAAAGCCTATTTTTCATCAACCGGTAAATCATGAGAACTTTCTTTTGAATCTTTCAGCATTGAAATTAAAAGGCTAGTTTCATCAAATAAAGAGTCTTTTACAGAAATTTCTGGCATTGGAAGCTCTGCAGATTTTCGAATAACTTCATATGATATTGTTTCTAAGGATTTCATCATTAGCCACTTAATAGAAGACGTATAATCGGTAAATCTGAACCACTTTTGAATGTAATCAGCGGCGGTTGAATAAAACGTCGAAATTTTTTTTCCTAGTCGATGAGCCGAATCAGAATCTTCAATTAATTGCAGCTTAGATTGAGTCATGACACCAAGAAATTTCTTCTGCATCTTCTCAGTGAGCCTTTTTTGATAGATTTTGGACATATTCTATCATTTTAGGAAGCACAAGCAGGGCCGGCACGTCAAAATATGCCGCCTAAGGCGAATACAACTTTCGCCGCCCCAATTTGTAATTCGTTAGACAAATTTGAAGGTTCTATATCGTCTGTTAGGTACATATGTAAATTCTGACAATTTTTAAGAATTTCGTCTGAATTTTTTTGCGCTAATGATGGAATATCGAATAAAATTCAAAAAATGTATTATGATTTTCCAATTGTGTAAATCTTTCTGTAACAGAATTAGTACAAATATTTAAGAGATAATGAAAAACTTTGATTAAGTGTTCAACAGCAGCTGTTACCACATAGAGGTTCTAGCAAAATAATTTCAGGCAAACTTCTCCGTTATAAGTGATGAATTTACTCAATGAATCATCAAATGAACATTTGATATTATAGGCAGAACTGTACGGTACTTGTATATGTGTTTGGTTGGTATAGCTATTGTCGGGGTTTGGTGAGCATGTATCAATCGGTTTTAATATTGATTCTAAATCTGCGTATACAACAAAGGGTATACGCATTTTTCTATCGTAATTTTGGAATTTTAATGTATCCCCCGGGACCATATCACCTCTCCTGTCTTTAACAACGTCTTTTGTCGGCATAATAGTGTATATTTTGGTGCAGTCATTCAATTTATGTTGATTGAAAGACGACTCGGTTGAAAAAAAGGTTAGACAGCCATCACAAAAATATTTTTTTTTGTGATGACTTACAAGTCGCCAAATATCTTTTATATATATATATATATATATATATATATATATATATATATATATATATATAATGACCTTTTACCCCATCTTCCAAATATAATAAATTTACATGTCTTTCCCTATTGTCAATTTTTTTAGACAGATTTTCTATTTGTTTATCTGTTCCTTCGTGAATAAATAATTTGCTTTTACGTCTAATTCTAATTGAAAGCCTGCTTTCAAAATCTGCATTTATTTCCATTTCATTAGCTATTTCTTTAGCTTTTACAAATTATTTGCCCAAAACTATTTATACGAAATTCCATCAGAAACAAATTTACACTAGAACTAGAAAGTAATAGAAACAATTCTTGAATAATTGAAAAAAATTACTTAGTTCACCAGATTTTTTGGCTGCGTCGTTTACAACGAAATTTAAAGAATGACAGAAACAGGTACGAAAAAGGGCTTAGGATTCTTATCTAAGATTAGTTTTTGCAAACCAGAATGCATACCTTTCATATTTGGACCATTGCCGTATAGCTGGTCACGTATATTTTTAATTTTGAGACCTAATTTATCTAATTCTTGCAAAATTAAATCAGTTAAACTCTCCCCAGTTGATAATTCTATAGGTAAAAATTTGATGAAATATTCTTTAGGAACAAATTCTTCACTATCTTTATTTACAACGCGAGAACAAAGATACATTTGTTCAATTCTACTAACATCTGGAGTGCAATCCAAAATAATGCTGTAATATTTGGGAAATAATATTGGAAATAATAGTAGCACGTACTTTGTCTCCCAATAAATGTATTATATTATTTTGAATTTATTTGCTCAAATAATGAGAACAATTGGGATTTTTTGAAACTGTGTAAATGCTCACTAATAAAATGGATTAAATTTTGCCAAAAATTCAATAATTTAAAAAAAAAATTCTTTGATCTCATCTTTTGTGACTTCTTTTGTGATTTGTGAATTTCTTTTGATGACATCTTTTATTTAGAAATAGAAGGTAGAACTAAGAACCGGTGGAAACTCACGAAAATATCACTGCTACAAAAATATGCCGCGCTAAAAATATGGCGCCGTAAGGCGATCACCTGTCCGACCAGGCGCACGTGCCGGCACTGAGCACAGGGTCCTTCTTTTCAAGTATCAGCAACGTTTGCTGAAACAGCTGTAATGAAATCTGTAGAATTGATGATTAACATTAACATTAAATTAACATCCGATGATTAAACTAGTGATTTTAAGCTACTCCATAACTACAAAATTCGTTCGATCAATGGAAGAAGGCTTACCATCGCTTGCGAGAATGCATTGGAAATTTAACATATTTAATTTCCAGAAATTCACAAAATTCTTTAAATTTTTCGTGTAGTAGCGTGAATCCATTGAAATAGCTCAAGATTTTGAACAACAACGATTCAATGTCAAGTGAAAACCATTCACAGGATGGTTGTGTTATGGAGAATGTGAGCTGGACAGGCTACAGCAATCAGTTTTGATTGAATGTTTTTTAATTTGGCAAAAACATTGTTTTGAAAGATTACATTTGACATAATTTTAACAACGATATCCAAACCTGTCATAATTTTGACGACCAAAAACCTTTGACATTAAAGACTGTCATAATTTTATATCAATGACGAAAAGCTGACAACAACTGAATTTTGGCAACATCCGAAAATTGTCATGATTTTGACATTGAAAACTGTCATAGTTTTGAAACCAATGAAGAAAACTTGTAATACTTTTGACATCAAAAGGAAAAACTGTCATAATTTTGACAATAATAATCAAAACCTCACTTAATTTTGACAACAACGACCATAAACTTTCTAAATTTTGACATTAAAAACTCATAATTTAGATAACAATGACGAAAAGCAACAACCGAATTTTGGCAACATCCCAAAATTGTCATAATTTTGATATTAATAACTGTCATAATTTTTATATCAAATAGTTGAAAATCAGTTCTGACGTTTCTCCAGACAAATTTGAAAACTCCAACAATTTAACTTCATGCGAAAAATACCGAATAATGACGGGAAATGTTGATTTCTATAAAATTTGACGAATCGGTTGCAATAGAGAATGGCTCGCTGTCTAATTGAGACAAAAGATTCTCAATTGATTTCGGTGCCAATACCCTTGTAATGCCTGCGTTTTTGTTGGAGCAGACTAAAATTTCTGAGCAGATTCCGAATCGGCGAAAAGAGTTGAAATCAAACGATTTATACAATCTGCAACTTTAAACGATAATGAGTGAACAGCGACATAATATGCAAATGCTCCTTCTGCTGCAGCCGTTTTTTCTAAATGCAGGTGAATCATTAGATTCTTTCAGGCTAAGTTCGAAAAAAAGGACAGGTTTTACAAATGGACGCTGATGCAAATAAAAGGTCTGCCCTCTTAAAAAAGGACATATGGGAGGCCTAGATATGGATGATCTTTTTGCAGAAATTACCATATAAAACAAATTTTATGATCAGATATGTAATTGTAAGGGTTTTTCGGAATTATCTATTGCACAAAAATGGCAGCAAGCATTTAAAAAAATTAATGATAATTTTTCAAACTTGGTAATTTCAATTTTACTGTCTATTCTTGCGTCTGCATTCTTAGAGAGTTTTTTCTGTGATGAATAGCAAATGGCGAAACGAAAGAAACAAAGCGTCTCTAAATCTTATTAAAAAACGAATTACTTATTTACTTTAACTTGCAATTAAATATAGACTGTAAAGATGCTGTGCAATTGTTGATTTGTTAAAACTTGCTAAAAGCAATAAAAAAATATGTTTTAAACATAGTAATAAAGAAAAATAAATTGTACTTTTTCTTTGTACTATTTTGACACCATGTACTTTTTTTTTACCTTTAATAACCAATGTACTTTAATTACAACAAAAAAAGGCGGCAACCCTATATATAACGGTAAAATGCGTCATATATCAAGAATTTGAAGTTTTTTATATTAATGTAGTTTGACATAGAAATTAGCATAGTTAGTCGAAATAAAAGTGAATCTAATAAAATGGTTACTGGGCGCCTAGTATGAATGTCGCATAACTTTGTAGCATTGGTTTTTTGCCTTGGTGGAATTGGTATGGTTGTTATTGAAATATTCGAGTAATTTGAGAGCGTGCAGTGGAGTAGGTCTAATTTGCGAGAATGACTCGGTTTAGTCGGTGCGTTCGGTTCGCGACTTCGTAATCTAATACACAATATAAATTTCATGGTCTATTTTATGAAACAATAAATACGATTGTGTGCGCGCACACTAGATCATTAATAATAAACGTAGTCTTTTATTTTTGTTTCGTTTGAAACGCTTTCTTGATACGCCGTTTGTCTCTCCGCCGGACATTACTTATGTCACCTGCACTTTCATAACTCAAACTATATACGCAAACTATAAACTAACTAATTTGCCAAACGGCATTTTTGCAAGTTTATTTTTAAATCTTTCTCCTAGCTCCAACTGTAACTGTAAAGCTCGAGATTAAGTTTTATTGAGAGTTTAAGCCGACGTCTATAAACTCTATGGAGGAGTAATCAATATTAATGTTATTTATATTTCGCTTCGACGGGTTATTTCCGTCTCTTTCCGATTGTGTTGTGTGACGCGAATCAACGCCTATTCGACACACCTTCCAATTTCAAATCTTTGAAGAAAAAAAAAATCACTTAGAATCCAATTCACATCCACCACAACGAATAACTCTTAAATTAAATACAATAGTCACAATTACTATTAATACACCGACTCTTTTTTGGAAACTTTCTCATTTCTTATTAATTAGCACCAGACTAGACAAACTTGTTTGTATTTGCGTGTGTGAACGAAATAAATAAATCCAGTTTTTCTCTGTTCAGTTACATAAACATGTTCGGTCTCGTTTAGCCAGACAAACTAATTGAAATTTATTCATTTAGAGAGGCATTAAACCTCTTGACTCTATTCATAATTTTTTTTTTAAATATCTAGCCTAAACCTTTAGAATAAAACCTTTAGAAACCTTTAGAATAACAGCTAGTCCAGATCGAAATTAAAACCTCGAACAGGTTAACTCGGATATGCCTGACGTCCTATATATATGACGCTTATAATTTAAAATCAAGTCAGGTTTATCTGGGTTGAGTAGACAATAACGCGAGCCCTAAAGTGGCTTGTTTGTCTAGTGCAACTAGTTTCGACTAGTTTTAATGCAAGACAGAAGGGAACTTTTTTCAGTCTAGACTAGTTTCCTGTTCCAGGACCGGCTCTAACCAAATAAATCAAGTTTATATTGTTCGGTTGCACAAAACAAACTTTGATTAAACGCGAACGGCAGGTTTATATAAAACGAGTTTACGTGATAATATTTTAGACTTGTTAAACTGGGTCAGACTAGTTTCAAACAAAACGTTATTGAAACTAAATTAGCAACTTCAGACGGTATTTTAAGATCAAGTCAGATTAACTGGGTCAGACTAGATTCGAATTCATTTTTGTATAGACAGACTAGTTTCAAACAAACGTTGAATAAACTTGACCCTTGATCTAGATAAACTGGGTCAGGATATACTGAGTCCTACGCTTCTATAACTAGAAGACGCAACATCTAAGTTTAACAATGATGAGTAACAATTAGTCGTCTGGCCTAAGTTAATAGATTGTAACGTCTGCTCAGACCTAGAAAATCACCGTCAAAGACCGTCAAAATTAAAAAAAAATGACTTTCTCAGTTATTTCACACCACATTATTAGCACTAAATGAATTCCATGTATTGGCGAAGTTACAACCACTACCTAATGGTTCATTTTTGACGATATCGTAAAAATTACCTTGAATAAATTTAGTTTAAAATAATGCTGTGTGAAATAACTTATAAACTATTTTTTTTTTTTAATTTTGACAGACCACTTTCATAATTATGGGCACGTATGATGATTAATAAAAATAAGCGTTTGGGGATGCTTCAGTTCAACAGTTTGAAAGACATGTATTTTACCAGCAAAAAATCTTGTCGGGAATTAGGTCACAAATTGTCTGGATTTCATTAAAATGGCTTAATATTTTTAAAAATATTTATTTAAAAAAAATAAAATATATGTCATGTATATATGTATGTATAAGGCACTAGTTTACAATGGCTTTATTTCTACGAAATAACATTGAGAGACTAAATTGACTAGATAATATCGTGCGCGATCCGATAAAACATGTTTTATAGACAAAGTGTGTGAGACAACATGAGATACGGAGAAGGCACACAGAGTAGAAATAATAATAATAATTACAAACAGAAAAAAAAGTATTTACAAATAATATTGACGATACAAAAACGTTTGTAATCGAGGAATATATTAATTTTTTTTTTTAAATAACTAAGAAAATATTTACAAGTTTTTTTTTTATAGGAATAGTTTTTTTTTTCTTTCACTCTTCAGTCTTTTCTATACAAGGCACAATTTTTGGTTTTCTTCTCTTCGTTTTAACTCCCTTTTTTAATACATCTTCTCTTGTGGGAGACCATTACAGCCGCCCTCCGAGTGCTTGGTCAGCAACGACATCCGCGAAAACGTTTTGCTGCAACTCTGGCAGGAATACTTCTTGACGTCGGAATGCGTTTGCAGATGCGCCCTCAGGTTGGAACGGTCGGCGAAGGCGCGGTTGCAGTACGTGCAGGAAAAGGGTTTTTCGCCGGTGTGGGTGCGGATGTGACCTTGGAGGAGCCACGGACGCGAAAAGGCTTTTCCGCAGATGGTGCACTTGCAGGGGAGGGTGTGAGTGCGGATGTGCATCTTGAGAGCGCCGAGGGACACGTAGACTTTTTCGCAGTATTTGCAACTGAAAGATTTTCTTGGTCCTTCGCCCGCCGCGCAATGGAACTGTCGGTGTTTCGACAAACCGGAAAAGGTCGAGTAACTCTTTCCGCAGTCCGGGCATTGATGTCTGGAACTTTGTCTTCGCTTTTCCGAAAGGTCTTCAGCTGCTGGTGGAGGTGGCGACGTGGTGGAAGAATTAGGACTCAAACTCTGTTGATCGATGGGGTAAACATTTGGCCTTAAAGCTAGAGGAGCCAAAGGTTGAGGAGGACAAGTCTCACTGTAGTTCATCATGTATTCGGGAAGTTGGTGGTACATGAAGGGATAAGTTGGGGGGTAGATTGGAGCTACACTGTGGTGCCAGGTTTGGGGAGCGTATTCGGGGCTGATTTGGGCGTATTGTGGGTACGGGACTTCACTTTTGACGGGGTAACCGAGCTGGGGATACATCTCGTGATGGGGGGACAAAGGCGGAGAAGATGTTGGGGTAGTTTCCGGCGATACAGGCGGCGACACCGGAGGAGATACAGGAGGCGAAATCGTCGGGGATTTGGTCGCATAACGTCCGGTGATACTCAGATCCTCCGGTTTTGTACTGAGATTCTCAGGTTCATCTAAACAAAAAAAAACACAAGAAAATTAGTTTCATTGAAGTGACAAATCAAAACCAATTTCGTTTTATCAAATAATTTTTTCTGAAACCTACCTTCAATGATCATTTGAACAGGCCGCTTCTTCAAAGGGCAGTGACTGTAGTTCTTAGCCATAATTGTGACCGGCATCTTCTCAATCATAAATAAAACACTTTTCAATTCGTAACGAATAAATCCAATAAAATGCGAGGTAATCCAAAAGACACAAAATTCACAGAAAACACAAGTTCGTTTCACCAACAAAAATAAACTGCACACGCTGCTTCTTCGGCTCTTTTACAACTGCTGTTATTGTCGGCTCGAAGTCTACGTCGAATCTGTTGAATCTTCGGCGCAGTTAGCTGTTTATTAACAGTTCCCACCACTGGGTGCACGTGCCCGACAACCAATAGAAACTCGCTCTATTTTCCGGCGACCAATCCCCGCGCACAGCGGTGGGGGAAACAGGTGTGCTGGCTACTGATTACACTTACTGAAAACAAAAAACATAATGCACACTTAGCTGACTTAATTTGAGACTAATAGAAACTCTAACGATTTCGATACTTGTAATTTTATACTTAACGAAAATAGTAATAAATTATTTTTCCACACTATATAGATTTCTTTCTACATTTTAGTGACTTGAATGCTTGCATAGAAGACAACTCAATATAATTATGTGAAACTAAGTAGTCGAAAGTAGTTAATTAAATTATTTTTATTTATCCAAACTATATGGACTTTATTCTACTTTTTAGTGACTTGAATGCCTGCCCAGTAACATAACTCAAAATAATTATGTGAAACTATATAGAATAAGTAGTTTTCAGTATATAGAATAAATAGTCGTTATTGTTAAAGCAAGCTAAATATAATCTGCTAAACTATCTAACTAATTTAAATTTTGATATTTTAATATGAAAGTTAATTTTAAACCTCAAAAACTAAATCAACAGATTAGATGCAACATTCTAGTTTTTATTAACAAATAGATAGTTTATTTTTTTATATCTTTAGCAACATTTGTATCTACATCTATGAAATTAACTGAAATATTGATAATATTTTAAAAGGTTCATTTTGAGGCTTTTAATAAAATTGGGAGTAATTAAAGTTTGTCTTCAATCCATGAAAATTAGCTTAAGTTAATTAGAATGCTGTTTTGCATAATAGAGTAATTATTTATCTAATTTGTCCTGTTTTAATTATTATAAAACAGATTAATATAGACTGCTTAGTTACTGTATAAGGAATTTCTTGTTGAGGAATGCCTTTGATTTAATTGCAAGTAGTTTGTAGACTGCATACATAGTGTGCAGACGGTACATCTGTATCAGCATTTAAGTATAGTGTTTAAGAGAAGGAAAGTAATATATCATGGTGTTAGGTAGTAGCAGGCAGACCGGGATTTCTGCACATGTGTCGAGGGTAGACATATAGCACGGTGTAAGGGCTGCTGGCTGAGGAGGCCACCTGAAGCAGGAGGGGCGCCGCGTTTTATGTTCACTTCCCCTCAGAAATTGAAGGGTGTTTCGTAACGGTTCTGTGTATGTGAGCAGCTGTCTGGGCAGCGCGTGCCTCCGCTGTGCACTACCGACTGCACATACCCGACATGTGCACATCACACATATATAAACTACTAGTATTGCACACTAAATCTACATTCGGTAAAATTTGCTATATATTTTATAAACGAATCTCAAAATTAGTTTGTCTGAATTGAAACTGTTCATTCAGTTATTGAGTCTTATTAAATAGTAGCATTTGTATCATTTCTTCAAAGATTATAATTTCTAGGAAATTATTGTATACATATCGTCAACAAAGTTAAGATCATTTGTATAACTAATCTTTCTTTAACAAACTTTCTTAAAAACAACTACTTCACTGGCAAACACCACGACTCACATTCAATTACATTAAGAAAGTTTTTGCGTTCTACATAACCTAGTGATTTTCCCAAAAAAAAAAAAAAAAAAAAAAAAAAAAAATATCCTGGTCAAATTCAAAAAATAATTATTAATAAATTATTTTTTGTATTTGATCAGAATATTGTTTTCAGAGCTGAACAATCAAAAAAAAAAAAACCAATAACCTCAAAAATCAAATACAAAAAATAATTATTAATAAATAATTTTTTGTATTTCATCAGAATATTGTTTTCAGAGCTGAACAATCTCATTGTCAGTAAGTTTTGTTAATAGTTTGAGACTCAAATTAATATAAATCAATAATTACTCTAGATTACTAATTTCATATGAATTAATAAATCTCAGTAAGCGATAAGATTTGGGCAATCTAAAGATAAATAGAGGCGAATTATTATATATATTTATTAGCATACGAGTTGCAGCACCTACAGTGAGTTTATTTTCTTGGAAAGCTGGTAACCGATGTAAATGTAGGCACATTAGATATGAATATTTGTAAATGTAAATGTCGTCGATTATAATAACGTTATTGTTAAATAACAGCGTTCGTTTCGTTTAATATGAATCGCGAAAAAAATATTCGCAATGCACGGTGTCTCGAGACTCTTATTTATTGGCTCGCAACTTGATCTTGAAATGTGAATAATATATGGTTCGGTTTGCGTGTAATTTATCGGCTAATAGCCGTTTACGTATTGCTTTTTTATTTATTGTTTTAGCTATTGTTCTTGCGGAAACCTTGCTAATTGTAATGGCTAAACTTCATTAAAACAGCAATTATAGATAAATTGCAAACAATAACACATTATCTTGTCGGATACTTAAGATTGAAATTTACGCAAAGTTGTGCTGTTGAGACTGACAGCTGCCAAAATTTGATATCTGTCATAATTTAAATAGTTCAAAAGGTATGTAATAAGTAGATTTACTGTTATGTTATAGATTGATAATTATGTTTTAAATTAGCAATTATGTCATAGTTTGACAGTTGATCTACAGTTTGACATTGGACGTACTGTTTGATAGTTGGACTAACTTAGTTGGACTAACTTTAACTAAGATAGTTGGAGAGCTCTTATTTTTGTCTAATTATAACACAACTGTCAAAGTTATAGTACAACTGTCAAATTGTAGTCAAATTGTATCTACAATTTGACAGTTGTACTATAATTTTGACAGTTGTGTTATAATTACACAAAATTAAGAGCTTTCATAATTTGAATTTAATTATTCGGTCTATTAAACTAAACGGACTATTGGCACTTATTGCTGCGAATTTAAATAAGCGCACTTGATACGTTCGCCCGAATCGTAAATTGCGAGCATAATTGCGCCTTCTATAAAATCTCATTTACTCGCTTTTATAAATAGTCGCCAATCAAAACTCATTATCTGCACTGCACACAGACATACACTCGTTACTGTAACACTATATACCATTATTACTAATACTCTAGATCCCGTATCTAGTCGTTTCAATAATTCCTTTTTTACTTTATTGCAACATTTTATAATCTTCGATCAAATTGGATTATAACTTATGAAAATCTAAAACGTGTACTGAGTTTAATTGATATTTACTAAATTTGATAATCTAGATTCATATTTCGAGTACCTATAGACACACGTAAAACACAAGTCTTATTTTCTATTTAGTTTTTAAGAATTAATAATTTAAGCTGTAGTGAGTAGTTTCAAGTTAATATAGTATGTAATACACATACAGATTCAAGTTTAATATATTTAGATTGAGTTTATGATACGTAGTTGAGATTCAATTGTTTTCAGTATAGTTTTAAGTATGAATTTTAAGTGCAGGGCATAAATCAAGATTAAGACAATTGCGCACCGTTAACGGTACAAGAAAACTAAAAACTATCGTTTCAAATGTCTCCTATGCACTAGCTATATGGCATTTAGAAAACATGTTACGGTTCAATTACTGTATTAGTTTGAGCGCTGGACGATTTATTTTCGATGCGAATGCGGTTTTTGATTATTATGGCTCTCGTCTAGATAAATACGACTAGTTTAAACTACCCAAGCTAATCCCTTCCATTATTACTTATTGAATGCGTTTTAATGAATTTGTTTGTAAAAAATTTGTAGGTATCGTTATAATATACTGTGACAATTATTTGACAATGTTGACACTTGTGTTTCTATTAATTTGACACTGTCAAATTGACAGTTCTATATGATGATTTGATGGTTATCTTAAATTTTGACAATTGATGACCACTTTAAAAAGACCAGTTGTTCTATAGTTTGATTGTTGAGTTACAACTTGGCCGTTAATAATAATATCATAAGTTAGCTATGTCATTTGTCCAAATAAATCTGTCTAGTTTTACAAAATATACAACCGCTAATATACTTGTTGTTGGTTTTTGATTGGGTTTTAATGATTTTGTTTACGTAAAACTTAGCATAGTTAATTTTTTTATTTACAAAATTTTTCAGATTAGTTGATCACTAATTACGGTAAAAATAAACAGAGATTTAATTACTTTTGGACTAATAAACAACGTTGTTGAGTTAATACTTTTTGGCGGGAATCTGTGTAACGTATGTAACGCACATTTTGGTTTTACCTGACGTTATTTAGGTTTTTTTTTTAGGTGTCCCAGCCATTGATGTAAAACCAGACCCGACCCCGTCCAGAATTTTATTATTTTCATACGCTTAATTCCTGTTTGAATAATTTTTTACTGAAATAAAAAAGAGCCCTGAATAATAAATTCCTGTTTGCATCCAACAATAAAAACCGCTGGAAAAAATCTTCATGAAACTAGTTGAGCGATAACTGACAAAATTTGTGAAAAAACTTAAATGTAAAATTATTAAACAATTGTCAAAACAAAAGTTCAATTAAAATACCATACTCTAGTGCAACTGTTAAACCTTGGCTAAAATTATTAGTCCATAGACTAGGCCAGACTAAACAAGAGCAGAACTGTAGCTTAACTATCATATCACTATATAATTATAACATATATGTCAAGTTACCGTATATTTTTGTTAAATTGTTTTAAAACGTCAAACTAAAGTACATCTATAAAACTATAATTTAGCTATCAATTTATAATTTTTCTATTAAGTCGTAGAAGAGCTATCAAATTATAATATACTTGTCAAACTATAATACAACTTGTCAAACCATAACGTATCTGACAAACTATAGCAGAACTGTCACACTATATTAGAACTGTCAAACTATACGATAAACTATCAAACTATACCAGAATTGTCAAAAAAATTATCAAACTATAGCAGAACTCTCAAACTATAGAAGAACTGTCAAACTATAATAGAACTTTCAATCTATAGCAGAACTGTCAAACTATAGCAAAACTGTCAAACTATATCAGAACTATCAAACTATAGCAGAACTTTCAAAGTATAGCAGAACTGTAAAACTATGACAGAACTATTAAAGTATAGTAGAAGTGTCAAACTATAGCAGAATTGTCAAACTATGGCAGAACTCTGAAACTATAGAAACACTGTCAAACTATAGGAGAACTTTAAATCTTTAGCAGAACTGTCAAACTATGGTAAAACTGTCAAATTATATCAGAACTATCAAACTAAAGCAGAACTTTCAAACTATAGCAGAACTGTCAAACTATGGCAGAACTATTGTAGAACTATTGTAGAACTGTCAAATTGTAGCAGAACCGTTAAACTATAGCACAACTGTTTAAGTATAGCAGCACTCTCAAACTATAGTAGAATTGTCAAACTATTGCAGAACTGTCAAACCATAACATAACTTTCAAACTATACTAGAAATGTCAAATTATTCCAGAATTTTCAAACGTTAGCAGAACTCTCAAACTATAAAAGAACTGTCAAACTATAGGAGAGCTTTCAATCTATAGCAAAACTGTCAAAGAATAGCAAAACTGTCAAAATATATCAAAACTATCAAACTATATAAGAACTGTCAAACTATAACTTTCAGTCTATAGCAGAACTGACAAACTATAGCAAAACTGGCAAACTATATCAGAACTATCAAACTATAGCAGAAATTTCAAACTATAGCAGAACTGTTAAACTATGGCAGAACTATTAAACTATAGTACAACTGTCAAACTGGAGCAGAATTGTCAAACTATAGCAGAACTCTCAAACTATAAAAGAACTGTTAAATTATAGTAGAACTTTCAATCTACAGCAGAACTGTTAAATTATAGCAAAACTGTCAAACTATAGCAGAACTATCAAACTTTAACAGAACTTTCAACCTATAGCAGAACTGTCAAACTATGGCAGAACTATTAAACTATAGTTGAACTGTCAAACTATAGCAGAATTGTCAAACTATAGCAGAACTCTCAAACTATAGAAGGACTGTTAAATTATAGTAGAACTATCAATCTACAGCAGAACAGTCAAACTATAGCCAAACTGTCAAACTATAGCAGAACTATCAAACTAGCAGAAGATTCAAACTATAGCCGAACTGTCAAACTATGGCAGAACTATTAAACTATAGCAGAACTGTGAAACTATTGCAGAATTGTCAAACTATAGCAGAACTCTCAAACTATAGAAGAACTGTTAAATTATAGTAGAACTTTCAATCTTCAGCAGAACTGTCAAACTATAGCAAAACCGTCAAACTGTAGCAGAACTATCAAACTTTAGCACAACTTTCAAACGATAGCAGAACTGTCAAACTATGGTAGAACTATTAAACTATAGTAGAACTGTCAAACTATAGCAAAATTGTCAAACTATAGAAGAACTCTCAAACTATAGAAGAACTGTCAAACTATAGGAGAACTTTCAATCTATAACAAAACTGTCAAACTATAGCAAAACAGTCAAACTATATCAGAACTGTCAAACTATAGCAGAACTTTCAAACTATAGCAGAACTGTCAAACTATTGCAGAACTATTAAACTATTGTAGAATTGTCGAACTATGGCGGAATTGTCAAACTATAACAGAACTCTCAAACTATAGAAGAACTGTCAAACTATAGTAGAAATTTCAATCTATAGCAGAACTGTCAAACTATAGCAGAACTGTCAAACTATATCAGAACTATCAAACTATAGCAGAACTTTCAAACTATAGCAGAAGTGTCAAACTATGGCAGAACTATTAAACTATAGTACAACTGTCAAACTATAGCAGAACTCTCAAACTGTAGAAGGACTGTTAAATTATAGTAGAACTTTCAATCTTCAGCAGAATTGTCAAACTATAGCAAAACCGTCAAACTGTAGCAGGACTATCAAACTTTAGCAGAACTTTCAAACTATAGCAGAGCTGTCAAACTATAGAAGAACTGTTAAATTATAGTAGAACTTACAATCTACAGCAGAACTGTTAAACTATTTTGATAGTAGAACTATCAAAATATATAGCAGAATTGTCAAACTATAGCAGAACTTTCAAACTATAGAAGAACTGTTAAATTATAGTAGAACTTACAATCTACAGCAGAACTGTTAAACTATAGCCAAACTGTCAAACTATAGCAGAACTATAAACTTTTAGCAGAATTTTCAATCTACAGCAGAACTGTCAAACTATAGCAGAACTGTCAAACTATAACAGAACTATCAAACTTTAGCAGAACTTTCAAACTATAGCAGAACTGTCAAACTATATTTAAACTGTCAAACTATAGCAGAACTATCAAACTTTAGCAGAAGATTCCAGCTATAGCAGAACTGTCAAACTATGGCAGAACTATTAAACTATAGTAGAACTGTGAAACAATTGCAGAATTGTCAAACTATAGCAGAACTCTCAAACTATAGAAGAACTGTTAAATTATAGTAGAACTTTCAATTTACAGCAGAACTGTCAAACTATAGCAAAACTGTCAAACTATAGCAGAACTATCAAACTTTGGCAGAACTGTCAAACTAAGGTAGAACTATTAAACTATAGTAGAACTGTTAAACTATAGCAGAATTGTCAAACTGTAGCAGAACTCTCAAACTATAGAAGAACTGTCAAACTATAGGAGAACTTTCAATCTATAGCAGAACCGTCAAACTATAGCAAATTTGTCAAACCATATCAGAACTATCAAACTATAGCAAAACTTTCAAACTATAGCAGAACTATAGCAGAATGGTCAAACTATAGCAGAATTGTTAAACTATAGCAGAACTCTCAAACTATAGAAGAACTGTCATACTATAGTAGAACTTTCAATCTTTAGCAGAACTGTCAAACTATGGCAAAACTGTCAAACTATATCAGAACTATCAAACTAGCAGAAGATTCAAACTATAGCAGAACTGTCAAACTATGGCAGAACTATTAAACTCTAGTAGAACTGTCAAACTATAGCAGAATTGTCAAACTGTAGCAGAACTCTCAAACTATAGAAGAACTGTCAAACTATAGTAGAACTTTCAATCTTTAGCAGAACTGTCAAACTATAGCAAAACCGTCAAACTATAGCAGAACTATCAAACTATAGCAGAACTTTTAAACTATAGCATAACCGTCAAACTATAGCAGAACCGTCAAACTATAGCAGATGTGTCAAAGTATAGCAGCACTCTCAAACTGTAGTAGAATTGTCAAGCTATTGCAGAACTGTCAAACTATAACAAAACTTTCAAACTATAGTATAACTGTCAAACTATAGCAGAATTGTCAAACGTTAGCAGAACTGTCAAACTATAACATAACAATTGTCATATACAAAACCAGACTAGACAAATGAAAATTTGACACTAAACGTCTTATTATTAAAATATAATTTGTATTTTAAGAAAAATTGTGAGATTGCGTGTGTCGATAAATCACGGAAACGGGAAAAGCACCTGACGTGAATAAAACATTATAATTTTTTTTTTCAATTTAAATTCAATAATTAAGTCACGAACGCCTTTTGAGACATTCCAACCGGATTCAAGATCAAGTTTCCTACATTTACGTTTCACGCCGATAAATCACAAATCAATAATAAAAACATGCAAATCATAAATTAACATAATTATTAAACTACATCGTATTTCAATTAAAGAAGTTAATAAAGAAGAAACGTTAGAGCAAACTGACTAACAAAGTCCACACTTATTTACTAATTCAGATTAGAGAGAGAGAGAATATATTTATTGTATATTTTATACAAAGGGCTATCGATAATTCCGATTATTATTCTAAAACAAAGTGATTTAATTGGTTTTTGGTAATTCATTTTTTACGATAATTGTTAATAAATTTTTATAATTTAAGATTTAAATAGCTTTCGACCTTTTTCTTCTAGTCCAGTAAACGCACGCGATTATTACTATTATAACTATACGTAAGTGATTAGTTTAATCGATAAATTACATTTAAGTGACAAATTGTTTTAATATATATATATATTTACTTTAATAAATAAACTGGTCGCAGGTTTACATTCGCAGTTCCAATTTGCAGCCCGCAATATTTATACCATAAAATAAATTCAATAATCTAATTAAACTCATTAAAATCTAATTTACATAAATTTATTGTTTATTTCGAGCGATTTAACGATCAGACGGAGAGAACAAACGCAGATAAGATTGAGTTAAATTTATTAATTTATGCGAATATTTATGAGATTAAGTTTTTTTTCTCTTTTCTCGCGTTTATTAAGTCGCGTACGCCTTGTCGACGCATTCCATTCGACTCATTCAAGATCAAGTTTAATGATCTAAATACTATATTATTAGTTCAATATATAAATTTTAAATAAATTTTGTTTAAGAAGTAGAGTAATTGATATGATCTACTACTCGTATTACCAAGACATTGGATCATGCTAAAAACATATTGTTTATATGTACGTAGGTGAAGATTCAAGTAAGTCAACTCGTTATTGAGGGATATTGATGGCGGGTCGAAAATAAAAATTCGTTCGTTCTAGGTCAGTGTTTCCCAGTGTGGTACGCGTACCCCTTGGGGTACGCGAATGGTTTGAAAAGGGTACGAAACGAAGTTCCAAAATATTAATTTTTTATGTGTGCCAAAGTGCAAATAAGATTAAAATAGTATATTGTGCAACTAGGGCGTTAAGTTGTCAATTGCCCACGAAAGCAAAATTGGGCTCCCGAACGAAGTTGGAGCTCTCGTTTTTCGCAATTGACAATACCGCACGAATTGCAGATAATATTTTTTATTACTCATGTGAGGGGACGTATCTTACAAGATAGTGGTCCAGGGGCTATAGAAAAAACGAAATAAAAATAAATAATTTGATTTTTCAATTGTCCTCGGTGGTGTGAATTCGTCATAAGAACTCTCCTCAGGTCTCTCCGGTATCACCATAGAATTTATACTCATTTTAAAACGTTTTCTTTAATTTTTATTTTGTAATGAAAAAAAATGTCACCTTCACGTTACTTTTTTAATATTAAGGTTTTGCTTGTGTTTATTTTATTTATTCAAACGTTTTTATGTAACATCGATGTTTATTGAATATCAGCGTGCTCGAAGCATAATATGAATTTGAATTGACAAACGGCCATTTGTCGCACCCAAAAACGGGCGCCAAAATAGTACTTATCCCGCATGAGTAATAAAAATAACAATATTTAAATTACATAAAAAAATAGTGCATCAAACATTACTTTTTATAAAGTGTTCGAAATCTAAAAATAATTCAGCTTCATCATTTTTGATAATTAATTAATACAATATAACCAATACTTTATTTTTTAATAACTGATTATTTTACTAACTGTTCACGATAAAATGGCATATTGTTTTTACGTATATAAAGTCAAGCATAAACTGTCTTAAAGTGAACTCATAAAGAATAACATTTTTCCTAAGATTTAATAAAATGCGGTTTAACCTTATTTTAATGCGATTTAACCTTAAAAAGTCATGTTTAATTCCTTAGATGCGGATCAATAAAACAGTAAAATGAACAGTAATGAAATAAAAAACTTATTTCGCTAGTGAAATAAAAGTATCCATAGCAACGCATCGAAATAATTCACTTGTGAGCTCCGTAAACACAACCCTAAATGTTGACACATTTTTTGTATAAATGTCTTGATTTCCGCGGGAGTAATCTTTCCGCAATTGCGTCACCATTTAACAATTCTTAGGATGTATCCATTTATGGTTAATAAAACACGAATTAATTAATCACTAAACAAGATTTTGACATACGAATCAACAATTTTATCGTTGTCATGACAACAATACAATAATGGGCTTCGGGCGACTTCGATGCTTCTCTTAAAAAAATTGGTTGAAAAAAGTTTTCTTTGAATTTAACTTTAATTAAAAGTTTGTATGCACTAGCGAATTAAATTAAGCTTTAACTCGCGAATTTAAATCTCATTAAATCTTATTTTTATCCGCTTGTATAATAAATAACTATATTTCTATCTTTGAAACCCCAACCTGGAGACTGTATATTACGTAAAAAAGACAAGTACAGTTGTTGTATATAATAACATATCTCAGAAATTTTATACCAAGGGGTACGGAGTGTTAAAAAATATTTGAAATGGGTACACGTGGATAGAAAGTTTGGGAAACACTTTTCTAGGTAATAATTAAATTTGAGTATAATAGATATCTTGGGAAATTTTTAAAAATAAATGCTGATTTTTAATTGAGATTAGATTGTAGCAGTTCATGGCAAAATGTTATTATTTATTGATATGTTAGTGGAGTTTCAAGGGTTTAAGTCAAATAGTTCCTAGTTGTGGTGATCGCATGCAAATAAGTTTATAATCAAATATATCTCAAAACCTGGAAATGTTAGAGATTTGAAAATTGGTGTTTAAATTTTTCTTTAAAAATGAAGAAATGGATATATTACCATTTTCCAAAAATCTAGTTCAGAAAGGGGTAACGTGGTGGGTAAGGGGTGACGGCAATAATCACCAAGTAAGTCCGACCCAAATGTCAACCTCTCCTGCACGCGGTGCCCGCTGCTAGATAACGAACGAGGCTCTGGCGACCGAGTCATGGCGGTATAACCATTACAACGAGAATAAAGGAAATGTATTCTCACAACAGCCCCAGAACGGCGGACCGAAGTGCTACCGGGATAAGTAGCAAGCATTAACTAGCCAACAGCTATGGGTGGAAGAGCTAGAAAATGTTAGGGCACTCTTTTGTCCAAGAGTTGAGAAACCAATTCTGAAGGCGGATGAACTACTGAAGCGGTCAACGGCATACGAATGGAAAAAGCAAGGAGAAACTATTGCATTAAAGATCCTCGTGGATATCTCTAGAATCACCATTATGACGATGAAATTCACAGCAAATTATTCCAGAGTAAAAAGTCTCCCAATCGGATCTCCGGGGGAGGCGGTTTTGAATGAGGTCGTGGAAAAAAGAGTGTCAATGAGATCAGACACGTTAAGAGTAGGCACATGGAATGCAAGAAGTCTATACTCGCCAGGAAGATTAGACAACATAGTACTTGAGATGGAAAGACTAAAAGTGTACTTACTTGGGGTAAGCGATGTAAGATGGGCAGGAATAGGCTCGATAAATACAGATAATGGAATGCTATACTACTCAGGAAACAATGACCCAAAACATCAGTACGGAGTAGCAATAATCCTAAACAAAAAGTTAAACAGGTCAGTTACAAACTTTACTCCCTATTCAGATAGAGTAGTAATGATACAATTAAAGACAAATACTGGAATTATGAACGTAATCCAAATATACGCACCAACTACAGATAAAGAAGATGAGGAAGTTGAAGAATTCTATACACAACTAAATGCAGTACTAAGAAGTATAAATCGTTGCGAAGTGACCATAGTGATGGGCGATTTTAACGCCAAGGTAGGAAAAACAAAGTTAATTGGCTGCACTGGTGAATTTGGCCTCGGGGATCGGAACGAGCGCGCTGACCGTCTGATTCAGTTCTGTCAAGATGAGAATTTTATAATCACCAACACACTCTTTCAGCTCCCTAAAAGAAGGCTGTATACCTGGACATCTCCAGCCCATACAAAGGAGAAAATCATACGAAATCAAATAGATTATGTGCTCATCAGAAATAGATATAAAAATGCTGTAAAAGCAGTGAGAACTTACCCTGGAGCTGACATCCACTCAGATCATAATCCTGTAATAGCAAAGGTACAAGTTAAACTAAAGAAGATCATAAAGAAACAGAACAACAACATAGTTGCATATTCAACTTCTTAAGCATAAAAAGATACACGAAGTTGTAGTTGACCAGATAAAGCAAAATGTAACAACAGCATTGAAAGAAAATGAACTACATCAAGATGTCGACATAAGATGGAATCGAGTTCAAACAGTTCTGACAGCAGTAGTGAAAGAAAACCTAACTAGGAAAGCAACAAAAAGGAAATATTGGATGACTGAGAAAATCATAGAGCTCATGGATGAACGCCGGACCCATAAGAACCAAAATGAAAAACAGTATAAAATCTTACATAAAACGATTCAAACAGAAATAAAAAAGGCAAAATCAGAGTGGATCTCTAAACAATGTGAAGAAATAGAAATGCACGAAAGAAACTATGACAGCTTTCATATGCACAAAAAAATCAAAGAGATGACAGGAGCTAGAAAAACATTCCAAGCTAACCATGTGATCAAGAGCGCGGATGGCCGCATAATAACAGATGTGAAAGAAAAAGTAACGAGATGGGAAATCTACGTGCGGGAACTCTTTAATGATGAAAGACCAACACAAGTACCAATAAGAGTAGAAGACGAAGAACCTAAAATAATGAAACATGAACTCATCAACAGTATGAAGCCAAGAAAGGCTACGGGGCTGGATCAAATACCAGCTGAGATATTAAAATTATTCGATGAACACCTAATAGATAGTCTCCTAGACCTGTTTTACACAATATATGACACAGGCATCATACCGAAACAATGGCTTTTATCGACATTTGTATTGATCCCTAAAAAAGCAAATGCTAGAGAGTGCACAGATTATAGGACTATTGCACTTATGAGCCATGCACTAAAAATCTTTCTAAAAATCATCCATAAAAGAATTTATCGAAAACTAGAAGAGGACCTAAGTGATAGCCAATTTGGATTTAGAGAAGGGCTTGGAACAAGAGAAGCACTCTTCGGAATAAATATTCTTTTTCAAAGATGCCTAGACATAAATCAAGACCTGTTTGTGTGCTTCATCGATTTCCAAAAGGCTTTCGATAAAGTTCAGCATGACAAATTACAACAACTAATACTTAGAAAGAATTTAGACCGGAAAGACGTCAGGATAATTACCAACCTATATTGGGGACAAATTGCAGTTGTAAAAATCGAAAATGAACTGACAGACGAAATAGAAATACGCCGCGCAGTTAGACAAGGCTGCATCCTATCCCCGCTATTATTCAACATATACAGTGAAGCTATATTTGAAGAAGCTTTGTTAGTAGAACCAATAGGTATAAACATAAACGGAGAGGTAATAAATAACATCAGATATGCCGACGATACGGTATTATTGGGGTTGTGAAGCAGAACTACAACACATACTCGAAAGAGTAAACCACCAATGTTAAGCTTATGGACTTCAAATGAATCTTTCAAAAACTAAGTGTATGGTAGTTTCTAAGGCACATAACCAACAAGTGCAACTAAATATCAACAATACCATAATTGAAAGAGTAGATTCCTACAAATATCTTGGAACCGTGCTAGACAAAACAAGCGACCAGGCGGGTGAGATACGAAGAAGGGTGGAGATAGCAAGATCAGCGTTTATGAAAATGAAAAAGTTTATTTGTAACAGAGACACTAATATAGAATTACGAATTAGAATACTACGCTGTTATGTGTTCTCTACCCTGCTATACGGAGTTGAAGCCTGGACCCTAAAGAAACCTGAACTAAAACGGTAGGAAGCGTTCGAGATGTGGTGTTATCGCAGAATGTTTAGAATATCCTGGAAAGATAAAGTCACTAACAAACAGGTACTTGAAAAGGTAAAAAAGGAATGCGAAGTCGTGCTGACCATTAAGAAAAGGAAACTAGAGTATCTAAGCCATGTCATGAGAGGCCCCAAATATAGTCTTCTAAGACTTATTATGCAGGGAAAAATTAAAGGAACCAGGAGTACTGGTAGGCGTAGAGTATCCTGGCTGAAGAACCTGCGCGAGTGGTTCAGCTGTAGCAGCACGGAACTGTTCAGAGCAGCGGTGAACAGGATAAGAATAGTCATGATGGTGTCCAACCTCCGGTAGTAGAAGGACTGCAAGAAGAAGTTAAGAAAAGGTAGGAAAGAATTATTAAAAAAAATATTCTCATTTGCAGATAAGACATTATCAATGTCAATTGCTGACATTGTAATAATAGTTATAGTAATAGTTTATAATCACAATTTAACAAGCAAATTGAAAATAGAAGCGTAAATGGTTTTATAGAGTTCATAGATCGTCGTACTATTATTAGGCGATGGATCGTGCTTATTCTTGATGCTATCTTAGGTATGTCAAAATCTAAATAAGCAAGTGCATGAAGAAATTTTTGATGGAGTTGAAAACTGGGATGAATTTACTACAATGTTCCATGATTGTGATGATAACAATAAGCGAATGTCGTTGCATATATCAAAATTCACACTGCTTAACCTACGAAACCTTAAATACAAATATTCGCTCAGGTTTCATAAGATTTTGAAATTGCTACTACAAAGCCGGATAAAAGCAAGTTCAAATTCAAATTCAAAATTTATTATTACATATCAAATGTACATTATACATATATGCATTGTCAAAGAAAATAAATAGTAAAACACAATAAAGTACGACAAACAAAATCTTAAGCTAAAAATTCATCAAAAGTATATAATGTCTGTTTTACTAGAACATATTTCAATTTTTTCCTGAACGTTTTGGAAGAATCTTCATTGATGAGACTGCTAGGCAGCTTATTATATATAGACACTCCAAATTTGCTTGGAGATTAGTGCAGATTTGTAAATTACATTTGGGTGTGTAAAGTTTGTTACGGCCACTTGTGTTATGTTGATGTATATCCAGGTTTCTAACAATACTCCTTTTCATCTTATGAATAAAACTTGATACTTCTAATATATATATATAGGCTGATGACGGTTGGTATTTGTAGCCACTCAAAAATGGGCCATTGTTCTTGTGGAAATACCCATAAGGGAACGGATGACTCTTTTCTGTGCAATTAGAACATTTACAATTTTTGGTGATGTTCCCCAAACCAGAATTCCGTAAGTTAAAAGAGATTGAACCTCAGCGTAGTAGAAATTTATCAGGATTTCATGGCTTAGAATATTCCTGAGATGTCAGATTACAAATGCCTTTTGATGCAACTATTTTCGGTAGCTATATACCAAGTTAAAAAATCCTCAATAACTAGGCCAAGAAATTTTGTAGACTTAACTCTATTAATATGCATATCGTTCACTTTTAAATTAACATTCTCCGCGTATTTACTTCTTTGCGTTTGAAAGATTATATATTCAGTTTTTTCACTGCTTAGGAAAAGATTGTTAGCGGAGAACCAGTCCACAACTTTTTGTCAAATTAAATTTCCTTCTCTTTCATTTTGTATAGAGGAGTTTTTTGATATTATAAAGGTCGAGTCATCAGCATAAAATACACATTGCCTTTCTACGATGTAGGAAACTATATCTACCATGTACAATAAAAATAGATTAGGCCCAAGGACACTCCCTTGAGGAACACCAGTATTTATTTGCAAAGGTTCTGATTTGTAGATTTTGTTATTAGATACAATTCTTGTATATTGCGATCTATTTTCAAGAAAAGATTTGATAATATTGCCTAATTTATCACGAATACCCAGGTAATACAATTTATTCAGAAGTTGTTTGTGACACACACAGTCAAAGGCTTTGACTTTTCCATACACTTCTTCTAAAATATGTGTGTAAAATTTCGATAGGGCGCTAGATGTGTCTTACCTCTGCGAAAACCATGTTGTCGGTTAGGTATTAAGTGGTGTTTGTTAATAACTGAATTTAATCGATTTAATATACAATATTCTAAAATTTTTTATAAGACCAACAGTCTATTGGGCTATTGGTCTATAATTATTTAATATAGTTTGTCGCCTCTTTTGTAGACGGGAAGAATGATACCTGTCTTTAAAACCTCAGGGAATACTTCAGCCGCTACGGCATCATTAACAATATGTGTTATTGGATGGATAACAAATCAACGTGCTCTTTAATAATTTTGGCTGGTATTAAGTCAGGACCAGTTCCTGATTTTTTTTTAGTTTTTTTTTGTATTAAGCAAATTATCTCTATTTCTGAAAATTCTTTTTGATACGCTGTTCTTATATTGAATATCATGTGATTATTAGATATTGTCGTTGGAGTAATGTTTTGTGAAATTATTTTCGGAGCCTTTTGAAAACAATTGTTGCTATTTTTAAGGGATTTTGGGTAATGGAATTATCTTCTCTGATTTCAATATCATTTTTATCTACGAACTTGCATTGTTTGTTGGTTAATAATGTTCCAAGCCATTTTCTGCTTATTTTTGCAACGATTTAATAAATGACTAAAAAACTTCCTTTTAGGGAAACTAATAACTGACGATGGAGCTTTCTGTTGGCAATATACTGTTGACGAAGAATTGGATATCGTTTTTGTAGAATATACAAATCCCTTAAGAAAGTTTTTGACTAGATGTTCTTTCCTCTTTAGTAACCCAATTTTTATTTTCTCTATTAACTTTCATCAATGGAAAAGATGAACAAAAATGTAATTGTAAGCTATTTATAAAGTGGCTGAATTTATCATTAGTATTTCTAGAGTCATATACCTTGGACTAGAATTCTTCCCTCAGTCTCTCTACACATTGTGCTTTCTGTTCTGAGTGTATTTTCTCATATAATGAGTTCTTGATTGAGTAATATTATTTAAGTTACAGCTAAGAATAATAGCTCTATGGGCAGACAGAACAGTATCAGCAACAGAAATTCTAACAGTTTGCCTGTAATTGACAAAAATATTATCAATTTGGCTTTTAGAGGTGGATGTGATTATGGTAAATTCTTTAACTTGTCCAACCAATCCAAAGGATAACATTAAGTTGACCAGATTGATTTTATCCTTGGATTTTGAGGTAAAGTTGAAATCTCCAGTAACTATAAAAAAATTAGCTTTGTTAAAATAAGTTGTAAGGATATTATCCAGAGTTTCCAAAAAAGTTGTTAGGCAGCCATGTGGAGGTCTATAAATATTAATTAAAATAGTTGAATACATTTTACAACGCCACAGAACACCACATAGTTCAACATGCTTTTCTACTGACATAGTATCAATTGGGATTATCTCAACGTTCATAGCATTTATATCCGTTAAAGCTCTGCTCCATATTGCCACTCTACCACCAGTCGACTGAGATCGACAGAAACTGTTAGCTAGGCTATAATCCTGAATATGTAAATGTTCGTTTTTTGTCCAAGTTTCCATGAGACATAAGAACACAGGTTTAGAATTTAAAAGAGCAATTTCTAATTCCGGGATTTTGTTACCGATAGATTGAACGTTAAAGCTAAAAATTAGATTAGTAAAATGGGATTTGTTAAACTTCGAATTGGAAGTATTTGTTGCTGTATTAGATGTAGTGAGGCTAAGTTTTTCTAAATGTTGTCCATTTTCGGGCTTGCCCTTGAAAAATTTCTTCTTCTATCTTCAATACGAAAATTGTATCTTTGGTGGATTATTCCCTCGGGCCAGAAAGAGTCCTTATCCTCATCTTTCATGTCTAAATTGACCCCAACCTTAAAGATTTTATTGTCTGGTAATTTCGTTTTCGGGATTATTTATTTTTTTATTTTTTTGCTAAATATTTAATAATCATGCTCTCGTCTACATGATCTTTAGCTCTGCCAATATTTAACCATATTTTCTTTTCTTCAATATTCCTGCCAACAAAACCAGAGATGTTGTCGGTTTCGCTCACCACTGCCTTGCCTAGAGAAGCTCGGTTTCTCCTTCTCTTTGGTTCTATGAAAACCTCTTTTACTACTTTAGAGACCTCTATTTCAGCATTTAAAGAATTATTCTCCAGTATTAAATTCGACTGTTGATGTAAATTAAAATTATTAGGTGTACTTCTGGTTGCCGGAATTCCTTGTTTATTATTTTGCGCGGCTTCTTCTACAATTGACGCGAGTTGACTAGTTTCTGCGCCAATTGATTTTGTGGTTAGAGAGTGTATTTTGTCTTTTAGGGTTTCCACATGTTCTTTCAGGATCTTGTTTTTGTCTTGGCTTTCCCACACCAGTTGTTTTAGTAGAGTAATTTCATTCTCTAGATATTGAATTCTTGTAAGTTCTTCTGTATTGTCAGCAATTTTATTTGAGTCAATTGTATGATTACAGCTCGAGGATCGTTTGCTAGCGTGTGATACGCATCCCGGATGAAAAATGTTTTTACACTTTACGCAAACTACCGGAACACACACTCTTTTGTTGCAATAATTGCAATTTAGATTTTCGCTAAAACTGTTTACGTTAGCTTGCGTCATGTTCGCTGACTCGACTGCGTGAAAGCGTCAGCGTCAAAGTTGAAGGGTTGATTCGACTGTTTATTCTATTTCGGCTCTCGTAATAATTTTTAAATACTACTTACGGTTTATTTGAATATTTGTCATTATATTACCCACAAGCCGCGGGTTATAGCTAGTCTAGCATAAACCTGTGCGTATCACAATAAGAAAATTGTTTTTCAAGATGAATTAAATTTGAGACCGTTAAACGTATTTGTAAATAGATACGTTTGAATCGTGGAATTCTGTTTATTTTTGTGTCTGTTTTGTAAGAAAACAAGAATAAGCGGTGAGTTATCACGCACACGCTATCTATAGACGTGTTGTCTTTCGGTTCGTTTATTCTGTTAGAGTTCGCGTGAGTGGCACGCGCGAGGGTGGACCAGTTGTTGTCCGTTTTCTCCTCGTTCTCTGCTCCATTCCCATCCGCGACGAACGAACTTATTACAAAACCTCTAATTAAACCTGCAAATTATTTGCACTTTCATGGGAAAGCGTACGTTATTAACTCTCAAAGCGTGAAATCGAAGACAACCAATTTAACAATATCACAAATAAATTATCTCCGTGTTTCACTCGCTTTCTTCCTATCGCCTTTAATAGACTACCGCGCATTTTTGCAACTGAGCCGTATATAAATATTTAGTTTTCAAATCCAATCGCTCTTTTTTCTCAATGATAATTTTGCGCCACCCATTTCGAGCGAGCCGGAATAAAAGATAAATAAACAATGCGGTTGTTGTGTGTGTGTGCAATGTGAAAACAATTACGGTTCGGAGCACGCGGCGCCGTTCAAGGCTTTAACAAGTCCGTTTATCTAACCGAACAAGTGGGCGAGATAGACGAAAAATATTTATATGTGTCTATTATAATATTTACAATGCTCCGGCTAAGCGCCATGTTTTTCCGCACAGTTTCTCCAATTCCTGTTAAACCAAATGAATAATTAATGCTTACTAGGAACCAAATCTACTCCACAAATTAAACTACATAAATTCTATACTCTATATTATTCATTTTATTGCGAAATGTTATTAATGTAATAAATTTAGGATTAAACAAGTATTGTGCAAAGTTGCAGATTGTGTGTAAAAATGCAAACGGTTTTTCTCACAGAATTCGTAATTGCCGTTCTTTTATAGAGTTTCGGTTCCCGTTTTTCACCCCAAAAACTAAAAGCTTATTGAATTCGAACCGGACACAGGAAGAACCCAGATTTCCCACAAGAAACGCGTGCGATTTTCATCTCGAACTTCGCTCCCTCTCGCCGATGAAAATTTAAATAGTCAGGTATATTATTATTATTGCACAATAAAGCTCGTACAATAATAGCTAGGAGTATTATTGCTGGCTTCCAGATGTTTCAACTTGGGGAATTGACGCTTAATTGTTCCAGATTTTTTTTTCGTGCATCTGTCCATCTGTGCACTTAAATCCTTCTTGTTAAAAGATTTAACAAAAACTACAACATGCATGATAATTACTCAATTATTAATAATCGATAATTATTGAATTATGTAAAATAATTGCTTAATTATATTATTATCTTAAGATATAGATTTGTTACGTTTACTAAAAAATTTTAATTTTCGAAATCATTCAGGTTCACACAAATCAAAATTTAAAAAAAATCTAGTTTTTTGTTGACTATTGTTTATTTATCTAAAGGGTGATAAATATAACGTGTCATAGGTTTAAACTACGATTATCTGAAAGCGAAATAAGTTGGACACCAAAATTTTTGTTGAACGTTGTAGAGTAAAATCTAAAGTTTAATAAGAAGTTAAATGCTTAATCCTAAATTAACAAATAATACTTGAAAATTACATCGATTAGATGAACAATGAACGCATTGCACGCTAGCACATTTGGGGTGGAATCTCACCAATAGCTTGTCGAATGTTTCGTTTTAAGTCTTCCAGAGTTTCATTTCGGTTCTGATAAAAATTTAACATGTCCACATAAGAAATAATCGAAAGCCGACAAATCCGGAGAGCGAAGAGTTCACACACCCATGGACATGTTGGATAAATTGTACCATCTTGCAGATACCAAATATCATTTATTGGTAATGGGAGTTGATCGATGGCATCCATTAAGAACGTTTGTAGCATCACAACGTAACGTTCACTATTGACAACTACTGCGTTTCCCATTTCATCTTCAAAAATATACGGTCCCAATATTCCAGCCGAACATATTCAACACCATACAGTTTGTCTTTTGAGAATGTTGCTCTTCTTCGTCATATAACTTGAGGGTTTTCCAGAGACCAGTAACTAGTAACAGTCCACTATACTATAATAATTAAAGTATTAATTTATCTTAGACTTTACAATTGTACTTATGAGTTTTACATTACAAAAGACTTAGACGCTTAAAATTCAACAATTTAACAATTCAAGTTAAATTGATAACACAATTAAATTAATGATATAATAATTGATTGTACAATTTATTCTGTGTTTTATACAAACGGTACAATACAAAATTGTTATGTACTTAATATACAAAACTGTGAAATTTAGACTTCACAATTCTACTTATGTGTTTACCATTACAAAACCAAACCTAACGCGCTTAAAATTCAACGTTAAATTGATAACACAATTAAATTAATGATATAATGAAAATTCCATAAATTATTTATATATTATGTAAAATATATGAATTCATAAATCTGGTGTAATAATTAATAAGCTGATCTTATTCAGTGATCGCGGATAATCTCTGGTAATCTGCAAGGAAAACCCAAAGTGGTTCCCCGTTCTGTAATCCCATCAAGAAACGGTTTCGAAATGAAAAACCCGAAAACGCAAGATTTCAAGTGAGTTTCTCGCACGTTTCGCACTTGTGCCATGTAATAAATCCGTGTTGTAACGAATAAAGCAGATTAAAGGCTTAGATCGCACATTTTGCAGTGAGGAATTGCTTTTTTTAAGGGTTTCCCCTCCGACACGTCGATAACTTTCATTGCGAATACTTAAAAATTGTTTTTTAATTATATCATTTATAAACAGATAAAATTACGAAATCAAAGCAAGAATTGACAAGCATACAAATTTTGCTAAAATTCAGTTTAAGTAATTCATGAATGACACACACATGTAGAAACATTCTAAATTTACAAATTTTGAAACATAATTTTTGACAGTCAAAAAACCTAACCTAACCTAATTATTAATTATTATTCTTATTACGCCAAACCTGTCACAATTTTGTTTGTTAAAATTCATAATTTTATCTGTTAAACGTTTATTAAATATACCTAACCTAACCTAACCTAATTATTAATTATTATTCTTGTTACGCCAAACCTGTCACAATTTTGTTTGTTAAAATTCATAATTTTGTCAAATCTGTCAAACGTTTATTAAATATAAACATTTGACAGATAAAATTATGAATTTTAACAAACAAAATTGTGACAGGTTTGGCATAACAAGAATAATAATTAATAATTAGGTTAGGTTAGGTTTTATTATTCCGGAGAGAATAATAAAATATGTTAGGTTATACAAAACCTGACCTAATTATTAATTATTATTCTTGTTACGCCAAATCTGTCACAATTTTGTTTGTTAAAATTTATAATTTTATCTGTCATTTGTTTATTAAACCTTGACTGTCAAAATTTATGTTTCAAAATATGTAAATTTAGATTGTTTCAACATGTGTGTGTCATTCATGAATTACTTAAACTGAATTTTACTAAAATTTTTATGCTTGTCAATTCTTGCTTTGATTGTCATTTTATCTGTAGAATTTGCTTACAAATAGTAATTATAAAATCTCGTTTTTGTTCAAATTGTTAAATCAAACATAAAAATTATTTGTCATTTTAACTGTCAGAAATTGTGAAATTACTTCTTCATAACAAATCGTTTACAAATGGCTTATCAAAATTATTATTCCTGTCATGATTATTAAACCTTCCCTATCAAAATTGCATCTGTCAAAAATTGATTTCACGTCAAATAACTTGTATAAATCTCGATTATCAAACATTTTTCCGTCAAAATCTTAATTGTCAAAATTATTAAATCTTGACTGACAGAACCAATATTTTATTTTGATAATTTGATAAAAAAACAGTCAATTTTAACCGTCAAATAATATTTCTTATCTGTCACATAATTTTTTGTCAAAAATGACATTTGTGACAATGATATTTGTGACACATTTTATTCACTCAGAATTATGAGTACTAATACAGTAGTATCCTTGTACGAATAAGTAAATAAGTTTAAGGTCTTAGATCAGACACGTTTTCGTTGAGGAATTCCCTTTTTTTGAGGATTTCACCCCGAGAAACCGATTAATCTCATAAGGAAAACCGACTTTGAAGGGAAAACCTGAAGGCAGTGGCAGAACGTCTGGAAGGAATTTCGAAAATAATTTTTATGCAAAGTGAATTATTCCGTTTCCACAAACAAACAGACACACGATTTTAATTCACCATTAAGAGATTATATTTTGGATAGTAAAATGTATAAATAGTCGAGTCGCTTTAATACTCACGTTTTGCTCGCAGTTTATTAGCTTTGTACGAGATTTTCTATCTGCACTTATTACTATTGCAAGACGATAACACGCTCAATATATTGGGATTTGCGTCTTTGTGCTTAAATTTTAGGAGTATTTTGCTGGCATTTATTGAGGAAGTGTTTGTTTTTTCGGTGTGGCGAGAGCGAAATTTATGTTTATAGTAAATTCACGGATCACAAACGAGTAATATAATAATCATATAATAAGGTAACGGTGTGTTTGTGCGATTATTAGCAATGGGAATGGCATTTTCGCATTATCTGCGATATTTATGAATTTCACTTAAAGTGTAAGAGCGTTTAACGAGCGGTCAACAGTGGAACCTACATAAGTATTCCATTATTTCATAGCGAACAGGTGCCATTATAAAAATTATGGGGCCCACGCGAAGGTTCCGATTCACTGATCACCTCTCTTCTGTGCGCTGCTTTGCTCTATCCTCCGCTTTCCTCCGTCTGTCGGCGAAAACATACACGGCGGCTACTTCTCATACTTCTCGCTAATAATCTCATTTATCTACCTAACGGCCTATCTATTCATTACAAATATTATCCGCATACATACAATATCTAACTTCACTTAACCTAAACTTATTTAATTCGGTTACAAACATTACCCTCATGCATACAATAACATCTAACGTCAGTTAAAAATTCTTTAATTAACACAACATTCATTTCTGTCATCTAAATATAAGTCGAAAGTCGACATATTTGCATAGTCGGTATTTAACAATTTATAAAAAAAGCATTGCTTTTAAAATAAATTTGATTTGATATTTTTATTAATTTAAATAATATTATGTTAAATATTATGTTATTTAATATAAAAATTAATTTTCTAATCAATTACGGTGTAATTTGTGGTCGGACACGACACAGATTCGATACGATGTTAAAGAGTTTTTTTTTGTGTTGTTGGTGCCTTAAAACATAATAAATAGATGTTTAAAAAAGGGTGTAAAGGCTTTTTAGTGTGTGCGGTTTGTTATTTGGAGCACCTGGTTTCGAGGAGAAAAACAGGACCAGAAGGGCACACCTGGTAACCTACCAAATCGAGGGCAAAAGCACACACACACACAAAAGTAATCTTAATATATTTATATTAAACTGATTTTTTTTTTGTGATATTAGGTACATTTTATAGGTAAGGGAAAATGGTCGATTACGTTTTGCATTATGTTTAAAGAAAAGGGAAAGAAGGTAAAAACGTAGGGTTAAAAAAGGGAAAGTTTATTTCTTTTTTCATATATTAATAACAGCATAGATAATTATCAAATTGTGGATCATATTTCATTCACATGTGGATCATTTTGAAACATATTTTTGACAGTCAAGGTTTAATAATTAATTTTAAACCAGTTGTCAAATGTGTCAGTAGTCAACTTTTAAAAACTAAATTGTCAAAATTTGACAAACAGAATAGAATTAAATAATATTAAGATTAAATAATATATTAGAATAAATAAAATATGAATTAATGGATTAAGACAGTTATTGAATGGAAAAAATGATTGTCAAATAATCATTTGACAGTTATTGAATAGAAAAAATGATTGTCAAATAATCATTTGACAGTTATTGTACTGAAAAAATGATTGTCAAATAATCATTTGACAGTTATTGTATTGAAAAAATGATTGTCAAATAAGCATTTGACAGTTATGGAATGGAAAAAATGATTGTCAAATAATCATTTGACAGTTATTGAATGAAAAAAATGATTGTCAAATAATGGACTCGGTTTAATGAAATCTTCTTCCAACTTCTAAATTTGCCAAAGTTTAAGAATAAATAAGATTGTGTCAAATTCAGATTTAACAAGTTTAATTAAGTAGTCGTCATGGTTATATAACTTTGTCGAGGAAACGATAAACAATATTTTCTCTTAGAAGATATGAGTTTAACAAAGGACAAACGAGGCAATTTAACGTTTATAATTGGTTATTGTTTTTGACACACACGTGTAATTCTAGGGTCAATTTGATATTTAGTCGATGAGCAAATTAAAGTTTATTACGAAGACAAGTCATCTAAGGAGCGGCCCCCGTTACCCATCGAGAAGAAGATGAGGTGTGTAAAACCGGACGTCGTCAAGTCGTGTTCCGGTTCGCGATCGTCCCTTTCAACCGTGCACTTTAATAATACCATATAGCAGGTTAATACGTCCACTGAATCCCCCTTTCGCATTCACGTACCCATTCATATTCAAAACTGTCCGGCCTATTTTGCAATTATTTATTCTCGTTCTTATTGTGCCCGAAATTTCTTTTCAAATCTGTTTTGCTTGTGAGGACTCGGTGTGTATATATGCAGTGCACACCACCTGTGCCCTTCAATAGCTCTTCTAATTTATGTTTCCAATTGCGCTCAACCTGCTTTATGTTTCTCCCCATCAAGAAATACAAGGCAAAAATCTAATTAATTTATTAAACTAAACATAGGATTGATACCAGACAGTTACTGTTAAATGTAAACAGTGAAATAATTCACAGTTAAAATCCCTCAATTCGATGTCAATAGTCGGTGTTAAATAATAAATATTGTTAGATAAAGTTGTTAAACTATTAATGTCTAATGTCAAAAAATCATTAGACAGTTGAATGAAGAAATAACTGTGGAATAATCATTTGACAGTTATATTGAAGGAAGAAATTACTGTCAAATAATCATTTGACAGTTATTGAATGGAAAAAATGGTTGTCAAATAATCATTTGACAGTTATTGAATGGAAAAAATGATTGTCAAATAATCATTTGACAGTTAATGAATAGAAAAAATGGTTGTCAAATAATCATTTGACAGTTATTAAATAGAAAAAATGATTGTCAAATAATCATTTGACAGTTATTGTATGGAAAAAAAATGTCTGTCAAATAATCATTTGACAGTTATTGAATGGAAAAAATGATTGTCAAATAATCATTTCAGTTATTGAATGGAAAAAATGATTGTCAAATAATCATTTGACAGTTATTAAATGGAAAAAATGATTGTCAAATAATCATTTGACAATTATTGAATGGGAAAAATGATTGACAAATAATCATTTCAGTTATTGAATGGAAAAAATGATTGTCAAATAATCATTTGACAGTTATTGAATGGAAAAAATGGCTGTTAAATAATCATTTGACAGTTATTGAATGGAAAAATTGATTGTCAAATAATCATTTGACAATTATTGAATGGAAAAAATGATTGTCAAATAATCATTTGCCAGTTATTGAATGGAAAAAATGATTGTTAAATAATAATTTGACAGTTATTGAATATTTGAATAAAAAAATGATTGAGTTATTAAATGGAAAAAATGTTTGTCAAATAACCATTTGACATTTATTAAATGGAAAAAATAATTGCCACATAATCATTTGACAATTATTGAATGGAAAAAAAGATTGTCAAATAATCATTTGACAGTTATTGAATGGACAAAATGGTTGTCAAATAATCATTTGACAGTTATTAAATGGAAAAAATGATTGTCAAATAATCATTTGACAGTTATTGAATGAAAAAAATGATTGTCAAATAATCATTTGACAGTTATTGAGTGGAAAAATGATTGTCAAATAATCATTTGACAGTTATTGAATAGAAAAAATGATTGTCAAATAAGCATTTGACAGTTATTAAATGGAGAAAATGATTTTCAAATAATCATTTGACAGTTATTGAATGGATAAAATGGTTGTCAAATAATCATTTGACAGTTATTAACTGGAAAAAATGATTGTCAAATAACCATTTGACAGTTATTAAATGGAAAAAATAATTGCCAAATAATCATTTGACAGTTATTGAATGGACAAAATGGTTGTCAACTAATCATTTGACAGTTATTAAATGGAAAAAATGATTGTCAAATAATCATTTGACAGTTATTGAAGAGAAAAAATGATTGTTAAATAATAATTTGACAGTTATTGAATGGACAAAATGGTTGTCCAATAATCATTTGACAGTTATTAAATGGAAAAAATGATTATCAAATAATCATTTGACAGTTATTGAATAGAAAAAATGATTGTCAAATAATCATTTGACAGTTATTGAATGGAAAAAATGATTGTCAAATAATCATTTGACAGTTATTGAATGGAAAAAATGGTTGTCAAATAATCATTTAACAGTTATTGAATGAAAAAAATGATTGTCAAATAATTATTTGACAGTTATTGAATGGAAAAAATGATTGTTAAATAATAATTTGACAGTTATTGAATATTTGAATAAAAAAATGATTGAGTTATTAAATGGAAAATATGGTTGTCAAATAACCATTTGACAGTTATTAAATGGAAAAAATAATGGCCAAATAATCATTTGACAGTTATTGAATGGAAAAAATGATTGTCAAATAATCATTTGACAGTTATTAAATAGAAAAAATGATTGCCAAATAATCATTTGACAGTTATTGAATAGAAAAAATGATTGTCAAATAATCATTTGACAGTTATTGAATGGAAATAATGATTGTCAAATAATCATTTGACAGTTATTGAATAGAAAAAATGATTGTCAAATAATCATTTGACAGTTATTGAATGGAAAAAATGATTGCCAAATAATCATTTCAGTTATTGAATGGAAAAACTGATTGTCAAATAATCATTTGACAGTTATTGAATGGAAAAAATGATTGGCAAATAATCATTTGACAGTTATTGAATGGAAAAAATGATTTTCAAATAATCATTTGACAGTTATTGAATACAAAAATGATTGTCAAATAATCATTTGACAGTTATTGAATGGACAAAATTATTGTCAAATAATCATTTGACAGTTATTGAATGGAAAAAATAGTTGTCAAATAATCATTTGACAGTTATTGAATGGCTAAATGATTGTCAAATAATCATTTGACAGATATTAAATGGAAAAAATCATTGTCAAATAATCATTTGACAGTTTTTGAATAGAAAAAATGATTGTCAAATAATCATTTCAAAGTTATTGAATGAAAAAATAACTGTTAAGTAATCATTTGACAGTTATTAGAAGTTGTGGAATTACTTGAGTCTAAAATGTATTTGAAAATGTTCGTCTTGAACTGACGAGATCTTTAACAATTTAAATTTGATTTGTTAATAAAGATCATAATTTCATTGTAGTTGTAATCTGATAAGATCTCCCTTTCATGAATGTTTTAACACAGAAGATACATTGTGTCCGTCACTCTGTCTCTCCACATTACACAACAAACAGCCGCAAAGTGAATTCTTCCTCTTATCATTTTCCAATATCTTCCGAGACGCCTCTCTGCATTTCTCTCCCGAAGAAGACGCAATAAAGACATGATTTGTTTACCTCGACTTGCCTTTGTAGAATCATTACTCTCTATTGTTGCAACCAGAACGAACAAGAAATGTCAAACTCGAGTTTTTCTTTTCGGGAACAATATTGTCTTGTTACTTAAAAATGTAATCAGAAGTGAAGATCAATTCAGACCACAATACGAGTTGTAAGTGAAGCCTTAAATTTCTTGCTAAATATTTTGTTCATAAAACAAAATATCCGAATCGAGATTGTGCGGGTATTTCTTGAGTAATTAATTACTTGCATATTAATTGTTTTTATTTGTATTTTGGAGATTGTAATCTCTGTATCTTTTTCTTCTTTTATTATTTACTTTAGGCGATAAAATCAAATTAATTGCAGGCGAACGGGAAAAAGAGAACCAACCGGGAGGGGCGGATAAAAAACGGGCCCCAGATAAATATCCGAAACGGATAAATTGAAAATAAATTAAGAATCCCGAAAGGAAAATAAAAAAAAAACGAATTCCGACGACGAGAAAATTGATTTCACCAAATTAAATTAATTAATCGTTGAATAAATTTCTCGCCGCTAAATTACACATACAATATAAGAAAACCGTAAACTGTAGGCTTGTAATTTGTGTGCGGTTTCGCGAAAATGTTTTTATTAAATTAATTATATTTATGTGGGTAGTGAGGTTAGGTTAGGTTAGTTACTTGTACGGGAAAAATATGTAAGAAAATTCATTTTGACAGATTTGTTCTGTCATTATTATTGACAGATTTACACAGAATCTGTCAATAATAATGACAGAACAAATCTGTCAAAATCAAAAATATTTGACAGTTAAAGACAGTAAAAATCTGCTTTGATAAAATAACTATCACACAGCACTTACAAATGCGAGGACGAAAACTTTATTAGTCTCTGTTTATCAAATATATTCAATCAAATTAATGAAATCCATGTAGGCAGTAGGAAGGTTCTTGCTTCGTAGTAGGTAGGTACGTAGTCTGCAAGTTCATTAACGATTTTCTAAGTGACTAATTCATTCACGTAGCAAATAATAAATGCAATTTCCATCTGGACGTAAGCGAGGAAAAAAAGTTTACAAACGGTTGAAAATTAATTACGGTACCCGAGAGCCATTAAACATACCCATAGAATTATCTATTTAGCGGCGCCGAAATGCATTCGTTATTATCTAGGCGGCGCACTTTAACTCTCTCACCCGTGAGTTTAATAAATAATAATAAATAGGCAAATAAATCTATTGCGCTTAATGCAAAACGAGGAAACATTATCGCGTACAGAAAGGAAAACCTAAATGTATTAAGTGCGGATTGAAATTTAATTGTTTATTATGTAAAGTGAGTGTGCGTCATGAATCGGCTTGATTACATAATAAATTTTGATTTGACTGTGTGGAAGGCTATTGACAGATGCTTTTTAACATCTGCTTTTTTTCCAGTGATGAGTCGTGTCTATCATTATTGTCCGCCTGAACGGCTTAAACTGTTTATAAATTTTACGTGTGCTAGAAATAATAAATGCCATCTGGACTTAACACTAGCGAGTGTTAATACATTTATAAATCAAATCGATATATTAAATTAATCATTTAGATGACAAGTATTTGTCAAAATGACATAATTTTTGAAATTTTCAAAAATTATGTCAACAATTGCGTCAAGTCATATTATTGTCAAAACAAAATATTTAAAAAAATAATTTATCATACTGTAGGCATTAATAAAGCTACAATTTTTATATAAAAAGGTAAACAAATAAATTTTTACACAGGAAAATATTCTTGTCAAAACAATTGTTTGATTACTTGTCACACTTTGATTGTCACAATTTTATCCGTCAAAACTTTTGTTTTGACGGATAAAATTTTTTATAAAACGTTTTCCCCGGAAGACCAAAAAAAGGTGGAAAGATAATTTGGAATGCTTGTTTATTAGCTTAATAATAATAATAAGAAAACTTTTGTTCAAATTTTTGACAAACATTGAATGTCATAATTCTATTAAGGTTGTCAAAATTATAAAACTGCGATTGTCACATTGTTAGGTTAGGTTTTGTCCAAATCGAAATCTAAACTTGTCGAAATAATCAAACCATAACTGTCACACTGTTAAAATTATAAAACCTTGATATTTATCAAAATAGAACAAATTTGAAACTTGTTAAGGAAATGCTTGTTCTTGTGAGGATGACTCAAGAGTGTAATCGTTAAAAAAAAACTTGTTTCAACCAGAAAACTCTCGCCAAACAATAAGCAATTAGCTTGTTATGATTTCGTCTGCAAGCGGGGAAGACGAGATAAAATTGCGCTTGAATGTTGATGAGCGCATTATGTGATAAATACAATGCGGAATTAGTCACGCAGATAAGAATTCGCAAAAATTCGAAATAGTGTGCACTATTGAAATTAGCATTGCCGATGACTCACCTGTGTGCATTAAACCCAAAGCAATAATAATAAAGTAAGGTGCAGTTGCGAATAAATCAAAACGAATATATTCGCGAGACGCTAAATATTCAACAGTTTATATTTATTTTAATGATTTCTCATTAACATATTTTTATGGGAAATGAATAAGTATTACCTTCGTCGCTCTTCTACTTCTTATTACAAACGTAATTACATATGACAAATGTAATTCACAAAATTCATAATTGTCAAAACTTGACATATTAACACATCTAAATTTATCGTTTTCGTAATACTACTGCACATGTTGCAGAAAACAAATGTTATTACATTTGACAACTGTAATTCACACATTTGTTTATTCATATGTAATTGTCAAAATTTGATATATTAACATGTCTTAATTTGTCATTTTAGTAATACTTTGGCATATTTTATTATGAAAACTTCAAATGTCAAAATTTGACATATTAACATGTCTTAATTTGTCATTTTGGTAATACTTTGGCATATTTTATTATGAAAACTTCAAATGTCAAAATTTGACATATAGACATGTCTTCATTGGTCGTTTTGGTAATACTTTGGCATATTTTATTATGAAAACTTCAAATGTCAAAATTTGACATATTAACATATCTTAATTTGTCGTTTTGGAAATACTTCGGCATATTTTATTATGAAAACTTCAAATGTCAAAATTTGACATATTTACATGTCTTAATTTGTCATTTTGGTAATACTTTGGCATATTTTATTATGAAAACTTCAAATGTCAAAATTTGACATAATAACATGTCTTAATTTGTCGTTTTGGTAATACTTTGGCATATTTTATTATGAAAACTTCAAATGTCAAAATTTGACATATAGACATGTCTTCATTTGTCGTTTTGGTAATACTTTGGCATATTTTATTATGAAAACTTCAAATGTCAAAATTTGACATATTAACATATCTTAATTTGTCGTTTTGGTAATACTTTGGCATATTTTATTATGAAAACTTCAAATGTCAAAATTTGACATATTAACATATCTTAATTTGTCGTTTTGGTAATACTTTGGCATATTTTATTATGAAAACTTCAAATGTCAAAATTTGACATATTAACATATCTTAATTTGTCGTTTTGGTAATACTTTGGCATATTTTATTATGAAAACTTCAAATGTCAAAATTTGACATATAGACATGTCTTCATTTGTCGTTTTGGAAATACTTCGGCATATTTTATTATGAAAACTTCAAATGTCAAAATTTGACATATTACCATGTCTTAATTTGTCATTTTGGTAATACTTTGGCATATTTTATTATGAAAACTTCAAATCTCAAAATTTGACATATAGACATGTCTTAATTTGTCGTTTTGGAAATACTTTGGCATATTTTATTATGAAAACTTCAAATGTCAAAATTTGACATATTAACATATCTTAATTTGTCGTTTTGGTAACACTTTGGCATATTTTATTATGAAAACTTCAAATGTCAAAATTTGACATATTAACATGTCTTAATTTGTCATTTTGGTAATACTTTGGCATATTTTATTATGAAAACTTCAAATCTCAAAATTTGACATATAAACATGTCTTAATTTGTCGTTTTGGAAATACTTTGGCATATTTTATTATGAAAACTTCAAATGTCAAAATTTGACATATTAACATATCTTAATTTGTCGTTTTGGTAACACTTTGGCATATTTTATTATGAAAACTTCAAATGTCAAAATTTGACATATTAACATGTCTTAATTTGTCGTTTTGGTAATACTTTGGCATATTTTATTATGAAAACTTCAAATGTCAAAATTTGACACATACTCAAATTTTGACATATTTGTCACAAAATTTGTTATATTAAACAAAAATAATTTATTAATTGTAAGAATAATTGTTATTAGAATTTAATACAATTCCAAATATTATCAGAAATCGGTCACGAAACTTGCAACAGTATTTTGATTTCCTGATTACACACATACATTATTTTCTTGAATCCACAAAGAGCCTCCTTATTTGCGTCGCATTCATTATTTATTCGATTTACACAGAGAACGAGTTCTATTTAAATAGCGATATCGTTCTGGAAAGGTGCTAGTTACCGGCGATTCAACAAGTGAACTATTCTATAATATCTAAACATTATAAATATCCTTCCCATGTGTGTCAAATATGATAACAAACTGAAATACACTGTATTATGTTCCAATTTCTCTATTTGGACATTTAAAGTCTAATAATTTTTTCTTGCAAAACGTTATATTTAGATTACTTTTGTTGGAGGACTATTTCTTGCAAACGTTATTTAGATTACTTTTGTTGGAGGACTTTCTGTCGTAGATTATTTTTTTAGAAATTTGACGGGATTAAAGTCTAATTAGTTTGCGAATGGGATTTATATACAGAAAAATGTTGTCTAGACTTTAGCAGTTTCTCCATATATATTTGTTTAAGAATTCGATCACAATAAATATTGCTGTTGTTGTTAGGGACTAACCGGAGTTTTTCAAAATAGATTTTATGAGTCAATAACGAATTTATGAGGACTATTTATCAAATACGAAACGGAGAAAAAATTTAAGGTCAATGTCGGATAGGTATGGTTTAGCATAAAATGTTTCAATAACGACATAAACTGGTAGATATATGTGTGTGTGTGTCTAGTTTTGAATTATAGTTTCGAGATTCGAGAACACACACTCAATACAAGAGCAGACAGAGGCAGTAAATGCCTCAGCAAAGGTCAACACGGGGGAGAGACAGACAGACTGATAATTAACACACTTAATTATCGTTATGTAGGCAATATCACGAGAGCCGTTCAATGGAAATATTTTAAATGTCAACAAATTTGTTATAGAAAATTATTAATAATCACTTGCGAACGAGCTGAAATTACAAGATAGTCGATAAAGAAATAATTAAATAAAAGGATTTTGTGGATAAAAAAAAGCGTAAGTTGTGGATTGCTTTGTCGTTCATTGGATTCGGGCGGACGTGGAATTCGTGCTCGTGCATGTGCGATCGCGTTTTAAAACGTTTTCTTGACGAGAGTTAATGTTATTAATATAAGGGAAGCTTGGAGATTTATGTAAAGCTTAATTCAATTCAACAATTTTAAATATAAAATCATTTCTATATTTACATATTATATAGTGATAGTACATTTATATAGTAAGTTGAATCATTAAACATTTGCTCAACTTTTGTCATATTATATAATAATTTTATTAATGAAAACTTAATTAGATTTATTGACATAAATTTGTCAATATTATTAATTTTTTAACATTGTATTTTAATGGACAATTATATGTTACTTGTAAATATTAATAAACTTTGACTGTCATATTTTGCTGAAAAATTTAAACGATTTTTTTTTGTTGTAAAATTAGTTTATTAAAAGATAAGAAATAAGCTCGAGTTTATTTATCGGAATTTGTGTCTTTCTTTTTGGCATTCAATCTGGTCCAGAATAATCACCTTTCTCTCTACGCACGTGCGGGTGTGTTGGGCGTACGGAACGAGCGAGAAAAAATCCTGTTGTTTCTCGTTTCGGGCGATATATCAATGCGAACAAGGTTAAAACTAACGCTTTAATATAAATCTCGTATTTTACGCCGCCGATTTACAAAGATCTCGCGCGCGCTCGAAAATTACGCAAAACCTGACAATTAATTTCGTGCCGAGACCGTTCCCTTATCAATAAGAAATCGCTTTAACCTGGTAGCTATCCGGATAATTGCCCAACGTTTCATTGAGATCGCGCCCGTGTTTTACCCGTTTTTTCGATTCCACCCACTGGAAGACAGATGGGGCGTCTTGGGGAGCACCGCGGGATATCGATATCCGATCACTTGGCGCTCTAATCAAAATCCTCACATCTGCCCTCCGAGACCAACTATTATCTATTACATACCTAGCTTACTAGCGTTTATGAGACGGTCCCCTCAAAGCGCCACGTAATGATGTTTCCTTTTATTTTACAGACAAAACTCAACAGATTCAACAGACAAGATTTTTTTTTGTCTCAACAGACAAGACTAGACTAGGTAGACATAGTCTTATCGGTCCCCATTTGTATGTTTCTAACTTAAATTTTCATTTATCAAGCAGAATATTTTGAGTAATTGTTTAAATAAAATGAAACGATAATTGACAAGGGAGAAGAGAATGAAAAGCTAAAGCAAACGCATAGGAAGAATTGCACAATGGATTTTCTGTTGGGGGGTTCTACCTGTGCCAAAGGCATGTGCCATACCGACAGATGTACACACACACACACATATATGTCCCTTTAATATAAAAACCGAGGAAAATAAAGAGAAAACCCAGCTGATTTGAACAATATGTGTTCAATGGAATCGTCAGGTATATTTGTGTGTGTAAACGTTTGCTTAAAGTTTTTGCAGCGACGAAGGAAAAAAATCTAGACGGTTCCTTTCAAGGCATCTCAGCTGTATTTTTCACTTCTTTTATGCGGAAGGTCAAAAACAGAAAGAATGAATGCCGGAGGAATCAGCTGGCTGTCAAAGACACCTTACCAAGACACGCGTCTTCAACATATAAGACGCAGGTTAAACTATGAAATATTGGATCATATAATCGGTCTCGTTTGCAAGGAATGAAACTGAGTTTAATGCTCTGAATTTAACTAACTTTGTAAAAATATTATATAACTTGTGAAGACAGTTATATAACTTTAGACACTTATTATCACTCGAGTTTCGACTGGTGAAGGTCATTTTCAAGTGGATTATAAATTAGAGTTTTGTAGCCTATTTGCAGTTAGAGAATTATCTGGCGACGAATTATTATTTGGAGTTTAATGCGTTGTTGCAGAGAGAAGTTACTGATAATAAAATGAGAAATAACACAGTTGCTGTGTATAGTAAATTGGATAAATGATACTAAAACTGTAACTGTTTACTTGAATCTGTCAGAATCGGTGAAAAGAAATCTCGGTGTAAAGTATAAATCAAAGTATTTTCGGACGCGTAGGTGTTTGTTAATATTGTTTCTGTGTTGGTTAAACTGAAAGATCTATTTCTTTATTAATTGAAACTCCTTTATTTCTCTCTGCATTTGTGTGTTTCACGCCTACAAATTTTATCATAAATTATACTTTAATATCCGTTTATTTCTTTCGAGACAGAAAGAGAAAATCTTTCAAAATTACTGTTCTTTCGTCGGTCGTGTAATTTATTCGACCAGACAAAGATTTTGTATCTTACAATTTTGACAAAGTTTTAGTTTGGTTTTTAAAGATGTTGTTAATGTTGATTCATATAATTTAGTAGTCGAATGTATTGAAAGTGAGGGTTATTATTAGGTCATCTACCTTTGGGATGTATAAAAGAGGTTAGAAGGTGAGGAAGGAACATTTCCTGTGCCTTAAAGGGCGCGATGGCTTTGATTCCACGCAACCAGCTGGCTCCAACTTCCACTGTGTACACGAACAAAAAAACAATCTTAATCTTAATGAATGAATTCAACATACTGAACGTATTAAGCGCTACGTGTCTAATACGTTGATGTGAACATTTAAAGTAATAATACATTTCCATTTTCCTCCCAGATATTAGGTAAATTTTTTAGGTGTTCGTAATTAATTGCTGAACGAGTAAATTACGTTTATTAATGGGTTTCACAGGCTGTATTACCTCAATATTTATGGTTTTGTAGTCGGTGTGTTGTTTGTGTAATCAAGGAAAAGAAAAGCAAACCTTGAAACGTTTATTTTAATTATCGGCGGTTCTGTGATTTATGTTCGAGGAAAATTATGCAAATGCTGCGAGGAATAAGAACACTGAATTGTGCAAATGTGTCAGAAAATCGTAAATTCTTCGTCGAATTTGGAAAATTATTCCATTTTATAAAATATTACACTTTGCCACAAGCCATTTCGAACGTAACTCCTTTTTTAGCCAACGCAAAACAACACAAACATTTCAATAATGTTATGTACAAGACCAGAGTTATAAGTAGCAAACCAATTTTTAAATAGTCTGTTTTTTTTGTCTGTTAATGACAAAAAAAAAGTTGGCCATCTAGCCTTGTTCGTCTAGTCTTGTAGGTCTACTGTTCTCCATCTAGTCTTGTCTGTTTCTCCTCCTCGGTAGGGTAGTTGATAACATACCCGCCTTTCAATGCGAAAGATCCGGGTTCGGATCCTCGTCGGAGAGGCGAAGACTAGGGCTTCACTAACCGTTTTCACTAACCGTCCGGGCTCTCTAAATAAATGCAAAATATGCGATACTATACTAAAAGCCAAAGTGGAATAGGGGGTTTAGTGAGTCTTGTCTATCTAGTCTTGTTTGTCTAGTCTCGTCTGTGTAGTCTTGTCTATCTTATCTATCAAGTCTTGCCTGTCTTGTCTTGTCTGTCTAGACCTCTCTGTATAGTCTTGTCTGTCTAGTCTTGTCTGTCTAGTCTTGTCTGTCTAGTCTTGTCTGTCTAGTCTTGTCTGTCTAGTCTTGTCTGTCTAGTCTGTCTAGTCTTGTCTGTCTAGTCTTGTCTGTCTAGTCTTGTCTGTCTAGTCTTGTCTGTCTGTCTAGTCTTGTCTGTCTAGTCTTGTCTGTCTAGTCTTGTCCGTCTAGTCTTGTCTCTCTAGTCTTGTCTGTCTAGTCTTGTCTGTCTAGTCTTGTCTGTCTAGTCTTGTCTGTCTAGTCTTGTCTGTCTGGTCTTGTCTGTCTGGTCTTGTCTGTCTAGTCTTGTCTGTCTAGTCTTGTCTGTCTAGTCTTGTCTGTCTAGTCTTGTCTGTCTAGTCTTGTCTGTCTAGTCTTGTCTGTCTAGTCTTGTCTGTCTAGTCTTGTCTGTCTAGTCTTGTCTGTCTAGTCTTGTCTGTCTAGTCTTGTCTGTCTAGTCTTGTCTGTCTAGTCTTGTCTGTCTAGTCTTGTCTGTCTAGTCTTGTCTGTCTAGTCTTGTCTGTCTAGTCTTGGCTGTCTAGTCTTGTCTGTCTAGTCTTGTCTGTCTAGTCTTGTCTGTCTAGTCTTGTCTGTCTAGTCTTGTCTGTCTAGTCTTGTCTGTCTAGTCTTGTCTGTCTAGTCTTGTCTGTCTAGTCTGTCTAGTCTTGTCTGTCTAGTCTTGTCTGTCTAGTCTTGTCTGTCTAGTCTTGTCTGTCTAGTCTTGTCTGTCTAGTCTTGGCTGTCTAGTCTTGTCTGTCTAGTCTTGTCTGTCTAGTCTTGTCTGTCTAGTCTTGTCTGTCTAGTCTTGTCTGTCTAGTCTTGTCTGTCTAGTCTTGGCTGTCTAGTCTTGTCTGTCTAGTCTTGTCTGTCTAGTCTTGTCTGTCTAGTCTTGTCTGTCTAGTCTTGTCTGTCTAGTCTTGTCTGTCTAGTCTTGTCTGTCTAGTCTTGTCTGTCTAGTCTTGTCTGTCTAGTCTTGTCTGTCTAGTCTTGTCTGTCTAGACCTGTCTGTCTAGTCTTGTCTGTCTAGTCTTGTCTGTCTAGTCTTGTCTGTCTAGTCTTGTCTGTCTAGTCTTGTCTGTCTAGTCTTGTCTGTCTAGTCTTGTCTGTCTAGTCTTGTCTGTCTAGTCTTGTCTGTCTAGTCTTGTCTGTCTAGTCTTGTCTGTCTAGTCTTGTCTGTCTAGTCTTGTCTGTCTAGTCTTGTCTGTCTAGTCTTGTCTGTCTAGTCTTGTCTGTCTAGTCTTGTCTGTCCAGTCTTTTCTGTCTAGTCTTATCAGTCTATTCTTGTTAGTCTAATCTTGTCGGTCTAATCTTGTCAATCTGATCTTGTTCGTTTAGTCATTTCTTGTTATCTAATACTGAATTTGTTTTATGAAAGCGTTTGAAAGTGTAGTGCATAAGTTAAACTAAATATTGTAAGTTATAAATATAAGATAAGAGAACAATGGCCTGCGCATATATAGTCTAAATAGAGATTATTAGAAAAAATGGTCGAATGTCCGAATGCAAATTAGAGTGAGTCCGGGGAGCGAGTGTTTAGAGAAAGCGTGAATGAGACATGAAGGAACGTCGAGCGTGTACCCAGTTGTTATCCGAAAGCGAATTGAGACTAGGTGTATGTGTATATATATATATAGATGAAGAGATATATAGAGATATTAAGAAACTGCTGCTGCTGCTGCTCGCCGGTTGTGTAACGTCTGACTAGACTCCCCCGCTAGGTGGCACGCCCGTCTATTAGAAAATTATGTGATCAACTTTTCTTAAACGCTCTTGCGCTAATGCGATTATGTCATTTCGGATATTTATTAATTATCCACTTCGAATCTATTGTTTCTTCATATAATTCAAACATAAAACAAAAACAGAGTTACACAAGAAGAGTTTTAACTAACAATAAGTTAAGACGATTTAGAAGTTTAATTAGTTCCAGCAGATCTCAAATATTAGAGAAATTAAATGGACATGGAGTTAGACAACATACAACAAAGATTAAATTGTTCTATTTACTTTGCTTAGTCAGATTGTTCAACTAGTTGAAGACAGGTCATAAGTTATCAATTATGAAATCTAAAATTATTATAAATAAATGACAACATAGTTTCTGCAATGTCAAAATTAACATGTTGATGCATTATGACTATAATGTGTTCATGTCGCATTATAGCCATAACATATAATAGTTATAAAATAATATGACACACTTTGACAATCTGTGAAATATATAGTTATTTAAATTGATTATTATGAAGGATTGGATTTGTTTTAAAAAATGTGCGCAGTTGATGTGTGGCATTTTAATAAGGCGGGCACGTGCAGATGTGCAATTCTAGCGGGGCGACAATGGATTCGGATTTACATCCTGTAACGGTCAATCCGTGTGTATGTTGAACGCGTGCCTTCGAACAGGACTCGAACGCGACTGAGCTTTCCGAGCGCTTTGCAAAAGGTCGAGATTCGCCCTGCGCATAACGTCACATGTGCACGTTTAGGGGTTGCAAAGGGATGAAAGTTCTTTGTGCTGCAGGGCAGGTGGTTAGTTGACTAGATGGCTGGCTGTGCTTTACCCGAAAGAGAATGGAACGAGCGCACAAAGGCTAAAAACAGCTTTTGACAAGTGACACCCGCCTAATAATAATCATCATGTAATTATTCTTTCTTGAAAAATATATTTCAGTGCAAATATTGATTGAATTTTAGTGTTTATTTGCATGTTCAGGTTGTGAGAAAAATAAATAAAACACGACGAGAGATGCATTTATCGATAATTTTTCAAATCATAACCAACACGAACCGTTCCTTTATTAGTCTACCTATCAAGTGTAGCAGATACACACACAATTCTTTCAAGTCTCTTATCACAGCGTGTTTTCCAACAATTTTGTTTGTCTTTGATCCCTTTTCTTATCGCGATCCATCTGCGCTTATCGTCGATTACACAAAATTCGAACCCTGAAAAAAATTGTCACCTTACTTCATTCTTCACTTATGTTTTCCGAAGAGACGATTTCTCCTTACTTTCCCTCAAAAAATATACACATTTTGTTAAATAAATACTTTATGGGGGAAGATAAATAGTTTATTAAAAGATAAATGAAAAATAGAGAGACAAACCAAATATATTAAACAGTATATACAGAAAAGGCAATTTAAAAAACTTAAAATACTTAAAATAAACTTAAATAGTTTTACATTGAATTGAAAAATTCACTTTGTTTTTTTACCACACTTATATTATGTAAAAATGTTATATAACTTATTATTCAGTTATTTAAATTTCTACACATATTACGACTCGAGTTTCGACATTTGACGGTCATTTTCAAGTCACTTGGTCATCACACAAGGTCACTTGAAAATGACCGTCAAACGTCGAAACTCGAATCGTGATATGTGTAGAAATTTATATAACTATGAATAATAAGTTATATAACATTTTTACATAATATAAGTGTGGTAAAAAAACAAAGTGAATTTTTCAATTCAATATAAGTATGGATTACCACGTAGTAACTGTCGCAAGCATCCTATTCATTAAATAGTTTTAGTCATATAATTTTTGATAAATGATATTATAACGGTAATTGTTTAATAATTTCGATAAATTTATTATTGTTATTATTTATTAAGAAAATGCTGATGGATTGTAAGAGTTACTATTGTAAGAAGGATTGTAAGAGTTTTATTATGTTTGAATTATATGAAGAAACAATAGATTCGAAGTGGATAATTAATAAATATCCGAAATGACATAATTGCATTAGCGCAAGAGCGTTTAAGAAAAGTTGATCACATAATTTTAAACCGATGGATTGTAAAAGTTACAATCCATCAGTAGTTTATCAAACAATTTTTTAGAGTAAAAGTTTGTTTGATAAACTACGTTATGACAGTAAAAGTTGAATCATTTTTGAGAAATGTGCACAAATATGCAAATAAAAATACAATGAAATAAAATTCTGCAGGTATAAATATTTCAATTACAAAAGAACAAAGAACAAAAATCGCTAAGAGGATAAAAATTGCGTGAATTTTTATTATCCGGAATCGAGACCCGCATCTAACAATCTCGAAATTTATTCCCTTTCCCTTTTCTTTTAGACGCATAAATACATTTTAATCGCACCCCGTACCGTTCAGATGCCGAGTGAAGATATCCAACGGCCACAAAAAATACACATTAATATCAAATATCTTCAAGCGCGTGATTTATCGTTAATAGAAAAAAAAGGTTAAAACTTATTGATTTCGATTAAACAACAATTCGCTCCGGGTCTTATAAGAATTTTAAAAGATCCAAAATCCCTGATTGATTATCAAAAGATTGGTGTGAAAACGTTCAACCTTCGGGCAAATCAAATTTAAATATTAAATTTATCTAAATTCTGTTGTTTATTCCATTTGCAAAAAAAATTATTTCTCGTCGAAGGCACAAAATCACAGATCTATTTCGAGTGTGCAGTTGTAAGTGCAGGAGCAAATAATTAATGCGTCCTCGCGGTCGCTTAGTTTTAGTCAAGGAGGGTGCGGAAAGCGTGCAAGATCGCACATGTGTATCCCAGCTGTTTAACCAAAACCTAATCGATTCAATCTATTTATGTTGTGGAAGGTAAATCCGAAGCTCCGAGAAGCTGCGAAATGAAAAAGCTCTCCGAAATGCCAACCATTAACTTCTAAGCAATAATATATTTTTTGGTTTTATCTTTCTTTGCAATTTTATTAAAATGACAACATGACTACATCAAAGGGAAGAGTACAGAAAAAGCATGTTTCTCTTTCTTACATAATGTAGTACAACATCTGGACAATCGTGACATTTCTTGTGACATTTTAATCGATATATCTAAAGCCTATGACACGGTAAACCACCATATTCTCTTAGGTACACTTGGGAAGTATGGAATGGAAGTATGAAATTTAGCCTCGGAAACTGCTAGGGCGATCCCCGGAAGGTGTTGCCCTAAATCTATTTCGAGTTTACCTAACTAATAGAACACAACAGACTAAACTATTTAATACCGCTAATGGGGAATGACGCTAATGGGGACAATGGGGATATCACAGGGTAGCATATTGGGTCCACTTTTATTTTCAATTTACTTGAATGACTTACCTTCGGAGTTAAGTCAAAGTAAGTTAGTAAATTATGCAGACGATATTACATTACTAGTGGGCGGCAAAACCATGCAATAGATAGTACATAAGTCAAAATCGGTAAATGAACAAGCAAAGACATGGTTCCAAAAGAATAAATTAAAATGTTCGTTGGTTTATTATTTATTTTGTTAACAAAATAATTTATTAAAACAGTTCCTTTTCGCGACCCAATAAAAATTTAACACGACCCACTTTTGGGTCGCGACCCATAGTTTGAGAAACGCTGGGATAGACAACTTTAATAGACACTCACAATTAGACTAGATCTGCGCCACCGATCTAGATCTACATGGGTCCTGTTATATCAAAATTTGTTGGAGGGGCCTTTTACCCGACTGCGGCGATGCCCAAATTTTTGCTTACACACGTCGGGGCTCCTGTATCTTGGGAGCCCGTATCACGATGCGGCTGATACGGTGGTACCTATACTACATAAACAAGATCCTGAACTATATAAACAAGAGTTAGACAGAGAAGACTTACAATTAGACAGATAAGATTTACAATAAGGCCTAGGCCGCACTACGGCAAAACCGCCGCGGTTTTTAATCGCGTGATTTTGTAACACAAAAAAACTAACTCACTTGCTGTTTTTTTACGTGACTGATTTTCCCCATAGCGTACTGTGTGTTTGTACTGTGTGTGAAAAAAACCGTAGTGCGGCCTCGGCCTTAGACATACAAGCCTTACAATTAGACAGAGAAGATTTACAATTAGGCAGCGATGACTTAGAGAGAGAAGAAGTATTCAGAAAAGGTTTAGACAAAGAAGACTTAATCAGAGAAGACATAGAAGGCAGAGGGCAGGGAAGACTTAGGTAGAGAAGACTTAAACACAGAAGACTTAGACAGAGAAGACTTGGATAGAGATGACGATAGAGAGACAGAGAGACAGATGATGATAGAGAGACAGAGACGACTTAAGTAAAAAAAACTTAGATAGAGGCGACTTAAACAGAGAAGACTTAGACAGGGAAGACTTATATAAAGAAGACAGATACAGGAAACTTAAGAAACACAGTAAATTGATTTCAAGAAAATTATCGTTCGAAATGTCAAATTAATTAATGTTTTCAAATTTTATTTTTCTTTGTGGGACTAAAAAAAAAATAGTAATAATATGTAGGATTTTCCCAGAAATTAGTAAGTGGTTAGCGTAAGGAAGGGCATCCGGCTTTAAAACAAACTGCCAAAACCGTACAAATATGACAACTTCTGTAAATTTAGCCTCGGAAACTGCTAGGGCGATCCCCGGAAGCGACGCGCAAGGGTCCCGCCTGTCCTTTGTGAGAAATGAGCAAAGGCTCTCGAGCCATGGGCGGGCTCGGCTGAAGAAGCAAGTCCAGATGAGAATTGGAACTCTGAATGTTGGATTTTTGACTTAACTCCGAAGGTAAGTCATTCAAGTAAATTGAAAATAAAAGTGGACCCAATATGCTACCCTGTGATATCCCCATTGTCCCCATTAGGTTGTGGAGCTAATCATGAGAAGAAGAATTGGAATTCTATATGTCGAAGAAACGAGGTGGAAGAGTAATAAAGCAAGAGAGCTTGGAAGTGGATTTAAATTGTTGTACAGTGGAGCAAACAGAGCGGGAAGAAATGGTGTTGGAAACGATTTGATCCCCTCTCTAGTCAGTGTAAACAGAAGAAGTGATCGCTTAATGAGTGTGAACCTGTGTCTTGGGGAAGAGTTTACCATTGTAAGTGCATATGCTTCTCAAGTTGGATGTGAAGAGGAAGAAAAGGACGTCTTTTGGAGGGATCTGGAGAAGGAACTTTTTAGTATATCAGCAGATGAAAGAGTATTTCTGGGTGGAGATCTAAATGGACATGTTGGCACCAGTGTGGAAGGGGAAATAGGAGAGTGCATGGCTGCTGGGGATTTGATACGAGAAATGAGGAGAGTGAGAGAGTGCTAACTTTTGTCTTCACATTAGATCTAGCAATATGTAACACCTTCTTCAAGAAGAACGAAAGGCACCTGGTGACCTACAAAAGTGGAGGAAGATAGAGCCAAATAGGTTTCCTTTTGTGCAGAAGAATGCATTTGAAGGAGGTTAAGAATTGTAAAATTATAATGAGGGAAAATGTTACACACCACAACACAGAGTGCTAGTTATTGATTATGAATTCACGAGCATTAAGAAAAGAACAGCAAGCAAAATTACTCCAAAAATTAAATGTTGCAAATTAAAAAATCCAATTTTGAGAAGTGAATTCAAGGAAAAGATGTTGCAAGGAACACGGCCAGTGGAAGGAGTTTAGAGATGGTGGACAGTAAATACAGAAGCAATCAGGAAAGCAGGTGTGGAAGTTTTAGGGGAAGACGTCTGGGAAAAGCGCTGGATAAAGAAACATGGTTGTGGAATGATGGGGTTCATAAAGCCATCAAGGCAAAACGACAATCAAAAAAGAAATGGGATGAGTCTTTAAATGAAGAAGATAGAGGACACTACAGAAATGTTATGAAAAGAGCTGTAGGGAAAGCAAAGGCAGCTGCATGGAAGGAAGTTTTTGAAGAACTAGAGACCACAGAAGGGAGGTCAAGTTTTTCAGAATCGATACAGAGCTTCAAAATATCTCACACACATCAGGCAGATGAAAAGAGAACAAGGAATTGTAATTCAAGATGAAGAGCATATTAAGAAGAGATGGGAGGAATTTTTTGAAAAGTTGCTAAATGAGGAAAATGCCCGGCTTGTGCTTAAGGATGGTATCCCAAATCACAACGTAACAACTGTGCATATGCCAGGATATGGGAAGAGGTTGTAACTGCTATTAGGAAAATGAAATGTGGAAAAGCAACCGGCCCCGTTGAATTTCCAGTGGAGGCTTGGAAATGTCTGGGTGAAGAGGGCATAGATATGTTGGGGAATCTATTCCAACAGGTACTTCAAGAGGAAGTAATGCCCAAGGAATGGCGGGAGAGTACCATAATTCTCATTTATAAGGAGAAAGGTGACATTCAGGATTGTGCAAATTACAGAGGAATAAAACTCATGTCGCACACAATGAAGATCTAGGAGAAAGTTATTGAAAGCTTTTAATCGAGAGATTTTCGTGTTTTAACGCGCGGTCGAGATTAAACTATCTATACTCGGGCCGGCGAGAGAATGCAGCTATGTTGCGCCGAAGTATGAGGGGCCAGAGACGCGCGGAGGTGCGCGCAGTTTAGTTTGAGTTAAGAAATATGCGCCAGTTTTCAAACACGGACAACTAAACACCGCGCGCTCGGAATAATGTGGGGGTATGCGCAAAACAATATGCCGAGATGTATCTCTCTCGCCGGTCCGAGTATAGTTTAGATTCAGATCAGGTACACTGATTCTAATTTCTAAGAAGAAAAAGAAGCATTTCCCCGACTACAGTATGATAAACTTAATGGCTCACACATCAAAACTTCTGTTGCAGGTGATACATAACAGAATATACAGGAAACTTTACGCAAAAATCGGCGATCCGCAATTTGGATTCCAGGAACTGTTTGCACTTAAGGATCTGTTGGGTCACTTATGGCGATACGCAATTTGGATTCTAGAAACTGTTTGCACTTAAGGATCTGTTGGGTCACTTAAGGATCTGCAAAGGTGTCTAAACGTAAATCAGGACCTACATGCATGCTTTACAGACCATTACTTTCGATATAATTTAGACATGACCAACTCTTGGAATCGTTACTTAAGAGAAAGATAGGCTTGAGAGACGTAAGAATAATTGTAAACCTCTACTATGGCCAAAAAGAAGCAGTGCGAGTAGATGACATAACATCCGAAGAAATAGAAATACGTTAAGGTTGTATAATTTCACCAAGTCTTTTTAATCTGTACTCAGAAGACATAGTAAATAAAGCGCTTGTTGATCAAGACATAGGCATTCGAAGTAACATCATCATCATTCCCTTTACTCCTCGTGGGAGCATAGGGCATCAACAAACGCTCTCCATCTGATTCTATTCTGAGCCAGGGCCTTTACCTAGCGCCACTCCTTTCCGCTTGCTCTGGCTTCCTGTACGACTGTCCTCCGCCACGTGATTTTTGGGCGGCCTCTCTTTCTTGAACCTTGGGGGTTCCAGTCAAGAGCTTCTTTTGCAATATCCCCCTCTGGCCTTCTAAGTGTGTGGCCGATCCATTTCCACTTCCTTAAATCGTGTCCGATATCGTTCGCTAAAAGTCGTCATTGATTTCATCTTTCCGTTTCCGAGACATGTTGGTGTTTCTTTTACAAAGTTGAGTTTCGGTATAGTAAGTTGTAAGCCTGTTGCTACCTAGTCTTATTTTGGTCCGCGGTGGCTATTTTATTTTACCTCTACCCTTCGAGCATGCTTGACGAGCGTTCCCCTATCCGCCACCTGGGAACGCGCCCTGTAGGGGTTAGACTTCCCCCATCCCCCCTACCCCCCAGGGAAGTTTCGAAGTAACAGCATGGCAACAAATGTAATCTGACAATGGCAACAAAAATAAATGTAATCTGAAGTATGCTGTCGATCCGGTTCGTTTGGCAAGAACACTCGAAGATTTGCAGACGCTAATGAATAAAATTGCCACTGTAAGTGGAGAATGTATTCTGTACATAAGCAAAACAAAGTACATGATGATAACAAAAACAACTCAGGATAACCGTAGATCATATGTAAAAATTGAACCCATTGAAATGGTAACAGAATACAAAAATCTAGGAACAATCATCAATGAAAACAATAAACGTATGCGGTCAGGGGACCCCGTCAGGAACAAAGTTTCACTTCCATCCCTTCTGCCTCGAGGACTTCCGCAACCCCACCGAACTCTCCTGGGGAGACCAAGTCGATTTCGCAGCGTAATCACAAGACTAAAGTTTTGTCGTGGAATATTTAGGCTACTATGAAAGGTGAGTGAACTAAGTATTTAAGATAAAGCCTATCGTCCACATGGATGGTAAAGTATTTGCCAAAATATTTGGCATTTATGACAGATGATGTATGTGGTTGAGTATTTGATTTAGGTCAGGGGTGTCCAAACTGCGCTCGCAAGACAAGTTGCAATGCGGCTTAAAATCGAACGATGAATTTAATGAACAAATTTAAACTGAGCCTCATACGGCCAAGATGCAATGCGGTCCAAAATTTAGTAAATAAATGAAAAACAAATTGTCAAACTGGGGCAAGATAAGTTGAAAGCCGGCCCGAAAGAAAAGCGTCAATTTGATAAATAAATGAAAAAAATTGTCGGTTTTGTTTTGGGCCGCATTGGAACTTGTCTTGCGGCCCTTGCGGGGTCATTGAAATTCCATTCTGTATGTGCTCTCGTAAATACGAGCCGGTGTTCTCTAGTTAGTACGGGGCCTTTTCAAGCGTGGACTTAGAGACCCAGGGCTCCTAGGCATTTGACATTTGCCCCCGCCCCCCAAATTTCGAAAATATTTCATATAATATTATTTTGGTTAAAGCTTTTTGATAAGGCAGCTCGGGTTTTTGAGCTTATGTAAAGATTCCGCCACCAGGGGCCCCTAGGCCGGGACCTTGGCTAGGCAGAAAACCGACACTGGGCCTTTTGCTGGTACTCTCGCACGTATTCCTACATCTCGGAGTCGATTCCTTATTGTCTGAGTACTAACTCGCACATTTCGAGCATTGTAAGTTCAGCTTGTAACTGCCAATCTTAACTAACTTCATCGCCAATAAGTTTTGTTTACTTTTGGTAAAAATTCACTGTCAAATTTTCTGACAGTAGTTTTCGACGCTGAGCGTCGCAGGCGGGAGTTTCTCCGAAATTTTGAAATTGCAAAAAAATCTTCAAAAAGTTAAAAGTATCACGACGTGTCGCACAACAGAAGAATCGACAAAAAATAATCTTGATTTTGGTATATTTTGTTTTCGTAGAAAAGGGGTACTAAGAAATTTCACACAATTTGTCGAAAAATTTCGAAAAATTTAAGTCCCGACTCTTTTTTTTGTAGAGGTTTATTTGAAAAATTGCCCCGTGCTAACCACGGGCCGCGGAACGGCCAAACTCGCACCCCGGATAGAAAGAAGACCGGCTTACACAGTGAAGGTGCTGGTTTTGTGGTTGGACCGCGCCTTGGTGGTTTGCGGGCGTGTTGAAAAAAACGTCTTAAAATCTCGACGTCTTTGTCCCTGCGCAACTCGGCGCCGCGGCGACCACCGGCGGTGCCAATCACACTGTCGCAAAGCCAAAGGTTCAATCTAAAGAACTGCGTCGGAAAAATCGCGAGTCTCCGCGGCACGTTGAACGCAGACGGCGGTAAACTTAAAAGTGCACTTTTACAGTGCACCAGGCACATTTATGGAGATTTTTCCGGCTCGGGGCGGCTTACGGAGGTGCCGATCGATTTCTTCGATTCCCGTATCTATCCTGCGCGATGCGAACCCAAATTCTCGCCGCTGACCGTCGAACTCGCAGATTGGCGGCCAAAAAGGCGGTTGCGGATTTTTTTTTGGCATTTCGGCGAGCACCGGGTGAAGGGAGCGACGCAGGAAGCCGCGAGTGGTTCCGAAATACGCGTATCGGCGGGCTGCATCGCCCCGTGCTGCAAAACACTGATTCGGCCGCGCGGTGAGGAGGTACTCGTCCAAAAACCGTGAAAAAGAAAAGAGTGGTATTTTCAGCTCGACGGGGAAGACTCGGATCGCGAACTCTTAACTGTAAGATAGGCGCGGGCGTCCTTCCCGCATCGAACGCGCTCACTTTCGAGTCGCTACGCCCGGAAACGGCGAAACTGCGGCGGGCAGACTGACCCCACCTTCCGACGAAAATTTTACAGTTTGGGCCGAAACGTTTCGATCTGTGACGGGCGACTCCGTGGTCGCAGCGACGCGGTGCTGGTACCAAAATGCGTGTCTCGGCGGGGCCCAATTGCCGGTCGACTTGGGACTTTGGAATTTCAAAAAAGCGACATCCCGGTGTCCCAAATCGACATTCAAGTTTTTCTACGTGCTGATTAACAGTTATAAGTGGCCGTCGCGACGCGATTCCGCGACGTCCAGTTATGGGTGCCGAAAGCCAAAACACCGTTCTACAATCCACGGAAAAATCAAAAACATTCACCGGGGCGCTGCAAAAATATAGCCGTTTTACTGTCGTCACTTGTTTTCCGCGGTCGCAGACGACGCAACGCGATACCGCTTGCAGGAAAAGATGAAACGTTCAATTCCCTGCGGGAATCGCGCGAAACCGTTCCCGCAGAGCCCAAGTTGGCGGTTCCTTAGGAGTTTCCCTGGACGTCCAAAAAACGTGGTTTTTATGGCGTCACGACGCCATCTTCGGCGCAATCGAGAGTAAACTCCCAAACAAACTAAAATATTCTATGGCCGATCGAACGGCACCTTAATGCGCTTAACGCTTAATTCGCTTAACTAATCGTAAACAGGTCCATTATCTAGTCTGTCATAAATGACATATGACGTATGAAGTTGAGTTACTAAGATAAGTTACAGCTTGGAAACTAATTGCAAGTTTTAGCTAAAACTATGTAGTTTATAGATATTATCAAAAACTTTTAAGTCTTCAAAATTAAATGAAATTTTTGTAAAAGTCTTCAATTTTCCAAAACTTTTTAAATAACGATATCTGTCGATTGATGAGTTACTAAGAAGATTGATGAGTTACAGCTCGAAAACTAAGTGCAAAGGTCTATTTTATTATTTTGAGTCATATATTGAAGTACGTCGTCACTTTGCGAAAAAAAAACAGAAAGAGCACGTATTATAGAAATATACACTGAGAGAAAGAGATAGGCGTATAACGTAACATAACGTTTTCTGCCGAATCACTCCTGCCGAGACCTCCCTAAAAGAACTTCGTTCCAATAATAGCTCCTACGAACCAGAATCAAATAGGCAAGAAGCACATTTACAAAAATGAAGAGCCTTTTCTGCTGCCGAGATCTATATCTTGAATTAAAAATACGAGTGGTGTGATGCTATGTATTGTCAATACTATACTGCCGGATGGAAGCCTGGACGTTGAAAGGGATCGCATTAAAAAGAGTGGAAGCATGCGAGATATGGATATATCGGAGAATACTAAAGATTTAACGGGTAGAGAAAAATACCAACGTAGAAGTGAGGAGACGTATGAGTAAAGAAAAAGAAGTAGTTCTGACAATTAAACGAAGAAAACTGTTATATATGGAACATATCATAAAAGGAAATATCATATCGTCAAATAATTTATATCATCGAAAATTCGTATCGTATCATCGAAATATCATATCATCAAATGAATTTGAAATATCAAATATTGCAAGTTATCATGCAGGGAAAAATAAGAGGAAACAGACCTATAGGAACGGCTGGAAAACTCCCTAAAGTTTGGGTGAACTATTAACCAACTATTTAGATCTGCGGTTTCAAAAATAAAAACCGCCTTAATGATTGCCATCCTTCGGAGCGAAGCCGGCACCTAAAGAAGAAGGAAAACTATCCTGTGAGAAGAAAAAGAGAGACTAAATTAGTGTAACAAATAACGACATTAAAAATGATTAAGTGATCATTTAAGTTTTTTTTTTTTAATTCCACTCCAATTTATGTAATATTTCTCGTTCGGTCGTCCGAACGAGCCGCTTACGCAACAACAATTTAGCTTTAGATAATAATAACAACAATGAGTGCGGAATCCTGACGAAGGTTGGTTGCCTGCGCGCAGAGACAAGTGAAGGTGGCCCGCGCGAGAGACCGGGTCACGATGTGATATTGTTTCGCCATTTCGTTTCGGTGAAATTTATTTGACTAAAAAAGTTTTTTTTTTCCTTCTCCGATTTCGTTGACATTCTGACCCCGCACAGATCAAGATTAACGATCGAATTCTATACTATCACTCAAAACGAACGAAATACATGAATGTGTTGCCAACTACTTTTGGATAACGTTTTCGTTTCACAGTTTTTTGCGTAATGGTTTAATTAGTTTTTAATTTCGGTCAACCGTTTATGCACTACATAAATTATGAACTAAATCTTGCGAGTTGTTTGGAAAGTAATTTCGTTTTTCTTTTTCATATCATAGAATCATTAGTTAACATCCAAACAATCAATCTAAACGATATTGCAATTTTTGATTTTTTTTCTGATTAATGTCGTAGCAAATAAAAATGAGCATTTTCGTTATTTATTTCCGAAAAGATTACCGATTATTATCTTTACAAAAGCGACGAAGACTGCTTTACGAAACATTTAGTTGAGGATGTCAATTAGATGTTGATTATAGTATTTTGCAAAGAAAGCTTAGCAGTTGTAGAACTATTCTGAAACGAGAAATGTATTAAACTTATCAAAATGTTAAATTAAATCGCTAAATTTTCCAGAAAAATAAAAGGAAATTACTTTCCGAACAACCTAATAAATGTTTTATACCGCGTCGACAAATCTCGAGTTTAACCGAAAGAATCGGTAAGTTGAACGCGACGCAAGTCGACTAACCCATTTGCAGTCCGCTACTTTGTATTCTAAAATAGATTTAGCGTTTTAATAATAAAATTTAAGCGAATAAAACAAATGTAGGTATATATACATAATGACCATGACTCAAATGTAGACTATATAATATTTCTCAACGTTTCTTTATAATGACCGTGCTACTAAAACAAAAGAATCTAAATTATCACCCGCGCACCGGTTTCTATCTAGTTTATTTATTTTTTCCATTTCGTCGGCTGCGCCGAGCTTAGTAAACTTTCTTTGACCAATTCGCTCGCCGGGTTCTAACAGTACCGTTTTATTTATTATTTATTGCAACCTGATATATTAATGTTCCATGCAATCGCCGCTTGCGTAATTATTTATACTAAAACGAACAACTACGAACGAGCAGAAAAAAAAATCATAAAAATACGTTCTCGAAACGATTAGAAAACCAGATTCAGTATGCGAATGAACGAAAAAAAAAAACGATTTAGTAGTGCAAATCCTTATATGTAGCTAATAGAAATTAGTTCCTAAACAAAGCAAGTGCATTTAGTATTTGAAAAAAAATAAACTAGGTATTGTTTTGTAACGTTGTCTATGCTCTCATAAAGGCCGCACTATTGTCTATTTACCTGTTTTTTTATTTATTTATTAAGAGTTGCATAATTAGCGTCTTGCGAAAGCGGCGCTGTAAAATGTCGATTGACAGTCGAGTTTTAATTTATGATTTCATTTCCAAAGAAACAAATAAATCTTGTTGCCCGTGTATTATTAGCCTTAATTTGTTAACAATAAAACTATTATGCCATTATAGTGTGCAAGACAACACGCGCAGATTTACCGCCTACACCCGATTATTATGCTCAAATATTTGATTTCCAAGTTTGTTGTTATCGTCTCGACAAGTTTCCGATTGGATTCTAATTTGGAAAGTAATGCTCAAGATAGTATTTAATGGATATAACCGAATTTGGATTAACTTTTTATTTATAAACTAATTTGTTTCAAATGCATGTTAAAACGGTTTTGTTTCTTCCAATTCGCGGTAAAAGAAAGCAACACGATACACAGAGGAATATATTATTGGACGGGGAGGATGGATTCGCTTCCTTCTTCTATCCTGCACGTGCCTTCCTCCATTTCCTGTCAAATACACATGTCCAATGCCTAACGCACACTAATTCCAATCACAATGAACGTATTAAATTACACACACACACAAACTAGTTTATGCGCGTAAGTAAGTACAAATAACTTTTGTAATGTAAATGTTTAAACAATTCTTTAATTGAGGAAATAAGGGATTAATTCCCTCGTCGTTTTGCTGTAATTTAAATATTAGATTGTTTTCGCTTATATTAAAAATATGTCGTTTTAAGTAAGAGTAAATGGAATTTGAGTAAACCAGTGGTTCTCAAACTTTTTTTGCCGCGGCGCCCTTGTCGAGGTGAAAAAAATTCTCAGCACCCTTGGGGTCGTCCATTAATCACGTGATGATTTTAGCAACTTTTTAAAGTTTATTATGTTCATTTTTCCAAAAGCGAACCGTTTTTGCAGAATAAATTTATTTGCAAACTTCTTACCGCGTTCTCCATTTAAACCCATGTAAATTGAAAATCCAAATTCAGAGAAGGGTACCCCCTTTCTTAGCAGATACAAATTTTTGCATTTTATATATTTACTTTTGTGACTAAATCGAACGATTTTACAAAATTTGCATTGCAAAATAAATTTATTTGCAAACTTTTTTCTGCGTTCTCCATTTAAACCCATTTAAATTGAAATTTAGAGAAGTGTACCCCCCCTCCTTAGAAGATAAAAAATTTTTGCATTTTATATTTTTTACTTTTGTGACTAAATCGATCGATTTTACAAAATTTGCATTGCAAAATAAAGTTATTTGGAAACTTCTTTCTGCGTTCTCTATTTAAACTCATGTAAATAGAAAATCGAAATTCATACCCCCTTCCTTAGAAGATAAAAATTTTTGCTTTTATATTTTTTACTTTTGTGACTAAATCGAACGATTTTACAAAGTTTGCATTGCAAAATAAATTTATTTACAAACTTTTTTCTGCGTTCTCCATTTAAACCCATGTAAATTGAAAATCGAAATTCAGAGAACGGTTTCCCCTTCCTTAGAAAATAAAAATATTTTTTACTTTTGTGACTAAATCGAACGATTTTACAAAATTTGCAAAGAATACTTATTTGTAGACACAGACAAACTACATACGGAGATCCCGGTCGAAATATTCTATTTTGATGCGTTGGTGAGAAAAAAAGCAAAAATAATTCGCCACGCAGCTCCCATTGGGGCCGGAGCTTTCAAATTCGGTCAGCGGGTACCTCTGGTAGATAGATAGATACCCATATTCAGTCAAAGTTTCATTGAAATCTATGAAGGGTTAAGACATTTTTTCGCTATTTTTTTGAATTTTTTTTTTGTTTCTTCTAATTAACTTTTTTTCTGATTCTCTTGAAATTTTTGGTGCGACTTGAAAAAAGTCCGTCGAATTATTTGGATTTTTTACGAAATTTCTGTTTTATCTAGACCAGTGGCTCTCAAACTTTTTTTGCCGCGGCACCCTTGTCCAGCTAAAAAAATCTCGCGGCACCCTTGGGGTCGTCCATTAATCAAGTGATGTTTTTTAACAAATTTCTTAAGTTTGTTATGTTCATCTTTCCAAACCGAACCGTTTTTGCAAAATAAATTTGTTTGCAAACTTCTTATTGTATTCTCCATTTAAACCCATGTAAATTGAAAATCGAAATTCAGAGAAGGGTCGAAGAAACCCCCTTCCTAAGAAGATAAATTTTTTTGCATTTTATACTTTTTACTTTTGTGACTAAATATAACGATTTTACAAAATTTGCATTGCAAAATAAAGTTATTTGCAAGCTTCTTTCTGCGTTCTCCATTTAAACCCTTGTAAATTGAAAATCGAAATCCTTAGAAGATAAAACTTTTTGCATTTTATATTTTTTACTTTTGTGACTAAATCGAACAATTTTACAAAATTTGCATTGCAAAATAAAGTTATTTGCAAGCTTCTTTCTGCGTTCTCCATTTAAACCCATGTAAATTGAAAATCGAAATCCTTAGAAGATAAAACTTTTTGCATTTTATATTTTTTACTTTTGTGACTAAATCGAACAATTTTACAAAATTTGCATTGCAAAATAAAGTTATTTGCAAGCTTCTTTCTGCGTTCTCCATTTAAACCCATGTAAATTGAAAATCGAAATCCTTAGAAGATAAAACTTTTTGCATTTTATATTTTTTACTTTTGTGACTAAATCGAACAATTTTACAAAATTTGCATTGCAAAATAAAGTTATTTGCAAGCTTCTTTCTGCGTTCTCCATTTAAACCCTTGTAAATTGAAAATCGAAATCCTTAGAAGATAAATTTTTTTGCATTTTATATTTTTTACTTTTGTGACTAAATCGAACGATTTTACAAAATTTGCATTGCAAAATAAAGTTATTTGCAAGCTTCTTTCTGCGTTCTCCATTTAAACCCATGTAAATTGAAAATGGAAATCCTTAGAAGATAAAACTTTTTGCATTTTATATTTTTTACTTTTGTGACTAAATCGAACAATTTTACAAAATTTGCATTGCAAAATAAATTTATTTGCAAACTTTTTTCTGCGTTCTCCATTTAAACCCATGTAAATTGAAATTCGAAATTCAGAGAAGGGTATATATAGGGTAATCATTTTTGCATTTTATATTTTTTATTTTTGTGACTAAATCGAACGATTTTACAAAATTTGCAAAAACTACGTACTTACCCGGACAAACTATACACGGAGATCCCAGCCGTAATTTTCCATTTTGAGGCGTTGGCGAGATATTTGCAAAAAAACTTTGAAGCAAAAATATTAAATAATTATTAAGTAATAATTCGCCACGCTGCCGGGGGCGGAGCTTTCAAATTTGGTCACCGGGTACTTCTGCTGGATTGGTTAATACAATTTTTTCGCTATTTTTTGAATATTTTGATATCTTCGAGTTCGGTTTTGGTTGGAATTCGTGATGGATTTGTTAAAAAAAGTTTAACACTATGTGGAACAATAAAATTTTACACATTTGTAGAGATCATTCAATCATATCCCCTTATGTATTTTGCAAAATATTTGATCTGGTAGCATCTGCCGTCCCTCAAATGCAATGCGGCCCAGATGATGAAGATATGAAGATATTTAAATAACTATATTTTGAAAACTGCAACATATACATTAAAAAATCTTTTAGTTCTGGATAGCGCATACGATTGTTCTATTGAAATTGACATTGCAATTTTTTTACAAACCTCCAACCGCGTTCTCCAGTTAAACCCATGTAAATTAATAAATGAAATTCAAAGAAGGGGTATTTTTTGCTTTTGTGACTAAACCGAATACAAAATAGGATAATATGGCAAGGACCGTTGGTTTAACCCAGGTTAGATTAGGTTAGGTTAGGTTGGTTTAACGCAGGTTAGATTAGGTTTGGAACAGTGGAGACGGTGGGAAAGATCGCGTCGTGGGAGGTGCTACCTGAGGAGACGTTGAGCGACCATAAATATTTAAGATACGTCTTACGAGACAACGGTAGCCTAGTTCAGTGCTGCCAGGAGATCAAAGGTTGGAAAACATCTGCGCTAGACAAGGAAAAGTTTGTAGAAGCTTTTAGAGAGGCCAAGAAGAAGCCGGACAATGCAGACGAGCTGGTTGGGCTGGTGACTAGCGTGTGCAATGAGTGTCTCCCTAGGAAAAGAGGTTACAAGCCCAATAGGTGCACCTACTGGTGGAGGAGTGAAATTGGTGACCAAAGAAGAACCTGCGTCCAGGCAAGAAGGCGAGCGATGAGGGGGAGGAAAAAGCAGAGCATGGAGTACGCCGAGTTAGCGCTGGCCTATAAGGCCGAAAAGAAAAAGCTTCGAACACTCATTGCGCGGACCAAGGAAGCCAAATGGAATGAGATTTGCGAAGACGTTGATAGGGACGTTTGGGGGCTTGGCTTTAAAATAGTCACGGACAAACTTAAAAAGCCGCAGCTTTAGCTGGACCATGGACCAAGAAAAGGGTGGTGAAAGCCTTTTTGTGACGCATGAAAGGAACGAGTGGTTGCGTGCACGGCAATACGACGTCCAGGAAATTTCGTCCGAGGAACTTGAAGAGGCAGTGGTGAAAATAGGAACCAAAAAAGCGTCGGGCCCTGACGGTCTACCAGCGGAGATCTTAAAGCTCGCGTGCGAGCGTTTTCCGGATACAGTGCGGCATGCACTGAACAAGGAGCTAAAGAGCGCAAATTTCCCGAGAAGGTGGAAAACAGCCAGATTGGTACTCATACCAAAGTACAACAAGCCTCCGACTAGTCCAGACGCGTACCGTCCAATTTGCATGCTGGACAATTTCGGCAAGTTATTCGAGAGAATCCTGGCAAATAGGTTCAACAACGAATTGACAGGGAAGACGGCGCTCTCTGTCAGACACGGGTTCAGGAAGGGGAAGTCCACGGTTACGGCCGCAAGATACATCTTCAAATGAAGGAGATCGCTTAAAACAAGGAAACTGGTAACGATAGACGTTAAGAATGCCTTCAACTCGGCACCGTGGAGGACCATTGTAGAGAAGCTGGAACGCAGGAGGATGCCCGAATACCTGGTAGGCCTGACCATGAGCTACTTCACCGACAGGCGTCTGCTGGTGAAGGGGCAGGACGAGATAGATATCACAGCCGGGGTCCCACAAGGAGCCGTGCTGGGTCCGCTGTTGTGGAACATTCTTTATGATGGAGTTCTAAATGTAGCCTTACCGGACGGAGCGGAAAGCGTCGCCTACGCGGACGACCTGGCCCTAGTGGTCAAAGCAAGAAGAGAAGAAGAGCTCGAAGAAATAACGAACGACGCCCTAGACACTATACAGGAATGTATGAACGGAAATCAGATGGCTATTGCACCGGACAAAACTGAGGCGTTGAGGCTCAGGGAAGCCCTGAAAAGGGCACAAAGGAAAATAGCTATCAGGATAGTCAGCGTTTACAGAACTGTCGGGACGGACGCCGTGCGGATATTGTCAAGGCTTATTCCCCTGGAGTTACTGGTAGAAGAAAGAGCCAGAATCGTGGGGCGCACGCTAGACAAGGAGGGCAATAAGGCAAGGGTGGTCAAAGAAGAGGAAAGGCGGAAAACCATTCGAAAGTGGCAGGAGATGTGGGATAAGGATACGAGCAATTGGACCCACAAGCTGATTCCGGATGTCAAGCCCTGGCTTGATAGGAAGCATGGTCAGATGAGTTTCCACATGACAATGGCGCTGACGGGCCATGGCTGCTTTCAGAGTTTTAGAAAAAGAATCGACAAGACGAACGCGGAGAACTGCCCGTACTGTAACACGGAGCCGGAGACAGCGGAACACACGCTGTTCACCTGCGATAGTTGGGCAGGACAGATTGCGAAGTTGGAAGTGTTAAGTGGCGGGGCATTGTATCCCCGGGCGTTAACAGAGCTGATGCTAGAAAGCGAGGAGAGGTTGAGCGACGTTGGTGCCATTATCAAGGAAATCATGCAGCAGAAGGAGAAGGACGAGAGTAAATGGCAGAAGGAAAGTAACGGAACAGACTAGTAAACCAGGAGCCCGCAGTTTGAAGTTATGCAAGATTGCAGTGCCAAGCTGTTTTTAGGGCGTGAAACGAAAACAGGGGGTAGGTGGTTTTAGTGGGTAAACTATCTCTGGAAGAGAAGGAGTCCCACACTACCGAGTTAAACGGTGCCTATAAAAGGTTTCCCCTCCTCAAAAAAAAAAAAATAGTTAGATTAGGTTGTACTCGTATGGTTTAATCAGTGTTTCGGCAATAGTATGGGACTTTCCACATTTTGCTGTGTGAACTGACAATAAATGAAGCTTCAGTTGCGTTTTCATTTTCATTTTGAAAAGATAAAGTGTGGCGTTTGAAGATTTCTTCACCTTTATGTACTAAATCAGTTTGATTGCATTCCAGTTGCCCTTTAAATTTGGTAGGAACCAAGCAGCTATTCGCATCAATTTCATGACAGATTGCCCTTCCGGTGCTTATTCGTTCCCAACAGAAACAAAGCCAAACAATGTGAAGTAGCTAATAGCATATTTCCTTATTTTGCTCGGATGGTCTTTTGGTTTGAGTTTTCGCGAACTGAGGCAGACGAACTTAAATGATTTAGAGTCGTAGGTGTTTGCTAGGATATTTCGTCTAATCCGACGATGCTGGTTGTCATTGAATCAGTCGCTGCAGAAGCTTTAGTGAGTTCATCACCTTTATTTCAGCAAATAAAAGTAGAAACTCAAATTCGTTTACCTCCTCATGTAATTTTCTTTTAACATTTTTTTACATTTCTTTATTATTGTTGCGTCACCCCAGGCATACGCTCGCGGCACGCTAGAGTGCCGAGGCACCCAGTTTGAGAACCACTGGAGTAAACTAAAACTTTAATTATAAGTAGCAAACGATTTATGGATGGAGATAGAAAACTATATAAGAGAAGTGAATTGAAGGTTAGATTTAGGTTTAAAATTATTTTCGAATAAGAGTATATTTAATTAGATTACACTAAAACTTTAATTGTAAGTAGAAAAATATTGATAGATGAAGAGAGAAAACTTGAGGAGTAAAAAAAGTGAATTGAAGGTGTAGACGTAATAATAAAAGTTGGTCAATACGATACAATATAAATTAGTTTATAGTCGGTAATTAAAGAGTTTTTAGTGTGTGTGTGTAGTGAATATGGTGGGCGTGAATTCACATGGTTTGGAATCCGCTCGGTGGAATAATTACAATCCAGGCCGGTGATGCAACGTGGATTTAGACTTAAAGACCGTTTTCTATTACCGTTATTAAAAATTAGCAATAATCGATTTTTCAGGGAAAGTTTAATTAGTTTCGTAACGACTTTAATTTGCTAGATTTAATTAAAATGAATACTTATTGGCAGTTCGACATTCGGTCTGTTCCTATTCTTTTTTTTTTTATTTTTTGAATCGTAGTTTCGATGTTTCCGTCGTCTCGAAACTGGTCCCGACGGGCTAGAAAAATTTATCGATTCGTTCGGAAATCGATTTTAAATAAAATTATAATAAATTTAATAAACGTCGGCAACGTTGTTAATCTATTATAAAATATATCGCTCTACATATTTCGCTATTGTTCGTTTTTGCAATTTGTTTTGCGATAAATCATTCTAATATGCAAATTTGTGTACACACTCGCCGCCGGACACGAACACATATTTTTTATTCGACATCTCTCTGTCTTTCACTCTCCTCACTCAAACCGCTCGAAAAATTAATTAATTTTTCCAAAAACGCTTTTTCTACCACTTATTTCTTTTCGTAACATTTTAAAAGATATTTCCTTTGCGATTTACATCGGCCAACTACAGACTAATTCAGCAGGAAAATGCAGTTTTCACGCCAAACGATTCTTTTTTGTTTTAATGCATCTCACGCTGGACGTGCACGACCATTCTCTATCTCTCTTTCTCTCTGCTAGTTTCTTTACGCCCGCGGCGACAATTAAATCATTATCACTCATAAGTCAACTAAATCGTAATTCTAATCCATTATTACACTAAATTACCTCAAATTTAATATATTCTCACACTTTTATTCAAATCTAAATATACAAACTGTAAGTACCAAAGATTAAATAGACAATATTACCCAAATTACAATAGATATCACCAACTATTCGACTTTGGCTTTTAGTATGCGCCACACCGATATCGCATATTTTGCATTCATTCAGGGTGGGCAGTCCAGAGGGTTAATGAAAACCGCCCTAGTTGTCGCCTCCCCGACCAGGATTCGAACGCGGGTCTCTATCTAGGAGAGACAGTCAAGACTTAACAGACAAAACTATACAGACAATGTGTTTGAAGATCTAATAGAATATTAAAATGTATGCGTTTATTTGGAATAGGTAGATTGTAGTGTATGCAGCAGGGCAATAGATAATTCGGTATAAGAGACGTGTGAAGTGTTGAATTAGAAAATTAGAGACGTTCGAGGAAAAAAGGGGAACCGTTTGAATTGCGTCAAATTACAGAGGGAAAGCTCGCGCCGCGTCGGCCGTTTTAAGATGATTTATGAGGGCGACGCCGCCGATTGGTAGATCGGCAGAGGTGATGAGAATAATTGGCGGTGCTCGAGGGGATTCCCGGGCAGATGTCTGTCCGTCCGTTTCGGATTTTTGTAGGAGGTCCGAGAGCAAGCACACGTGTGGACACGCGTCCCTTTATCAGACATTCTTACAGGAAGAGGATGGTACAAACTCTTTTTCTGTATTAACTAGTTTAACACTTTCCAGTCTTTTGGGACATATATAACATAATGTATATAAACATATGTAATAAACCAAAACATAATTTATGATAACTTTTGTTCGTTATGTATGTTTGACCTGAGTGGGACAAATATATCCCAACAAAGAACAGCAAACGACTGAAACAACCAGAAAAACTGTAGGTATGTTAAAAAAAAACTAATCAATTAAAGCTCAACAAGAAGCGAAATAGTTTAGAAATGTTTACTTTTACAATTTTTTATAATAAATCCGACTGGAAAGAGTTAACTAAACTGCACTTGATCCTCTTCTATAAAACAAACTAGGGTATCCTGTTTAAACTGTAGAATTCAAATTACAACTTGAAATCTTACTTCCATTGTCTTACCATACATTTGTTGTATCTGTCTCAATCTATTTTCATTGAAAAAAAGTTTTTTTTTCTTTTGTTGATTTCAGCTGAAGAAAAGAATTCGACCTGTTCGTACACAAATAGCGTTCATTGTTTGCATTTAGTTTTTTTTTTCTTCTTTTTGGTTAAAGGAGAAGAAAAGTCCGAAAGAAAAATACCTGTCGTCTCGATTCCCCAAGTCGAAAATATATTATTTCGGCTCGAGAATAGAATTTAGTTTTCCAAGAATGAATGATGGCAAAAAGTTTCGGGATTGTTTGCAATTGGGTTTTTTTCTGATAATGCGAAGGGGATTCAGGAGATAAGCTTAAATTGGATCATTTTTAACAAATTTTTGTTTTAATACACTAAGTTAAATGTTAATTAGAATTAATATACAAATTTGAAGATAAATTAGAAATACAAAATGTTAATTAGAACTGCTTCAATTTGATGGTGTCAGGTAAGGAAATCTCTGCCAGATTTTTGTTCCGAGGACAGATGTTTCCCGTTTTTTCAGCCCTTCGAATCCAACGGAAGCTACTGAATATTTTATCTGAGCCAAGGTGTTATTTTGATATATTTTATTACCATTCGGCGCTACCGTTCACACTAATTAACATACCTTAAAATCATCAAACACACCAATCAAAAATATTTAAATTTATATCCAATAGTTTATACTTATTTACCTTAATAGGTATTTCTACGAACCTTTTCTAACTTCAATTTATCATTAATATGGGTAATATTTACCATATTAATTTAATACCATTTCTATGTTGTCTATTAAAGTACATTCATCATTTTAAAACTGAATAAAATTTATTTAGAAAATAAATTTGCGAATTGAAAAAAAAAATTTATTTACGACAAACTAAGAGATTGAAAAGTGTAACCTAACCTAAGCCATCTTTATATCTTACAAATAAGTTGACTAATATTAATTCAGTAACTGTATTAAAGCACATAACAAAAAGCTTGACTACAAATCGCGATAACTTTTCTTAACCTGAACTAAATTATCTAAAATTGATCGCTTACAAAGTGTGAAATGACCCAAAATATAAGCTTATCTAAAATTAATTGCAGAAGCAAGCAAGAGCAAAATATTGTTTACAACTGATATTATATGTAATCTGCATAAGATTGTTAGACAATTACCAATCCATGTATAAGCTGGAATGTGACAATTTCAAATCATATCGCCTTCATAGTTAGTTAAAAATGTAGAAAAATCTAAGGTGTTGAAAATGATAATGCAGTTTGATATAGTGCACATAAATTGATCGTATGACAAAATAAAACCCATTGTGAGTGCATTTTTGGTGAATGATTTCGAAGTGAATGGAATTCCGATCTTGAAAGGACGTTTTAGAAAAGCGGCGGCGCCCTTCCAAGAATCCCTTTGTGTGTCTTCCTCATTGCTCCTGGGCGTCTTCGAAGCGGCATCGAGTTCGTCATCGCGAACAAATTCGCAAAGAAAATAAATTTTGGTTTGATGGTGATTTATGGTGTATTAAAATACGGTAGTCTTATAATTCGTAATTAAAGCGGTTGCGCGTGGGTGTTAATTTAACAAAACAATTTCTAATGTAATATATTATTATGTATGACTAACCATACACAGTTTGTTCTCGTTTAAAAATTACTTGTCAAAATTGACAAGGATTTTTTTTATGAATAACGGTAATTATTTTGGAAACTAAAATTTTTTTAAAAGAAATATTTAACTGATTAAATTATTATAAAAATCCACTTCGATTTTGGTCAGATATTCTTGAATTATAATGTTTGTTTAAATATTCTCTGATAAAAATTATGACAATCAAAGTTAAAAAATTGGTTAACAATCGACTCAATCATTTTGACAAGTAATTTTTGCGAACAAATTGTGACATTTAAAGCTTGTAAAAATTTAAAAACGCCAAGTAAATTTATTTTTGGGCGGTAGCCTGAAATAAATTTATCGCATTTTTGGAATTGGTTACAAAATTATGGTTTTTGTAGTAAAAGTAAATCACATTTTTGTTTTTAAACGCAAGAGTGAGTCAGTTTGCCATATATTTGCATCGCTGGCAGGTAGTATGCGTTTCACAGAAACATTTAGGTGTTCAAATATTTACATTTTAAACAAACACGATAGATAGAAAATAAGGAATTATTATTTTATTTCAGATAAGTTTTGCATGGGAAATATTATTGAGAATAAATATAAGATTATCGGACGGACAAACAGTCTTTGTCGAGATAAAATCCGTTAAATAATTTGAGGCGCACATGCTCACACACGGCAATGGAACTAGCAGAATCCGCAGGTCCATGGCGAAGCATCACCTGTCCATGCATCATGTGCCGTACCCTCACTTACAGCTGCTTCAACCCCGCTTTGTTTTTATTCAATCTCCCACTCGAATCTATTTTCGACTACGGGGGATCGACGTTTGTATTTTCGGAGTTTTCTTCCCAATCCCTCTTCGACCCTTATCTCTTTCGTAAATATTTCCTCTTTCGCACGTGCTCACCACCGAATTTCATCAAACACCTATCGAAAACTTGACATGCCAAAAGTGTGAAAATATTTAACTGACAAACTCTTCACATTTTACCTAAACATGCCAACGGAAATTTGATGAAGAAAAGATAATTGATAAAGAATATTTTGCAAGGTACAATTGATATGTGTAATGTAACGTAAAGAATGTTTCTATTAGTACATTGTAGACAAATTCTACTGTCTTGATCTACTCTGTCTCTTTTTGTCGGTTTAGTCTTGTGTGATATATTAGGTAGACAAGATAGAGCTTTGTATAGCTAATGCAGTATTTAGCTTTAAGTTTAGAATCTACTCGATCTATAAGTATTATTGATTGGTGAGGATAGTCGGTGAACCGACATGCAGTGTGAGTTACTAGTGGTGATAGTTGTATGTAAAACGGTAGACGGTCGTAGATACAATGTTGCTTCGAGAATTAGAAATAATAATAGAAGGAAGAAGAATTAGAAGAAGAAGGTATGAAGTAGTAGTTGAGTTTGTAATTCGATTGACAAGCGATCTCTAAAGTGATTTAGTCTCGCGATGTGGGCGTCGCGAAGCATAACACGGGCCGCACCCTGAGCGCACCATTCAATACACCATCTCTAGGAAGCTATGACCACCTACACTATACACTCGCACTCTACTTATTGTTCTCTAAGTGCACACATGCACAGAGAAAAAAATAATAAAGTCACAGCAAAACTGTTAAAGTCGATTTATTTTCGAAAACTTGAAATTCAATTTTTCATCATCCAGTTTAAATGGCGAGGGAAGTGAAACCGCAATTAAGGCGAAGAATGGAGAGAAACCCGAGTGGCGTTCTATCGTCGAAGTCTAAATCTAGAAAAGAAGACCGTGCTTTCCGTGCTGCACGACTCCACATATTCTTATAACTTGTGGATTGCCTTTAAAAACAATGCTAATTTCAATGCAACATTCTATCATTGAAGGTCTCTTACCTCCAATTAAAAAAACTTTAAAAAAACTTTGAAAAGCTGACCAGCTATGAGCAAGTCGAACACAAATTCATTTTTTAAAATAGTAAAAACATTTTTGAAATTGTATAATTCATTTAAATTTTCCCACAAGAAAAAATGCGCACAAAATTTGCGCCTTCATTATTAACCCTTTGACGACGAATTTTAAAAAATGAAATTTCTGTAACTTTAACGATAGAAATCAGCTATATAGCTTGTTCAAAACGTGTAATGTTGATTTCTAATTTTTCCTATGCTGCAAATTTAAAATTTGAGTGCGGGACATATATGTCCCAACAGTGTTTTCTAACGGGACATATACATCCCAACAGTGTTTTATAGAAAATCAAACTATTATAGAAAAATAAGAAAAAAGTTTATTCTAAATGTTACAAGGCACATTTTTATATCTCATAAATCATAGACGGTGGTTAGGTGGTCTGATAGATCTACACCACCCATAAACTTATTATAGTTAGCTATAGATTTTGGACAAGAATACGTCACTTAGTCGCCAGTTTTTAACTTTCTATTTACTCCCACTATCTCATTTGAGTGGCAGTTGCTCAAGACAAGTACTTCTTTTGTATCTTGCCAAAAATTCGCAGTGAGTCCCGAATCTGTCGCAATGATTTTGTATTCGCCTCTGGCTAATTTCATCTTCATGTCTGGAACATTTTTCCTATTGCTGATACATGTTCCTGATGCGGCAAGTGGTAAGTCATAAAGTAGTCTCAATGAAGTAAAAAATCGGTCAAAGCAGAGGAAATTTTTTTCCGTCTCTGGAATACGCTCTACAAGCTTTCTGACAACACGTTCTCCAAGAGTGCAGTCTGAATTAGATTGTGGATCTTTACCCGAGTAAATATCGAAATTATAAACATAGCCAGTCTTAGCGTCACAATGCTTCCATATTTTTATGCCCCTTTTTATGGGCTTGAAATAATATAAAATACTATAAACACGAGTGGGACAAGTGTTATACAAGTGGGATATTTTTTTTAATTTGACTGGGACATATATGTCCCGACAGTGGTCAAATTTTAATTTAATACCATTAATACCGTTTTTAATATCGTTTTTTATTTCCATTGAAAAAAAATAGACTAATTCAACTATTATATAGGTTTAGTAAGCAAACTAATAGAAATTAAAAGAAAACTATTTGAATTACTTTTATACAGACAAATGCCAAGTTATTATTTACAAAGTATATTTATTTAGATTGTCTGGTATTGTCGAAGATTTAGTTACAGAGGTTAGAGCAATATCGAAGTCACCCCTGGTGGTGTGTGTGTGTGCGAGATGAGATAGTATACAGTGAGCGAGTGCATTGTAAGAGTCGCGTGCAGTGTGCGTACGTATAATGAATGGATTGGATTTTGTGGGAGACTCATGAGAGAGCGCTTTGTGTGCAGAGGCCGAGGCTGTGATTATCGAAACATTGGCAAAACAAGGGGGTGCACAATGAAGGTAATCGACGACCGAAATCTAACGGTCCCACTTAACATTCTGCATGGTTGTACGACCACGACCCGTGAGAAAATATATAAATAATATCAAAAAAAATCTCAAAATAAAAATGATGCTTTTATTACACTTACAATTAAATTCTAGATAAAATAAATAGATAGAAAAATGTAACATAAATTTAAATAAAATCTTGAAATTAATGCCTATAAATAAAAGCGTGGAGCGCTTATGAAGATTTCACCAATTAAGGACATATTATTACATCGAATAAATAATTTCATAAAAATACGCAATTAATGGAAAACTAAGTGTCTGAAGTATTAATATATTGTATTGTCAACGGATGCAAGTATGTATACAGAATTTCATCAAGATTGGAAGTAGATTTGACGCATACCAAACGACAAGTTATTAAAATCGTTGTAATAAAAAGAAAACGGGTGCGAACAGGCTAATAAAAAATAATAATTACTCCCAAAAAAACAACTCGTAAATTCATTATTGTCTGCTTAAACAGTTTAATTTTCGATCGCTGCGCCCTATTCAGCATCCCCCCGCATACGCAGGAACAAACATAAAACGTGGATAAATAATGTGTGACCGGGCCAACGCTAACAAGTAGTGAGCATGTGCGCATTAAATTCGGTGAACAAATAGAGTGTCGAACAATATGCTTTCGAAAACTTTTCACACCCCCTGAACATATTACAAATCCCGTGGGATAATTCCATATCTTGCATCACACAACCAATTGTGTCAATTAATTATAGGTTTAGTTGTAAATTGCAAATCACAAGTTTCGTATTATCTCGCATTTCTTCTTCTCAAATTGAAAATAATTTAGATTTCAAATTCCATGTTTTTCTGACTAACTTTGTAATTTTCCAGTTCATTCTTTTAATGTTCAGAATTTGAAGAACAGGTTAAGTTAAGATTAGGTTAGAATTGTTATTTCAGCTTCAAACGTGAAAATCTAGAGACAAGCTAATAGATCTAGAGTACGCCTGGCCAAATGGTGGCCCGGGGGCCATATACGGACTACATTTTATTGCATCCCACAAAGCATACATATGTTAAACGGTTGCCAGTTATTGAAAGTGGTACATAAGGGAACACAGGGACCTAGACGCACACATCAGCGATACGCAATTTAGATTCCGCAGTAGTCTAGGAACAAGGGAGGCACTGTTTGCATTCATGCCCTGTCGCAAAAATGCCTAAACGTAAATCAGGACCTATGCGCATGTTTTATGGACTAAAGCAAAGCTTTCGATGAAGTTAAATATAAACAACCCTTAGAAACGTCACTAAAGAGAATGATAGACGTAATAGTATGTTAAAAGACGAGTTCAGAAATGCCCGCCATACACGCTACGGTCTACCGGAGAGGTTATATGTGCAGGTTTGCCTGTACAGGTCAACCTTACGCAAGGAACTGCACAGGTCTAATCCCACACACGCTCCGGTTTACCTGCGCAGGCAAACTTGCACATGTAGACCTCTCCGGTGAACCGTTGTGTGTATAGCGAGCATAAGCGCGATTTTACAGCACGCGTCCAAGTTTGGAAAACGACGACCGTCGCAAGGAGTTTCCTATAGTTTTTTATAGTATTTTTTCTGTTTTGCGTCCTTTTATGCCATTTCTAAATAAAAAAATCGCTCTGAGACTTGAAATTAATTTAAAGATTAAAATGGGTGAGAAAGTATCTTGTGCCCCACCTGAAATTCAGGAAATAGCTTTTAATACGCAATTTGTTGTTGTTGAGCAATTTGTTGCCGGATAAATCATGTCCACGATATGAAAAAGAATATAGTAAATGCTAACAGTCATTGTATTGATAGTCCAATTGGTATTAATATTATGGGGAGGATATCAAAAGACATTGCGGTATTTCTCAAATTACCAAACTCCGATCTTTATACTGGACATTGTTTCCGAAGAAGTAGTGCGACACAACTACGGTGGTGATTTGTTGACAATAAAAAATAGTGGGGGATGGAAGTCTTCTGTTGTTGCGGAGGGGTATGTTAACGCTTCCTTAAAAAAAGAAAATTCGAACTATGGAAATATCGGATAATCCTGAGGATTTCATGGGTAGAGCAAAATACCAACGTAGATTTGATGAGACGTATGAGTTGAGAAAAAAAGCAATTAAACGTAGAAGACGTGGAATGGGACATATCATGAGAGGACAAAAATATCAAATATTGCAAGTTGTCATGCAGGGAAAGATCAGAGGAAGAGATCCATAGGAAGGAGAGGAATCTCACGGCTGAAAAACCTTAAGTAGTAGGTATGCTAGCAACCAACTATTTAGATCTGCAGTCTCTAAGATAAAAACAGGTCTAAGGATTGCCAACCTTCTGCGCGGAGACAGTACCTAAAGAAGAAGAATTTAAAAAATATCTATGCATAATAATAACAAACAAAAAATATAATCAGAAAACAGGCTGCCAAAGTGGGTCTTCAAGTGTCGCTGGAGTAAACAGAATTCTTTACCAACATTAGAGAAGCAAACGGTGAGATGTTACTAGAGCAGGGAAACATCAAGAGGACTGAGAAATTCAAGTATTTCGGCGGGTGGATTGAACCCAACGTATCAGAAAGAGCATCATTATCCAAGAGAGTCAACAAGTTAGAACTAGCCTATCGACTGACTAAGAACACTTACATCAAGAAATGCCTGTCACGCAACCTAATTGAGTAACGAGCCTTCCCTGAACTTTAAAGGGGTACAGAAAACACCGATTTTTCGAAAATCAATTAATTAATTTAAAAAAATGTAGAAATTCTCGAAATTTTGCACAAATTATTCGAAAAAGATAAAATTACATTCTAAAAATAATTTCGACAATCTAACGTCTCCGGGGGCGGCTATACCGATTTTTACAATTTTCCTACAAATTCACCCAAAACTCGGACAGTTTTCGTCGCACGGATCTGCCACCGGCACCGACGTGTCCGGGACGCCGCCGGACGTCACCTCACTTTTCGACATTTTTACTTAAATTTTTCTGCAAGGGCTAAAAACCTAACATATTTTTGCAAAAATTTCCTCCATCTTTGGACGCCTAAATGACGCGATCCGGAAGTCGCATCGAAAATCGCCGTACGTGGGATCGTTCGTCTGTTTTTGGCTACAAGAATCTGATGTGCCGACTCTCCACGATTGAGGGGGCCGGCTTTTTAGTCGGGGGCCCGGATTCGCAGAAAAATGTGAATAACGTCGCCGATAAAAGTCGCGCAGCGACGAGACGAGAGTCATGTTTGATGACACGTCTCGAAGTTTTCTACCAGAATCCTTGCGTGAATTTAATTTTCCCCGGGCATCTTCGCCGCGTCCTCCGTAAAAGTGGTAATTTTTTTAATGCAAAATTTTGGGATCCGTGTGGGGAAGCGTTCGCCCTGAATCGCCTGGTCGCGACGGAATCGTAAATTTCGATCGATTCTGAGACGACTGACGTGTGGCGTTTCCCGAATTTCATCTGGGGGATCGCACCACGTGCATTTTAAAAAACTCAAATTTCGCTTTTTTAAGCCGCCGTAGGCGGCATATCTTGGGTATTTTAACCGCGCGTCTTGGACGGTTTAACTGAGAATGTCCGTCCGTACGTTGCGCATCCCCGAGTTTCGTCCTCCGTCATGCTGCGCCCTTCCGGGGGTCCAAAACCCACCCGAAAATCGACGTTTTTTTGACGAATCGTCCCGACAGAAGTGGCAGCGGCGGCGCAAAACGGGGTTCTACACTTTGCCGGTGTAGAACCGAGATCCCCGTCGAGCGGTGCCGTTTTCGCGACTCGACTCCCCTAGGTTCGGACGCACCAGCCTGAAAACTGAAATCACGATTTTTTACTTTTGAAGCGCATCTTTGCTCGGATCTCAATTTTTTCCTCTAATCCTCTAGCCGCCGCCGCGCCACGTGTTTAGAGCACTCGCTCGCCGTCCTGCGACGTCCCGTTCACCTGGTGCGAGAGCCATTTTTTTTTTGCCGCTTTTGCACTCACTTCCACGGACGCCCAGGACTTATTTGAGGGGCTCCAGGTCGCCGGCTGGGTTCGTTCACTTCAAAACACTTGCCCGCAGCCATTCCCGCAAGGATTTTTTAAACTGCGACCACTTTTTGCGAATCTGCGGAAGTTTGAAGAGAAAAATGCTCAAAAAGTGCAAAAAACCAGAGGCGTTTTGCTGGGATCCCTAGGGCGTCCGAACAAATTGACGGATCGAAACCGGACCGGTGCCGTTCGATCGGCCATAAAACATTTTAGTTTGTTTGGGAGTTTACTCCCGATTGCGCCGAAGATGGCGTCGTGACGCCATAAAAACCACGTTTTTTGGACGTCCAGGGAAACTCCTAAGGAACCGCCAACTTGGGCTCTGCGGGAACGGTTTCGCGCGATTCCCGCAGGGAATTGAACGTTTCATCTTTTCCTATAATTGGTACCGCGTTGCGTCGTCTGCGACCGTCCCGACGCCTGCCCAAATTCGCCGTATTGCGGAAAACAAGTGACGACAGTAAAACGGCTATATTTTTGCAGCGCCCCGGTGAATGTTTTTGATTTTTCCGTGGATTGTAGAACGGTGTTTTGGCTTTCGGCACCCATAATTGGACGTCGCGGAATCGCGTCGCGACGACCACTTATAACTGTTAATCTGCACGTAGAAAAACTTGAATGTCGATTTGGGACACCGGGATGTCGCTTTTTTGAAATTCCAAAGTCCAAAGTCGAGCGGCACGTGGGCCCCGCCGAGACACGCATTTTGGTACCAGCGCCGCGTCGCTGCGACCACGGAGTCGCCCGTCACAGATCGAAACGTTTCGGCCCAAACTGTGAAATTTTCGCCGGAAGGTCTGCCCGCCGCAGTTTCGCCGTTTCCGGGCGTAGCGACTCGAAAGTGCGCGCGTTCGATTCGGGAAGGACGCCCGCGCCTATCTTACACTTAAGAGTTCGCGATCCGAGTCTTCCCCGTCGAGCTGCCGACGTCTGAAAATACCACTCTTTTCTTTTTCACGGTTTTTGGACGAGTACCTCCTCACCGCGCGGCCGAATCAGTGTTTTGCGGCACGGGGCGATGCAGCCCGCCGATACGCGTATTTCGGTACTACTCGCGGCTTCCTGAGTCGCTCCCTTCACCCGGTGCTCGCCGAAATGCCAAAAAAAAATCCGCAACCGCCTTTTTGGCCGCCAATCTGCGAGTTCGACGGTCAGCGGCGAGAATTTGGGTTCGCATCGCGCAGGATAGATGCGGGAATCGAAGAAATCGATCGGCACCTCCGTAGGCCGCCCCGAGCCGGAAAAATCTCCATAAATGTGCCTGGTGCACTGTAAAAGTGCACTTTCAAGTTTACCGCCGTCTGTGTTCAACGTGCCGCGGAGACTCGCGATTTTTCCGACGCAGTTCTTTAGATTGAACCTTTGGGCTTTGCGGCAGTGTGATTGGCGCCGCCGGCGGTCGCCGCGGCGCCGAGTTGCTAAGGGACAAAGACATCGAGATTTTTCGACGTTTTTTTAACACGACCGCAAACCACCAAGGCGCAGTCCAACCACAAAACCGGCACCTTCACTGTGTAAGCCGGTCTGTTTTCTATCCGGGGTGCGAGTTTGGCCGTTCGGCGGCCCGTGGTCAGCACGGGGAGATTTTTCAAATAAACCTCTAAAAAAAAAAGAGTCGCGACTTTGAAATTTTTCGACAAATTTTGTGAAATTTCTTAGTAGCCCTTTTCTCCGAAAACAAAATATACCGAAATCAAGGTTATTTTTGGTCGATTCTTCTTTTGTGCGACACGTCGTGAAACGTTTAACTTTTTGAAGATTTTTTTGCAATTTAAAAATTTCGGAGAAACTCCAACTCCCGCCTGCGACGCTCAGCGTCGAAAACTACTGTCAGAAAATTTGACAGTGAATTTTTACCAAAAGTAAACAAAACTTATTGGCGATGAAATCGATATTTCCTCAAGTTGTCGTGGCGGTTTCTCATCGGAAACGGATAAAGTGGTTCATTACTTAGATTTCCTGAAAATTTCGCGCAGCTCCCGTCCGCCGTTTAGACACTGTGAGAGGAAGAGCTAACCTCTACCCGTACGTCCATAAACCGCGTGCAAATTTCCAAGTGCCGTCCGAGTCGCATCCCGAACGAGTTGGTTTGAGAAAAGTTCGCCGTGTCCGGCCAAGTTTCCCGTCGAAAATTAAAGTGCATCGATTATTACGGGCAAATGAAGTCCGCAACCTGAAGGAAGTCGGTGGATTTCAGGAAAAACCCTGAAGGAAAGGTACCCCCTGGACAGAAGAGAGAAAAGAGTTACACCGGCAGAAGATGCGACAATACTGGGCAAAGCCCAACAGTTGAACAAGCGTGGTCCAAAGTAGACCTATACGAAAGAAGAAGAAGAAACAAAAAATTTGTTAGTTTAGTGATCGTGTCCTGCCAAAATATTACTCCACTGAGAAAGCAATTTCTAATTTATCTATAGATTCTACCCATACTGAATGAACTAATTTCGTATTCTAACATAAAGAATGTTACAAACAAAATCTCGGAGGCATGCCGATGACATGCTTACCATGTTTACCAGACCTGATATTTACTTTATTATTTACCTGCCACTATTTCGTAGACATCTAGACACTATCAGCGTAGAAAAAAGTTTAATGCGGTTCGCTGTCAAAATTTAATTTCGTGGATCGACAGCCGAAAGATTTTCCCGCTCCTGATCTAGAGTATCTGTACTAGCTAGACTAATTCTTCATTTATAGACAAACATATAATCTAGTAATAAATATTTTCTTTCTTTGTAGACTAACTAATTGATATTGAAAAATCGTACCAGTTAAAGTAAATCAAAATTTTGTGGATAAACAAATGGCCATTATAAATCTGTCTATTTAAATCTATTTAAATTATAAAGCAGTTGTACGCGATTCGTACGTTGAGCGCCAATATAAATAAAATTAAAGAAGTGTTCGAGTAAATGTGATTGAATTAGAATGAGCGAGCGAAAAATGGTATCTGCAGGTCACGAGCGAAGTAAGTAAGCAAGATTCTGGTAGCCTGTGGCAATCTTTCTCAGTGTGTTACACCCACAAGTCCACTAGATGATTTAATCTGCAGGTTAGCTAACTACTAAATATATTAATGGTTCGAGATTAGTAATTTAAGCGTGTTTTATGAAAGTATCTCTTGCTGAAATAATTTATATTTTCTTTTTTTTTAACTATCTCTCGCATAAACTATTTAATTGCTAATTTCTTAATTCGGTCATGACAATGTTTTTTAGATTCTTGTCTGTTTTAGCCTTGCGTAATTATTTGTTTGCGTTTTTTTTTTGTTGATAGAGAGAAAAATGTAATAAATCACTGGGGGAATAATAATACTGTGGAGAAGAAAAGTGTGTGTGTGTGTGCCCACGATGCAGTCATTGTAAATAGTTATTGTAATTACCAGATTAACCACTTTCTAAGCGTTTAATTTATCTTATTGCCTTTCTTAACTGCCATATTCTTACCATTGTTTACTAAACTGAAACACCCACCGAATTCTAATGGACTCGATCTTAAATTAACGTTTTTTTTCCCCTCAACTTTTACTTTTAACTGGTAGCCTTTTCAACCTTTCAACCTTGTACCTGAATCGGCAGTTTCAAAATATTATTATTAGCGGTTCGTTTCTGCCACTAAATCTAATTAATTAGATTAAGATTGTTATTAACCTTTTTTCTCCGTACCTGTTGTGCTCGGAATGAGGTTATCGAGGAAGGACGAAAATTCCTTACACATTTTTTTTTCATTTTGTGGGCTCGGTTTGTATCATTTTCGTTTGCTTCGTTTGTTATTAGAGACAATATTTAGAAGATAATTTAACGCCCTCGCCCGCGTTTCAACCTTGCGCTCCGGTCTCCATGTCGAAATCCTTCTCAAATCAGTTATTAAATTGACTCATTTGCAATAAATAATGAAACAAAGTTTAGCCAACGAATTCCAGTTTAATATTATATTTATGGTTATCTAAACGATCACGATAACTTTTATTCGATACTAAATGTTACAAATTCACAACTCTAATCGAATTTAATTACAGTTAGTTTTCACTCGACAACGACAAAGCAAAGAAACAATGTATTCGTCTTTAATATTTTCACTATAAACTCCAAACCTATTTTTACAAAATGTGTGACAAATATCACAAGACTATAAACAAATAAACATCTAATAATTAATTAGCAACATGTAGTTATAGTAATCTCTTCTTTCTCACGGGATACTTGATGGGATAAGGGGGTGGATTAATAGCCAAATATTGGCGATATCACAGTAAGGGGACCCGTGGGAAATGCTGGTCACATCAAGTGCACAAAATATCACCCTAGCATTCGGTCACCCTACACACTTATTACGACTCGTTCATTGTCTAATGGAAATCAAAAATAGAAGAAATTCTCAGCGAGTATTTAGATCTAATAGGTTTGTGAGAGTGTTGCACGTCTAGAGATTTATTTAAGATTTTTTCCTTTTCAACGGCAGCGCGCGCTCTGTGTAATAGTAATAACGAGGTAGTAATAATAGGTTAGCACGGTGCGCTAATGTATATATGTGTCTATTATATTCGGAGAACAACGGCGCAGACACCCGCCGTTCTGTCGGCCTGACCTAAATCACAAAATAGACGTTAATATGAATTTCTGCATCGAACAATTACCGGCCAACATGTGCATTTAATCAAGAAATCTTTGTTAAAACCCAAAGCGCGCGTTGCACAATTCGTACACATTCGCCTAATGAACTATTTCGAATTTGTATTCTTGGCACACGCTGAACGTTCGTAATTGCTTGCAATTTATTGCACTGTCAAATTACACAGACACGATTTTTTGCAAATCGAAAATTTTCTCCTTCTTGATCTGCGAATCGATTTATTCAATATCCTTAATCCACTTTGTTCACAAATCGAAAATTATTAATTTAGATTATATTTTCTAATGCAGTCCATATTTGGGGATAATATTTATTACAATCATTACTGAACTGACAGATGCTCTACTGTTTGAAAATCGAAACATTGATGGTTTTCAGATGCGAACGTTCACACAGTTTTTCCCATTTTTGATGGTTTAGGTTGAGGTTGATTGAGCACCCAGCATCCGTTCCAATTAAACTTCCCTCCACATTAAGGGATGCACGCGTGTCCAAAATAATCCAAATAAATAACATCCATGAATTGTCCTCACACATTAGCGCACGTGTTTCTCTCTGTTGTTTTTCAATTTTATTTCTTTATTAAAACTTTCGTTTTGGTCCGGTAAGAAATTTTCCGTTCGGCACGTTATTTCGATTTACGATAAAACGTAATACCATTTATTTGAGAGATAATCGATCGACGCGTGCAAAATATGCGAAAGTATTCGGTCGTCCTCCCAACAAAAATTAACGTTTTATCGCCAAGCCGCATCGTTTCTTTTTACAAAATAATCATTTCAGTTTTTACATTTAGCTTGAAGCTTTCACAACTTTATTTATATCTACAAAACTAACAGAGATATTCCAATCAAATTTCTTACAAATAATCTTAAATATATTATCTTTAAAATATCGAAAAACAAAACTTACCTACCCGAGTTAAAAATCGGTATGATAAATTTCAAAACCAAATCCGTTTTCAGTCGATAACTTCCTTAAATTTAAAGCTACAACTATGAGTTGTAGCTCAATACGAAGATAATAAAATTGTTTATTATATTTTGTTGATTTTATTTTTGTTAGCTCTGGTGTGTTTTGTTTTATGACGTCATAAAGTTTTATGAAGCTTTCATAAATTTGTTTATATCAAGATAACTAACAGAGGCATTTCAATAAAATTTGTTATAGATGATCTTAAACAAATTATCTTTAAAATATTAAAAACCAGAACATTCGATCTAGGTTACTACCCGAGTTGCAAAACTTTATGAAAAATTATTATGAAGTCAATACAACAAAAGTGGGAACCAGAAAGTTTAAATTTGTCTATAGACTTACCTATAAAGCTTTGGACATAATATTTGCAAATGAAAACTGTAATCAGTTAACCATCTATATCCATTATACATCCATTAGAATAGATAGCAATATGAAAATTTGTATTTGTATAGTAAACTAAATGGTTTAGTAAATAACGAAAACAAGAAATATTTGTCTAGTCTGCATACATAGTTATCAAGTTTGAAATTAGCTAGCTTCTAGCGATATAATCGACTAGTTAGATAGCAGCATGAAACTAAGTACCGTATTAAATTGGTAAATAAATAGTTCAAACAAAGATTTTAAGTTACGCAAGAAAGATTTACAAAGAGTTACAAAGATACGCATGTAAGATACATAAGAAATGTATCTCTATATCTGATCTATTCAAGTAGATTAAATTAATTATTATTTGATTAATATATTAGTTTATTTAGACTGCAATCGAGTTAAAAAATAGCTATCTTTAATCCACACAAAAAGTAAATTAGTACTAATCCTAATTTATCTGTATCTTGACAAATAGACAAGGCAGCGCTACGAAATGTAGCATGGAGATGAATATTTATTAATTATTAAAATCTAGATGGTTCTAATAAATTTATAGGATTACTTATTGGGAATACAATAAATTACAATTTTAGTGTAAGTTATAGAGGATAAAATGTATCTGCTAATAATTTTGCGCCTCTAATAATCGTCGACCACTTATCCACATGTCAGGTAGATCGTTCGCAGATAGCGATCTGTATTAGCTGGCGAATCGTCTATAAGACAGAAACACCTTTGATAGACTGTTAGAAATAATTCAAAAAAAATGGGAAAAGGAAAGCGATTGGGGAGATTGAAACGCCACCCGCAACGTTCCATCTGCTGCTCCCACAAACAATTAAATCCACCCTCAATAAATTAGAGGAAAAGTTGGTTAGTGTTTATTAATTAAAAGGTAATTTGTCTATTTTAGATGGAACTTTTTTTGTGGTTTGGTTGTGTTGAAAGTTTTGGGTCTTGTACACGCGTCCGCCCTTTCGGACGGAATAATAACGTACGGGAGATAACGGCGATTTCGCGTTGTGGAAAGATCTTCTTATCGGCGATCAACAAATATTCATAAATAATTTAATAATCGACACGTGTGTGTGTGTGTGTGTGTGTGTGCGAGCCGCGTGTCCCGTTACGGGAGTGCGGAAGGTTATCGTCGTCGCAATCTCGCCGAATTATTCATCCTCCCTTGGACCCCGAAAACGAAATTCCCCAGAAAACAACGTGCAATCTATAATTAAAAAATCAATTTCCGAATATCTGGCGATTACTTTTAATATCTCCGTGTCTCGTATCGATCAGGTAAGCTTATGGTAAATTAATGGTTTCATTTCGGTTCCGTCACGGTGGTCCTCGTCTCTATCAAGACTATTAAAAACTTGGACATATTTCACTTATATCCAAAAAGATCTAGCATCTACATTCCGCACACAGCACTGAGATTACACAAATTATGAATATCGCACAAAATTATAAATCTTCATTTCTTCTGGTTTGTAACTTTCTTCGAAACGATTAATTAATAATCTTCGACGGACGTGACGCGGATCTATTTTAATTAATTAACAAACACTCGATTAAAATCGATCCACGCCACCTGTCTTTACTAAAACCGACTATTAGATTACTATCTGCTTCTTTCTTTCATCTCTAAAGTTTCTAATCACAGACTGAAAAGCTGAGACTGAAATTTAATAGAAAATATTTCACGAGCATCTGGTTTATTTCTAAATTAATTAGTAAATAGTTGAAACTAGAAGATTACACCTAATATTCTGATGAAGCTAAGGTTTGTTCCAAGACCAATCAAGACGGTCTAGATTTTAAATCATCAGTTATAATATTGCGCATACGTGGGACAGTTTGCTGATCGTTTTGACTGATGTTGATACAAAGCTCTAACAAACTATACAACAACATGAAAATTTGTTAATATTAAGCTTATAATTAGAATTCACTGTATTACAGGCAATTAGCAAGCTTAAAATTTGCTAGTTAATATAAGTCCCTCTACTAAAAAAACAAGATAACAATATTAAATCCACTTTTCCCACTGAATTATTAAGAAAACCCCTTATACTAGAGAGTTCTACTTATTCTATAGACGTAGTTATTAAACTTTCAACTTGCTAATTGTTGAAGAAACCTACTGTTACTGATTTATCTAACACACATTAAAATTAAAGATAGAGCAAAATTAAGATTTGATAACATTTAGTGAACTAAATTATATAGTAAATCAAAAAAACTAGACATTAGTTATCATCAAACTTTAACTTTTTAGCAGCTTTTTTTTGTTAATCTGCGCAAGTTTTCTAGTTTGTCTTTAAAGTGGCAATTTGTTTCGCCATTAATATAAAAATTATTATTATTATTATTATTAGGAGTCGTAAAAGAAGTTATAAAAAAGGCAACGTTCTCGCAGCTTCCCTGAAATCCGTTTAACATTGTTAGTTAGTTGAAAAGTGTAACTAATGAAGGTAGAATTCAACTTTTAAACACTTAATGATACGTTGCATAGTTCTTTCGGACGCGCCTTTTACGGCTGCTACCATTTCTTATCCCACTTATCTCACATTTGCACCTTACAAATTATACTCATTTTCCCGGTTTCATTACTCAAACCCCCAATAAACCTATATAAATGATGATGTGACCACCGACCATTCGAATAACTAAAAATCACACACACTTCCAATTCGTCTAATTTATTTAAAATGTTCCTTATAAGCTAAGGTAGACTAATACGATACTTCAGGAGTGTTCTTGTTGCATAACTATATTTTAGTACAAAAATTTTGCTGAAAGTAAAACAATACTATGCGACTACAGATGGTACTAATAGACGCTGCAGTTTTCTGTTTCTTTGAAAATTTGCAAAAATTCTAAAATCAAGATTTCTAATATAATGAATCTTCAAAATTTAAAACTTTTTAATTTTATATTGCTCATTTCTAATCATTGCTTATTTTAAGAAAATAAATATTCTTGCATTAATCATCTTTCATTAACGGCTTATCGCAATGACATCTAGTTAGCACTAATTAGTGGGAAAACATTTATCATTTTCCAAGGGAACTTTTAATTCAAAAATCCCACCCAACCAGCCATCGATCCGCTGTAGGAATTGTAATTGATTTCTCGGTTAATTTTCAACCGATTTCAACAAATTTAATCTCGAACGATGCGAAAGGAATGCGGCTAAATTATCCTGCAGGAAAAACTTAATATAAATCAGAGGAAATGGCTAAAAATGGAAAATAGCCCATGTCTTGGGCATTTTGCGCATTTGAACGAAATAAACTGCAAAATCGTATTCTGCACTTCCTTCGGACAAACTGAAAAAGCCCTAAAATTTTCAGAAAAAATCGCGAAAAAAATCCATCGTTTTGGTCAGGAACATAGTGCGAAAAAGAGTCCATTTCTCGGGGTTGCAGAAAATTAAAAACGGATTGCAGCATTGTGTTCGGGAGGTCATTTCTCAACGGGCGCACTTACAATTAGATTTTCTTAAAAATATCAAGCAGTTTCCCAGATCATTTCATTGCGCAATGCAATTTTTATATTTACAACCAGCAGACCAAACACTTTTAGACACCCTTTGAAATTTGCCATTCACTTGATAAATAACGATTTTACTAACTCGCATTTTCCGCGGATTTCACGATCTCGTAACTTTTGAACGGCTCATCGCAGAGACTTCTAGTTTACAGCAATCGATTCGGCATCCCGAATTTTGTCGGAAAACATATACCACGTTCCTAGGGAGCTACCGAAAGTAAGAAATCTCACCGCGCCAGTCATCGATCCGGCGGTGGACTCTCACATTTTAATTCACCGCGCGGTGAATTTTCCAACGATTTCGACAAATTTGGTCTCGAAATATGCGTTTTTCCTTAAATATATCAATTAGATTCGCAGCTCTGTGCTCGCTGGACGGAATTTCACTACATTTCGCTCGATTTTGAAAATTACGTCGAGTTATATCTCGCGAACGGACGAGGCTCGCAAAATGCAATTTGTATATTTACAACCAGCAGGGAAAAGGCTTTCAGACGCAATTTGAAATTTTCCAATCGCCTGATAAAATAACGATTTTACGGATATGCGTTTTGTCTCATCATTCGCAAATTTCACAGTCATAATTTTTGAACGGCTCATCACAGAGACTTCTGGTTTTCACCAATCGATTCAGCACCCCAAAATTAGTCGGAAAGAGTATATAATATTACCTGGAAAGCTTTCAGTTAAGAAATACCATCGACTCGGGAAGTCTAGACCGCGGAAACGACGAAATGCGAAAAAATCGTTTTTTTCTAAATCGTAATTTTTTGAGTCACAGCAACATTTAAAAACGTTTCTGAAAGCATTTTTGCTGCTGATTACAGATATGCAAATTATATTTCCCTACCTCTTCCGGTTCGCTTTCGCCTGCAAAAATTGAAGAAATTTTTATGAAATTTCGGCGCTCTAGTGGTGATCTCGGAAAGTCGTGATTTTCCGGCGGACAATCTTGGTGCATTCGTGGGGAAATGACCTTCTGAAAACAATGCCGCAATCCGTTTTTAATTATATGCAACCGTTTCCGAGATATCTACATCGCAATTCGAGAATCGGGTAAATTTCAGTTTTAAATTTATCGACGAATTAATGAATATTTCCGGACAATTTACACATCGACTTGTTCGTCTTGTCGTGTAGTTTCTGTGTGCCAAAAATGATTTCGCTGCTCTTTACCGTTTTCGAAAAAAACGAAAAAAACCGAAAAAGCATGTATTTTTCGAGCGAAATGATGGAAAATTTTTGTCGAAAATTTTGTTGCAAATTTTTTTCGTGATTTTTTTTTGGTTACACGAATGAAATCGAAGTGCCCAAAACGGTTTTCCGGTCTATTTCGCTCTAAAGTTACAAATAAACAAATTTTATATTTTTCTTCGCTGTACACAATCACAGATTCCCTACTGATCTGATAGTATTGATCAGTAGGAAATTTTCCTATTTCTACCCCGTTGTGGTATAAATAGGAAACAAACTACTAATAATGAATTAGTTATATCAACACAATGTCAGTATCAACACCACCAACAGTATCCATGTCAGAATCAGGTATAAGTTCACGTTTTTTCTTGAATGACTTAAAGAAACAATGGTGTGAGGTGATAAATTTCCTATCGGTGGAAAAACTAAATTGGGGGGGTCAAGAGGAAATGTTACAACTGTAGTTGTTTGCTGCAGGCACAGGATGAAGACAAACAATGCACGAAAAACACTATATCTGTCTCGGACCACTGCAGTGTGAGCTACCACTCATTGACCAATAGAAATAAGAAAAGATACGTAACACTGGAGAGTAGGGGTGTTCACTTCAAATTGGATTCGCAAACACTACATAAATTGTCAAATATATTTCAACTAGTCGATTACCGACTGTCAAAATTAGAGCATCTACAATTTGCAAATTTAACCGAAGATGTTGATATGCTATCGACACTGAACGGCGACAATAATATTATATATATATATATATATATATATATATATATATATATATATAAATTTTTGACAGGTGTCGGTTGTGGTTATTGTGTCGATGTCTTTGGGTTTGTTGAGGGTTGTTTTATTAATATTTTCTGTGTTTTAGGTAGATTGAAGGCTGAAGATTCGGTTTGTTGGCTGGGAAATCGTTCGCAGCTGCTTGGAACTTGCGGCTACCTTTTGGAATTTAGTCTTGGCTGCAAACAATCCTAGGTTATGAGTTTTTGTTTTCTTTGCTTTTGTGCTTTAATTATTGTAATATTTTAATTAATATTTCGCTGCAGAATCAATCTTCAAAATATTAACATCACTGTGAGAGTTTCAAAGAAAATAATAAAAATTGTTTTTGGATTTGCTTTTTCAGGATTGGGAGGAAACCATCAAAGTGATGTTTTAATATTTGACATTTCTGTAAACTGGAAGTCACACTGAGTAATATGATATGTGACTTGTGTCAAATATTAATGTCACAGCGACAGTTTCAAAAAATGATTATGTCGCTCTGAAATCCAGGACATGTTATTATGTTGCTGTATATTTCTAACGTGATGTTAATTAGTTTAGATTGTTGATTTTCAACAATTGAAAGATTCATGTATAGTTAGATATTCAATTTACTATCTTTAACTAATCTTTTCCTTAACATGTATCACTCTGTATATATATGAGGGTCATAGGTCCTTATATTAACTATTGATTAAATGTCAACATTTTTGACAGGTGTCCATTGTGTTTATTATGTGTCGATGTTTTTGGGTTTGTTGAGGGTTGTTTTATTAATATTTTCTGTGTGTTTTAGGTAGATTCAAGGCTGAAGATTCGGTTTGTTGGCTGAGAAATCGTTTGCAGCTGTTTGGAACTTGCAGGCTACCTTTTGGAACTTGTCTTGTCTTGTCTGTCGACAATCCTAGGTTATGATTCTCAAAGTTTTCTTTGCCTTTGTGCTTTAATTCTTGTAATATTTTAATTTATATATTACATTGCAGAATGAATCTTCAAAATATTCGCGTGTTGTTATGTCGGTCCGTGTTGTTATGTCGCTGCGTGTTGGTATGTCGCTCTGAAATCCAAGACATGTTATTATGTTGCTGTATATTTCTAATGTGATGTTATTTAGTAAACCATCAAACATCAGTTTGATGGTTTCTCTCAATCCTGAAAAAGCAAATCCATAAACAATTTTTATTATGCTTTGATTGAACCTGTCACAGTGATATTAATATTTTGAAGGTTGATTCTGCAACGAAATATTAATTAAAATATTACAATAATTAAAGCACAAAAGCAAAGAAAAAAAATCAACACATGTTTGTCTGCAGACAAGACTAAGTTCCAAAAGGTAGCCTGCAAGTTCCAAACAGCTGCGAACGATTTCTCAGCCAACAAACAGCCTTGAAACTTCAGCCTTCAATCTACCTAAAACACAGAAAATATTAATAGTGCAGCAACTCTCAACAAACCCAAAAACCTCCACACATAATAATGACAAGGGACACCTGTCAAAAATGTTGACGTTTAATCAGTCGTTAATATAACGACCTACGTTACCCTCATCTATATACAGAGTGATACATGTTAAGGAAAAGATTCGTTAAAGTTAGTAAATTGAATATCTAACTATACATTAAAATTTTTCGATTGTTGAAAATCAAGAATCTAAACTAAATATCGAAAATCTAAAATTAATAGTCCTCAAGCTTAAATTTCAATTATGTTAGTCAGCGTTTTTTCTGGATATCTCAGAAACTAGTTCCACTGGGTAATTGAAACTTAGCACAAACAAAACTATCTAAATTGGCTATTAGCAGTTGAAAACGAAGTTTCTAACTGATATAGGTATTAGTATTGAACCCTAAACTTGACTTACTAAATTTGCGATCTTTGACTGTTTTTTCTCGATATCTCGAAAACTAGTTCAACTAGGTAATTGACACTTGACATGATAAAAACTAACGAAATTAGCAGAAGCTTAATAGCTATTAGCAGTTGAAAACTAGAACTCTCTAACTAGTATATATCTCTAACTATGGAATCCTAAACTTGACGCGTTGTTGTTATGTCGTTGCGTGTTGTTATGTCACCGCGTGTTGTTATGTCTCGGCGTGTTGTTATGTCGCTCTGAAATCCAGAACATGTTATTATGTCGCTGTATATTTCTAACGTGATGTTATTTAGTTTAGATTCTTGATTTTCAACAAGATGCTCATGTATAGTTAGATATTCAATTTACTAACTTTAACTAATTTTTTCCTTAACTTGTATCACTCTATTAACGACTGATTAAACGTCAAAATTTTTGATAGGTGTCTGTTGTGTTTATTATGTGTCGATGTTTTTAGGTTTGTCGAGGGTTGTTTTATTAATATTTTCTGTGTGTTTTAGGTACATTGAAGGCTGAAGATTCAGTTGGTTGGCTGGGAAATCGTTCGCAGCTGTTTGGAACTTGCAGGCTACCTTTTGGAACTTTTGGAGTCTTGTCTGCAGACAATCCTAGGTTATGATTTTTTGTTTTCTTTGCTTTTGTGCTTTAATTATTGTAATATTTTAATTAATATTTCGCTGCAGAATCAATCTTCAAAATATTAACATCACTGCGACAGTTTCAAACAAAGAATAATAAAAATTATTAGTTTTAATATTTGACATTTCTATAAACTAGAAGTCACACTGAGTAATATGATATGTGACTTGTATTAAATTGTCAAATATTAACATCTCAGGGACACTTTGAAAAAATGATAATGATTATGTTGCTCTAAAATCCATAATGCGTTATTATGTGCTGCTTATTTCATACATGATGTTATTTTGGTACGAATTGCACGGCGCGTATTATTATGTTGCCGTGATACTTCAGATAAGTTGTTAGGTCGCTTAATTTTAGACGCGTTGTTATGTCGCTGCTATGTGTTGTTATGTCGCTATGTGTTGTTATGTCGCTATGTGTTGTTGTGTCGCTATGTGTTGTTGTGTCGCTATGTGTTGTTGTGTCGCTATGTGTTGTTGTGTCGCTATGTGTTGTTGTGTCGCTATGTGTTGTTGTGTCGCTATGTGTTGTTGTGTCGCTGTGTGTTGTTGTGTCGCTATGTGTTGTTATGTGGCTATGTGTTGTTATGTGGCTATATGTTGTTATGTCGCTATTTGTTGTTATATCGCTCTGAAATCCTGGACATCTTATTATGTCGCTGTATAAACATGTCATCGTCATCACTCTGTATATATATGAGGGTAACATAGGTCGTTACATTAACGACTGATTAAACGCCAAAATTTTTGACAGGTGTCTTGTGTTTAATGTGTCGATGTTTTTGGGTTTGTCGAGGGTTGTTTTATTAATATTTTCTGTGTTTTAGGTAGATTAAAGGCTGAAGATTCGGTTTGTTGGCTGGGAAATCGTTCGCAGCTGCTTGGAACTTGCGGCTAGCTTTTGGAATTTAGTCTTGTCTGCAGACAATCCTAGGTTATGAGTTTTTGTTTTCTTTGCTTTTGTGCTTTAATAATAAAAATAATTTTTTGTGCTAATATTTTAATTAATATTTCGTTGCAGTATCAATCTTCAAAATATTAAATTTTATCGCTTTTTATCACTGCGGCAGTTTCAAAGAAATAATAATAAAAATTGTTTATGGATTTGCTTTTTCAGGATTGGGACAAAACCCTCAAACTGATGTTTTAATATTTGACATTTCTGTAATCTTGAAGTCACACTGAGTAATATGATATGTGGCTTGTGTCAAATTGTGAAATATTAACCTCACAGCGACAGTTTCATCAAAAAGTGAAAATGATTATTTTGCTCTGAAATCCATGACGTTTTATTATGTCGCTGCATATTTCCGACGTGATGGTATGTCGCTACGAAATGCACGACACCTGTTATTATGTCGCGTTGTTGTACAAGCATGTATTTTTCGAACGAAATGTGGAAATTTTTTGTTGGAAATTTTTTTCGTGTTAACGAAGGAAATCGATGTGCTGAAAACAGTTTTCCAGTTTATTATGGTCTAAAGTTAGAAATAAATAAATTTTATACTACTATTTTTTTTCGCTGTTCACAATCACACATTTCCTACTGATTTGACGCTGTCATAACTTTTGAACAGATCACCACAGAGACTTCTAGTCTTCACCAATCGATTCAGCGTCCCAAAATTAGTCGGAGAACGTATATAATATTCCATGGGAAGCTTTCAGTTAAGAAATACCATCGACTCCATCTAGTCTAGACCGCGGAAACGACGAAATACGAGAAAATCGATTTTTTCAAAATCGTTATTTTTTGAGTCACAGCAAAATTTAAAAACGTTTCCGAAAGCATTTTTGCTGCTGATTACAGATATGCAAATTATATGTCGCTAGCTCTTTCGGTTCACTTTCGCCTGCAAAAATTGAAGAAATTTTTATGAAATTTCGGCGCTCTAGTGGAGATCTCGGAAAGTCGTGAATTTCCCGCGGACAATCTTTGTGCATACATAGGAAAATGACCTTCTGAAAACGATGTCGCAATCCGTTTTTAATTAGCTTCAACCGTTTCCGAGATATTTACTTAGCAAATCGAGAATCGGGTAAATTTCAGTTTGAAATTTATCGACGAATTATTGAATATTTCCGGACAATTTACACATCGACTTGTTCGTCTTGTCGTGTAGTTTCTGTGTGCCCAAAATGATTTCGCTGCTCTTTACCGTTTTCGAAAAAAACGAAAATGCATGTATTTTTCGAACGAAATGATGGAAAATTTTTGTCGAAATTTTTTTTGGAATTTTTTTTCGTGATTTTTTTTTGGTTACGCGAAGAAAATCGAAGTGCTGAAATTTCGCTCTAAAGTTAGAAATAACCAAATTTTATATTTTTTTTCGCCGTACACAATCATACATTTCCTACTGATTTGACGCTGTCATAACTTTTGAACCCACAGAGCTCACCACAGAGACTTCTAGTCTTCAGCATCGATTCAGCGTCCCAAAATTAGCCGGAGAACGTATATAATATTCCCTGGCAAGCTTTCAGTTAAGAAATACCGACTTAAGTCGAAACCGATTTCATGACTTGTCGAAATCGGAAGTCGAAACCGCTCAGAAGAGAAAGTGAATAAGAATTCCACAAAAGCAACAACTACAAAACAACTGGTTCTTTTCAGAACCACAAATAGTTTTTAAGACGAAATAATATTCTAAACATTTTGTGTAACTACACTTATACAATAATTTCCGTTATGCGGATCAATGTACTTTTCATTTTTCCCTCTATAGCACACAACTGAAGAAATATTAATACGTATTAGAAATTGCAGAACTCAATCAATGGAGGCGGCTTTCCTTTTTGAAGACTTTTTCGTTTGTATCGCCGCTCTATATGCAGATTCGACCCGATTCGACCAGAATTGAATTGTAAGCAACATCGTGTGAAACTAGATTTCATTATCTACAATTTGATATAAGACACAACTAAATTACTCTAGAATTAAGGCCAATTTTAAGCAAATTATGATAATTTTAAAAATAGATTTTATTTGTTTTTCCAAATTTTCTCAAAACCTATTACTCAAAACCAATTTTAAGCAACATCATGTGAAACTAGACTAAATTATCTACAATTTGATATAAGATGCAACTAAATTACTTAACAATTAATGCCAATTTTAAGCAAATTATGATAATTTTAAAAATCGAATTTTTTTGTTTTTCCAAATTTTCTCAAAAACTATTACTCAAAAACAATTTTAAGCAAAATCATGTGAAACTAGACTAAATTATCTACAATTTGATATAAGATGCAAGTAAATTACTTAACAATTAATGCCAATTTTAAGCAAATTTTGATAATTTTAAAAATCGAATTTTTTTGTTTTTTCAAATTTTCTCAAAAACTATTACTAAAAACAATTTTAAGCAAAATCATGTGAAACTAGACTAAATTATCTACAATTTGATATAAGACGCAACTAAATTACTTAACAATTCATGCCAATTTTAAGCAAATTTTGATAATTTTAAAAATTGTTTTTTTTTGTTTTTTTGAAATTTTCTCAAAAACTATGACTCAAAAACAATTTTAAGCAAAATCATGTGAAACTAGACTAAATTATCTACAATTTGATATAAGATGCAAGTAAATTACTTAACAATTAATGCCAATTTTAAGCAAATTTTGATAATTTTAAAAATCGAATTTTTTTGTTTTTTCAAATTTTCTCAAAAACTATTACTAAAAACAATTTTAAGCAAAATCGTGTGAAACTAGACTAAATTATCTACAATTTGATATAGGAAACAACTAAATTACTCAACAATTAATGCCAATTTTAAGCAAATTATAATAATTTAAAAAATCGAAATTATTTGTTTTTCAAATTTTCTGAAACACTATTACTCAAAACCAATTTTAAGTAACATCATGTGAAATTAGACTAAATTATCTACAATTTGATATAAGATGCAACTAAATTACTTAACAATTAATGCCAATTTTAAGCAAATTTTGATAATTTTAAAAATCGAAATTTTTTGTTTTTCCAAATTTTCTCAAAAACTATTACTCAAAAATAATTTTAAGCAAAATCATGTGAAACTAGACTAAATTATCTACAATTTGATATAAGATGCAAGTAAATTACTTAACAATTAATGCCAATTTTAAGCAAATTTTGATAATTTTAAAAATCTAATTTTTTTGTTTTTTCAAATTTTCTCAAAAACTATTACTCAAAACAATTTTAAGCAAAATCATGTGAAACTAGACTAAATTATCTACAATTTGATATAAGATGCAACTAAATTACTTAACAATTAATGCCAATTTTAAGCAAATTTTGATAATTTTAAAAATCGAATTTTTTTGTTTTTCCAAATTTTCTCAAAAACTATAACTCAAAAACAATTTTAAGCAAAATCATGTGAAACTAGACTAAATTATCTACAATTTGATATAAGATGCAACTAAATTACTTAACAATTAATGCCAATTTTAAGCAAATTTAAATAAATTTAAAAATCGATTTTTTTTGTTTTTCCAAATTTTCTCAAAAACTATTAGTCAAAAACAATTTTAAGCAAAATCATGTGAAACTGGACTAAATTATCTACAATTTGATATAGGAAACAACTAAATTACTCAACAATTAATGCCAATTTTAAGCAAATTATAATAATTTAAAAAATCGAAATTATTTGTTTTTCAAATTTTCTGAAACACTATTACTCAAAACCAATTTTAAGCAACATCATGTGAAATTAGACTAAATTATCTACAATTTGATATAAGATGCAATTAAATTACTTAACAATTAATGCCAATTTTAAGCAAATTTTGATAATTTTAAAAATCGTTTTTTTTTGTTTTTCCAAATTTTCTCAAAAACTATTACTCAAAAACAATTTTAAGCAAAATCATGTGAAACTAGACTAAATTATCTACAATTTGATATAAGATGCAACTAAATTACTTAACAATTAATGCCAATTTTAAGCAAATTTAAATAATTTTAAAAATCGATTTTTTTTGTTATTCCAAATTTTCTCCAAAACCATTAGTCAAAAACAATTTTAAGCAAAATTATGTGAAACTAGACTAAATTATCTACAATTTGGTATAAGATGCAACTAAATTACTTAACAATTAATGCCAATTTTAAGCAAATTTTGATAATTTTAAAAATCGAATTTTTTTGTTTTTTCAAATTTTCTCAAAAACTATTACTCAAAAACAATTTTAAGCAAAATCATGTGAAAGTAGACTAAATTATCTACAATTTGATATAAGATGCAACTAAATTACTTAACAATTAATGCCAATTTTAAGCAAATTTTAATAATTTTAAAAATCGATTTTTTTTTTGTTTTTTCAGATTTTCTCAAAACCTATTGCTCAAAAACAATTTTAAGCTAAATCATGTGAAAGTAGACTAAATTATCTACAATTTGATATAAGATGCAACTAAATTACTTAACAATTAATGCCAATATTAAGCAAATTTTGATAATTTTAAAAATCGAATTTTTTTGTTTTTCAAATTTTCTCAAAAAATATTACTCAAAGACAATTTTAAGCAAAATCATGTGAAAGTAGACTAAATTATCTACAATTTGATATAAGATGCAACTAAATTACTTAACAATTAATGCCAATTTTAAGCAAATTAGGATAATTTTAAAAATCGAATTTTTTTGTTTTTCCAAATTTTCTCAAAAACTATTACTCAAAAACAATTTTAAGCAAAATCATGTGAAACTAGACTAAATTATCTACAATTTTATATAAGATGTAACTAAATTACTTAACAATTAATGCCAATTTTAAGCAAATTTTAATAATTTTAAAAATCCATTTTTTTTGTTTTTTCAAACTTTCTTAAAAACTATTACTCAAAAACAATTTTAAGCAAAATCGTGTGAAACTAGACTAAATTATCTACAATTTGATATAAGATGCAACTAAATTACTTAACAATTAATGCCAATTTTAAGCAAATTTTGATAATTTTAAAAATCGAATTTTTTTGTTTTTTCAAATTTTCTCAAAAACTATTACTCAAAAACAATTTTAAGCAAAATCATGTGAAACTAGACTAAATTATCTACAATTTGATATGAGATGCAACTAAATTACTTAACAAGTAATGCCAATTTTAAGCAAATTTTGATAATTTTAAAAATCGAATTTTTTTGTTTTTTCAAATTTTCTGTTAAAAAACCTAAAAAAACCGAAAAAGCATGTATTTTTCGAACGAAATGATGGAAAATTTTTGTCGAAAATTTTTTTCGTGATTTTTTTAGGTAACACGAATGAAATCGAAGTGCCCAAAACGGGTTTCCGGTCTATTTCGCTCTAAAGTTACAAATAAACAAATTTTATATTTTTCTTCGCTGTACACAATCACACATTTCCTACTGATTTGACGCTGTCATAACTTTTGAACCGCTCACCACAGAGACTTCTAGTCTTCACCAATCGATTCAGCGTCCCAAAATTAGTCCGAAAACGTATATAATATTCCCTGGGAAGCTTTCAGTTAAGAAATACCATCGACTCGGAAAGTCTAGACCGCGGAAGCGACGAAATGCGAGAAAATCGATTTTTTCAAAATCGTTATTTTTCTAGTCACAGCAAAATTTAAAAACATTTCTGAAAGCATTTTTGCTGCTGATTACAGATATGCAAATTATATTTCGCTAGCTCTTTCGGTTCACTTTCGCCTGCAAAAATTGAAGAAATTTTTATGAAATTTCGGCGCTCTAGTGGATATCTCGGAAAGTCGTGAATTTCCGACAGACAATCTTGGTGCATTCGTGGGAAAATGACTTTCTGAAAACAATGCCGCAATCCGTTTTTAATAATATGCAACTGTTTCCGAGATATCTATTTCGCAATTCGAGAATCGGGTAAATTTCAGTTTGAAATTTATCGACGAATTAATGAATATTTCCGGACAATTTACACATCGACTTATTCGTCTTGGCGTGTAGTTTCTGTGTGCCAACAATGATTTTGCTGCTCTTTACCGTTTTCGAAAAAAACGAAAAAAACCGAAAAAGCATGTATTTTGCGAGCGAAATGATGGATATTTTTTGTTTAAATTTTTTTGCAAATTTTTTTCGTGATTTTTTTTTTGTTACACGAATGAAATGGAAGTGCTGAAAACGGTTTTCCGGTCTATTTCGCTCTAAAGTTACAAATAAACAAATTTTATATTTTTCTTCGCTGTACACAATCACACATTTTCTACTGATTTGACGCTGTCATAACTTTTGAACCGCTCACCACAGAGACTTCTAGTCTTCACCAATCGATTCAGCGTCCCAAAATTAATCCTAAAACGTATATAATATTCCCCGGGAAGCTTTCAGTTAAGAAATACCATCGACTCGGGAAGTCTAGACCGCGGAAGCGACGAAATGCGCAGAAAATCGATTTTCCAAAATCGTTATTTTTCTAGTCACAGCAAAATTTAAAAACGTTTCTGAAAGCATTTTTGCTGCTGATTACAGATATGCAAATAATATTTCGCTATCTCTTGCGGTTCACTTTCGCCTGCAAAAATTGAATAAATTTTTATGAAATTTCGGCGCTCTAGTGGAGATCTCGGAAAGTCATGATTTTCCGGCGGACAATCTTGGTGCATTCGTGGGAAAATGACATTCTGAAAACAATGCCGCAATCCGTTTTTAATTATATGCAACCGTTTCCGAGATATCTACATCGCAATTCGAGAATCGGGTAAATTTCAGTTTGAAATTTATCGACGAATTAATGAATATTTCCGGACAATTTACACATCGACTTGTTCGTCTTGTCGTGTAGTTTTTGTGTGCCAAAAATGATTTCGCTGCTCTATACCGTTTTCGAAAAAAACGAAAAAAACCGAAAAAGCATGTATTTTTCGAGCGAAATGATGGAAAATTCTTGTCGAAAATTTTGTTGCAAATTTTTTTCGTGATTTTTTTTTGGTTACACGATCGAAATCGAAGTGCCCAAAACGGTTTTCCGGTCTATTTCGCTCTAAAGTTTCAAATAAACAAATTTTATATTTTTCTTCGCTGTACACAATCACAGATTTCCTACTGATCTGACGCTGTCATAACTTTTGAACCGCTCACTATAGAGACTTCTAGTCTTCACCAATCGATTCAGCGTCCCAAAATTAGTCCTAAAACGTATATAATATTCCCTGGGAAGCTTTCAGTTAAGAAATACCATCGACTCGGGAAGTCTAGACCGCGGAGGCGACGAAATGCGAGAAAATCGATTTTTTCAAAATCGTTATTTTTCTAGTCACAGCAAAATTTAAAAACGTTTCTGAAAGCATTTTTGCTGCTGATTGCAGATATGCAAATTATATTTCGCTAGCTCTTTCAGTTCACTTTCGCCTGCAAAAATTGAAGAAATTTTTATGAAATTTCGGCGCTCTAGTGGAGATCTCGGAAATTCGTGACTTTCCGGCGGACAATCTTGGTGCATTCGTGGGAAAATGACCTTCTGAAAACGATGCCGCAATCCGTTTTTAATTATATGCAACCGTTTCCGAGATATCTACTTCGCAATTCGAGAATCGGGTAAATTTCAGTTTGAAATTTATCGACGAATTATTAAATATTTCCGGACAATTTACACATCGACTTGTTCGTCTTGTCGTGTAGTTTCTGTGTGCCAAAAATGATTTTGCTGCTCATTACCGTTTTCGAAAAAAACGAAAAAAACCGAAAAAGCATGTATTTTTCGAGCGAAATGATGGAAAATTTTTGTCGAAAATTTTGTTGCAAATTTTTTTCGTGATTTTTTTTTTGTTACACGAATGAAATCGAAGTGCTGAAAACGGTTTTCCGGTCTATTTCGCTCTAAAGTTACAAATAAACAAATTTTATATTTTTCTTCGCTGTACACAATCACACATTTCCTATTGATTTGACGCTGTCATAACTTTTGAACCGCTCACCACAGAGACTTCTAGTCTTCACCAATCGATTCAGCGTCCCAAAATTAGTGCGAAAAGGTATATAATATTCCCTGGGAAGCTCTCAGTTAAGAAATACCATCGACTCGGGAAGTCTACACCGCGGAAAGGACGAAATGCGAGAAAATCGATTTTTTCGAAATCGTTATTTTTCTAGTCACAGCAAAATTTAAAAACGTTTCTGAAAGCATTTTTGCTGCTGATTACAGATATGCAAATTATATTTCGCTAGCTCTTTGGGTTCACTTTCGCCTGCAAAAATTGAAGAAATTTTTATGAAATATCGGCGCTCTAGTGGAGATCTCGGAAAGTCGTGATTTTCCGGCGGACAATCTTGGTGCATTCGTGGGAAAATGACCTTCTGAAAACGATGCCGCAATCCGTTTTTAATTATATGCTACCGTTCCCGAGATAACTACTTCGCAATTTGAGAATCGGGTAAATTTCAGTTTGAAATTTATCGACGAATTAATGAATATTTCCGGACAATTTACACATCTACTTATTCGTCTTATCGTGTAGTTTCTGTGTGCCAAAAATGATTTCGCTGCTCTTTACCGTTTCCGAAAAAAACGAAAAAAACCGAAAAAGCATGTATTTTTCGAAAGAAATGATGGAAAATTTTTGTCGATAATTTTGTTGCAAATTTTTTTCGTGATTTTTTTTTGGTTACAGGAATGAAATCGAAGTGCCCAAAACGGTTTTCCAGTCTATTTCGCTTTAAAGTTACAAATTAACAAATTTTATATTTTTCTTCGCTGTACACAATCACAGATTTTCTACTGATTTGACGCTGTCATAACTTTTGAACCGCTCACCACAGAGACTTCTAGTCTTCACCAGTCGATTCAGCGTCCCAAAATTAGTCCTAAAACGTATATAATATTCCCCGGGAAGCTTTCAGTTAAGAAATACCATCGACTCGGGAAGTCTAGACCGCGGAAGCGACGAAATGCGAGAAAATCGATTTTTTCAAAATCGTTATTTTTCTAGTCACAGCAAGATTTAAAAACGTTTCTGAGAGCATTTTTGCTGCTGATTACAGATATGCAAATTATATTTCGCTAGCTCTTTCGGTTCACTTTCGCCTGCAAAAATTGAAGAAATTTTTATGAAATTTCGGCGCTCTAGTGGAGATCTCGGAAAGTCGTGATTTTCCGGCGGACAATCTTGGTGCATTCGTGGGAAAATGACCTTCTGAAAACGATGCCGCAATCTGTTTTTAATTATATGCTACCGTTCCCGAGATATCTACTTCGCAATTCGAAAATCGGATAAATTTCAGTATGAAATTTATCGACGAATTAATGAATATTTCCGCACAATTTACACATCGACTTGTTCGTCTTGTCGTGTAGTTTCTGTGTGCCAAAAATGAGTTTGCTGCTCTTTACCGTTTTCGAAAAAAACGAAAAAAACCGAAAAAGCATGTATTTTTCGAGCGAAATGATGGAAAATTCTTGTCGAAAATTTTGTTGCAATTTTTTTTCGTGATTTTTTTTTGGTTACACGAATGAAATCGAAGTGCCCAAAACGGCTTTCCGGTCTATTTCGCTCTAAAGTTACAAATAAACAAATTTTATATTTTTTTTCGCTGTACACAATCACAGATTTCCTACTGATTTGACGCTGTCATAACTTTTGAACCGCTCACCGCAGAGACTTCTAGTCTTCACCAATCGATTCAGCGTCCCAAAATTAGTCCTAAAACGTATATAATATTCCCCGGGAGGCTTTCATTTAAGAAATACCATCGACTCGGAAGTCTAGACCGCGGAAGCGACGAAATGCGAGAAAATCGATTTTTTCAAAATCGTTATTTTTCTAGTCACAGCAAAATTTAAAAACGTTTCCGAAAGCATTTTTGCTGCTGATTACAGATATGCAAATTATATTTCGCTAGCTCTTTCGGTTCACTTTCGCCTGCAAAAATTGAAGAAATTTTTATGAAATTTCGGCGCTCTAGTGGAGATCTCGGAAAGTCGTGATTTTCCGGCGGACAGTCTTAGTGCATTCATGGGAAAATGACCTTCTGAAAACGATGCTGCAATCCGTTTTTAATTACATGCTACCGTTCCCGAGATATCTACTTCGCAATTCGAAAATCGGGTAAATTTCAGTTTGAAATTTATCGACGAATTAATGAATATTTCCGGACAATTTACACATCGACTTGTTCGTCTTGTCGTGTAGTTTCTGTGTGCCAAAAATGATTTCGCTGCTCTTTACCGTTTTCGAAAAAAATGAAAAAAACCGAAAAAGCATGTATTTTTCGATCGAAATGATGGAAAATTTTTGTCGAAAATTTTGTTGCAAATTTTTTTCGTAATTTTTTTTTGGTTACACGAATGAAATCGAAGTGCCCAAAACGATTTTCCGGTCTATTTCGCTCTAAAGTTACAAATTAATAAATTTTATATTTTTCTTCGCTGTACACAATCACAGATTTCCTACTGATTTGACGCTGTCATAACTTTTGAACCGCTCACCACAGAGACTTCTAGTTTTCACCAATCGATTCAGCGTCCCAAAATTAGTCCTAAAACGTATATAATATTCCCCGGGAAGCTTTCAGTTAAGAAATACCATCGACTCGGGAAGTCTAGACCGCGGAAGCGACGAAATGCGCAGAAAATCGATTTTTCAAAATCGTTATTTTTCTAGTCACAGCAAAATTTAAAAACGTTTCTGAAAGCATTTTTTCTGCTGATTACAGATATGCAAATTATATTTCGCTAGCTCTTTCGGTTCACTTTCGCCTGCAAAAATTGAAGAAATTTTTATGAAATTTCGGCGCTCTAGTGGAGATCTCGGAAAGTCATGATTTTCCGGCGGACAATCTTGGTGCATTCGTGGGAAAATGACCTTCTGAAAACAATGCCGTAATCCGTTTTTAATTATATGCAACCGTTTCCGAGATATCTACATCGCAATTCGAGAATCGGGTAAACTTCAGTTTGAAATTTATCGACGAATTAATGAATATTTCCGGACAATTTACACATCGACTTGTTCGTCTTGTCGTGTAATTTCTGTGTGACAAAAATGATTTCGCTGCTCTTTACCGTTTTCGAAAAAAACGAAAAAAAACGAAAAAGCATGTATTTTTCGAGCGAAATGATGGAAAATTTTTGTCGAAAATTTTGTTGCAAATTTTTTTCGTGATTTTGTTTTGGTTACACGAATGAAATCGAAGTGCTGAAAACGGTTTTCCGGTCTATTTCGCTCTAGAGTTACAAATAAACAAATTTTATATTTTTCTTCGCTGTACACAATCACACATTTCCTATTGATTTGACGCTGTCATAACTTTTGAACCGCTCACCACAGAGACTTCTAGTCTTCACCAATCGATTCAGCGTCCCAAAATTAGTGCGAAAAGGTATATAATATTCCCTGGGAAGCTCTCAGTTAAGAAATACCATCGACTCGGGAAGTCTACACCGCGGAAACGACGAAATGCGAGAAAATCGATTTTTTCAAAATCGTTATTTTTCTAGTCACAGCAAAATTTAAAAACGTTTCTGAAAGCATTTTTGCTGCTGATTACAGATATGCAAATTATATTTCGCTAGCTCTTTGGGTTCACTTTCGCCTGCAAAAATTGAAGAAATTTTTATGAAATATCGGCGCTCTAGTGGAGATCTCGGAAAGTCGTGATTTTTTGGCGGACAATCTTGGTGCATTCGTGGGAAAATGACCTTCTGAAAACGATGCCGCAATCCGTTTTTAATTATATGCTACCGTTCCCGAGATAACTACTTCGAAATTCGAGAATCGGGTAAATTTCAGTTTGAAATTTATCGACGAATTAATGAATATTTCCGGACAATTTACACATCTACTTATTCGTCTTGTCGTGTAGTTTCTGTGTGCCAAAAATGATTTCGCTGCTCTTTACCGTTTCCGAAAAAAACGAAAAAAACCGAAAAAGCATGTATTTTTCGAACGAAATGATGGAAAATTTTTGTCGATAATTTTGTTGCAAATTTTTTTCGTGATTTTTTTTTTGGTTACAGGAATGAAATCGCAGTGCCCAAAACGGTTTTCCGGTCTATTTCGCTTTAAAGTTACAAATTAACAATTTTTATATTTTTCTTCGCTGTACACAATCACAGATTTCCTACTGATTTGACGCTGTCATAACTTTTGAACCGCTCACCACAGAGACTTCTAGTCTTCACCAGTCGATTCAGCGTCCCAAAATTAGTCCTAAAACGTATATAATATTCCCCGGGAAGCTTTCAGTTAAGAAATACCATCGACTCGGGAAGTCTAGACCGCGGAAGCGACGAAATGCGAGAAAATCGATTTTTTCAAAATCGTTATTTTTCTAGTCACAGCAAGATTTAAAAACGTTTCTGAAAGCATTTTTGCTGCTGATTACAGATATGCAAATTATATTTCGCTAGCTCTTTCGGTTCACTTTCGCCTGCAAAAATTGAAGAAATTTTTATGAAATTTCGGCGCTCTAGTGGAGATCTCGGAAAGTCGTGATTTTCCGGCGGACAATCTTGGTGCATTCGTGGGAAAATGACCTTCTGAAAACGATGCCGCAATCTGTTTTTAATTATATGCTACCGTTCCCGAGATATCTACTTCGCAATTCGAAAATCGGGTAAATTTCAGTATGAAATTTATCGACGAATTAATGAATATTTCCGGACAATTTACACATCGACTTGTTCGTCTTGTCGTGTAGTTTCTGTGTGCCAAAAATGAAATCGCTGCTCTTTACCGTTTTCGAAAAAAATGAAAAAAACCGAAAAAGCATGTATTTTTCGAGCGAAATGATGAAAAATTTTTGTCGAAAATTTTGTTGCAAATTTTTTTCGTAATTTTTTTTTGGTTACACGAATGAAATCGAAGTGCCCAAAACGGCGTTCCGGTCTATTTTGCTCTAAAGTTACAAATAAACAAATTTTATATTTTTCTTCGCTGTACACAATCACAGATTTCCTACTGATTTGACGCTGTCATAACTTTTGAACCGCTCACCACAGAGACTTCTAGTCTTCACCTATCGATTCAGCGTCCAAAAATTAGTCCTAAAACGTATATAATATTCCCCGGGAAGCTTTCAGTTAAGAAATACCATCGACTCGGGAAGTCTAGACCGCGGAAGCGACGAAATGCGAGAAAATCGATTTTTACAAAATCGTTATTTTTCTAGTCACAGCAAGATTTAAAAACGTTTCTGAGAGCATTTTTGCTGCTGATTACAGATATGCAAATTATATTTCGCTAGCTCTTTCGGTTCACTTTCGCCTGCAAAAATTGAAGAAATTTTTATGAAATTTCGGCGCTCTAGTGGAGATCTCGGAAAGTCGTGATTTTCCGGCGGACAGTCTTGGTGCATTCGTGGGAAAATGACCTTCTGAAAACGATGCCGCAATCTGTTTTTAATTATATGCTACCGTTCCCGAGATATCTACTTCGCAATTCGAAAATCGGGTAAATTTCAGTATGAAATTTATCGACGAATTAATGAATATTTCTGCACAATTTACACATCGACTTGTTCGTCTTGTCGTGTAGTTTCTGTGTGCCAAAAATGAGTTTGCTGCTCTTTACCGTTTTCGAAAAAAACGAAAAAAACCGAAAAAGCATGTATTTTTCGAGCGAAATGATGGAAAATTCTTGTCGAAAATTTTGTTGCAATTTTTTTTCGTGATTTTTTTTTGGTTACACGAATGAAATCGAATTGCCCAAAACGGCTTTCCGGTCTATTTCGCTCTAAAGTTACAAATAAACAAATTTAATATCTTTTTTCGCTGTACACAATCACAGATTTCCTACTGATTTGACGCTGTCATAACTTTTGAACCGCTCACCGCAGAGACTTCTAGTCTTCACCAATCGATTCAGCGTCCCAAAATTAGTCCTAAAACGTATATAATATTCCCCGGGAGGCTTTCATTTAAGAAATACCATCGACTCGGAAGTCTAGACCGCGGAAGCGACGAAATGCGAGAAAATCGATTTTTTCAAAATCGTTATTTTTCTAGTCACAGCAAAATTTAAAAACGTTTCTGAAAGCATTTTTGCTGCTGATTACAGATATGCAAATTATATTTCGCTAGCTCTTTCGGTTCACTTTCGCCTGCAAAAATTGAAGAAATTTTTATGAAATTTCGGCGCTCTAGTGGAGATCTCGGAAAGTCGTGATTTTCCGGCGGACAGTCTTGGTGCATTCATGGGAAAATGACCTTCTGAAAACGATGCTGCAATCCGTTTTTAATTATATGCTACCGTTCCCGAGATATCTACTTCGCAATTCGAAAATCGGGTAAATTTCAGTTTGAAATTTATCGACGAATTAATGAATATTTCCGGACAATTTACGCATCGACTTGTTCATCTTGTCGTGTAGTTTCTGTGTGCCAAAAATGATTTCGCTGCTCTTTACCGTTTTCGAAAAAAACGAAAAAAACCGAAAAAACATGTATTTTTCGAGCGAAATGATGGAAAATTTTTGTCGAAAATTTTGTTGCAAATTTTTTTCGTGATTTTTTTTTGGTTACACGAATGAAATCGAAGTGCCCAAAACGGCTTTCCGGTCTATTTCGCTCTAAAGTTACAAATAAACAAATTTTATATTTTTCTTCGCTGTACACAATCACAGATGTCCTACTGATTTGACGCTGTCATAACTTTTGAACCGCTCACCACAGAGACTTCTAGTCTTCACCAATCGATTCAGCGTCACAAAATTAGTCCCAAAACGTATATAATATTCCCCGGGAGGCTTTCAGTTAAGAAATACCATCGACTCGGGAAGTCTAGACCGCGGAAGCGACGATATGCGAGAAAATCGATTTTTTCAAAATCGTTATTTTTCTAGTCACAGCAAGATTTAAAAACGTTTCTGAAAGCATTTTTGCTGCTGATTACAGATATGCAAATTATATTTCGCTAGCTCTTTCGGTTCACTTTCGCCTGCAAAAATTGAAGAAATTTTTATGAAATTTCGGCGCTCTAGTGGAGATCTCGGAAAGTCGTGATTTTCCGGCGGACAAACTTGGTGCATTCGTGGGAAAATGACCTTCTGAAAACGATGCTGCAATCCGTTTTTAATTATATGCTACCGTTCCCGAGATATCTACTTCGCAATTCGAAAATGGGGTAAATTTCAGTTTGAAATTTATCGACGAATTAATGAATATTTCCGGACAATTTACACATCGACTTGTTCCTCTTGTCGTGTAGTTTCTGTGTGCCAAAAATGATTTCGCTGCTCTTTACCGTTTTCGAAAAATACGAAAAAAACCGAAAAAGCATGTATTTTTCGAGCGAAATGATTGAAAATTTTTGTCGAAAATTTTGTTGCAAATTTTTTTCGTGATTTTTTTTGGTTACACGAATGAAATCGAAGTGCCCAAAACGGCTTTCCGGTCTATTTCGCTCTAAAGTTACAAATAAACAAATTTTAAATTTTTCTTCGCTGTACACAATCACAGATTTCCTACTGATTTGACGCTGTCATAACTTTTGAACCGCTCACCACAGAGACTTCTAGTCTTCACCAATCGATTCAGCGTCCCAAAATTAGTCCTAAAACGTATATAATATTCCCCGGGAAGCTTTCAGTTAAGAAATACCGTCGACGCGGGATGTCTAGACCGCGGAAGCGACGAAATGCGAGAAAATCGATTTTTTCAAAAGCGTTATTTTTCTAGTCACAGCAAAATTTAAAAACGTTTCTGAAAGCATTTTTCCTGCTGATTACAGATATGCAAATTATATTTCGCTAGCTCTTTCGGTTCACTTTGGCCTGCAAAAATTGAAGAAATTTTTATGAAATTTCGGCGCTCTAGTGGAGATCTCGGAAAGTCGTGATTTTCCGGCGGACAATCTTGGTGCATTCGTGGGAAAGTGACCTTCTGAAAACGATGCAGCAATCCGTTTTTAATTATATGCTACCGTTCCCGAGATATCTACTTCGCAATTCGAAAATCGGGTAAATTTCAGTTTGAAATTTATCGACGAATTAATTAATATTTCCGGACAATTTACACATCGACTTGTTCGTCTTGTCGTGTAGTTTCTGTGTGCTAAAAATGATTACGCTGCTCTTTACCGTTTTCGAAAAAAACGAAAAAAACGAAAAAGCAGTATTTTTCGAGCGAAATAATGGAAAATTTTTGTCGAAAATTTGGTTGCAAATTTTTTTCGTGATTTTTTTTTGGTTACACGAATGAAATCGAAGTGCCCAAAACGGTTTTCCGGTCTATTTCGCTCTAAAGTTACAAATTAACAAATTTTATATTTTTCTTCGCTGTACACAATCACAGATTTCCTACTGATTTGACGCTGTCATAACTTTTGAACCGCTCACCACAGAGACTTCTAGTCTTCACCAATCGATTCAGCGTCCCAAAATTAGTCCTAAAACGTATATAATATTCCTCGGGAAGCTTTCAGTTAAGAAATACCATCGACTCGGGAAGTCTAGACCGCGGAAGCGACGAAATGCGAGAATATCGATTTTTTCAAAATCGTTATTTTTCTAGTCACAGCAAAATTTAAAAACGTTTCTGAAAGCATTTTTGCTGCTGATTACAGATATGAAAATTATATTTCGCTAGCTCTTTCGGTTCACTTTCGCCTGCAAAAATTGAAGAAATTTTTATGAAATTTCGGCGCTCTAGTGGAGATCTCGGAAAGTCGTGATTTTCCGGCGGACAATCTTGGTGCATTCGTGGGAAAATGACCTTCTGAAATCGATGCCGCAATCCGTTTTTAATTATATGCTCCGTTCCCGAGATATCTACTTCGCAATTCGAAAATCGGGTAAATTTTAGTTTGAAATTTATCGACGAATTAATGAATATTTCCGGACAATTTACATCGATTACATACGATAATTAATCACGTTAACTTGCAAATTAAATTCGCGACGACGATTTGCTTCGCCAATATTCACTTCTTACAATTGACGCCGTCCTAACAACAACATTTGCAACTAAATCACACAATGTTTGCAATAAAACGACGCGATTTGTAAAATCTCACCGCGAATAACTACTGCCGTCTTGCACAAACACGTACACAAAACTAACGAAATTCCTAGAAAAATCCAACAAAAAACTAAAAACTTATTTAATGCAAGAAGCCTTTGGATTCTGTGCGTGTTTATGTTGTGGTCAGGTGGTGGCGGCGTCGGGCGCTGATTGGCGGTTGGACTTGTCACGCGGCGTTCTGATTGGACGCGACGAAATTTCGCTGTGGATTTCGTTACGGCCAGCAGCCAGCTCGCTCAGTGCAGTTGGAGTTGGCGCGGCGTCGGTGAATAAGTGGCGAGTGCGTGTTGAGAGAATATTCGCGAATTTTGTGGTATTTTTAGCAGTTTTTCTGCAACTTTCAACGAAACAAACTTTAAATTGCTGCAAACAACCGGAACGCTTGCGAATTTCCATAACCTTGTTAATTTCTTTGTGCAAATTGTGAAAAATGTAAGGTGCAAATGGGGAATGGAAACGACTATTGCGATTTTCACACAACTTGCGAATTTTCTTCTCGGTGAGTGTTATTGTTTTAATGTACTAATTCACCTTTTTGCAAATATTTCATTTCTAACATTAAAAATCCAACTAATTTGTTGCTAAATTATCAAGTTTTTTCGCGAATTTCCTCGCAAATTTCAACATTTTCCTATAAAATATTCATTAAAGTTTCATATACAATTGAAGAAACCGCGAATTTTCTTCGCGAAATTGCAAATATTCAGCACAACGTAAACCTACAAATTTGTTTACCTTTTAAACTGGCCAATTTCCTTGGATTTTTATGCAAATTTTCCAGTTTTTTGCAAATTTACAACAAAGCTAACTTTAAATTTTTACAAGCAACCGAAAAATTTGCGAATTTTCACCTGGAAAACACCCATTTCTAACATTAAAAAACCAACAAATTTTATTGCTGATATATCAAGTTTTTTCGCGAATTTCCCCGAAAATTTCAACATTTTCCAATATAACAAACATTAATCTTTCATAAACAACTGAAGAGTCCGCCAATTTTCCTCGCGAAATTACAAATATTTAGCAAAACATAAATCAAAAACTTTGTTTACTTTTTAAACTCGCCAATTTCGTTGCATTTTTTTGCAAATTTTCCAGTTTTTTGCAAATCCCTCACAAAACAAACCTTAAATTTTTGTAAACAACGAGAAAATTTGCGAATTTCCGCTTGGAAAACACCCATTTCTAACATTAAAAAGCCAACAAATTTATTGCTGAAATAACAAGTTTTTTCGCGAATTTCCTGGCAATTTTCAACATTTTCCAATAAAACAAACATTAAACTTTCATAAACAACTGAAGAATCCGCGAATTTTCCTTGCGAAATTACAAATATTTAGCAAGACATAAATAAGTAACTTTGTTTACTTTTTAAACTCGTCAATTTCCTTGCATTTTTCTGCAAATTTTCCAGTTTTTTGCAAATTTCCAATAAAACCAACTTTAAATTTTTGCAAACAACCGGAAAATTTGGCAATTTCCGCCTGGAAAACTCCCATTTATAACATTAAAAACCCAACAAATTTATTGGTAAATTATCAAGTTTTTTCGCGAATTTCCTCACAAATTTCAACATTTTCCAATAAAACAAACATTAAACTTTTATAAACAATTGAAGAATCCGCGAATTTTCCTCGCGAAATTACAAATATTTAGCAAAACATAAATCAACAACTTTGTTTATTTTTTAAACTCGTCAATTTACTTGGATTTTCCTGCAATTTGGCGCCCAGATGCAAAACATACTTGGCGCCCTATTAAAAAAATATTTCTAATTTTTAAATTTTAATTTAAACATCTTTTATTGAACCATTGGCACATTAAATACAGTAACAAATATTTACATTTTAATTTTTCTTGCGTTGACAATGCTGACAATTTACTTATAATTTCGGAAATATTTAATGTTTCGCAAACATCATTTTCTATAGCTATAATTGCTAAATTTATTAATCTATCTTGCGACATAGTATAGCGTAAATATTTTTTTATTAATTTAAAACGTGAAAACGACCTCTCTCCACCAGCTACGCTCGTGGGTAGAGTTAGATAAATTTTTAGGGCAATATTTAAATTCGGAAATGAGTCAATCAAATCATGTTCATTTATAAATGATAAAACATGCAATGGATTTTTGAATTGTATTAGTTCGGCTGAAAATAAAGTTTTAAATACTAATAGTTCTTCATACAATTCGTGTCCATCTATATCTTTTTCGTCCTTATCGCTTCAATGGATATGAAGATCAAAGCAATATTTCTTTAGCACCTCCGAGTTTGTGTCGCAGAGATTACTCAGGTTTACTCAGGATTCCTAGATCGAAAGCCGATTTTTAAAAAAAGAAAAAAAACTGAAATCATTTTTTTGACCGTATTTTTGAAAAATCTCATCCGCCAAATTTTGCCAGACAATGTCTTCTGTACTTCTCTATACTTGAGAATTTTTTCAATTTTTTTGATGCGGTGGAACAATTTAAAAAAAATGAAAAACGATCTTACATTCCAACGAACATATTTTATTATTTCTACAAGAAGAAGAAAAATAATGTTTACAAAAGGCTATCGACTAATAGGTCTTTCCGCCCAGGAGTTTACATTTAGGTACATTTTAATATTCAAAATAATTTTATACAAAAAAAACTGCTGAATTTACAGATTATGGAGGGTATTGCTAAAAAAATAAATAAAAATATGTTTTTGAAAGAATACGTCAGTTAATTTTTTCACTGTCACTGTCTTCATTTACTACAACGTTGAACTTTTTTTTCTATAAACAGACGATTTAATATTTCGGCAGGTCTTATTATTTTAGCCAAATATCGAGCATGGGAAAGAAGATATGCAATGTGAGAGCAACATCCAACAGTACGCCTTTCATTAGCACAATTAAAACAATATCGTCTAATACCAGAGATTTAATTATTTTTTCAGAGATTTCATTAAAGCTTTAGGGAGTCGTTTATGATCTAAAAGCTTGAACTTTTGCTTGATATTACCATGAACTGCTTCAACTACTCAACGCACTTTGGTAACAAAACGGGATTGATGTGACTCGACTGTAACAAGCTTCCGAAGTTTCCTTTCCGTTTAAGAGCCGGCATTAACACTTTGAATTCTAGTAATTCTAAATGTTCTGTTGTATCACGAAAGCTTCGATCTACTACGATAATATCATCTTTTTTAATAACTTAATGAGACCATTAGGATTGATCAGGACGATTTTTTAAATTTCAGCATCGTTCATATTAAATGTGTAAGGCCCAAGCATAACTACACCATTTGTAGTCCATATTGTAAATGGTTTGCACAGAGGTCCTTATTTTGACCAGAATATGATTTTCTCTGGTATTCATTTGTACTTTTCTGATGGAGAATATATGTTCCAACACAAATCAATACCAGTTGATCATCTTTTAGTTCATATAATTTTTTAGCTATGTTTTAATGGCAAAACGTATTTTTCAAATGAGTTCATCACTTCATCACACTAGTGAGATACCATCTGTTCACGGGTCAAACCAAAAATGGAAGATATTGTATTGTAGCTTGGGAATTCCTAGTTTTTAATTTAAATAAAAAATGACTAGAGCTTGAGTGACATTACATTTTTTAAAAGTATTTGATTTTAATGTTTTAGGATTTTTTTGTAGTTATTTGGGTTAGAGTAAAATGTAGTCGAAAAATATTATTTATATGTATTTTTTTAGCAATTAGAAAAAAAAGTTAACGATAAAAAAATTCGTTTTTAAATAATTTTCACATTGTTCAACCACATCAAAAAATTCCTGAGTAACGGAGTACAGAAGACATTTTCTGACAAAATTTGGCGGATGACACTTTTCAAAAATACAGTCAAAAAAATAATTTCAGTTTTATTTCTTATTTTAAAAATCGGCTTTCGATCTAGGAATCATAACAACATTTCTTGTGTCCATGCCTTTTACTCGTAAGTATTGGGAAAAAAATCGGCGCTTATTAAATTTCAATTTTACTATGGAAAAAAAATAAAATGTAAAAACCTTTTTTTTTTTTTTTAATATTTCAATAACGGCTTGAGATAAAGAGCTCAAATTCTGACTGAATTATTTTTATTTGGAAGCAAAACGATCCACAAAATAGAAAAAGAAAACTCCGCGGGGGCAAATTTCATATTCGGGTGGTATCATATTCATATGCATTATATTCGGCTAAACCTTTTAGAAATGTCCATGCATTTATAGTCACAGCAAGATTTAAAAACGTTTCTGAAAGCATTTTTGCTGCTGATTACAGATATGCAAATTATATTTCGCTAGCTCTTTCGGTTCACTTTCGCCTGGAAAAATTGAAGAAATTTTTATGAAATTTCGGCGCTCTAGTGGAGATCTCGGAAAGTCGTGATTTTCCGGCGGACAATCTTGGTGCATTCGTGGGAAAATGACCTTGTGAAAACGATGCCGCAATCCGTTTTTAATTATATGCTACCGTTCCCGAGATATCTACTTCGCAATTCGAAAATCGGGTAAATTTTAGTTTGAAATTTATCGACGAATTAATGAATATTTCCGGACAATTTACACATCGACTTGTTCGTCTTGTCGTGTAGTTTCTGTGTGCCAAAAATGATTTGGCTGCTCTTTACCGTTTTCGAAAAAAACGAAAAAAAACGAAAAAGCATATATTTTTCGAGCGAAATGATGGAAAATTTTTGTCGAAAATTTTGTTGCAAATTTTTTTCGTGATTTTTTTTTGGTTACACGAATGAAATCGAAGTGCCCAAAACGGTTTGCCGGTCTATTTCGCTCTAAAGTTACAAATAAACAAATTTTATATTTTTCTTCGCTGTACACAATCACAGATTTCCTACTGATTTGACGCTGTCATAACTTTTGAACCGCTCACCACAGAGACTTATAGTCTTCACCAATCGATTCAGCGTCCCAAAATTAGTCCTAAAACGTATATAATATTCCCCGGGAAGCTTTCAGTTAAGAAATACCATCGACTCGGGAAGTCTAGACCGCGGAAGCGACGAAATGCGAGAAAATCGATTTTTTCAAAATCGTTATTTTTGTAGTCACAGCAAAATTTAAAAACGTTTCTGAAAGCATTTTTGCTGATGATTACAGATATGCAAATTATATTTCGCTAGCTCTTTGGGTTCACTTTCGCCTGCAAAAATTGAAGAGATTTTTATGAAATTTCGGCGCTCTAGTGGAGATCTCGGAAAGTCGTGATTTTCCGGCGGACAATCTTGGTGCATTCGTGGGAAAATGACCTTCTGAAAACGATGCCGCAATCCGTTTTTAATTATATGCAACCGTTTCCGAGATATCTACTTCGCAATTCGAGAATCGGGTAAATTTCAGTTTGAAATTTATCGACGAATTAATGAATATTTCCGGACAATTTACACATCGACTTGTTCGTCTTGTCGTGTAGTTTCTGTGTGCCAAAACTTATTTCGCTGCTCTTTACCGTTTTCGAAAAAAACGAAAAAAACCGAAAAAGCATGTATTTTGCGAGCGAAATGATGGAAAATTTTTGTCGAAAATTTTGTTGCAAATTTTTTTCGTGATTTTTTTTTGGGTACACGAATGAAATCGAAGTGCCCAAAACGGTATTCCGGTCTATTTCGCTCTAAAGTTACAAATAAACATATTTTATATTTTTCTTCGCTGTACACAATCGCACATTTCTTACTGATTTGACGATGTCATAACTTTTGAACCGCTCACCACAGAGACTTCTAGTCTTCACCATTCGATTCACCGTCCCAAAATTAGTCCGAAAACTTATATAATATTCCCTGGGAAGCTTTCTGTTAAGAAATACCATCGACTCGGTAAGTCTAGACCGCGGAAACGACGAAATGCGAGAAAATCGATTTTTTCAAAATCGTTATTTTTTGAGTCACAACGAAATTAGAAAACGTTTCTGAAAGCATTTTTGCTGCTGATTACAGATATGCAAATTATAGTTCGCTAGCTCTTTTGGTTCACTTTCGCCTGCAAAAATTGAAGAAATTTTTATGAAATTTCGGCGCTCTAGTGGAGATCACGGAAAGTCGGGAATTCCCCGCGGACACTCTTAGTGTACCTATAGGAAAATTACCTTCTGAAAGGGATGCCGCAATCGGTTTTTAATTATCTGCAACCGTTTCCGGGATATCTACTTAGCAATTCGAGAATCGGGTAAATTTCAGTTTGAAATTACTCGAGGAATTATTGAATATTTCCGGACAATTTACACATCGACTTGTTCGTCTTGTCGTGTAGTTTCTGTGTGCCAAAAATGATTTCGCTGCTCTTTACCGTTTTCGAAAAAATCGAGCAAAACCGAAAAAGCATGTATTTTTCGAACGAAATGATGAAAATTTTTTGTCGAAATTTTTTTTGCAAATTTTTTTCGTGATTTTTTCTTGGTTGCACGAAGGAAATCGAAGTGCTGGAAACGGTTTTCCAGTCTATTTCACTCTAAAGTTACAAATAAACAAATTTGATATTTTTTTTCGCTGTACACAATCGCACATTTCTTACTGATTTGACGATGTCATAACTTTTGAACCGCTCACCACAGAGACTTCTAGTCTTCACCATTCGATTCACCGTCCCAAAATTAGTCCGAAAACTTATATAATATTCCCTGGGAAGCTTTCCGTTAAGAAATACCATCGACTCGGTAAGTCTAGACCGCGGAAACGACGAAATGCGAGAAAATCGATTTTTTCAAAATCGTTATTTTTTGAGTCAGAGCGAAATTTAAAAACGTTTCTGAAAGCATTTTTGCTGCTGATTACAGATATGCAAATTATAATTCGCTAGCTCTTTTGGTTCACTTTCGCCTGCAAAAATTGAAGAAATTTTTATGAAATTTCGGCGCTCTAGTGGAGATCACGGAAAGTCGGGAATTCCCCGCGGACAATCTTAGTGTACCTATAGGAAAATGACCTTCTGAAAACGATGCCGTAATCCGTTTTTAATTATCTGCAACCGTTTCCGAGATATCTACTTAGCAATTCGAGAATCGGGTAAATTTCAGTTTGAAATTACTCGAGGAATTATTGAATATTTCCAGACAATTTACACATCGACTTGTTCGTCTTGTCGTGTAGTTTCTGTGTGCCAAAAATAATTTCGCTGCTCTTTACCGTTTTCGAAAAAATCGAGAAAAACTGAAAAAGCATGTATTTTTCGAACGAAATGATGAAAAATTTTTGTCGAAATTTTTTTTGCAAATTTATTTCGTGATTTTTTCTTGGTTGCACGAAGGAAATCGAAGTGCTGAAAACGGTTTTCCAGTCTATTTCACTCTAAAGTTACAAATAAACAAATTTGATATTTTTTTCGCCGTACACAATCGCACATTTCTTACTGATTTGACGATGTCATAACTTTTGAACCGCTCACCACAGAGACTTCTAGTCTTCACCATTCGATTCACCGTCCCAAAATTAGTCCGAAAACTTATATAATATTCCCTGGGAAGCTTTCTGTTAAGAAATACCATCAACTCGGTAAGTCTAGACCGCGGAAACGACGAAATGCGAGAAAATCGATTTTTTCAAAATCGTTATTTTTTGAGTCACAACGAAATTTAAAAACGTTTCTGAAAGCATTTTTGCTGCTGATTACAGATATGCAAATTAGAATTCGCTAGCTCTTTTGGTTCACTTTCGCCTGCAAAAATTATAGAAATTTTTATGAAATTTCGGCGCTCTAGTGGAGATCACGGAAAGTCGGGAATTCCCCGCGGACACTCTTAGTGTACCTATAGGAAAATTACCTTCTGAAAGGGATGCCGCAATCCGTTTTTAATTATCTGCAACCGTTTCCGAGATATCTACTTAGCAATTCGAGAATCGGGTAAATTTCAGTTTGAAATTACTCGAGGAATTATTGAATATTTCCGGACAATTTACACATCGACTTGTTCGTCTTGTCGTGTAGTTTCTGTGTGCCAAAAATGATTTCGCTGCTCTTTACCGTTTTCGAAAAAATCGAGAAAAACCGAAAAAGCATGTATTTTTCGAACGAAATGATGAAAATTTTTTGTCGAAATTTTTTTTGCAAATTTTTTTCGTGATTTTTTCTTGGTTGCACGAAGGAAATCGAAGTGCTGGAAACGGTTTTCCAGTCTATTTCACTCTAAAGTTACAAATAAACAAATTTGATATTTTTTTCGCCGTACACAATTGCACATTTCTTACTGATTTGACGATGTCATAACTTTTGAACCGCTCACCACAGAGACTTCTAGTCTTCACCATTCGATTCACCGTCCCAAAATTAGTCCGAAAACTTATATAATATTCCCTGGGAAGCTTTCTGTTAAGAAATACCATCGACTCGGTAAGTCTAGACCGCGGAAACGACGAAATGCGAGAAAATCGATTTTTTCAAAATCGTTATTTTTTGAGTCACAACGAAATTTAAAAACGTTTCTGAAAGCATTTTTGCTGCTGATTACAGATATGCAAATTAGAATTCGCTAGCTCTTTTGGTTCACTTTCGCCTGCAAAAATTATAGAAATTTTTATGAAATTTCGGCGCTCTAGTGGAGATCACGGAAAGTCGGGAATTCCCCGCGGACAATCTTAGTGTACCTATAAGAAAATTACCTTCTGAAAACGATGCCGCAATCCGTTTTTAATTATCTGCAACCGTTTCCGAGATATCTACTTAGCAATTCGAGAATCGGGTAAATTTCAGGTTGAAATTACTCGAGGAATTATTGAATATTTCCGGACAATTTACACATCGACTTGTTCGTCTTGTCGTGTAGTTTCTGTGTGCCAAAATTGATTTTGCTGCTCTTTACCGTTTTCAAAAAAATCGAGAAAAACCGAAAAAGCATGTATTTTTCGAACGAAATGATGAAAAATTTTTGACGAAATTTTTTTTGCAAATTTTTTTCGTGATTTTTTCTTGGTTGCACGAAGGAAATCGAAGTGCTGAAAACGGTTTTCCAGTCTATTTCACTCTAAAGTTACAAATAAACAAATTTGATATTTTTTTCGCTGTACACAATCACAGATTTCCTACTGATCTGACGCTGTCATAACTTTTGAACCGCTCACTACAGAGACTTCTAGTCTTCACCAATCGATTCAGCGTCCCAAAATTAGTCCTAAAACGTAGATAATATTGCCCGGGAAGCTTTCAGTTAAGAAATACCATCGACTCGGGAAGTCTAGACCGCGGAAGCGACGAAATGCGAGAAAATCGATTTTTTCAAAATCGTTATTTTTCTAGTCACAGCAAAATTTAATAACGTTTCTGAAAGCATTTTTGCTGCTGATTACAGATATGCAAATTATATTTCGTTAGCTCTTTCGGTTCACTTTCGCCTGCAAAAATTGAAGAAATTTTTATGAAATTTCGGCGCTCTAGTGGAGATCACGGAAAGTCGGGTATTCCCCGCGGACAATCTTAGTGTACCTATAGGAAAATGACCTTCTGAAAACGATGCCGCAATCCGTTTTTATTTATCTGCAACCGTTTCCGAGATATCTACTTAGCAATTCGAGAATCGGGTAAATTTCAGTTTGAAATTACTCGAGGAATTATTGAATATTTCCGGACAATTTACACATCGACTTGTTCGTCTTGTCGTGTAGTTTCTGTGTGCCAAAAATGATTTTGCTGCTCTTTACCGTTTTCAAAAAAATCGAGAAAAACCGAAAAAGCATGTATTTTTCGAACGAAATGATGAAAAATTTTTGTCGAAATTTTTTTTGCAAATTTTTTTCGTGATTTTTTCTTGGTTGCACGAAGGAAATCGAAGTGCTGAAAACGGTTTTCCAGTCTATTTCACTCTAAAGTTACAAATAAACAAATTTGATATTTTTTCGCTGTACACAATCGCACATTTCTTACTGATTTGACGATGTCATAACTTTTGAACCGCTCACCACAGAGACTTCTAGTCTTCACCATTCGATTCACCGTCCCAAAATTAGTCCGAAAACTTATATAATATTCCCTGGGAAGCTTTCTGTTAAGAAATACCATCGACTCGGTAAGTCTAGACCGCGGAAACGACGAAATGCGAGAAAATCGATTTTTTCAAAATCGTTATTTTTTGAGTCTCAGCGAAATTTAAAAACGTTTCTGAAAGCATTTTTGCTGCTGATTACAGATATGCAAATTATAATTTGCTAGCTCTTTTGGTTCACTTTCGCCTGCAAAAATTGAAGAAATTTTTATGAAATTTCGGCGCTCTAGTGGAGATCACGGAAAGTCGGGAATTCCCCGCGGACACTCTTAGTGTACCTATAGGAAAATGACCTTCTGAAAACGATGCCGCAATCCGTTTTTAATTATCTGCAACCGTTTCCGAGATATCTACTTAGCAATTCGAGAATCGGGTAAATTTCAGTTTGAAATTACTCGAGGAATTATTGAATATTTCCGGACAATTTACACATCGACTTGTTCGTATTGTCGTGTAGTTTCTGTGTGCCAAAAATGATTTTGCTGCTCTTTACCGTTTTCAAAAAAATCGAGAAAACCGAAAAAGCATGTATTTTTCGAACGAAATGATGAAAAATTTTTGTCGAAATTTTTTTTGCAAATTTTTTTCGTGATTTTTTCTTGGTTGCACGAAGGAAATCAAAGTGCTGAAAACGGTTTTCCAGTCTATTTCACTCTAAAGTTACAAATAAACAAATTTGATATTTTTTTCGCTGTACACAATCGCACATTTCTTACTGATTTGACGATGTCATAACTTTTGAACCGCTCACCACAGAGACTTCTAGTCTTCACCATTCGATTCACCGTCCCAAAATTAGTCCGAAAACTTATATAATATTCCCTGGGAAGCTTTCTGTTAAGAAATACCATCGACTCGGTAAGTCTAGACCGCGGAAACGACGAAATGCGAGAAAATCGATTTTTTCAAAATCGTTATTTTTTGAGTCACAACGAAATTAGAAAACGTTTCTGAAAGGATTTTTGCTGCTGATTACAGATATGTAAATTATAGTTCGCTAGCTCTTTTGGTTCACTTTCGCCTGCAAAAATTGAAGAAATTTTTATGAAATTTCGGCGCTCTAGTGGAGATCACGGAAAGTCGGGAATTCCCCGCGGACACTCTTAGTGTACCTATAGGAAAATTACCTTCTGAAAACGATGCCGCAATCCGTTTTTAATTATCTGCAACCGTTTCCGAGATATCTACTTAGCAATTCGAGAATCGGGTAAATTTCAGAAAATCGATTTTTTCAAAATCGTTATTTTTTGAGTCACAACGAAATTAGAAAACGTTTCTGAAAGGATTTTTGCTGCTGATTACAGATATGTAAATTATAGTTCGCTAGCTCTTTTGGTTCACTTTCGCCTGCAAAAATTGAAGAAATTTTTATGAAATTTCGGCGCTCTAGTGGAGATCACGGAAAGTCGGGAATTCCCCGCGGACACTCTTAGTGTACCTATAGGAAAATTAACTTCTGAAAACGATGCCGCAATCCGTTTTTAATTATCTGCAACCGTTTCCGAGATATCTACTAAGCAATTCGAGAATCGGGTAAATTTCAGTTTGATATTACTCGAGGAATTATTGAATATTTCCGGAGAATTTACACATCGACTTGTTCGTCTTGTCGTGTAGTTTCTGTGTGCCAAAAATGATTTCGCTGCTCTTTACCGTTTTCGAAAAAATCGAGAAAAACCGAAAAAGCATGTATTTTTCGAACGAAATGATGAAAAATTTTTGTCGAAATTTTTTTTGCAAATTTTTTTCGTGATTTTTTCTTGGTTCCACGAAGGAAATCGAAGTGCTGAAAACGGTTTTCCAGTCTATTTCACTCTAAAGTTACAAATAAACAAATTTGATATTTTTTTCGCTGTACACAATCGCACATTTCTTACTGATTTGACGATGTCATAACTTTTGAACCGCTCACCACAGAGACTTCTAGTCTGCACCATTCGATTCACCGTCCCAAAATTAGTCCGAAAACTTATATAATATTCCCTGGGAAGCTTTCTGTTAAGAAATACCATCGACTCGGTAAGTCTAGACCGCGGAAACGACGAAATGCGAGAAAATCGATTTTTTCAAAATCGTTATTTTTTGAGTCTCAGCGAAATTTAAAAACGTTTCTGAAAGCATTTTTGCTGCTGATTACAGATATGCAAATTATAATTCGCTAGCTCTTTTGGTTCACTTTCGCCTGCAAAAATTGAAGAAATTTTTATGAAATTTCGGCGCTCTAGTGGAGATCACGGAAAGTCGGGAATTCCCCGCGGACACTCTTAGTGTACCTATAGGAAAATGACCTTCTGAAAACGATGCCGCAATCCGTTTTTAATTATCTGCAACCGTTTCCGAGATATCTACTTAGCAATTCGAGAATCGGGTAAATTTCAGTTTGAAATTACTCGAGGAATTATTGAATATTTCCGGACAATTTACACATCGACTTGTTCGTCTTGTCGTGTAGTTTCTGTGTGCCAAAAATGATTTCGCTGCTCTTTACCGTTTTCGAAAAAATCGAGAAAAACCGAAAAAGCATGTATTTTTCGAACGAAATGATGAAAAATTTTTGTCGAATTTTTTTTTGCAAATTTTTTTCGTGATTTTTTCTTGGTTGCACGAAGGAAATCGATGTGCTGAAAACGGTTTTCCAGTCTATTTCACTCTAAAGTTACAAATAAACAAATTTGATATTTTTTTCGCTGTACACAATCCCACATTTCTTACTGATTTGACGATGTCATAACTTTTGAACCGCTCACTACAGAGACTTCTAGTCTTCACCATTCGATTCACCGTCCCAAAATTAGTCCGAAAACTTATATAATATTCCCTGGGAAGCTGTCTGTTAAGAAATACCATCGACTCGGTAAGTCTAGACCGCGGAAACGACGAAATGCGAGAAAATCGATTTTTTCAAAATCGTTATTTTTTGAGTCTCAGCGAAATTTAAAAACGTTTCTGAAAGCATTTTTGCTGCTGATTACAGATATGCAAATTATAATTCGCTAGCTCTTTTGGTTCACTTTCGCCTGCAAAAATTGAAGAAATTTTTATGAAATTTCGGCGCTCTAGTGGAGATCACGGAAAGTCGGGAATTCCCCGCGGACACTCTTAGTGTACCTATAGGAAAATTACCTTCTGAAAACGATGCCGCAATCCGTTTTTAATTATCTGCAACCGTTTCCGAGATATCTACTTAGCAATTCGAGAATCGGGTAAATTTCAGGTTGAAATTACTCGAGGAATTATTGAATATTTCCGGACAATTTACACATCGACTTGTTCGTCTTGTCGTGTAGTTTCTGTGTGCCAAAAATGATTTGGCTGCTCTTTACCGTTTTCAAAAAAATCGAGAAAAACCGAAAAAGCATGTATTTTTCGAACGAAATGATGAAAAATTTTTGACGAAATTTTTTTTGCAAATTTTGTTCGTGATTTTTTCTTGGTTGCACGAATGAAATCGAAGTGCTGAAAACGGTTTTCCAGTCTATTTCACTCTAAAGTTACAAATAAACAAATTTGATATTTTTTGCGCTGTACACAATCGCACATTTCTTACTGATTTGACGATGTCATAACTTTTGAACCGCTCACCACAGAGACTTCTAGTCTTCACCATTCGATTCACCGCCCCAAAATTAGTCCGAAAACTTATATAATAATTCCTGGGAAGCTTTCTGTTAAGAAATACCATCGACTCGGTAAGTCTAGACCGCGGAAACGACGAAATGCGAGAAAATCGATTTTTTCAAAATCGTTATTTTTTGAGTCAGAGCGAAATTTAAAAACGTTTCTGAAAGCATTTTTGCTGCTGATTACAGATATGCAAATTATAATTCGCTAGCTCTTTTGGTTCACTTTCGCCTGCAAAAATTGAAGAAATTTTTATGAAATTTCGGCGCTCTAGTGGAGATCACGGAAAGTCGGGAATTCCCCGCGGACAATCTTAGTGTACCTATAGGAAAATGACCTTCTGAAAACGATGCCGTAATCCGTTTTTAATTATCTGCAACCGTTTCCGAGATATCTACTTAGCAATTCGAGAATCGGGTAAATTTCAGTTTGAAATTACTCGAGGAATTATTGAATATTTCCGGACAATTTACACATCGACTTGTTCGTCTTGTCGTGTAGTTTCTGTGTGCCAAAAATGATTTCGCTGCTCTTTACCGTTTTCGAAAAAATCGAGTAAAACTGAAAAAGCATGTATTTTTCGAACGAAATGATGAAAAATTTTTGTCGAAATTTTTTTTGCAAATTTTTTTCGTGATTTTTTCTTGGTTGCACGAAGGAAATCGAAGTGCTGAAAACGGTTTTCCAGTCTATTTCACTCTAAAGTTACAAATAAACAAATTTGATATTTTTTTCGCCGTACACAATCGCACATTTCTTACTGATTTGACGATGTCATAACTTTTGAACCGCTCACCACAGAGACTTCTAGTCTTCACCATTCGATTCACCGTCCCAAAATTAGTCCGAAAACTTATATAATATTCCCTGGGAAGCTTTCTGTTAAGAAATACCATCGACTCGGTAAGTCTAGACCGCGGAAACGACGAAATGCGAGAAAATCGATTTTTTCAAAATCGTTATTTTTTGAGTCACAACGAAATTTAAAAACGTTTCTGAAAGCATTTTTGCTGCTGATTACAGATATGCAAATTAGAATTCGCTAGCTCTTTTGGTTCACTTTCGCCTGCAAAAATTATAGAAATTTTTATGAAATTTCGGCGCTCTAGTGGAGATCACGGAAAGTCGGGAATTCCCCGCGGACAATCTTAGTGTACCTATAAGAAAATTACCTTCTGAAAACGATGCCGCAATCCGTTTTTAATTATCTGCAACCGTTTCCGAGATATCTACTTAGCAATTCGAGAATCGGGTAAATTTCAGGTTGAAATTACTCGAGGAATTATTGAATATTTCCGGACAATTTACACATCGACTTGTTCGTCTTGTCGTGTAGTTTCTGTGTGCCAAAATTGATTTTGCTGCTCTTTACCGTTTTCAAAAAAATCGAGAAAAACCGAAAAAGCATGTATTTTTCGAACGAAATGATGAAAAATTTTTGACGAAATTTTTTTTGCAAATTTTTTTCGTGATTTTTTCTTGGTTGCACGAAGGAAATCGAAGTGCTGAAAACGGTTTTCCAGTCTATTTCACTCTAAAGTTACAAATAAACAAATTTGATATTTTTTTCGCTGTACACAATCACAGATTTCCTACTGATCTGACGCTGTCATAACTTTTGAACCGCTCACTACAGAGACTTCTAGTCTTCACCAATCGATTCAGCGTCCCAAAATTAGTCCTAAAACGTAGCTAATATTGCCCGGGAAGCTTTCAGTTAAGAAATACCATCGACTCGGGAAGTCTAGACCGCGGAAGCGACGAAATGCGAGAAAATCGATTTTTTCAAAATCGTTATTTTTCTAGTCACAGCAAAATTTAATAACGTTTCTGAAAGCATTTTTGCTGCTGATTACAGATATGCAAATTATATTTCGTTAGCTCTTTCGGTTCACTTTCGCCTGCAAAAATTGAAGAAATTTTTATGAAATTTCGGCGCTCTAGTGGAGATCACGGAAAGTCGGGAATTCCCCGCGGACAATCTTAGTGTACCTATAGGAAAATGACCTTCTGAAAACGATGCCGCAATCCGTTTTTATTTATCTGCAACCGTTTCCGAGATATCTACTTAGCAATTCGAGAATCGGGTAAATTTCAGTTTGAAATTACTCGAGGAATTATTGAATATTTCCGGACAATTTACACATCGACTTGTTCGTCTTGTCGTGTAGTTTCTGTGTGCCAAAAATGATTTTGCTGCTCTTTACCGTTTTCAAAAAAATCGAGAAAAACCGAAAAAGCATGTATTTTTCGAACGAAATGTTGAAAAATTTTTGTCGAAATTTTTTTTGCAAATTTTTTTCGTGATTTTTTCTTGGTTGCACGAAGGAAATCGAAGTGCTGAAAACGGTTTTCCAGTCTATTTCACTCTAAAGTTACAAATAAACAAATTTGATATTTTTTCGCTGTACACAATCGCACATTTCTTACTGATTTGACGATGTCATAACTTTTGAACCGCTCACCACAGAGACTTCTAGTCTTCACCATTCGATTCACCGTCCCAAAATTAGTCCGAAAACTTATATAATATTCCCTGGGAAGCTTTCTGTTAAGAAATACCATCGACTCGGTAAGTCTAGACCGCGGAAACGACGAAATGCGAGAAAATCGATTTTTTCAAAATCGTTATTTTTTGAGTCTCAGCGAAATTAAAAAACGTTTCTGAAAGCATTTTTGCTGCTGATTACAGATATGCAAATTATAATTCGCTAGCTCTTTTGGTTCACTTTCGCCTGCAAAAATTGAAGAAATTTTTATGAAATTTCGGCGCTCTAGTGGAGATCACGGAAAGTCGGGAATTCCCCGCGGACACTCTTAGTGTACCTATAGGAAAATTACCTTCTGAAAACGATGCCGCAATCCGTTTTTAATTATCTGCAACCGTTTCCGAGATATCTACTTAGCAATTCGAGAATCGGGTAAATTTCAGTTTGAAATTATTCGAGGAATTATTGAATATTTCCGGACAATTTACACATCGACTTGTTCGTCTTGTCGTGTAGTTTCTGTGTGCCAAAAATGATTTTGCTGCTCTTTACCGTTTTCAAAAAAATCGAGAAAACCGAAAAAGCATGTATTTTTCGAACGAAATGATGAAAAATTTTTGTCGAAATTTTTTTTGCAAATTTTTTTCGTGATTTTTTCTTGGTTGCACGAAGGAAATCAAAGTGCTGAAAACGGTTTTCCAGTCTATTTCACTCTAAAGTTACAAATAAACAAATTTGATATTTTTTTCGCTGTACACAATCGCACATTTCTTACTGATTTGACGATGTCATAACTTTTGAACCGCTCACCACAGAGACTTCTAGTCTTCACCATTCGATTCACCGTCCCAAAATTAGTCCGAAAACTTATATAATATTCCCTGGGAAGCTTTCTGTTAAGAAATACCATCGACTCGGTAAGTCTAGACCGCGGAAACGACGAAATGCGAGAAAATCGATTTTTTCAAAATCGTTATTTTTTGAGTCACAACGAAATTAGAAAACGTTTCTGAAAGGATTTTTGCTGCTGATTACAGATATGTAAATTATAGTTCGCTAGCTCTTTTGGTTCACTTTCGCCTGCAAAAATTGAAGAAATTTTTATGAAATTTCGGCGCTCTAGTGGAGATCACGGAAAGTCGGGAATTCCCCGCGGACACTCTTAGTGTACCTATAGGAAAATGACCTTCTGAAAACGATGCCGCAATCCGTTTTTAATTATCTGCAACCGTTTCCGAGATATCTACTAAGCAATTCGAGAATCGGGTAAATTTCAGTTTGAAATTACTCGAGGAATTATTGAATATTTTCGGACAATTTACACATCGACTTGTTCGTCTTGTCGTGTAGTTTCTGTGTGCCAAAAATGATTTCGCTGCTCTTTACCGTTTTCGAAAAAATCGAGAAAAACCGAAAAAGCATGTATTTTTCGAACGAAATGATGAAAAATTTTTGTCGAAATTTTTTTTGCAAATTTTTTTCGTAATTTTTTCTTGGTTCCACGAAGGAAATCGAAGTGCTGAAAACGGTTTTCCAGTCTATTTCACTCTAAAGTTACAAATAAACAAATTTGATATTTTTTCGCTGTACACAATCGCACATTTCTTACTGATTTGACGATGTCATAACTTTTGAACCGCTCACCACAGAGACTTCTAGTCTTCACCATTCGATTCACCGTCCCAAAATTAGTCCGAAAACTTATATAATATTCCCTGGGAAGCTTTCTGTTAAGAAATACCATCGACTCGGTAAGTCTAGACCGCGGAAACGACGAAATGCGAGAAAATCGATTTTTTCAAAATCGTTATTTTTTGAGTCTCAGCGAAATTTAAAAACGTTTCTGAAAGCATTTTTGCTGCTGATTACAGATATGCAAATTATAATTCGCTAGCTCTTTTGGTTCACTTTCGCCTGCAAAAATTGAAGAAATTTTTATGAAATTTCGGCGCTCTAGTGGAGATCACGGAAAGTCGGGAATTCCCCGCGGACACTCTTAGTGTACCTATAGGAAAATTACCTTCTGAAAACGATGCCGCAATCCGTTTTTAATTATCTGCAACCGTTTCCGAGATATCTACTTAGCAATTCGAGAATCGGGTAAATTTCAGTTTGAAATTACTCGAGGAATTATTGAATATTTCCGGACAATTTACACATCGACTTGTTCGTCTTGTCGTGTAGTTTCTGTGTGCCAAAAATGATTTCGCTGCTCTTTACCGTTTTCGAAAAAATCGAGAAAAACCGAAAAAGCATGTATTTTTCGAACGAAATGATGAAAAATTTTTGTCGAATTTTTTTTTGCAAATTTTTTTCGTGATTTTTTCTTGGTTGCACGAAGGAAATCGAAGTGCTGAAAACGGTTTTCCAGTCTATTTCACTCTAAAGTTACAAATAAACAAATTTGATATTTTTTTCGCTGTACACAATCGCAGATTTCTTACTGATTTGACGATGTCATAACTTTTGAACCGCTCACTACAGAGACTTCTAGTCTTCACCATTCGATTCACCGTCCCAAAATTAGTCCGAAAACTTATATAATATTCCCTGGGAAGCTGTCTGTTAAGAAATACCATCGACTCGGTAAGTCTAGACCGCGGAAACGACGAAATGCGAGAAAATCGATTTTTTCAAAATCGTTATTTATTGAGTCTCAGCGAAATTTAAAAACGTTTCTGAAAGCATTTTTGCTGCTGATTACAGATATGCAAATTATAATTCGCTAGCTCTTTTGGTTCACTTTCGCCTGCAAAAATTGAAGAAATTTTTATGAAATTTCGGCGCTCTAGTGGAGATCACGGAAAGTCGGGAATTCCCCGCGGACACTCTTAGTGTACCTATAGGAAAATTACCTTCTGAAAACGATGCCGCAATCCGTTTTTAATTATCTGCAACCGTTTCCGAGATATCTACTTAGCAATTCGAGAATCGGGTAAATTTCAGGTTGAAATTACTCGAGGAATTATTGAATATTTCCGGACAATTTACACATCGACTTGTTCGTCTTGTCGTGTAGTTTCTGTGTGCCAAAAATGATTTGGCTGCTCTTTACCGTTTTCAAAAAAATCGAGAAAAACCGAAAAAGCATGTATTTTTCGAACGAAATGATGAAAAATTTTTGACGAAATTTTTTTTGCAAATTTTGTTCGTGATTTTTTCTTGGTTGCACGAATGAAATTGAAGTGCTGAAAACGGTTTTCCAGTCTATTTCACTCTAAAGTTACAAATAAACAAATTTGATATTTTTTGCGCTGTACACAATCGCACATTTCTTACTGATTTGACGATGTCATAACTTTTGAACCGCTCACCACAGAGACTTCTAGTCTTCACCATTCGATTCACCGCCCCAAAATTAGTCCGAAAACTTATATAATATTCCCTGGGAAGCTTTCTGTTAAGAAATACCATCGACTCGGTAAGTCTAGACCGCGGAAACGACGAAATGCGAGAAAATCGATTTTTTCAAAATCGTTATTTTTTGAGTCACAGCGAAATTTAAAAACGTTTCTAAAAGCATTTTTGCTGCTGATTACAGATATGCAAATTATAATTCGCTAGCTCTTTTGGTTCACTTTCGCCTGCAAAAATTGAAGAAATTTTTATGAAATTTCGGCGCTCTAGTGGAGATCACGGAAAGTCGGGAATTCCCCGCGGACAATCTTAGTGTACCTATAGGAAAATTACCTTCTGAAAACGATGCCGCAATCCGTTTTTAATTATCTGCAACCGTTTCCGAGATATCTACTTAGCAATTCGAGAATCGGGAAAATTTCAGTTTGCAATTACTCGAGGAATTATTGAATATTTCCCGACAATTTACACTTCGACTTGTTCGTCTTGTCGTGTAGTTTCTGTGTGCCAAAAATGATTTCGCTGCTCTTTACCGTTTTCGAACAAATCGAGAAAAACCGAAAAAGCATGTATTTTTCGAACGAAATGATGACAAATTTTTGTCGAAATTTTTTTTGCAATTTTTTTTTGTAATTTTTTCTTGGTTGCACGAAGGAAATCGAAGTGCTGAAAACGGTTTTCCAGTCTATTTCACTCTAAAGTTACAAATAAACATATTTTATATTTTTCTTCGCTGTACACAATCGCAGATTTTCTACTGATCTGACGCTGTCATAACTTTTGAACCGCTCACTACAGAGACTTCTAGTCTTCACCAATCGATTCAGCGTCCCAAAATTAGTCCTAAAACGTATATAATATTCCCCGGGAAGCTTTCAGTTAAGAAATACCATCGACTCGGGAAGTCTAGACCGCGGAAGCGACGAAATGCGAGAAAATCGATTTTTTCAAAATCGTTATTTTTCTAGTCACAGCAAAATTTAAAAACGTTTCTGAAAGCATTTTTGCTGCTGATTACAGATATGCAAATTATATTTCGCTAGCTCTTTCGGTTCACTTTCGCCTGCAAAAATTGAAGAAATTTTTATGAAATTTCGGCGCTCTAGTGGTGATCTCGGAAAGTCGTGATTTTCCGGCGGACAATCTTGGTGCATTCGTGGGAAAGTGACCTTCTGAAAACGATGCCGCAATCCGTTTTTAATTATATGCAACCGTTTCCGAGATATCTACTTCGCAATTCGAGAATCGGGTAAATTTCAGTTTGAAATTTATCGACGAATTAATGAATATTTCCGGACAATTTACACATCGACTTGTTCGTCTTGTCGTGTAGTTTCTGTGTGCCAAAAATGATTTCGCTGCTCTTTACCGTTTTCGAAAAAAACGAAAAAATCCGAAAAAGCATGTATTTTTCGAGCGAAATGATGGAAAATTTTTGTCGAAAATTTTGTTGCAAATTTTTTTCGTGATTTTTTTTTGGGTACACGAATGAAATCGAAGTGCCCAAAACGGTTTTCCGGTCTATTTCGCTCTAAAGTTACAAATAAACATATTTTATATTTTTCTTCGCGGTACACTATCACAGATTTCCTACTGATCTAACGCTGTCATAACTTTTGAACCGCTCACTACAGAGACTTCTAGTCTTCACCAATCGATTCAGCGTCCCAAAATTAGTCCTAAAACGTATATAATATTCCCCGGGAAGCTTTCAGTTAAGAAATACCATCGACTCAGGAAGTCTAGACCGCGGAAGCGACGAAATGCGAGAAAATCGATTTTTTCAAAATCGTTATTTTTCTAGTCACAGCAAAATTTAAAAACGTTTCTGAAAGCATTTTTGCTGCTGATTACAGATATGCAAATTATATTTCGCTAGCTCTTTCGGTTCACTTTCGCCTGCAAAAATTGAAGAATTTTTTATGAAATTTCGGCGCTTTAGTGGAGATCTCGGAAAGTCGTGATTTTCCGGCGGACAATCTTAGTGCATTCGTGGGAAAATGACCTTCTGAAAACGATGCCGCAAACCGTTTTTAATTATATGCAACCGTTTCCGAGATATCTACTTCGCAATTCGAGAATCCGTTAAATTTCAGTTTGAAATTTATCGACGAATTAATGAATATTTCCGGACAATTTACACATCGACTTGTTCGTCTTGTCGTGTAGTTTTTGTTTGCCAAAAATAATTTCGCTGCTCTTTACCGTTTTCGAAAAAAACGAAAAAAACCGAAAAAGCATGTATTTTTCGAGCGAAATGATGGAAAATTTTTGTCGAAAATTTTGTTGCAAATTTTTTTCGTGATTTTTTTTTGGGTACACGAATGAAATCGAAGTGCCCAAAACGGTTTTCCGGTCTATTTCGCTCTAAAGTTACAAATAAACATATTTTATATTTTTCTTCGCTGTACACAATCACAGATTTACTACTTATCTGACGCTGTCATAACTTTTGAACCGCTCACTACAGAGACTTCTAGTCTTCACCAATCGATTCAGCGTCCCAAAATTAGTCCTAAAACGTATATAATATTCCCCGGGAAGCTTTCAGTTAAGAAATACCATCGATTCGGGAAGTCTAGACAGCGGAAGCGACGAAATGCGAGAAAATCGATTTTTTCAAAATCGTTATTTTTCTAGTCACAGCAAAATTTAAAAACGTTTCTGAAAGCATTTTTGCTGCTGATTACAGATATGCAAATTATATTTCGCTAGCTCTTTCGGTTCACTTTCGCCTGCAAAAATTGAAGAAATTTTTATGAAATTTCGGCGCTCTAGTGGTGATCTCGGAAAGTCGTGATTTGCCGGCGGACAATCTTGGTGCATTCGTGGGAAAATTACCTTCTGAAAACGATGCCGGAATCCGTTTTTAATTATATGCAACCGTTTCCGAGATATCTACTTCGCAATTCGAGAATCGGGTAAATTTCAGTTTGAAATTTATCGACGAATTAATGAATATCTCCGGACAATTTACACATCGACTTGTTCGTCTTGTCGTGTAGTTTATGTGTGCCAGAAATGATTTCGCTGCTCTTTACCGTTTTCGAAAAAAACGAAAAAAACCGAAAAAGCATGTATTTTTCGAGCGAAATTATATGCAACTTATATGAAAATTATATGAAAATTTTTGTCGAAAATTTTGTTGCAATTTTTTTTCGTGATTTTTTTTTGGGTACACGAATGAAATCGAAGTGCCCAAAACGGTTTTCTGGTCTATTTCGCTCTAAAGTTACAAATAAACAAATTTTATATTTTTCTTCGCTGTTCACTAATGCTTGCATTAAATAACGTTTTAGTTTTTTGCTGGATTTTTCTAGGAATTTCGTTTGTTTTGTGTACGTGTTTGTGCAAGATGGCAGAAGTTATTCGCGGTGAGATTTTACAAATCGCGTTGTTCTATTGAAAATATTGTGTGATTTAGTTGCAAATGTTGTTGTTGGGACGGGATTTGTGCCGTTTTGCAAATTGCAAAAACTTTTAGCTTTGCCATTTTCAGGAACGATTGAAACGATTGAGAATTTTCCCGCGTAAATAATTGCCCGGTTTGACAAACTTTTCTTTTCGCTTGCACTCAAAGTCTATATAGATAACTTCGCTATCAAACTTTTCTTTCGAATCTCACCTACACATAGATACACTAGCCTTGTAGACCGCCTTCCCATACAAATCGAAATAACTTTGACTTGGTTTCTAGACCAAATCTTATGTTTGCAGTTGGACTAGCTATAACCCGCGGCTTAGCTCGCGCGTTTCAATCAAATTAATCCATGTATAAATACATCTCCACTAAAACTAGCTAGGTATGAAGATGTGGAATTCTCTGGCGGAAGTTTTATTACCAAAACGCGGACGATAGCCTTATTGGTTCCGAAGTTATTGCAAAAAAACTTTTTGGTTTGTTCCAATTTCGCAAGGTTTTTTCCTCTTTTTACTCGATATCTCCGGAACCAATAAGGCTATCGTCTTGCTTCAACCATCAACATTTCCACAACAAAACAGCTGCGTCTAGTCTAAATGATCTAGTTTAACTAGCTACAAATGTCTATTCAAACTACACCCTCTAGTCACGACTAATACCAATTATTTTTATTTTATAATTTAAAATTCAAACTTGTAAAACGTAAGAAACTTGCAATTATTTCGCAAACTGATAGTTATCTGTAAACCCAACTAGTTATCTATATAGATTATACTTTTCTGAAGACGTTGATGTAACTGTATTTTATGTATCTATATCAGTTATCTAGATATCTTCGCTTAAACACTGAAACTCAATAAGCCCAGTTTTTAAAAACAAAATCCAGATGTATCTATGCAGCCTAACTTATTTGTGCGTTTTTCTTTTGTTACAGATCACCCAGACATCTAGATAATTGGTGAGTGTTTGAACAGCTTTCCTCCGCTAATATCTAGATAAAACTTATATATGTCGCAGGGAAATGGTAAAATTAGAGATTTGATCAAATCCCTAAGGGAAAACCGAAAAAGCATTTATTTTTCGAGCGAAATAATAGAAATTTTTTGTCGAAAATATTGTTGCAATTTTTTTTCGTGATTTTTTTTTGGTATAGGTTAGGTTAGGTTAGGTTATGTTAGGTTATGTTAGGTCAGGTTATGTTATGTTAGGTCAGGTTAGGTCAGGCTAGGTCAGGCTAGGTTAGGCTAGGTTAGGTTAGGTTAGGTTAGGTCAGGTTATGTTATGTTATGTTATGTTAGGTTAGGTCAGGTTAGGTTATGTTAGGTTAGGTTAGGTTAGGTTAGGTTAGGTTAGGTTAGGTTAGGTTAGGTTAGGTTAGGTTAGGTTAGGTTAGGTTAGGTTAGGTTAGGTTAGGTTAGGTTATGTTAGGTCAGGTTATGTTATGTTAGGTCAGGTTAGGTCAGGCTAGGTCAGGCTAGGTTAGGCTAGGTTAGGTTAGGTTAGGTTAGGTCAGGTTATGTTATGTTATGTTATGTTAGGTTAGGTCAGGTTAGGTTATGTTAGGTTAGGTTAGGTTAGGTTAGGTTAGGTTAGGTTAGGTTAGGTTAGGTTAGGTTAGGTTAGGTTAGGTTAGGTTAGGTTAGGTTAGGTTAGGTTAGGTTAGGTTAGGTTAGGTTAGGTTAGGTTAGGTTAGGTTAGGTTAGGTTAGGTTAGGTTAGGTTAGGTTAGGTTAGGTTAGGTTAGGTTAGGTTAGGTTAGGTTAGGTTAGGTTAGGTTAGGTTAGGTTAGGTTAGGTTAGGTTAGGTTAGGTTAGGTTAGGTTAGGTTAGGTTAGGTTAGGTTAGGTTAGGTTAGGTTCTGCAGGCAAACTACTGGAGCAGCTGCTCCTATCTAGGATAAAGAAGGAACTCGAAAACGGTGAAAACCTCTCAGACAACCAGTACGGGTTTAGGAAAGGTCGATCCACAATAGAGGCCCTCAATAAAGTAGTGGCCATAGCAGACGACGCCAGGAAGGGTACCTGGAGAACCAGAAAACTATGCGCACTAATTACCCTCGATGTGCGTAACGCGTTTAACTCGGCTTGCTGGCAGGACATCATGGATGAAGTCTCGCGGCGCAACTTCCCACCGTACCTCCTGCTTATGATTGACAGCTACCTATCCCAGCGGGAAATCGTCTTCGTAGCAGAAGGCCGCTGTACCAACAAGAAAGTCCACAGCGGTGTGCCACAGGGCTCAGTAATGGGCCCAACGCTGTGGAACATTGTGTACGATGGGGTACTCAAACTCGAAATGCCAGAAGGGGTAGAGATCATCGGCTTCGCAGATGATCTCGCCCTGGTAGTATGTGGAAGAACTGAACCGGATCTGACAAGAAGGGCCAACGAAGCAATGCAAGCGATAGACAAATGGATGGGGGAAAAGCAGCTCAAGCTGGCCCCAGAGAAGACGGAGGCAGTCTTACTAACCGGCAAGATCAAAACTGGGGACATAACATTCAAACACAGGGACACTATCATAACGCCGAAGAGTCATATAAACTACCTAGGGGTACTAATAGACAAGAATCTCTCATTTAGAGATCAAGTCACTAAAGCAGCGGACAAAGCACATAAATCTCTGTCTGCGTTGCAAAGGCTCATGCCCAACGTAGGAGGACCGAGAAGCAACAAGAGGAAACTGCTATGCACAGTGGCCCAAGCCGCAATGCTCTACGCAGCCCCCGTGTGGGCCAGAGCCATGGGACAAAAATCTAACAAACACAAGCTTGGAGCAATCCAAAGAATGCTTGCAATAAGAACCAGCAGCGCATATAGAACTATCTCTAAAGAGGCGGTCCTAGTTATAGCAGGGATAGCTCCAATAGAGCTGCTAGTCCAGGAGAGAACAAGGATGTATACAGCCACACGCCAGACCACCACGACCAGTAAGACGGAAATAAGAAAAACACTGAGGGCGGAATTACTCCAGGCGTGGCAAAACGACTGGGAAGCATCGGAAAAGGGCCAATGGACAAGGCTGCTGATAAAAGACGTCGCTAAATGGGTAGAGAGGAAACATGGCGAGCTAAATTACCAGCTAACCCAAGTCCTCAGCGGACACGGTTGTTTTCGGGACTATCTCTACAAGATCGGTAGAGCTTCCGACAGGTACTGTGAGTATTGCGGAGAGGAGGACAGCGTGACGCACACCATCTATGTCTGCAGAAAATGGGAGACAGAAAGAACCAAGTTTCCAAAACACTTAGAGCCATGCAACACGATCGAGTTTATGCTGGAATCCGAAACCAACTGGAACTGCATCCAGAAAGCCATATTTGATATAATGAGTGCCAAAGAGAAGGACGAAAGAAGCAGACAGAAGGCAGAAGAAATAAACCGCAGAAGAAGGTGAGAGACACTTTCTTTCCCAACTAGGGCGGCACCAACCGTCCGGGCTGCTCACCCTGAAGGAATGCGCAAGCGATACCGGGGTGTAGCAAACAAAAAGCCAAGTGGAAGTAGGGGTTTAGTGGGTGCGAGCCCCACACACAGGCTGGCAGAGCTTCCCCCAAACCACCATTAAAAAAAAAAAAAAAAAAAAAAAAAAAAAAAAAAAAAAAAGGTTAGGTTAGGTTAGGTTAGGTTAGGTTAGGTTAGGTTAGGTTAGGTTAGGTTAGGTTAGGTTAGGTTAGGTTAGGTTAGGTTAGGTTAGGTTAGGTTAGGTTAGGTTAGGTTAGGTTAGGTTAGGTTAGGTTAGGTTAGGTTAGGTTAGGTTAGGTTAGGTTAGGTTAGGTTAGGTTAGGTTAGGTTAGGTTAGGTTAGGTTAGGTTAGGTTAGGTTAGGTTAGGTTAGGTTAGGTTAGGTTAGGTTAGGTTAGGTTAGGTTAGGTTAGGTTAGGTTAGGTTAGGTTAGGTTAGGTTAGGTTAGGTTAGGTTAGGTTAGGTTAGGTTAGGTTAGGTTAGGTTAGGTTAGGTTAGGTTAGGTTAGGTTAGGTTAGGTTAGGTTAGGTTAGGTTAGGTTAGGTTAGGTTAGGTTAGGTTAGGTTAGGTTAGGTTAGGTTAGGTTAGGTTAGGTTAGGTTAGGTTAGGTTAGGTTAGGTTAGGTTAGGTTAGGTTAGGTTAGGTTAGGTTAGGTTAGGTTAGGTTAGGTTAGGTTAGGTTAGGTTAGGTTAGGTTAGGTTAGGTTAGGTTAGGTTAGGTTAGGTTAGGTTAGGTTAGGTTAGGTTAGGTTAGGTTAGGTTAGGTTAGGTTAGGTTAGGTTAGGTTAGGTTAGGTTAGGTTAGGTTAGGTTAGGTTAGGTTAGGTTAGGTTAGGTTAGGTTAGGTTAGGTTAGGTTAGGTTAGGTTAGGTTAGGTTAGGTTAGGTTAGGTTAGGTTAGGTTAGGTTAGGTTAGGTTAGGTTAGGTTAGGTTAGGTTAGGTTAGGTTAGGTTAGGTTAGGTTAGGTTAGGTTAGGTTAGGTTAGGTTAGGTTAGGTTAGGTTAGGTTAGGTTAGGTTAGGTTAGGTTAGGTTAGGTTAGGTTAGGTTAGGTTAGGTTAGGTTAGGTTAGGTTAGGTTAGGTTAGGTTAGGTTAGGTTAGGTTAGGTTAGGTTAGGTTAGGTTAGGTTAGGTTAGGTTAGGTTAGGTTAGGTTAGGTTAGGTTAGGTTAGGTTAGGTTAGGTTAGGTTAGGTTAGGTTAGGTTAGGTTTAGGTTAGGTTAGGTTAGGTTAGGTTAGGTTAGGTTAGGTTAGGTTAGGTTAGGTTAGGTTAGGTTAGGTTAGGTTAGGTTAGGTTAGGTTAGGTTAGGTTAGGTTAGGTTAGGTTAGGTTAGGTTAGGTTAGGTTAGGTTAGGTTAGGTTAGGTTAGGTTAGGTTAGGTTAGGTTAGGTTAGGTTAGGTTAGGTTAGGTTAGGTTAGGTTAGGTTAGGTTAGGTTAGGTTAGGTTAGGTTAGGTTAGGTTAGGTTAGGTTAGGTTAGGTTAGGTTAGGTTAGGTTAGGTTAGGTTAGGTTAGGTTAGGTTAGGTTAGGTTAGGTTAGGTTAGGTTAGGTTAGGTTAGGTTAGGTTAGGTTAGGTTAGGTTAGGTTAGGTTAGGTTAGGTTAGGTTAGGTTAGGTTAGGTTAGGTTAGGTTAGGTTAGGTTAGGTTAGGTTAGGTTAGGTTAGGTTAGGTTAGGTTAGGTTAGGTTAGGTTAGGTTAGGTTAGGTTAGGTTAGGTTAGGTTAGGTTAGGTTAGGTTAGGTTAGGTTAGGTTAGGTTAGGTTAGGTTAGGTTAGGTTAGGTTAGGTTAGGTTAGGTTAGGTTAGGTTAGGTTAGGTTAGGTTAGGTTAGGTTAGGTTAGGTTAGGTTAGGTTAGGTTAGGTTAGGTTAGGTTAGGTTAGGTTAGGTTAGGTTAGGTTAGGTTAGGTTAGGTTAGGTTAGGTTAGGTTAGGTTAGGTTAGGTTAGGTTAGGTTAGGTTAGGTTAGGTTAGGTTAGGTTAGGTTAGGTTAGGTTAGGTTAGGTTAGGTTAACTACCTAGGGGTACTAATAGACAAGAATCTCTCATTTAGAGATCAAGTCACTAAAGCAGCGGACAAAGCACATAAATCTCTGTCTGCGTTGCAAAGGCTCATGCCCAACGTAGGAGGACCGAGAAGCAACAAGAGGAAACTGCTATGCACAGTGGCCCAAGCCGCAATGCTCTACGCAGCCCCCGTGTGGGCCAGAGCCATGGGACAAAAATCTAACAAACACAAGCTTGGAGCAATCCAAAGAATGCTTGCAATAAGAACCAGCAGCGCATATAGAACTATCTCTAAAGAGGCGGTCCTAGTTATAGCAGGGATAGCTCCAATAGAGCTGCTAGTCCAGGAGAGAACAAGGATGTATACAGCCACACGCCAGACCACCACGACCAGTAAGACGGAAATAAGAAAAAACACTGAGGGCGGAATTACTCCAGGCGTGGCAAAACGACTGGGAAGCATCGGAAAAGGGCCAATGGACAAGGCTGCTGATAAAAAGACGTCGCTAAATGGGTAGAGAGGAAACATGGCGAGCTAAATTACCAGCTAACCCAAGGTCCTCAGCGGACACGGTTGCTTTCGGGACTATCTCTACAAGATCGGTAGAGCTTCCGACAGGTACTGTGAGTATTGCGGAGAGGAGGACAGCGTGACGCACACCATCTATGTCTGCAGAAAATGGGAGACAGAAAGAACCAAGTTTCCAAAACACTTAGAGCCATGCAACACGATCGAGTTTATGCTGGAATCCGAAACCAACTGGAACTGCATCCAGAAAGCCATATTTGATATAATGAGTGCCAAAGAGAAGGACGAAAGAAGCAGACAGAAGGCAGAAGAAATAAACCGCAGAAGAAGGTGAGAGACACTTTCTTTCCCAACTAGGGCGGCACCAACCGTCCGGGCTGCTCACCCTGAAGGAATGCGCAAGCGATACCGGGGTGTAGCAAACAAAAAGCCAAGTGGAAGTAGGGGTTTAGTGGGTGCGAGCCCCACACACAGGCTGGCAGAGCTTCCCCCAAACCACCATTAAAAAAAAAAAAAAAAAAAAAAAAAAGGTTAGGTTAGGTTAGGTTAGGTTAGGTTAGGTTAGGTTAGGTTAGGTTAGGTTAGGTTAGGTTAGGTTAGGTTAGGTTAGGTTAGGTTAGGTTAGGTTAGGTTAGGTTAGGTTAGGTTAGGTTAGGTTAGGTTAGGTTAGGTTAGGTTAGGTTAGGTTAGGTTAGGTTAGGTTAGGTTAGGTTAGGTTAGGTTAGGTTAGGTTAGGTTAGGTTAGGTTAGGTTAGGTTAGGTTAGGTTAGGTTAGGTTAGGTTAGGTTAGGTTAGGTTAGGTTAGGTTAGGTTAGGTTAGGTTAGGTTAGGTTAGGTTAGGTTAGGTTAGGTTAGGTTAGGTTAGGTTAGGTTAGGTTAGGTTAGGTTAGGTTAGGTTAGGTTAGGTTAGGTTAGGTTAGGTTAGGTTAGGTTAGGTTAGGTTAGGTTAGGTTAGGTTAGGTTAGGTTAGGTTAGGTTAGGTTAGGTTAGGTTAGGTTAGGTTAGGTTAGGTTAGGTTAGGTTAGGTTAGGTTAGGTTAGGTTAGGTTAGGTTAGGTTAGGTTAGGTTAGGTTAGGTTAGGTTAGGTTAGGTTAGGTTAGGTTAGGTTAGGTTAGGTTAGGTTAGGTTAGGTTAGGTTAGGTTAGGTTAGGTTAGGTTAGGTTAGGTTAGGTTAGGTTAGGTTAGGTTAGGTTAGGTTAGGTTAGGTTAGGTTAGGTTAGGTTAGGTTAGGTTAGGTTAGGTTAGGTTAGGTTAGGTTAGGTTAGGTTAGGTTAGGTTAGGTTAGGTTAGGTTAGGTTAGGTTAGGTTAGGTTAGGTTAGGTTAGGTTAGGTTAGGTTAGGTTAGGTTAGGTTAGGTTAGGTTAGGTTAGGTTAGGTTAGGTTAGGTTAGGTTAGGTTAGGTTAGGTTAGGTTAGGTTAGGTTAGGTTAGGTTAGGTTAGGTTAGGTTAGGTTAGGTTAGGTTAGGTTAGGTTAGGTTAGGTTAGGTTAGGTTAGGTTAGGTTAGGTTAGGTTAGGTTAGGTTAGGTTAGGTTAGGTTAGGTTAGGTTAGGTTAGGTTAGGTTAGGTTAGGTTAGGTTAGGTTAGGTTAGGTTAGGTTAGGTTAGGTTAGGTTAGGTTAGGTTAGGTTAGGTTAGGTTAGGTTAGGTTAGGTTAGGTTAGGTTAGGTTAGGTTAGGTTAGGTTAGGTTAGGTTAGGTTAGGTTAGGTTAGGTTAGGTTAGGTTAGGTTAGGTTAGGTTAGGTTAGGTTAGGTTAGGTTAGGTTAGGTTAGGTTAGGTTAGGTTAGGTTAGGTTAGGTTAGGTTAGGTTAGGTTAGGTTAGGTTAGGTTAGGTTAGGTTAGGTTAGGTTAGGTTAGGTTAGGTTAGGTTAGGTTAGGTTAGGTTAGGTTAGGTTAGGTTAGGTTAGGTTAGGTTAGGTTAGGTTAGGTTAGGTTAGGTTAGGTTAGGTTAGGTTAGGTTAGGTTAGGTTAGGTTAGGTTAGGTTAGGTTAGGTTAGGTTAGGTTAGGTTAGGTTAGGTTAGGTTAGGTTAGGTTAGGTTAGGTTAGGTTAGGTTAGGTTAGGTTAGGTTAGGTTAGGTTAGGTTAGGTTAGGTTAGGTTAGGTTAGGTTAGGTTAGGTTAGGTTAGGTTAGGTTAGGTTAGGTTAGGTTAGGTTAGGTTAGGTTAGGTTAGGTTAGGTTAGGTTAGGTTAGGTTAGGTTAGGTTAGGTTAGGTTAGGTTAGGTTAGGTTAGGTTAGGTTAGGTTAGGTTAGGTTAGGTTAGGTTAGGTTAGGTTAGGTTAGGTTAGGTTAGGTTAGGTTAGGTTAGGTTAGGTTAGGTTAGGTTAGGTTAGGTTAGGTTAGGTTAGGTTAGGTTAGGTTAGGTTAGGTTAGGTTAGGTTAGGTTAGGTTAGGTTAGGTTAGGTTAGGTTAGGTTAGGTTAGGTTAGGTTAGGTTAGGTTAGGTTAGGTTAGGTTAGGTTAGGTTAGGTTAGGTTAGGTTAGGTTAGGTTAGGTTAGGTTAGGTTAGGTTAGGTTAGGTTAGGTTAGGTTAGGTTAGGTTAGGTTAGGTTAGGTTAGGTTAGGTTAGGTTAGGTTAGGTTAGGTTAGGTTAGGTTAGGTTAGGTTAGGTTAGGTTAGGTTAGGTTAGGTTAGGTTAGGTTAGGTTAGGTTAGGTTAGGTTAGGTTAGGTTAGGTTAGGTTAGGTTAGGTTAGGTTAGGTTAGGTTAGGTTAGGTTAGGTTAGGTTAGGTTAGGTAGGTTAGGTTAGGTTAGGTTAGGTTAGGTTAGGTTAGGTTAGGTTAGGTTAGGTTAGGTTAGGTTAGGTTAGGTTAGGTTAG